>JARQAB010000020.1:0-623333 GCA_036172955.1 Meloidogyne arenaria
CGAGAATTGGGGACATTTTGTCTGTGGGATTGAGGAGTCTGTGGACGAATGCAGAAGTGAGTTGTGGGACGACGGGACGAATTGGGGAGTGAGGAACAGTTGAAGTTGTAAACGTCTGGCAGGAGCAGTTGAAGTGTAGACGTCTGGCAAGAGCAGTTGAAGTTGTAGACGTCTGGCAGGAGCAGTTGAAGTTGTAGAAGGACCGTTGAAGTGCGAGAAGGGGGGGGGGTTCTAATCAAATTAAGGTCTAAGTGCCCTACTGTCTACACCTATTGAATAAGAACCCGTGCCTTTGGATATAACTCGGAGGTATGAAAGCCTGAACCTATGGAGAGGATTTTTTAAAATGGGGGGTCGGTCAGTCAGTTCAGTGCGGGATTTTCAGTGCGGGTCGGATATTATTGATACCTAAAATCTTCAAAGTAACGTGGCATCACGAATTCAAATCCGATTAGGTTTATTAATAGCTCATTCGAAAGAGCATTAAATACTGTACCAGAAACATAGAGCAATTTAATCTACTATTGGTTATAAAAAAGTTATGATAGGGAAATTAAAAAATATCGGATATTAATTGACACTTAAGAACTTCAAAGTGATGTGGCATCTCGAATTCAAAACCGTTTTGCTATATTAATAGCTCGTTAGAATCAGCATGAAAAACTGTATTAGAATCCTTGGATAAATTTATCTACTATTGGTTATAAAAAAGTTATGATAGGGAAATTAAAAAATAATGGATATTTTTGGCACTTATTAAACTTCAAAGTAACGTGGCATCACGAATTCAAATCCGTTTTGGTTTCTTAATAGCTCATTCGAAAGAGCATTAAAAACTGTACCAGAAACATAGAGCAATTTAATCTACTATTACATCTACTATAGAATTTCCTAGTCAACGTCTAAGGAAGCCTAAACCCAATGCCCTACTGTCTACACCTATTGAATAACAACTCATGCCTTTGGATATAACTCGGAGGTATGAAAGCCTGAACCTATGGAGAGATATTTTTTGAAAAGGGGGGTCGGTCAGTTCAGTGCGGGATTTTCAGTGTGGGTAATTTATAGTGCGGCCCATTTTTGGTGCCGGATTTTCAGAGTGGGACGAATTGAGGAGTGACATTTTGTCTGTGGGACAAATTGAGGAGTGACATTTTGTCTGTGGGACGAATTGAGGAGTGACATTTTGTCTGTGGGACGAATTGGGGAGTGACATTTTGTCTGTGGGAAGAATTGGGGAGTGATATTTTGTCTGTGGGACGAATTGAGGAGTGACATTTTGTCTGTGGGACGAATTGGGGAGTGATATTTTGTCTGTGGGACGAATTGAGGAGTGACATTTTGTCTGTGGGACGAATTGGGGAGTGATATTTTGTCCGGGACGAATTGGGGAGTGACAGTTTGGGTCAGACTTGGATATGGTGGGATAAAGGAGGGTCTTATAAAATAGTGTCGACAGTAGAGTACCATGTTGGGCCGGGGGTCATTAGAGTACCGTGTCGGGGCCGAGGGACCATTAGAGTCGCTGCAGAAGTAGTTGTAGACGGCTGGCAGGAACAGTTGAAGTTGTAAACGTCTGGCAGGAGCAGTTGAAGTTGTAGACGTCTGGCAAGAGCAGTTGAAGTTGTAGACGTCTGGCAGGAGCAGTTGAAGTTGTAGAAGGACCGTTGAAGTGCGAGAAGTGGGGGGGGGGGGGGGGGCGCGCTTCTAATCAAATCTAAGGTCTAAGTGCCCTACTGTCTACACCTATTGAATAAGAACCCGTGCCTTTGGATATAACTCGGAGGTATGAAAGCCTGAACCTATGGAGAGATATTTTTTGAAAAGGGGGGTCGGTCAGTTCAGTGCGGGATTTCAGTGTGGGTAATTTATAGTGCGGCCCATTTTTGGTGCCGGATTTTCAGAGTGGGACGAATTGAGGAGTGACATTTTGTCTGTGGGACAAATTGAGGAGTGACATTTTGTCTGTGGGACGAATTGAGGAGTGACATTTTGTCTGTGGGACGAATTGGGGAGTGACATTTTGTCTGTGGGAAGAATTGGGGAGTGATATTTTGTCTGTGGGACGAATTGAGGAGTGACATTTTGTCTGTGGGACGAATTGGGGAGTGATATTTTGTCTGTGGGACGAATTGAGGAGTGACATTTTGTCTGTGGGACGAATTGGGGAGTGACAATTTGTCCGGGACGCATAGGGGAGTGACCGTTTGGGGCCGACTTGGATAGGGTGGGATAAAGGAGGGTCTTATAAAGTAGTGTCGACAGTAGAGTACCATGTTGGGCCCGGGGGTCATTAGAGTACCGTGTCGGGGCCGATGGGACCATTAGAGTCGCTGCAGAAGTAGTTGTAGACGGCTGGCAGGAACAGTTGAAGTTGTAAACGTCTGGCAGGAGCAGTTGAAGTTGTAGACGTCTGGCAAGAGCAGTTGAAGTTGTAGACGTCTGGCAGGAGCAGTTGAAGTTGTAGAAGGACCGTTGAAGTGCGAGAAGGGGGGGGGGGGGGGGGGGGGGTTCTAATCAAATCTAAGGTCTAAGTGCCCTACTGTCTACACCTATTGAATAAGAACCCGTGCCTTTGGATATAACTCGGAGGTATGAAAGCCTGAACCTATGGAGAGATATTTTTTGAAAAGGGGGGTCGGTCAGTTCAGTGCGGGATTTTCAGTGTGGGTAATTTATAGTGCGGCCCATTTTTGGTGCCGGATTTTCAGAGTGGGACGAATTGAGGAGTGACATTTTGTCTGTGGGACAAATTGAGGAGTGACATTTTGTCTGTGGGACGAATTGAGGAGTGACATTTTGTCTGTGGGACGAATTGGGGAGTGACATTTTGTCTGTGGGAAGAATTGGGGAGTGATATTTTGTCTGTGGGACGAATTGAGGAGTGACATTTTGTCTGTGGGACGAATTGGGGAGTGATATTTTGTCTGTGGGACGAATTGAGGAGTGACATTTGTCTGTGGGACGAATTGGGGAGTGATATTTTGTCCGGGACGAATTGGGGAGTGACAGTTTGGGTCAGACTTGGATATGGTGGGATAAAGGAGGGTCTTATAAAATAGTGTCGACAGTAGAGTACCATGTTGGGCCCGGGGGTCATTAGAGTACCGTGTCGGGGCCGAGGGACCATTAGAGTCGCTGCAGAAGTAGTTGTAGACGGCTGGCAGGAACAGTTGAAGTTGTAAACGTCTGGCAGGAGCAGTTGAAGTTGTAGACGTCTGGCAAGAGCAGTTGAAGTTGTAGACGTCTGGCAGGAGCAGTTGAAGTTGTAGAAGGACCGTTGAAGTGCGAGAAGGGGGGGGGGGGGGGTTCTAATCAAATCTAAGGTCTAAGTGCCCTACTGTCTACACCTATTGAATAAGAACCCGTGCCTTTGGATATAACTCGGAGGTATGAAAGCCTGAACCTATGGAGAGATATTTTTGAAAAGGGGGGTCGGTCAGTTCAGTGCGGGATTTTTCGTGTGGGTAAGTGCGGGTAATTATAGTGCGGGCATTTTTGGTGCCGGATTTTCAGAGTGGGACGAATTGAGGAGTGACATTTTGTCTGTGGGACAAATTGAGGAGTGACATTTTGTCTGTGGGACGAATTGAGGAGTGACATTTTGTCTGTGGGACGAATTGGGGAGTGACATTTTGTCTGTGGGAAGAATTGGGGAGTGATATTTTGTCTGTGGGACGAATTGAGGAGTGACATTTTGTCTGTGGGACGAATTGGGGAGTGATATTTGTCTGTGGGACGAATTGAGGAGTGACATTTTGTCTGTGGGACGAATTGGGGAGTGATATTTTGTCCGGGACGAATTGGGGAGTGACAGTTTGGGTCAGACTTGGATATGGTGGGATAAAGGAGGGTCTTATAAAATAGTGTCGACAGTAGAGTACCATGTTGGGCCGGGGGTCATTAGAGTACCGTGTCGGGGCCGAGGGACCATTAGAGTCGCTGCAGAAGTAGTTGTAGACGGCTGGCAGGAACAGTTGAAGTTGTAAACGTCTGGCAGGAGCAGTTGAAGTTGTAGACGTCTGGCAAGAGCAGTTGAAGTTGTAGACGTCTGGCAGGAGCAGTTGAAGTTGTAGAAGGACCGTTGAAGTGCGAGAAGGGGGGGGGGGGGGGGGGGTTCTAATCAAATCTAAGGTCTAAGTGCCCTACTGTCTACACCTATTGAATAAGAACCCGTGCCTTTGGATATAACTCGGAGGTATGAAAGCCTGAACCTATGGAGAGATATTTTTTGAAAAGGGGGGTCGGTCAGTTCAGTGCGGGATTTTCAGTGTGGGTAATTTATAGTGCGGCCCATTTTTGGTGCCGGATTTTCAGAGTGGGACGAATTGAGGAGTGACATTTTGTCTGTGGGACAAATTGAGGAGTGACATTTTGTCTGTGGGACGAATTGAGGAGTGACATTTTGTCTGTGGGACGAATTGGGGAGTGACATTTTGTCTGTGGGAAGAATTGGGGAGTGATATTTTGTCTGTGGGACGAATTGAGGAGTGACATTTTGTCTGTGGGACGAATTGGGGAGTGATATTTTGTCTGTGGGACGAATTGAGGAGTGACATTTTGTCTGTGGGACGAATTGGGGAGTGATATTTTGTCCGGGACGAATTGGGGAGTGACAGTTTGGGTCAGACTTGGATATGGTGGGATAAAGGAGGGTCTTATAAAATAGTGTCGACAGTAGAGTACCATGTTGGGCCCGGGGGTCATTAGAGTACCGTGTCGGGGCCGAGGGACCATTAGAGTCGCTGCAGAAGTAGTTGTAGACGGCTGGCAGGAACAGTTGAAGTTGTAAACGTCTGGCAGGAGCAGTTGAAGTTGTAGACGTCTGGCAAGAGCAGTTGAAGTTGTAGACGTCTGGCAGGAGCAGTTGAAGTTGTAGAAGGACCGTTGAAGTGCGAGAAGGGGGGGGGGTTCTAATCAAATCTAAGGTCTAAGTGCCCTACTGTCTACACCTATGAATAAGAACCCGTGCCTTTGGATATAACTCGGAGGTATGAAAGCCTGAACCTATGGAGAGGATTTTTTAAAATGGGGGGTCGGTCAGTCAGTTCAGTGCGGGATTTTCAGTGCGGGTCGGATATTATTTGATACCTAAAATCTTCAAAGTAACGTGGCATCACGAATTCAAATCCGATTAGGTTTATTAATAGCTCATTCGAAAGAGCATTAAATACTGTACCAGAAACATAGAGCAATTTAATCTACTATTGGTTATAAAAAAGTTATGATAGGGAAATTAAAAAATATCGGATATTAATTGACACTTAAGAACTTCAAAGTGATGTGGCATCTCGAATTCAAAACCGTTTTGCTATATTAATAGCTCGTTAGAATCAGCATGAAAAACTGTATTAGAATCCTTGGATAAATTATCTACTATTGGTTATAAAAAAGTTATGATAGGGAAATTAAAAAATAATGGATATTTTTTGGCACTTATAAACTTCAAAGTAACGTGGCATCACGAATTCAAATCCGTTTTGGTTTCTTAATAGCTCATTCGAAAGAGCATTAAAAACTGTACCAGAAACATAGAGCAATTTAATCTACTATTACATCTACTATAGAATTTCCTAGTCAACGTCTAAGGAAGCCTAAAACCCAATGCCCTACTGTCTACACCTATTGAATTAGAACCCGTGCCTTTGGATATAACTCGGAGGTATGAAAGCCTGAACCTATGGAGAGATATTTTTGAAAAGGGGGGTCGGTCAGTTCAGTGCGGGATTTTCAGTGTGGGTAATTTATAGTGCGGCCCATTTTGGTGCCGGATTTTCAGAGTGGGACGAATTGAGGAGTGACATTTTGTCTGTGGGACAAATTGAGGAGTGACATTTTGTCTGTGGGACGAATTGAGGAGTGACATTTTGTCTGTGGGACGAATTGGGGAGTGACATTTTGTCTGTGGGAAGAATTGGGGAGTGATATTTTGTCTGTGGGACGAATTGAGGAGTGACATTTTGTCTGTGGGACGAATTGGGGAGTGATATTTTGTCTGTGGGACGAATTGAGGAGTGACATTTTGTCTGTGGGACGAATTGGGGAGTGATATTTTGTCCGGGACGAATTGGGGAGTGACAGTTTGGGTCAGACTTGGATATGGTGGGATAAAGGAGGGTCTTATAAAATAGTGTCGACAGTAGAGTACCATGTTGGGCCCGGGGGTCATTAGAGTACCGTGTCGGGGCCGAGGGACCATTAGAGTCGCTGCAGAAGTAGTTGTAGACGGCTGGCAGGAACAGTTGAAGTTGTAAACGTCTGGCAGGAGCAGTTGAAGTTGTAGACGTCTGGCAAGAGCAGTTGAAGTTGTAGACGTCTGGCAGGAGCAGTTGAAGTTGTAGAAGGACCGTTGAAGTGCGAGAAGGGGGGGGTTCTAATCAAATCTAAGGTCTAAGTGCCCTACTGTCTACACCTATTGAATAAGAACCCGTGCCTTTGGATATAACTCGGAGGTATGAAAGCCTGAACCTATGGAGAGATATTTTTGAAAAGGGGGGTCGGTCAGTTCAGTGCGGGATTTTCAGTGTGGGTAATTTATAGTGCGGCCCATTTTTGGTGCCGGATTTTCAGAGTGGGACGAATTGAGGAGTGACATTTTGTCTGTGGGACAAATTGAGGAGTGACATTTTGTCTGTGGGACGAATTGAGGAGTGACATTTTGTCTGTGGGACGAATTGGGGAGTGACATTTTGTCTGTGGGAAGAATTGGGGAGTGATATTTTGTCTGTGGGACGAATTGAGGAGTGACATTTTGTCTGTGGGACGAATTGGGGAGTGATATTTTGTCTGTGGGACGAATTGAGGAGTGACATTTTGTCTGTGGGACGAATTGGGGAGTGATATTTTGTCCGGGACGAATTGGGGAGTGACAGTTTGGGTCAGACTTGGATATGGTGGGATAAAGGAGGGTCTTATAAAATAGTGTCGACAGTAGAGTACCATGTTGGGCCCGGGGGTCATTAGAGTACCGTGTCGGGGCCGAGGGACCATTAGAGTCGCTGCAGAAGTAGTTGTAGACGGCTGGCAGGAACAGTTGAAGTTGTAAACGTCTGGCAGGAGCAGTTGAAGTTGTAGACGTCTGGCAAGAGCAGTTGAAGTTGTAGACGTCTGGCAGGAGCAGTTGAAGTTGTAGAAGGACCGTTGAAGTGCGAGAAGGGGGGGGGGGGGGGGGGGGGGGTTCTAATCAAATCTAAGGTCTAAGTGCCCTACTGTCTACACCTATTGAATAAGAACCCGTGCCTTTGGATATAACTCGGAGGTATGAAAGCCTGAACCTATGGAGAGATATTTTTTGAAAAGGGGGGTCGGTCAGTTCAGTGCGGGATTTTCAGTGTGGGTAATTTATAGTGCGGCCCATTTTTGGTGCCGGATTTTCAGAGTGGGACGAATTGAGGAGTGACATTTTGTCTGTGGGACAAATTGAGGAGTGACATTTTGTCTGTGGGACGAATTGAGGAGTGACATTTTGTCTGTGGGACGAATTGGGGAGTGACATTTTGTCTGTGGGAAGAATTGGGGAGTGATATTTTGTCTGTGGGACGAATTGAGGAGTGACATTTTGTCTGTGGGACGAATTGGGGAGTGATATTTTGTCTGTGGGACGAATTGAGGAGTGACATTTTGTCTGTGGGACGAATTGGGGAGTGATATTTTGTCCGGGACGAATTGGGGAGTGACAGTTTGGGTCAGACTTGGATATGGTGGGATAAAGGAGGGTCTTATAAAATAGTGTCGACAGTAGAGTACCATGTTGGGCCCGGGGGTCATTAGAGTACCGTGTCGGGGCCGAGGGACCATTAGAGTCGCTGCAGAAGTAGTTGTAGACGGCTGGCAGGAACAGTTGAAGTTGTAAACGTCTGGCAGGAGCAGTTGAAGTTGTAGACGTCTGGCAAGAGCAGTTGAAGTTGTAGACGTCTGGCAGGAGCAGTTGAAGTTGTAGAAGGACCGTTGAAGTGCGAGAAGGGGGGGGGGGGGGGGGGGTTCTAATCAAATCTAAGGTCTAAGTGCCCTACTGTCTACACCTATTGAATAAGAACCCGTGCCTTTGGATATAACTCGGAGGTATGAAAGCCTGAACCTATGGAGAGATATTTTTTGAAAAGGGGGGTCGGTCAGTTCAGTGCGGGATTTTCAGTGTGGGTAATTTATAGTGCGGCCCATTTTTGGTGCCGGATTTTCAGAGTGGGACGAATTGAGGAGTGACATTTTGTCTGTGGGACAAATTGAGGAGTGACATTTTGTCTGTGGGACGAATTGAGGAGTGACATTTTGTCTGTGGGACGAATTGGGGAGTGACATTTTGTCTGTGGGAAGAATTGGGGAGTGATATTTTGTCTGTGGGACGAATTGAGGAGTGACATTTTGTCTGTGGGACGAATTGGGGAGTGATATTTTGTCTGTGGGACGAATTGAGGAGTGACATTTTGTCTGTGGGACGAATTGGGGAGTGATATTTTGTCCGGGACGAATTGGGGAGTGACAGTTTGGGTCAGACTTGGATATGGTGGGATAAAGGAGGGTCTTATAAAATAGTGTCGACAGTAGAGTACCATGTTGGGCCGGGGGTCATTAGAGTACCGTGTCGGGGCCGAGGGACCATTAGAGTCGCTGCAGAAGTAGTTGTAGACGGCTGGCAGGAAACAGTTGAAGTTGTAAACGTCTGGCAGGAGCAGTTGAAGTTGTAGACGTCTGGCAAGAGCAGTTGAAGTTGTAGACGTCTGGCAGGAGCAGTTGAAGTTGTAGAAGGACCGTTGAAGTGCGAGAAGGGGGGGGGGGGGGGTTCTAATCAAATCTAAGGTCTAAGTGCCCTACTGTCTACACCTATTGAATAAGAACCCGTGCCTTTGGATATAACTCGGAGGTATGAAAGCCTGAACCTATGGAGAGATATTTTTTGAAAAGGGGGGTCGGTCAGTTCAGTGCGGGATTTTCAGTGTGGGTAATTTATAGTGCGGCCCATTTTTGGTGCCGGATTTTCAGAGTGGGACGAATTGAGGAGTGACATTTTGTCTGTGGGACAAATTGAGGAGTGACATTTTGTCTGTGGGACGAATTGAGGAGTGACATTTTGTCTGTGGGACGAATTGGGGAGTGACATTTTGTCTGTGGGAAGAATTGGGGAGTGATATTTTGTCTGTGGGACGAATTGAGGAGTGACATTTTGTCTGTGGGACGAATTGGGGAGTGATATTTTGTCTGTGGGACGAATTGAGGAGTGACATTTTGTCTGTGGGACGAATTGGGGAGTGATATTTTGTCCGGGACGAATTGGGGAGTGACAGTTTGGGTCAGACTTGGATATGGTGGGATAAAGGAGGGTCTTATAAAATAGTGTCGACAGTAGAGTACCATGTTGGGCCCGGGGGTCATTAGAGTACCGTGTCGGGGCCGAGGGACCATTAGAGTCGCTGCAGAAGTAGTTGTAGACGGCTGGCAGGAACAGTTGAAGTTGTAAACGTCTGGCAGGAGCAGTTGAAGTTGTAGACGTCTGGCAAGAGCAGTTGAAGTTGTAGACGTCTGGCAGGAGCAGTTGAAGTTGTAGAAGGACCGTTGAAGTGCGAGAAGGGGGGGGGGGGGGGGGGGGGGGGTTCTAATCAAATCTAAGGTCTAAGTGCCCTACTGTCTACACCTATTGAATAAGAACCCGTGCCTTTGGATATAACTCGGAGGTATGAAAGCCTGAACCTATGGAGAGATATTTTTGAAAAGGGGGGTCGGTCAGTTCAGTGCGGGATTTTCAGTGTGGGTAATTTATAGTGCGGCCCATTTTTGGTGCCGGATTTTCAGAGTGGGACGAATTGAGGAGTGACATTTTGTCTGTGGGACGAATTGAGGAGTGACATTTTGTCTGTGGGACGAATTGAGGAGTGACATTTTGTCTGTGGGACGAATTGGGGAGTGACATTTTGTCTGTGGGAAGAATTGGGGAGTGATATTTTGTCTGTGGGACGAATTGAGGAGTGACATTTTGTCTGTGGGACGAATTGGGGAGTGATATTTTGTCTGTGGGACGAATTGAGGAGTGACATTTTGTCTGTGGGACGAATTGGGGAGTGATATTTTGTCCGGGACGAATTGGGGAGTGACAGTTTGGGTCAGACTTGGATATGGTGGGATAAAGGAGGGTCTTATAAAATAGTGTCGACAGTAGAGTACCATGTTGGGCCCGGGGGTCATTAGAGTACCGTGTCGGGGCCGAGGGACCATTAGAGTCGCTGCAGAAGTAGTTGTAGACGGCTGGCAGGAACAGTTGAAGTTGTAAACGTCTGGCAGGAGCAGTTGAAGTTGTAGACGTCTGGCAAGAGCAGTTGAAGTTGTAGACGTCTGGCAGGAGCAGTTGAAGTTGTAGAAGGACCGTTGAAGTGCGAGAAGGGGGGGGGGGGGGTTCTAATCAAATCTAAGGTCTAAGTGCCCTACTGTCTACACCTATTGAATAAGAACCCGTGCCTTTGGATATAACTCGGAGGTATGAAAGCCTGAACCTATGGAGAGATATTTTTTGAAAAGGGGGGTCGGTCAGTTCAGTGCGGGATTTTCAGTGTGGGTAATTTATAGTGCGGCCCATTTTTGGTGCCGGATTTTCAGAGTGGGACGAATTGAGGAGTGACATTTTGTCTGTGGGACAAATTGAGGAGTGACATTTTGTCTGTGGGACGAATTGAGGAGTGACATTTTGTCTGTGGGACGAATTGGGGAGTGACATTTTGTCTGTGGGAAGAATTGGGGAGTGATATTTTGTCTGTGGGACGAATTGAGGAGTGATATTTTGTCTGTGGGACGAATTGGGGAGTGATATTTTGTCTGTGGGACGAATTGAGGAGTGACATTTTGTCTGTGGGACGAATTGGGGAGTGATATTTTGTCCGGGACGAATTGGGGAGTGACAGTTTGGGTCAGACTTGGATATGGTGGGATAAAGGAGGGTCTTATAAAATAGTGTCGACAGTAGAGTACCATGTTGGGCCCGGGGGTCATTAGAGTACCGTGTCGGGGCCGAGGGACCATTAGAGTCGCTGCAGAAGTAGTTGTAGACGGCTGGCAGGAACAGTTGAAGTTGTAAACGTCTGGCAGGAGCAGTTGAAGTTGTAGACGTCTGGCAAGAGCAGTTGAAGTTGTAGACGTCTGGCAGGAGCAGTTGAAGTTGTAGAAGGACCGTTGAAGTGCGAGAAGGGGGGGGGGGGGGTTCTAATCAAATCTAAGGTCTAAGTGCCCTACTGTCTACACCTATTGAATAAGAACCCGTGCCTTTGGATATAACTCGGAGGTATGAAAGCCTGAACCTATGGAGAGATATTTTTTGAAAAGGGGGGTCGGTCAGTTCAGTGCGGGATTTTCAGTGTGGGTAATTTATAGTGCGGCCCATTTTTGGTGCCGGATTTTCAGAGTGGGACGAATTGAGGAGTGACATTTTGTCTGTGGGACAAATTGAGGAGTGACATTTTGTCTGTGGGACGAATTGAGGAGTGACATTTTGTCTGTGGGACGAATTGGGGAGTGACATTTTGTCTGTGGGAAGAATTGGGGAGTGATATTTTGTCTGTGGGACGAATTGAGGAGTGACATTTTGTCTGTGGGACGAATTGGGGAGTGATATTTTGTCTGTGGGACGAATTGAGGAGTGACATTTTGTCTGTGGGACGAATTGGGGAGTGATATTTTGTCCGGGACGAATTGGGGAGTGACAGTTTGGGTCAGACTTGGATATGGTGGGATAAAGGAGGGTCTTATAAAATAGTGTCGACAGTAGAGTACCATGTTGGGCCCGGGGGTCATTAGAGTACCGTGTCGGGGCCGAGGGACCATTAGAGTCGCTGCAGAAGTAGTTGTAGACGGCTGGCAGGAACAGTTGAAGTTGTAAACGTCTGGCAGGAGCAGTTGAAGTTGTAGACGTCTGGCAAGAGCAGTTGAAGTTGTAGACGTCTGGCAGGAGCAGTTGAAGTTGTAGAAGGACCGTTGAAGTGCGAGAAGGGGGGGGGGGGGGTTCTAATCAAATCTAAGGTCTAAGTGCCCTACTGTCTACACCTATTGAATAAGAACCCGTGCCTTTGGATATAACTCGGAGGTATGAAAGCCTGAACCTATGGAGAGATATTTTTTGAAAAGGGGGGTCGGTCAGTTCAGTGCGGGATTTTCAGTGTGGGTAATTTATAGTGCGGCCCATTTTTGGTGCCGGATTTTCAGAGTGGGACGAATTGAGGAGTGACATTTTGTCTGTGGGACAAATTGAGGAGTGACATTTTGTCTGTGGGACGAATTGAGGAGTGACATTTTGTCTGTGGGACGAATTGGGGAGTGACATTTTGTCTGTGGGAAGAATTGGGGAGTGATATTTTGTCTGTGGGACGAATTGAGGAGTGACATTTTGTCTGTGGGACGAATTGGGGAGTGATATTTTGTCTGTGGGACGAATTGAGGAGTGACATTTTGTCTGTGGGACGAATTGGGGAGTGATATTTTGTCCGGGACGAATTGGGGAGTGACAGTTTGGGTCAGACTTGGATATGGTGGGATAAAGGAGGGTCTTATAAAATAGTGTCGACAGTAGAGTACCATGTTGGGCCCGGGGGTCATTAGAGTACCGTGTCGGGGCCGAGGGACCATTAGAGTCGCTGCAGAAGTAGTTGTAGACGGCTGGCAGGAACAGTTGAAGTTGTAAACGTCTGGCAGGAGCAGTTGAAGTTGTAGACGTCTGGCAAGAGCAGTTGAAGTTGTAGACGTCTGGCAGGAGCAGTTGAAGTTGTAGAAGGACCGTTGAAGTGCGAGAAGGGGGGGGGGTTCTAATCAAATCTAAGGTCTAAGTGCCCTACTGTCTACACCTATTGAATAAGAACCCGTGCCTTTGGATATAACTCGGAGGTATGAAAGCCTGAACCTATGGAGAGGATTTTTTAAAATGGGGGGTCGGTCAGTCAGTTCAGTGCGGGATTTTCAGTGCGGGTCGGATATTATTTGATACCTAAAATCTTCAAAGTAACGTGGCATCACGAATTCAAATCCGATTAGGTTTATTAATAGCTCATTCGAAAGAGCATTAAATACTGTACCAGAAACATAGAGCAATTTAATCTACTATTGGTTATAAAAAAGTTATGATAGGGAAATTAAAAAATATCGGATATTAATTGACACTTAAGAACTTCAAAGTGATGTGGCATCTCGAATTCAAAACCGTTTTGCTATATTAATAGCTCGTTAGAATCAGCATGAAAAACTGTATTAGAATCCTTGGATAAATTTATCTACTATTGGTTATAAAAAAGTTATGATAGGGAAATTAAAAAATAATGGATATTTTTTGGCACTTATAAACTTCAAAGTAACGTGGCATCACGAATTCAAATCCGTTTTGGTTTCTTAATAGCTCATTCGAAAGAGCATTAAAAACTGTACCAGAAACATAGAGCAATTTAATCTACTATTACATCTACTATAGAATTTCCTAGTCAACGTCTAAGGAAGCCTAAACCCAATGCCCTACTGTCTACACCTATTGAATAAGAACCCGTGCCTTTGGATATAACTCGGAGGTATGAAAGCCTGAACCTATGGAGAGATATTTTTTGAAAAGGGGGGTCGGTCAGTTCAGTGCGGGATTTTCAGTGTGGGTAATTTATAGTGCGGCCCATTTTTGGTGCCGGATTTTCAGAGTGGGACGAATTGAGGAGTGACATTTTGTCTGTGGGACAAATTGAGGAGTGACATTTTGTCTGTGGGACGAATTGAGGAGTGACATTTTGTCTGTGGGACGAATTGGGGAGTGACATTTTGTCTGTGGGAAGAATTGGGGAGTGATATTTTGTCTGTGGGACGAATTGAGGAGTGACATTTTGTCTGTGGGACGAATTGGGGAGTGATATTTTGTCTGTGGGACGAATTGAGGAGTGACATTTTGTCTGTGGGACGAATTGGGGAGTGATATTTTGTCCGGGACGAATTGGGGAGTGACAGTTTGGGTCAGACTTGGATATGGTGGGATAAAGGAGGGTCTTATAAAATAGTGTCGACAGTAGAGTACCATGTTGGGCCCGGGGGTCATTAGAGTACCGTGTCGGGGCCGAGGGACCATTAGAGTCGCTGCAGAAGTAGTTGTAGACGGCTGGCAGGAACAGTTGAAGTTGTAAACGTCTGGCAGGAGCAGTTGAAGTTGTAGACGTCTGGCAAGAGCAGTTGAAGTTGTAGACGTCTGGCAGGAGCAGTTGAAGTTGTAGAAGGACCGTTGAAGTGCGAGAAGGGGGGGGGGGGGGGTTCTAATCAAATCTAAGGTCTAAGTGCCCTACTGTCTACACCTATTGAATAAGAACCCGTGCCTTTGGATATAACTCGGAGGTATGAAAGCCTGAACCTATGGAGAGATATTTTTTGAAAAGGGGGGTCGGTCAGTTCAGTGCGGGATTTTCAGTGTGGGTAATTTATAGTGCGGCCCATTTTTGGTGCCGGATTTTCAGAGTGGGACGAATTGAGGAGTGACATTTTGTCTGTGGGACAAATTGAGGAGTGACATTTTGTCTGTGGGACGAATTGAGGAGTGACATTTTGTCTGTGGGACGAATTGGGGAGTGACATTTTGTCTGTGGGAAGAATTGGGGAGTGATATTTTGTCTGTGGGACGAATTGAGGAGTGACATTTTGTCTGTGGGACGAATTGGGGAGTGATATTTTGTCTGTGGGACGAATTGAGGAGTGACATTTTGTCTGTGGGACGAATTGGGGAGTGATATTTTGTCCGGGACGAATTGGGGAGTGACAGTTTGGGTCAGACTTGGATATGGTGGGATAAAGGAGGGTCTTATAAAATAGTGTCGACAGTAGAGTACCATGTTGGGCCCGGGGGTCATTAGAGTACCGTGTCGGGGCCGAGGGACCATTAGAGTCGCTGCAGAAGTAGTTGTAGACGGCTGGCAGGAACAGTTGAAGTTGTAAACGTCTGGCAGGAGCAGTTGAAGTTGTAGACGTCTGGCAAGAGCAGTTGAAGTTGTAGACGTCTGGCAGGAGCAGTTGAAGTTGTAGAAGGACCGTTGAAGTGCGAGAAGGGGGGGGGGGGGGCGGGGGGCCCTCTAATCAAATCTAAGGTCTAAGTGCCCTACTGTCTACACCTATTGAATAAGAACCCGTGCCTTTGGATATAACTCGGAGGTATGAAAGCCTGAACCTATGGAGAGATATTTTTTGAAAAGGGGGGTCGGTCAGTTCAGTGCGGGATTTTCAGTGTGGGTAATTTATAGTGCGGCCCATTTTGGTGCCGGATTTTCAGAGTGGGACGAATTGAGGAGTGACATTTTGTCTGTGGGACAAATTGAGGAGTGACATTTTGTCTGTGGGACGAATTGAGGAGTGACATTTTGTCTGTGGGACGAATTGGGGAGTGACATTTTGTCTGTGGGAAGAATTGGGGAGTGATATTTTGTCTGTGGGACGAATTGAGGAGTGACATTTTGTCTGTGGGACGAATTGGGGAGTGATATTTTGTCTGTGGGACGAATTGAGGAGTGACATTTTGTCTGTGGGACGAATTGGGGAGTGATATTTTGTCCGGGACGAATTGGGGAGTGACAGTTTGGGTCAGACTTGGATATGGTGGGATAAAGGAGGGTCTTATAAAATAGTGTCGACAGTAGAGTACCATGTTGGGCCCGGGGGTCATTAGAGTACCGTGTCGGGGCCGAGGGACCATTAGAGTCGCTGCAGAAGTAGTTGTAGACGGCTGGCAGGAACAGTTGAAGTTGTAAACGTCTGGCAGGAGCAGTTGAAGTTGTAGACGTCTGGCAAGAGCAGTTGAAGTTGTAGACGTCTGGCAGGAGCAGTTGAAGTTGTAGAAGGACCGTTGAAGTGCGAGAAGGGGGGGGGGTTCTAATCAAATCTAAGGTCTAAGTGCCCTACTGTCTACACCTATTGAATAAGAACCCGTGCCTTTGGATATAACTCGGAGGTATGAAAGCCTGAACCTATGGAGAGGATTTTTTAAAATGGGGGGTCGGTCAGTCAGTTCAGTGCGGGATTTTCAGTGCGGGTCGGATATTATTTGATACCTAAAATCTTCAAAGTAACGTGGCATCACGAATTCAAATCCGATTAGGTTTATTAATAGCTCATTCGAAAGAGCATTAAATACTGTACCAGAAACATAGAGCAATTTAATCTACTATTGGTTATAAAAAAGTTATGATAGGGAAATTAAAAAATATCGGATATTAATTGACACTTAAGAACTTCAAAGTGATGTGGCATCTCGAATTCAAAACCGTTTTGCTATATTAATAGCTCGTTAGAATCAGCATGAAAAACTGTATTAGAATCCTTGGATAAATTTATCTACTATTGGTTATAAAAAAGTTATGATAGGGAAATTAAAAAATAATGGATATTTTTTGGCACTTATAAACTTCAAAGTAACGTGGCATCACGAATTCAAATCCGTTTTGGTTTCTTAATAGCTCATTCGAAAGAGCATTAAAAACTGTACCAGAAACATAGAGCAATTTAATCTACTATTACATCTACTATAGAATTTCCTAGTCAACGTCTAAGGAAGCCTAAACCCAATGCCCTACTGTCTACACCTATTGAATAAGAACCCGTGCCTTTGGATATAACTCGGAGGTATGAAAGCCTGAACCTATGGAGAGATATTTTTTGAAAAGGGGGGTCGGTCAGTTCAGTGCGGGATTTTCAGTGTGGGTAATTTATAGTGCGGCCCATTTTTGGTGCCGGATTTTCAGAGTTCAGAGGGGACGAATTGAGGAGTGACATTTTGTCTGTGGGACAAATTGAGGAGTGACATTTTGTCTGTGGGACGAATTGAGGAGTGACATTTTGTCTGTGGGACGAATTGGGGAGTGACATTTTGTCTGTGGGAAGAATTGGGGAGTGATATTTTGTCTGTGGGACGAATTGAGGAGTGACATTTTGTCTGTGGGACGAATTGGGGAGTGATATTTTGTCTGTGGGACGAATTGAGGAGTGACATTTTGTCTGTGGGACGAATTGGGGAGTGATATTTTGTCCGGGACGAATTGGGGAGTGACAGTTTGGGTCAGACTTGGATATGGTGGGATAAAGGAGGGTCTTATAAAATAGTGTCGACAGTAGAGTACCATGTTGGGCCCGGGGGTCATTAGAGTACCGTGTCGGGGCCGAGGGACCATTAGAGTCGCTGCAGAAGTAGTTGTAGACGGCTGGCAGGAACAGTTGAAGTTGTAAACGTCTGGCAGGAGCAGTTGAAGTTGTAGACGTCTGGCAAGAGCAGTTGAAGTTGTAGACGTCTGGCAGGAGCAGTTGAAGTTGTAGAAGGACCGTTGAAGTGCGAGAAGGGGGGGGGGGGGGGGGGGGGTTAAAATAAAATCTAAGGTCTAAGTGCCCTACTGTCTACACCTATTGAATAAGAACCCGTGCCTTTGGATATAACTCGGAGGTATGAAAGCCTGAACCTATGGAGAGATATTTTTTGAAAAGGGGGGTCGGTCAGTTCAGTGCGGGATTTTCAGTGTGGGTAATTTATAGTGCGGCCCATTTTTGGTGCCGGATTTTCAGAGTGGGACGAATTGAGGAGTGACATTTTGTCTGTGGGACAAATTGAGGAGTGACATTTTGTCTGTGGGACGAATTGAGGAGTGACATTTTGTCTGTGGGACGAATTGGGGAGTGACATTTTGTCTGTGGGAAGAATTGGGGAGTGATATTTTGTCTGTGGGACGAATTGAGGAGTGACATTTTGTCTGTGGGACGAATTGGGGAGTGATATTTTGTCTGTGGGACGAATTGAGGAGTGACATTTTGTCTGTGGGACGAATTGGGGAGTGATATTTTGTCCGGGACGAATTGGGGAGTGACAGTTTGGGTCAGACTTGGATATGGTGGGATAAAGGAGGGTCTTATAAAATAGTGTCGACAGTAGAGTACCATGTTGGGCCCGGGGGTCATTAGAGTACCGTGTCGGGGCCGAGGGACCATTAGAGTCGCTGCAGAAGTAGTTGTAGACGGCTGGCAGGAACAGTTGAAGTTGTAAACGTCTGGCAGGAGCAGTTGAAGTTGTAGACGTCTGGCAAGAGCAGTTGAAGTTGTAGACGTCTGGCAGGAGCAGTTGAAGTTGTAGAAGGACCGTTGAAGTGCGAGAAGGGGGGGGGGGGGGGGGGGGGGTTCTAATCAAATCTAAGGTCTAAGTGCCCTACTGTCTACACCTATTGAATAAGAACCCGTGCCTTTGGATATAACTCGGAGGTATGAAAGCCTGAACCTATGGAGAGATATTTTTTGAAAAGGGGGGTCGGTCAGTTCAGTGCGGGATTTTCAGTGTGGGTAATTTATAGTGCGGCCCATTTTTGGTGCCGGATTTTCAGAGTGGGACGAATTGAGGAGTGACATTTTGTCTGTGGGACAAATTGAGGAGTGACATTTTGTCTGTGGGACGAATTGAGGAGTGACATTTTGTCTGTGGGACGAATTGGGGAGTGACATTTTGTCTGTGGGAAGAATTGGGGAGTGATATTTTGTCTGTGGGACGAATTGAGGAGTGACATTTTGTCTGTGGGACGAATTGGGGAGTGATATTTTGTCTGTGGGACGAATTGAGGAGTGACATTTTGTCTGTGGGACGAATTGGGGAGTGATATTTTGTCCGGGACGAATTGGGGAGTGACAGTTTGGGTCAGACTTGGATATGGTGGGATAAAGGAGGGTCTTATAAAATAGTGTCGACAGTAGAGTACCATGTTGGGCCCGGGGGTCATTAGAGTACCGTGTCGGGGCCGAGGGACCATTAGAGTCGCTGCAGAAGTAGTTGTAGACGGCTGGCAGGAACAGTTGAAGTTGTAAACGTCTGGCAGGAGCAGTTGAAGTTGTAGACGTCTGGCAAGAGCAGTTGAAGTTGTAGACGTCTGGCAGGAGCAGTTGAAGTTGTAGAAGGACCGTTGAAGTGCGAGAAGGGGGGGGGGGGGGTTCTAATCAAATCTAAGGTCTAAGTGCCCTACTGTCTACACCTATTGAATAAGAACCCGTGCCTTTGGATATAACTCGGAGGTATGAAAGCCTGAACCTATGGAGAGATATTTTTGAAAAGGGGGGTCGGTCAGTTCAGTGCGGGATTTTCAGTGTGGGTAATTTATAGTGCGGCCCATTTTTGGTGCCGGATTTTCAGAGTGGGACGAATTGAGGAGTGACATTTTGTCTGTGGGACAAATTGAGGAGTGACATTTTGTCTGTGGGACGAATTGAGGAGTGACATTTTGTCTGTGGGACGAATTGGGGAGTGACATTTTGTCTGTGGGAAGAATTGGGGAGTGATATTTTGTCTGTGGGACGAATTGAGGAGTGACATTTTGTCTGTGGGACGAATTGGGGAGTGATATTTTGTCTGTGGGACGAATTGAGGAGTGACATTTTGTCTGTGGGACGAATTGGGGAGTGATATTTTGTCCGGGACGAATTGGGGAGTGACAGTTTGGGTCAGACTTGGATATGGTGGGATAAAGGAGGGTCTTATAAAATAGTGTCGACAGTAGAGTACCATGTTGGGCCGGGGGTTCATTAGAGTACCGTGTCGGGGCCGAGGGACCATTAGAGTCGCTGCAGAAGTAGTTGTAGACGGCTGGCAGGAACAGTTGAAGTTGTAAACGTCTGGCAGGAGCAGTTGAAGTTGTAGACGTCTGGCAAGAGCAGTTGAAGTTGTAGACGTCTGGCAGGAGCAGTTGAAGTTGTAGAAGGACCGTTGAAGTGCGAGAAGGGGGGGGGGGGGGGGGTTCTAATCAAATATAAGGTCTAAGTGCCCTACTGTCTACACCTATTGAATAAGAACCCGTGCCTTTGGATATAACTCGGAGGTATGAAAGCCTGAACCTATGGAGAGATATTTTTTGAAAAGGGGGGTCGGTCAGTTCAGTGCGGGATTTTCAGTGTGGGTAATTTATAGTGCGGCCCATTTTTGGTGCCGGATTTTCAGAGTGGGACGAATTGAGGAGTGACATTTTGTCTGTGGGACAAATTGAGGAGTGACATTTTGTCTGTGGGACGAATTGAGGAGTGACATTTTGTCTGTGGGACGAATTGGGGAGTGACATTTTGTCTGTGGGAAGAATTGGGGAGTGATATTTTGTCTGTGGGACGAATTGAGGAGTGACATTTTGTCTGTGGGACGAATTGGGGAGTGATATTTTGTCTGTGGGACGAATTGAGGAGTGACATTTTGTCTGTGGGACGAATTGGGGAGTGATATTTTGTCCGGGACGAATTGGGGAGTGACAGTTTGGGTCAGACTTGGATATGGTGGGATAAAGGAGGGTCTTATAAAATAGTGTCGACAGTAGAGTACCATGTTGGGCCCGGGGGTCATTAGAGTACCGTGTCGGGGCCGAGGGACCATTAGAGTCGCTGCAGAAGTAGTTGTAGACGGCTGGCAGGAACAGTTGAAGTTGTAAACGTCTGGCAGGAGCAGTTGAAGTTGTAGACGTCTGGCAAGAGCAGTTGAAGTTGTAGACGTCTGGCAGGAGCAGTTGAAGTTGTAGAAGGACCGTTGAAGTGCGAGAAGGGGGGGGGGTTCTAATCAAATCTAAGGTCTAAGTGCCCTACTGTCTACACCTATTGAATAAGAACCCGTGCCTTTGGATATAACTCGGAGGTATGAAAGCCTGAACCTATGGAGAGGATTTTTTAAAATGGGGGGTCGGTCAGTCAGTTCAGTGCGGGATTTTCAGTGCGGGTCGGATATTATTTGATACCTAAAATCTTCAAAGTAACGTGGCATCACGAATTCAAATCCGATTAGGTTTATTAATAGCTCATTCGAAAGAGCATTAAATACTGTACCAGAAACATAGAGCAATTTAATCTACTATTGGTTATAAAAAAGTTATGATAGGGAAATTAAAAAATATCGGATATTAATTGACACTTAAGAACTTCAAAGTGATGTGGCATCTCGAATTCAAAACCGTTTTGCTATATTAATAGCTCGTTAGAATCAGCATGAAAAACTGTATTAGAATCCTTGGATAAATTTATCTACTATTGGTTATAAAAAAGTTATGATAGGGAAATTAAAAAATAATGGATATTTTTTGGCACTTATAAACTTCAAAGTAACGTGGCATCACGAATTCAAATCCGTTTTGGTTTCTTAATAGCTCATTCGAAAGAGCATTAAAAACTGTACCAGAAACATAGAGCAATTTAATCTACTATTACATCTACTATAGAATTTCCTAGTCAACGTCTAAGGAAGCCTAAACCCAATGCCCTACTGTCTACACCTATTGAATAAGAACCCGTGCCTTTGGATATAACTCGGAGGTATGAAAGCCTGAACCTATGGAGAGATATTTTTTGAAAAGGGGGGTCGGTCAGTTCAGTGCGGGATTTTCAGTGTGGGTAATTTATAGTGCGGCCCATTTTTGGTGCCGGATTTTCAGAGTGGGACGAATTGAGGAGTGACATTTTGTCTGTGGGACAAATTGAGGAGTGACATTTTGTCTGTGGGACGAATTGAGGAGTGACATTTTGTCTGTGGGACGAATTGGGGAGTGACATTTTGTCTGTGGGAAGAATTGGGGAGTGATATTTTGTCTGTGGGACGAATTGAGGAGTGACATTTTGTCTGTGGGACGAATTGGGGAGTGATATTTTGTCTGTGGGACGAATTGAGGAGTGACATTTTGTCTGTGGGACGAATTGGGGAGTGATATTTTGTCCGGGACGAATTGGGGAGTGACAGTTTGGGTCAGACTTGGATATGGTGGGATAAAGGAGGGTCTTATAAAATAGTGTCGACAGTAGAGTACCATGTTGGGCCCGGGGGTCATTAGAGTACCGTGTCGGGGCCGAGGGACCATTAGAGTCGCTGCAGAAGTAGTTGTAGACGGCTGGCAGGAACAGTTGAAGTTGTAAACGTCTGGCAGGAGCAGTTGAAGTTGTAGACGTCTGGCAAGAGCAGTTGAAGTTGTAGACGTCTGGCAGGAGCAGTTGAAGTTGTAGAAGGACCGTTGAAGTGCGAGAAGGGGGGGGTTCTAATCAAATCTAAGGTCTAAGTGCCCTACTGTCTACACCTATTGAATAAGAACCCGTGCCTTTGGATATAACTCGGAGGTATGAAAGCCTGAACCTATGGAGAGATATTTTTTGAAAAGGGGGGTCGGTCAGTTCAGTGCGGGATTTTCAGTGTGGGTAATTTATAGTGCGGCCCATTTTTGGTGCCGGATTTTCAGAGTGGGACGAATTGAGGAGTGACATTTTGTCTGTGGGACAAATTGAGGAGTGACATTTTGTCTGTGGGACGAATTGAGGAGTGACATTTTGTCTGTGGGACGAATTGGGGAGTGACATTTTGTCTGTGGGAAGAATTGGGGAGTGATATTTTGTCTGTGGGACGAATTGAGGAGTGACATTTTGTCTGTGGGACGAATTGGGGAGTGATATTTTGTCTGTGGGACGAATTGAGGAGTGACATTTTGTCTGTGGGACGAATTGGGGAGTGATATTTTGTCCGGGACGAATTGGGGAGTGACAGTTTGGGTCAGACTTGGATATGGTGGGATAAAGGAGGGTCTTATAAAATAGTGTCGACAGTAGAGTACCATGTTGGGCCCGGGGGTCATTAGAGTACCGTGTCGGGGCCGAGGGACCATTAGAGTCGCTGCAGAAGTAGTTGTAGACGGCTGGCAGGAACAGTTGAAGTTGTAAACGTCTGGCAGGAGCAGTTGAAGTTGTAGACGTCTGGCAAGAGCAGTTGAAGTTGTAGACGTCTGGCAGGAGCAGTTGAAGTTGTAGAAGGACCGTTGAAGTGCGAGAAGGGGGGGCGGGGGGGGGGGGGGGGGTTCTAATCAAATCTAAGGTCTAAGTGCCCTACTGTCTACACCTATTGAATAAGAACCCGTGCCTTTGGATATAACTCGGAGGTATGAAAGCCTGAACCTATGGAGAGATATTTTTTGAAAAGGGGGGTCGGTCAGTTCAGTGCGGGATTTTCAGTGTGGGTAATTTATAGTGCGGCCCATTTTTGGTGCCGGATTTTCAGAGTGGGACGAATTGAGGAGTGACATTTTGTCTGTGGGACAAATTGAGGAGTGACATTTTGTCTGTGGGACGAATTGAGGAGTGACATTTTGTCTGTGGGACGAATTGGGGAGTGACATTTTGTCTGTGGGAAGAATTGGGGAGTGATATTTTGTCTGTGGGACGAATTGAGGAGTGACATTTTGTCTGTGGGACGAATTGGGGAGTGATATTTTGTCTGTGGGACGAATTGAGGAGTGACATTTTGTCTGTGGGACGAATTGGGGAGTGATATTTTGTCCGGGACGAATTGGGGAGTGACAGTTTGGGTCAGACTTGGATATGGTGGGATAAAGGAGGGTCTTATAAAATAGTGTCGACAGTAGAGTACCATGTTGGGCCCGGGGGTCATTAGAGTACCGTGTCGGGGCCGAGGGACCATTAGAGTCGCTGCAGAAGTAGTTGTAGACGGCTGGCAGGAACAGTTGAAGTTGTAAACGTCTGGCAGGAGCAGTTGAAGTTGTAGACGTCTGGCAAGAGCAGTTGAAGTTGTAGACGTCTGGCAGGAGCAGTTGAAGTTGTAGAAGGACCGTTGAAGTGCGAGAAGGGGGGGGGGGGGGGGTTCTAATCAAATCTAAGGTCTAAGTGCCCTACTGTCTACACCTATTGAATAAGAACCCGTGCCTTTGGATATAACTCGGAGGTATGAAAGCCTGAACCTATGGAGAGATATTTTTTGAAAAGGGGGGTCGGTCAGTTCAGTGCGGGATTTTCAGTGTGGGTAATTTATAGTGCGGCCCATTTTTGGTGCCGGATTTTCAGAGTGGGACGAATTGAGGAGTGACATTTTGTCTGTGGGACAAATTGAGGAGTGACATTTTGTCTGTGGGACGAATTGAGGAGTGACATTTTGTCTGTGGGACGAATTGGGGAGTGACATTTTGTCTGTGGGAAGAATTGGGGAGTGATATTTTGTCTGTGGGACGAATTGAGGAGTGACATTTTGTCTGTGGGACGAATTGGGGAGTGATATTTTGTCTGTGGGACGAATTGAGGAGTGACATTTTGTCTGTGGGACGAATTGGGGAGTGATATTTTGTCCGGGACGAATTGGGGAGTGACAGTTTGGGTCAGACTTGGATATGGTGGGATAAAGGAGGGTCTTATAAAATAGTGTCGACAGTAGAGTACCATGTTGGGCCCGGGGGTCATTAGAGTACCGTGTCGGGGCCGAGGGACCATTAGAGTCGCTGCAGAAGTAGTTGTAGACGGCTGGCAGGAACAGTTGAAGTTGTAAACGTCTGGCAGGAGCAGTTGAAGTTGTAGACGTCTGGCAAGAGCAGTTGAAGTTGTAGACGTCTGGCAGGAGCAGTTGAAGTTGTAGAAGGACCGTTGAAGTGCGAGAAGGGGGGGGGGGGGGGTTCTAATCAAATCTAAGGTCTAAGTGCCCTACTGTCTACACCTATTGAATAAGAACCCGTGCCTTTGGATATAACTCGGAGGTATGAAAGCCTGAACCTATGGAGAGATATTTTTTGAAAAGGGGGGTCGGTCAGTTCAGTGCGGGATTTTCAGTGTGGGTAATTTATAGTGCGGCCCATTTTTGGTGCCGGATTGGGACGAATTGAGGAGTGACATTTTGTCTGTGGGACAAATTGAGGAGTGACATTTTGTCTGTGGGACGAATTGAGGAGTGACATTTTGTCTGTGGGACGAATTGGGGAGTGACATTTTGTCTGTGGGAAGAATTGGGGAGTGATATTTTGTCTGTGGGACGAATTGAGGAGTGACATTTTGTCTGTGGGACGAATTGGGGAGTGATATTTTGTCTGTGGGACGAATTGAGGAGTGACATTTTGTCTGTGGGACGAATTGGGGAGTGATATTTTGTCCGGGACGAATTGGGGAGTGACAGTTTGGGTCAGACTTGGATATGGTGGGATAAAGGAGGGTCTTATAAAATAGTGTCGACAGTAGAGTACCATGTTGGGCCCGGGGGTCATTAGAGTACCGTGTCGGGGCCGAGGGACCATTAGAGTCGCTGCAGAAGTAGTTGTAGACGGCTGGCAGGAACAGTTGAAGTTGTAAACGTCTGGCAGGAGCAGTTGAAGTTGTAGACGTCTGGCAAGAGCAGTTGAAGTTGTAGACGTCTGGCAGGAGCAGTTGAAGTTGTAGAAGGACCGTTGAAGTGCGAGAAGGGGGGGGGGGGGGGGGGGGGGGGCCCATCTAATCAAATCTAAGGTCTAAGTGCCCTACTGTCTACACCTATTGAATAAGAACCCGTGCCTTTGGATATAACTCGGAGGTATGAAAGCCTGAACCTATGGAGAGATATTTTTTGAAAAGGGGGGTCGGTCAGTTCAGTGCGGGATTTTCAGTGTGGGTAATTTATAGTGCGGCCCATTTTGGTGCCGGATTTTCAGAGTGGGACGAATTGAGGAGTGACATTTTGTCTGTGGGACAAATTGAGGAGTGACATTTTGTCTGTGGGACGAATTGAGGAGTGACATTTTGTCTGTGGGACGAATTGGGGAGTGACATTTTGTCTGTGGGAAGAATTGGGGAGTGATATTTTGTCTGTGGGACGAATTGAGGAGTGACATTTTGTCTGTGGGACGAATTGGGGAGTGATATTTTGTCTGTGGGACGAATTGAGGAGTGACATTTTGTCTGTGGGACGAATTGGGGAGTGATATTTTGTCCGGGACGAATTGGGGAGTGACAGTTTGGGTCAGACTTGGATATGGTGGGATAAAGGAGGGTCTTATAAAATAGTGTCGACAGTAGAGTACCATGTTGGGCCCGGGGGTCATTAGAGTACCGTGTCGGGGCCGAGGGACCATTAGAGTCGCTGCAGAAGTAGTTGTAGACGGCTGGCAGGAACAGTTGAAGTTGTAAACGTCTGGCAGGAGCAGTTGAAGTTGTAGACGTCTGGCAAGAGCAGTTGAAGTTGTAGACGTCTGGCAGGAGCAGTTGAAGTTGTAGAAGGACCGTTGAAGTGCGAGAAGGGGGGGGGGGGGTTCTAATCAAATCTAAGGTCTAAGTGCCCTACTGTCTACACCTATTGAATAAGAACCCGTGCCTTTGGATATAACTCGGAGGTATGAAAGCCTGAACCTATGGAGAGATATTTTTTGAAAAGGGGGGTCGGTCAGTTCAGTGCGGGATTTTCAGTGTGGGTAATTTATAGTGCGGCCATTTTTGCGGCCCATTTGTGCCGGATTTTCAGAGTGGGACGAATTGAGGAGTGACATTTTGTCTGTGGGACAAATTGAGGAGTGACATTTTGTCTGTGGGACGAATTGAGGAGTGACATTTTGTCTGTGGGACGAATTGGGGAGTGACATTTTGTCTGTGGGAAGAATTGGGGAGTGATATTTTGTCTGTGGGACGAATTGAGGAGTGACATTTTGTCTGTGGGACGAATTGGGGAGTGATATTTTGTCTGTGGGACGAATTGAGGAGTGACATTTTGTCTGTGGGACGAATTGGGGAGTGATATTTTGTCCGGGACGAATTGGGGAGTGACAGTTTGGGTCAGACTTGGATATGGTGGGATAAAGGAGGGTCTTATAAAATAGTGTCGACAGTAGAGTACCATGTTGGGCCCGGGGGTCATTAGAGTACCGTGTCGGGGCCGAGGGACCATTAGAGTCGCTGCAGAAGTAGTTGTAGACGGCTGGCAGGAACAGTTGAAGTTGTAAACGTCTGGCAGGAGCAGTTGAAGTTGTAGACGTCTGGCAAGAGCAGTTGAAGTTGTAGACGTCTGGCAGGAGCAGTTGAAGTTGTAGAAGGACCGTTGAAGTGCGAGAAGGGGGGGGTTCTAATCAAATCTAAGGTCTAAGTGCCCTACTGTCTACACCTATTGAATAAGAACCCGTGCCTTTGGATATAACTCGGAGGTATGAAAGCCTGAACCTGTTCAGATTTTGGCAGTTCATTTGGAATGCTATGCCAATACATAAACAAATTCACTATATTTATTTATGGGGCATTAGAGAAAAACCCCGAAGTTCCAGGAGTGATAAACTCGAGGTCGTTATAGTTTGATTAGTGATGAGTTTTTGAGGATGAACGAGTGTCTTAAGCTCTTTGAACTTCGATGAGTCGAAGTGAGGTAAGCCCGGGGAGGAGGGGAGGGGGAACCCCAAACTATTTTTAACCACAAAACAAAAAAGCGAAAATGAAAAAAAATGCCACTTGTAAAGAAAAGGCCCCCAAACCTTTTTTTACAAGTGGCAAAAATTTGTACTTTTCCGTTTTTCACCTTCACTTATTATTTTTGACGTTTTACATAATTTTTGAAAAGCTTGGTCTTTTTAGTTTTGGATTGGAAATGATTAAAAATTGAATCAGAAATAAAAGCTGAGGTGTAAACGGAAAAGCACTCAAAAACATAAACATATGTCATTAAAAAATTTTCAAGACCTTTAAATGTGGCGGAAGCATCTTTGCCACATTTTTTAGCTTCTCTCATCTTTGTAATTCATCACCAAATTTTTTAGCCCAATTTTCATTAAGAACACGTCGCAATAACTTGTCATAGTGTAGCTGTTGATATTTCAGAGCCATCTGCCACACCTGTACGAGTGATTGTTGTTGAGGCACACATCAGCATCATCCTTTAAAATTAAAATTGTAAATTGAGACATTGAACTCAAACTCATTGGCTCATAAAGATCCAAAGGACCCATAAACTAAACCAGAGCCCCCAGAATGATTCATGAGTCAATAAACTATGCTATCGCCCCGTAAATGTTCATTGACTCGTAAACTAAACAAGGGCCGAAGTCAAATAATTAACAAAACCATCTAAATCCAAATGTTGCCAAAGAAAGAGCCATCGAATAGGAGCTGTACAAACAATCTATTAAAAAATAATTTTTAGAAAAATTTTTAAAAATCTAAAAAACCAGAAAAGAAAGCCAATAGTAAACCAAGCTATACAATTTGCAAGAATTACCAACCATCAAGAGAATTACCAACCATGCAAAATTCAATCATTATTTCACCATTAGTTTAGCTAAAAACGTTAAGATAAAAGTTAAGAATGCTCAGTAAATATTATTGAAAAATAATACAAAGGCTGAATTTTAAATCAACATTTAAAAAATAAACTCGAAGAAACATTTAATCGTTTCAAGATTTTACAAAAAAAAATGAAGAAAGAACAATTTTTAGACTAAAAGTTTTTAAACTTATAAAAAGTAAAAAATTGAGTTCCAAAAACATTAATACAGCCACCAATTAATCGATTAAAGCAAATTATTAAGAATATAAAAGGCAAAACTGTTTGATGATGACAAATGAAAGATTAAAACATGACTCAAAATGATCTTCTTTGTTACTTATTTTTAGCTACATCACCCGTGTAGACAGGATTCTTGAAAGTTGTAGTAGCTTGTTTATAAAGAGGATTGTTGTTCTAAAGTTTTTAGTAAGATTTATAAATATAGGAAAAGCTCACCAATTCCCAGCGAGCGTTCAACTTGTCCTGAAAATTAAAGATATAAAACCTTTAAAAACTTTGACTCGTAGTTATACATTTAGGATAAATAAATCCTTTGTACTATTCCGAATTAATTTCCGAATACTTATACCGAATTAACAAGAATTATTTAATCAAACCTTTTCAAAATGTGCAAACTCTCGCCTATCATATAGCACGGTAAGAAGTTTCCAAAGAAGCAGCAATAATAAGCCAAGCAAAACAATTCCAGCAATTACGATTAGAACAACTTAATTTAAGTCAAAGTTTCATCTTAAAAGTAAAATCAAACCGACAAGTACAGGCAATGGGGCTGGGCAATCCTTGTGTTCTTGCACCCAAACTGTCTAAAGTTAGCCGAGTTATAAATTGTACTTAATCCGAAAATTCAAAAATTTAATTCAAATACCAAATTATCAACGCCATCATAGTAGTAGAGAAAGTAAAATGTGCAATCGTCTGTTGGATCCACAAACTGACACTCGTTCCAACTGTCAGAGTCACTTACATTCAGCTTAGGTAGTTCTTCAACTGGTATTACCACAAATGGGCATTCTTCACACTTTGTCTCATTGTATGGTCCAGTATGCCACTGCTGACACATTACACAAGGCTTATATTCAACACATTTGCTTGGGCAAGTCTGATAATAATTAAAAAGAAATTCGGAAATATCAAACAAACGGGACAAATGTCGCAGTATGGTCCTGAGTAACGCGATCCATCTTCGTCTGTAAAACAATGACACTTTCCACATATACATTCGCCATGCCCGCCGCACACCTTTCCATTGGGAGCTATGCAAGTTTCTTGTGAGATAGGACATTCGCATGCTGGTCCAGTAAATCCGGGTAAACATTGACAAGTTCCACAAACACAATCTCCATGTCCGCCACATAATAATCTATAATTAATATTTTAATATACCATTAATCAATTTATAAGAATACCGATCATGCCTGGGACAATTAAAATTGTCACACTCACAAAATTGACCGGATACTATCTCGTCAGGATTGGCCCTGGGAAAGCATGAACAGACACCACATTTGCAAATTCCTCGACCGGAACAAACCAAACTAGAAATTTATGTAAATATTGCATTCCATTCTTCTTATAGGACCTATCATTTGTTGCTTTACATTTTGCCTCCAACGCTATAGCTGACTCGCCGCCACTCTCACATTCGCAATGAGTACCTTTGAAAAAATTTAGGAATACTCTCAACTCCACTTACCAACATAACCTTCCGCGCACTGACAAATGCCACAAACCTGCAAAAACAAAAACTTTCGAAAAAATTATTCATAAACAATTAACCAAATCGCCATGGTAGTTACATTCTGGAGCATTATGAATTATCTAAAACATCATAACTAAGCTTTTAATAGATTGTTTTCTACCTCTCTCTCACAATCGCAGTCACATATGACATGTACATCAAGAAGTAGCACCTCCTCCATTCCTGATGGTCCAATGTGTAATTCAAAATCTCGTTGTGGCACACAATGTAATGCTTCCAAGGTAACTTCAAACTCGACCTCGTCACCAACTTTAACGCCGTCACACACATTAGTATCAATCAATGTTCGTCCGTCTATGCATTTAGAACGATATGAGAGTTTCAATCCCATCGACGGGTTAGCATCATCCACCTTGATTAAAGAAACTTAGTTTTTGTAACCTGCTAACTCACCATAATAATTTTTTCAGCAATTCGTCCGTATTCCTCCTCAATAAGCGTCACGATGTTGGAAGAATCATTAGCCAAAACGCCCACAGCCGTACTAAATTTGAGAAAATTTAACAAAATAATTGAACTTAATCAAGATCACCTTACATCAGGCAAAGCATCAACCAACTTTATTAAAGCAATTAATTTTTAATTGCCAAAAAATTGAAATACTAAACCTGCAGATAAAGTTTTTGGTTAGGCTGCGTCACTGCAAAAATCACATTAACCTAAATGAGGAATTATAAAATGAAAAGAAATTGTCCAACTTTTTTCTCCTTAATTTTTTGATGCAGAAGAGCAATTGATGGATAGTCCAACTCCGTAGATTTCTTAAAACATCATTTTAACAAAAAATCTAATATCTTTACAAAAACTAAACTAACCGTGTAGTAACCATCAGCGTCCAAATGGCACTCTCCATCATTTGGCGTAACAATACCAGCAAGCTTTAATTATTATTAGAATTGCTTAAATAAAATTAATACCCGTCCATCACCAGCAAAATGAAATCCTGCATCAGTCGAGAAAACTATCATTTTTCGTGATCGTTCTCTCCAACCAATTGAATCGTTGCATGTTATTGCCTTAAAATAACTATAGATTTGCAAATAAGTTTTGTAAAATTAAACCTGCATAACAGCATCAAATCCACCCTCCGGTGCATCTAGATTTCCAGAAATTTGAGCACGGTCGACTTCTTTCTGCAAAATTTCACCTTACAAAATTTAAAAAATTGTATATTTACAGCAAATTTGGCAGTGTTTGTCGAAATTCTAAAAGAAATTTTTTTTTAATCTTCTGAGAAAGAAACCTACTTCATCTGATGGCGAAACCCATAAGTTGGTGCACAACCTTTTAAATAACCACTGATAAATCGGTATTAAACATCATCTTGATTCATCCTTATAGCCAATAAAAAAGAAACCAACCTTCCGAACATGGTGATTCCTTTTAAAAATAAGTGAGTGCAAAAATGAAAATTAAATAAAGTTCAGAAAATTACCTGCTTCTCCTTTCGTGGGTCAACAAACGGCATAACCTTTTTATCAATAAATGAACCAAATCCAAGACGAAAATTCTTTGTAATTGAACGCATTCTATCCGCTTGAATAGTTTATAAATTAGACTTATAAAATAAATTTTAAAAAACCAAGCAAATCGCCTAATTGTGATAATTTCTCTTTGTCATCCTTCATTGAATAAGAGAGATCCATAAGATAATACTAAAAATTCTCGATAATTTTTAACAAATTCTTGAATAAGCTCACAAGATCAACAGGATAGTCTCTTGGTTGTCGAAAATTAACAAAGAACCTGGCTCTGGATTCTGTAAGGAAAACTTAAATTTAATACTTCAAAAATCTTCCCAACTTGGACGAATAACGATCTCGACATGCTGAGGTCTCAATTGAACAGTTGGCTGTCCATCCTCAACTTCTTCATTGAAAGACTCATCCCGCACAGTTCTAAGTGTACTTTTAGGGTCTACAATATATTCTTGAGCACATCCATGCTCCGCTAAGGTTTGAGCAGAATCGCAGCGAGAATATTGAGCAAGGTTATTGAAAGACTAGGTAAGAAAATTAGACGGTGAATGGAAGTTGATAAACCTCATCCATACACCAAGCACATGTATCATGCAACTGGATACAACCGGAACATGTATAATTCTGAAAAAAATTTTGTAAACAATTTTTAAATTAAAAAACCTCATGCGGGAGCGAGTAGCAAGGGAATCCAGGCTCGGAAGGCAAGATCTCTCCTTCGGTTGCTTAAAACAAAAACATAATAATTGAATAAAATATAAAGCTTGACCCTGTTCTTTTTGAGACCACCCATTTTCTGCTAATATGATGAAACAATTTATTAAAAATAAAAATATGAAAGTGAATAATTTGAAGCAGAGTCGACAACCTAAAATGGAAAAACCCATTTGGTTGTCGAACGTAGCTGAAAATCTAATAATTAGCCTAACAAATAAATTTTCGATTATTTGTTTAAAAAATTCGAGCATTTTTAAGCGAGAACCGCGCCTGTTACACTCTGGGCAAAAATCAATTGACCAAGAAAATCATTAGAAGGCTAAGATGCGTAAGCCATTCTGGCCGCTTAAGTGACCTATTTTGTTGAGTTGAAGAGTTTGCAGGGAAATTGGCTCTTTTGCATTAGCAAAAAAGCAGCAGTAAAGACAGCTGTAATAAATAACAAGGCACCAAAAGAATAAATGCCTTCTCTTTTCCATTCAATCGGAAATTCTAGCAGTTGTCCAAAAAAGTAACTCCCTCCCCCTCACTTTTACTTCCAAATTTTCTTTTCTAATCCTATATAGTAGAAACGATTTTAAATAAAATTAGAAATAGTACTATCTTCAGTTAGAAAATACAAATGAATGTATATTTATACTTAAATTTTTCGGAATAACCAAATCTATAAATATACCAACGGTCAAAATTAACTGCAAATTTTGTTACTACAAGCTCATGAATTATACATAACATGAACATTTAAATAAGGAGCAATAATCTCAATTTTTAAAATAAGATTGGCAAATACGAGCAGCATCTCTTCCCACACATAATCAACGCATAGTAACCAACTCTTCTGCTGCGGTCGGATGAATGGCCTCAAAAAAATAAAATTAGAACCTGATATTTATTGTTAGCACTTACAACACACTCGTCAAATTGTTTCTTTGTAAGACCGGCTCGAACACAAACAGCAAAACCTTGAAGCATTTCATCTGCACCCATTCCCAAAATGTGAATTCCGACAACCTGTCCAATTGTTTAATATAACTTAAGAGAAAATAAAAAAACCTTTTCGTCCTTGCCTGCACAGATCAATTTCTATGGAATATATTTAAGAATTAAAACATAAAAAAAGATCAAACTACCATAATAGTCTTCTCCTTATAAGTCGTCATCGCAAAGTACATGTTAGTAAAGTTTGAGGTGTATACTTTAATATTATCACGCCCAAACTTATCCACTGCCTCCCCTATAAAGATTTATTTAGTTTATAGATATGAAAAGTAACCAACGTTCTGTCAGACCAGTTGTTCCCAGAGGAGGATGACTGAAGACAACTGTAGGAATATTTTCGTAAAGAAGACGATTATCCTTCTCTCCATTAAAAAGACGATGTGCTAGCCGACGACCAGCTGCAATTGCAACTGAAATGAAAAATTTTAAGGTTAATCCGTCATTTAAAGCCTTAAGATTCAGAAACCGGGAGTAAGCTCAAATTTAGGCGTGCAAACATCGCCAATCGCATATATTCCATTGCGAGTTGTGTTCTGGTACTCATCCACTTTTATGTAACCCTTTTCGGTTGTCTCAATTTTAATGGTGGAAAGATTCAATTCAGCCGTAAGCGGTTTTCTTCCAATAGCCCAAATGAGTTGGTCAACAGATTCTAGGACAGCATTTTGATCGGTATAAATAGTCAGTTTGCCGCTAACATTGTCCTTCTCAACTTTTTTAACCTTTTAATTTGGAAATTTTGAAAAGGGGTTAAGTATATATGAAACCTTTGTATGAGTCATGAGCTTTACTGGACCTTGTTTTAGCTGGTTAGTCAATGCTTCCGAAAGTGTTTCGTCAAATGTACGAAGAACTTTGTCAAAACGGATCAACAAATATGTTTCAGAACCAAGCTCAGCCAGAATTGCTGCCAGCTCCACTGCTATATATCCAGCTCCAACCACAACCACTTTCCTAAAATCAAAGAAAAATTTTTGGAAAATATTTTCGCTTACTTTGGTAAATCGTCAAAACGGAAGAACCCATCACTGTCCGTTCCATACTCAGCACCCTCAATGTCATTTGGAATTATTGGTGTGCCACCAACGGCAATAAGAGTGTGCGTACTATTGAAACAATAAAATAATTGTATGTTCACACAAACCCCTTGCATTGTTGTTGGCCTTCAACGCCTTGAACGATGACAGAACCATCTTCAGCAAACTTGGCCTTCCCACGAATAATTTCGATTTCATCCTGAAAATTTAGTCAATATCAATCGACAATAAATATCATACCTTTTCCAGATTTGTTTGATAAATAGAATTGAGTCGTCTAATGTACTCGTCGCGTGTTTGCTTCAATTTACTAAAATTTAATTAAAAAACCTTATTTGAATTTAAAGAATAAACTGTAACCTCCAATTGAATTTGACAAGAGGAGCTTCAAACCCATAATCAGCATGATCCCGCAAAAATTCAGCATGACACGCAGCATTATACATCACCTTTTTTGGAACACATCCAACGTTAACCTGAAAAAGTCAACTCGTTAAAGTCACAAGTATTTAATTTAACAAAACATACACATGTCCCTCCCAAACGGTCAATTTCAATCAACCCAACATTCGCCTTAAATTGTCTAGCACGTCTAGCAGAAGCTATCCCACCGGATCCTCCTCCAATTACCAAATAATCAAATTGCTTCATTGTACTAGTATTGAAATCTTAAAATTAATTAAGAGGCGTTGTCAATAAATTATACTTTTTATATTTTTATAGAAAGTGTGGTATGCGCGAAGTAAATTTAACTTTGTTTGCATTCCCATAGAGAATACATTTGAAAAAAGAATAAAAAATGGTATATTTATATGTATTTCAAAAATTAAATTGATATAAGCAGTAAAAAATCATCGATCTCGCAATAGAAAAAAATTTCCGCGAAAAACCCCGAAATAGTCTAAATTGATCTTTCACTGCTTTTAAGAATCAATATCAATGATAAAATGAAAGTATAAACTATAAAAGGTTCATTTTTACTACTATATATTAATTGTATGAAAATACATATCACAACTACAAAAAATACAATTAACAATAATCATAAAATAAAGTGAGATATAGTTTGTTACCCGTAAATAGTTATTAACTGTGGGTGTTGTCACTCGATAAGTTATAGAATTTTCAATTCACTATTTTAGGTAATCTCCTGGGTTGAATTGGGTAAAAAATTCAAATCCCATATTAAGCAATAGGGGGTAAAAGTTTAGCTCCTATCAAACATCGATCCAGCCATCTCCAGGCAGTTAATGCTGGGCGCTTTCTCTTTTAATAGATCTTAAACCCCAAGCTAGTAAGCTGCCGTTTTAAATACTAACCGGTTAGATCATCCTTATAATTATAAAACATGATATACCTCAATGGAAAATACAAAATCTAGAATATTTTAAAAAACTCATACTTTCTTTCCTGTGAAGCTGCTGAAGATGAAATAAAGGAAATATTAAAAATTGATCATCCAACTAACAAAAACACCTTTAAAGAAAAATTAATCTTAAACTGAATCTTTAGCTACAAATCAATTTGTACGAGATACCCGGGAGAAATCCGCTATTCATAAGAAAAAAATTCAAGACTTTCATGGGCCTAGACTTACAAGAACCTATGTTAGATTCAGTTCACCCAGTATTAAACTCCAAAACAAATAAAATACCTCTAACTCGGCCTCATTGTAAGAAAAGTATATTATCGAGTGACAACAAATACACATTTCAAAAAATATAGACGATAGAAGAGTAAACCTGTTTTTAAGTCCTTTGTAACATATTTAAATATATAAATAAACGAATGGAAATTAGCGACTTTTTTATTTAAAGCACACAATTTTCTTCTTCATTTTCCATTCTAAAAACATCAGATTTGATTGAAAAGGTATTTTTGATTCATACATCTCTGATCAACACAACAAAAATTGTAGCACACTGAAATTATTGTTAAAGATTATTTGTAATACTAATTCATTATAAAAGTATAAATATGTGAGTCAACCTCTATAGACCTGTTGACTTTGAAGACCTACAACTTTCGAAAGGTAATATCAAAAGGGGATATCGAGGGATTAAAGGAGATATGGATGGATTTGGTGTGATTGAAGGTGATATAGATCTAAAATACAGAAATGGGTACTTATCTTCAGAGAATAAGGGCATTTATCCCCTTTAATCCCTTTAAACACCTCGATATTCTCTTTCAAAATTTGTAAGTATTCAGTCAATAGAGGCCTTCAGGTTTGACCCCAAAGATATAGCTAAAACTAGTAAATTATAAACACAACAAAAAAATTTTTTTGACTATTTTAAAATTCATTTGTTAAATATTATGTAAAAAACATGCCAAAACAAAAAAATATAATTAGCATTAACGACGCTCAATCTGTTGGGTTGTTGATGCTGCTAGACTCAGCCTTACTTGTTGTCTCCGTCGTTTTGACCACATTTCATGCTACAAAAAATATTTAATTTAATTTAAAAAAACTCAATTTGCTATATACGCAGTCTTGATCCTGCGGTAATTTTAATGGTGGCACGAGCTCGGGTTCTACTCTAATCAACCAAGGATGATTTAGTGCATGAGAAGCAGTTGGTCGCTTTGTTGGGTCTAATTGAAGAAGTAAATCTAGTAAATCCAATGCTTGTGCAGGTAAACTAAAAAGGTCAAAATAAAATAGAAAAAAATATTCTTCAAGTCACAAAGAAAATTTTTCTCGCAATTTTCGAGAGCTATGACCCCGCGGTCTCATAGTCGTCTGAAAAGTATTTTTTTAATTAAAAAAATTAAACATAAAATAGATACCCATCCTGACAACTCAGTAACTCCAGGCCATACTTAAATAGAATGTAATTCATTAATCAGCATTTGCAATTTTCTAAACAAACCTTCTGGCAATATAGAACCGCAATATGATGTGATGACTTCAAGTTGGTGGATTTCGGTTTGGCCCTGAAATATCGGCTTTTTGATGAAAAGTTCAGCTAGTATGCATCTAAAAAAAGAATACATCAAAGGTTATGAAAAAGCAAACCCTGCGCTCCAAATATCGACCCACGGTCCATAACTATAAATTAACATCGTAACAAGTTAACTTTTTGAATTTGTACCGCTCCTCGCCAAGCAAAAGTTCAGGTGGTCTGTACCAAAGAGTGATAACTCGATTAGTGTATAGTCGTTTATAATTTTCTTGATAAAGACGCGCAAGCCCAAAATCAGCTAATTTCAATTGGCCACTTAAAAAAATAAATTTACTAAAATAACAGACGTATGAAAAAAAACCTTTTGCTGATCAGAATATTTGAACACTTCAAGTCGCGGTGAAGGAAACCTCTCATATGACAATAACTAAGGGCCAACAGCAATTGTTTCATTAAAGATGCAACTTGCAACTCCGATGGATCGACAAGTTGAGAATCTAACAATCCCATCAGATCATGATCAACATACTCAAATACAAGATAGAAAGAAGAAGCAACTAAAATATTATTAAATAAAAAAAACTGATTAGAAATAAACCAGAAGACGGCAAATTGCAAAAATATGAACGATGTTTTTGTTTAAGAATAAAATCATTTCGAATGTTTGGAGATTGTTGAGCTGGAGACTGCTCAGCACTTCCCGGTGCATTTTTCCCAGTGACAATATCAAGAAGCTTGACAATATTAGGATGGTCTAATTGACGAAGAATTTTGATCTCACGAACAGCAGTTATAGGAAACCCTTCTTTTTCATTTTCTAATCTAACTTTCTTCAGAGCAACCAACTGACAATGATTGTCTTCGCTAGCCTTATAAACCTGCCCATAAGTTCCTTCTCCTACTTGTTCAATTATTCGGTATTTATCGGCGGTTCCGACTCCCCAGCCCTCTGATATTTTTGGCAAATCACGAGGCTTCAATACACTAAAATTAATTAATAAAAAATATAAAAGCAAAGGAAAAATACTATGGCCTGAAACGTTTTGGTGGAGGAACAGGTGCTGGAATGCTCAAAGGTTTTGGAGAAGCCAAAACTCCTAAAATAAATTAATAAAAATGAAAAATATTTAATAAAAATGAAAAATAAAAACCTGTGGATGGAATAGCCTCAACTGGCGGAGGAGGTGGCGGTGGAGGAGGAGGCTCTATGCAAGATAAGTACGAGAATGGTAAAGGCGGAGGAAGAGGAACTGGAGGAGGCGGAGGAGGTAGAGGTTGAATGGTGATGTCATACCAAGTAGAGCTTTGACCAGTGAATGACTTCAATTAAAAAAAAATTAGTTGATAAGTACGCTTTAAAAACAAACCTGAGGGAAAGGAATATTAGTAGTCTGGATGATCTTTTTGGGTGAATCTTCTTTAGAATGTTCAGTATCGTCTTCTGATATATCCTGACCATTTTTTAATTCATCAGCTCTAATACAATGTGCAGTCGGTTGCTTCGACGATTCTTGCGAATCCTTAATCTTATTAATCTTCAATAGTGAAGCCAACGACTGGGATGTCTTAAAATCACATTTTTAAATTTTAAAAACAATTTAAACAAAATACCCCAGCTGAATCGCTTATATCTCCATTCGTGGTAGCATCTTCTAGATCATATTTTTTCTTTCTACTATGCCTCTTTCGTGAACGTTTTTCCTCATAACTTAAACTGCTACTGCTGCTACTTCTATGACGTCTTTTTTCATTTCGATGTTTATATGATCCAGTATGCTTCTTGCTACCATTTTTGTGTTTGCTTTCACGAGAATGCCTTTGAAAATATTTTTAAATACATATAGGTATGTATAAAAAATGGAATACCTATTCTCATCCAAACTTTTCTTCGATTTTGAATGTTTATGAAGATGGTGATCCCGATCCATAATTATTAAAATAAATGATCCTGGAAATAGAAAAATAATATGCTTGAGAAAAAATATTTTTAGCACAATACTAAATGTAGGCAAAAAAAGCGTAGGTTCAATAATTTATTCATACATATGTTAGATAATAATTCGCGAAAAATATGTAATGCTTTTACATATTTTGTGAAAAGTTCAGATACATATTTAATAACCAGACTATGTAGTCAAGAAATTTTGCATTTCCGGCCGGAATAGGAAAATTGAGTATCAGATTTACGGAGTCAATTTCCTTGGCAAATTGGACTCAAAATTACTAATTTATACATTAAAAACAAATTTCTGTAGGTGCCACGTTCTTTCCCTCTTCCTTGCCAACATCTTCCTTATATACTCATCCAAATACGCTAGTCCGACGACCATTGGATCAACGACGGTTTCTTCATCCGTTTGCCATGTTTTAGCTTTCAAAAAAAAGTATCATCAGGCTTATCTAAATGGAAGAAATTATCCAATCGGGTGGGTCCACTCAATTATGTTTATTGTTTGCTGCACTTGAACTATCCGTACTTTTTGCAGTTTTTTTATTCTATATATGCATAAAGCTCTTCAAGGTTGGCCTGATTCTTTCCAGTTAAATCTCTTAAATTTTAGCCATCACTATTTTTCGGAAATGTTCAAATGAATGTTCTAAACAATCAAGAGATTGTGTCAGAATTTAATTTACCATGCTTCTACCAGTGCTTTAATTGTACCTTTTCTCCTAGGCATATTCTTAACAACTGCTGCAAAGATAGAGTTAATATTTTTGGGTACTTGTGTAGTTTACTCCCCATAAGACCGCCCCTCACTCTCTTTTTTATGAGGAAAAAGGTCTAAAATCAATAAAAATGGAAATATTGACCAAATGCCACTTTATAAGAAAACGGAAAAGAAAAGGGGTGGAGCTTATGGGACGTAAACTGCATATGTACATATTTTTGTTATACTAAAAAGGTTAATTACTTAATTTCAGAAAATTCACAAATTCTTAACTTGTGAATGTATAAGACCAACAATATATGGTAACTCACGGACAATAGACTTTGTTTGCTGTATTGTTTGAAAAAATAAAAAAAACGTTCAACAATTAAAACAATTTGTATCAAATATAATATTTTTATTAAATGAAATTCTACTTCGTACTCACAACTCCAACTTTAGCAGGTCTCAAAGGCCGGGCGTGTAAACAATATCCAACGTTCAAGACATGCGAAACGTGCCCAGGAGGGTGTTCCGCCTAAAATACGTTAATTTTATCGAAATTTTTCAGGAAAGCTGTGATCGTAAATAGTTAATGTTCTAAAGAATGAAGAAAATAAACATATAAAATAAAAACCCTGTGACGAACTAATGATTAAAGGATAAACGCAGAAGATAAACTCCCTAATGATCAAATGACCTTCATCGTTGGAGCCGGCTTTAGTCCCCCTTTATAGTCCAAGTATTTGGAGTTGACCTTCTTGGTCTGATTACCATCTGATTACATTTAAAATCGAACCTGATCAACTGGAACTTCGTAAACTGCCTCATGAAAATTCGGGTCAAATTTTCTTCCTTCAGGTGCAATTTGAACTAAGCCATGTTTTGTGAACACCTTCATAAGTGAACTTTTTGTCATGTTGATTCCTTCATACAGATTCTTTAACGAATCATCCTTCATCTTTTCCTTCTCCATCGATTTTAAGGCCATATCCAAAACATCAGCCACCTAAAAAATATTCGTTTACGTACATATTAAGGTACTTATGTCGTCTCCCTCCCCCACCCAATTTTTCTGTTACGTATAAATGGTCTCATTTCTTCTTGCATAGTTTCACAGAATTTCCGAGGGAAACGACATAAGTACCCTTACTAAAATAACCTCTAACAAGTCCTTGCAAAATCCTTGTATAGCAAAGGTTCTTGCTTCTTCTACTAGACGTTCACTTCGTTTTCGCATATTCTCCGTCTCTGCCAAAGCTCTTTTATATTTATCGATAAGAGATTCATTTTCTTTCTTCAACTCCTCATATTTTTCAGTTAATGCATCAAATTCCTTTAGATTTTGTTACAATTTCGAAATAATAAATAAACCTGGACATTCTGAGCAGAATTTGAATGACAGGCCCGTAAAACATTTCTTGACTGAAACAGTAAAAAATATTTTTGAAGTTATCCAATCAAGTAAAATAACCTGAACTCTCGATGCAAATCGAATAAATACCGCTGAATAAATCCTATACGCATAAATCATCGATTCAATTCCTGGCAAAAGCTAATAAAAATGACCTTAAAATCTAAAAAATTATTTAAAACATAATCTACTAAATACGTAAATTTTTCAAGAAAATTTTCTTAAGGAAAAAAAATTTGGTTTATCATTTAACAGCCCAGTTTGTCGCTGACGCCCTCCACCGACCACTTCAGTGAAAGTGCTACATGTCCTAGACAACAATTTATTTTTAAAAATTCACGCCATTCTCAGAACTACTAAATTAGCTGTTTTTTCAGACCTAGAATGTCTTTATTATTCAAATCAGTTTCTGCATACTTCAGGCAGTACTCAAAAAATGATTGGTTCAATTATTTCGGTTCTACACGTAAATCAATTTATTACTACCTCAATCCAGTTGTAATTTTTTCTAGATTTTTGGGGGCCTGTTGCTAATTGGGGACTTCCACTTGCTGCATTAGGAGACTTTGCTACAAAGGTATGTTCACATCTAATTTTACTTAGAAATCAACACTTATTCAGGATCCAGAGTTTATATCCGGGCCAATGACGTGTGCGTTGATAATTTATTCATCAGTGTTTATGCGATTTGCATGGAGAGTTCAGGTTTTTTTGTTTCAAAATTATAACTATTAAATGTAAAATTTCCGTAAATATAGCCTCGGAATATGCTTCTACTCGCTTGCCATGCAACAAATTTTTCAGCTCAGAATTTGCAGGTTATTCATTTCCGGAAATTTAACATTTTTAAAATTTTCAGTTAGTAAGATTTGTTAATCACAATTATCTGAAAAAAGAATAGAAGCGGATAAAATTCCATATGAAGACGAAAGATTAGAATATTTATTATGCGATTAAATGCTTTTTTTGTAATTTAATAATTCTATCGAGATAAATGACTAACTTTATAGTTTTCGAGTTTTAGTCCAAAATTTTCTTTCCAAACAAATCAGGTCTTTAGTATGTTCTTATAAACTTTATTTTTATTATTTTTGGACTTAAACCCTGGCCTATTATTTTATTTCTAATTCATTCTCCCATTTTTTCAAGTACTGGGATAACTTGATCAAAATTTGGTCGTCTTCCTGGGTCTTCGTTTAGACAAATATTGATCAGCCGAAACATGTTTCTTGATATTCCCGCGGGTATTGTAACTCTCAACCCTTCCAATGCTATTTTCATTCCAGCTTCCATTGGAGAAAGTTCAGAAAAGGGCACCTGAATTTGATAGATTTAAATTTCCTTGATAACGAAAAAAACCTCGCGAGTATTTAATTCCCAAAGAAGAATTCCAAAACTCCACATATCGGCAGATCGAGTGTTGAGATCTGAGGGTGCTCGTTGCAGTGCTGAAATTTTTTCGTAAATAAAAATGTAAGATTTTCCCGTACACTCAGGCGCCATCCACGCTGTTGAATAAAGTCTTCCAATCTCTTGAAATGAAAACTTTGTATCTGAAAGCGAAATCTTGGCGTTTAGATCTTCATCAACGACAACATGCTTGGAGTTAAGATAGAAACGGAGTATTGGCTGATCTAAAGTAAAAAATTATCAAAATACGAAGTAATTGTAAAAACCTAATGAATGTAGAAATGCCATCCCTTTGGCGATATCTAATGCGAAACGAGTCGCTTGCGCGTGATCAATAACAACAGCTGAAAAAAATAAAAATTGATTTAATAGAAATAAAAGAAACATGATTCGCCGTGCAACACATTGTAAAGAGAGCCAAAATGCATAAATTGACTTATTTGAATTAGTTTAGGTGGTTGATTCACCGCGGCCAAAACTGGGTTTATATGTGCACTTGCAAATATCCTGAAACATTTGGAAAGTCCCTAGCAATAAATAACCTAAGCAAACCTTAACAACGGAAATTCATTGGCAAAATCGCGCGAAATTCGCTGTGTAACTTCTGGGATATTAAGAACGCGCGCAATGATTTCGTTTCCTTGCCATTTTCCTCGGTAAAGAGTGCCAGAATGAGATTGAGCAATTTGTTTAGTTAAGGCAAGAGATTGCAAATCAACACCAGTAAATCTAAAAATAATATTTAACAAACTTTTTGCTGATAAAAATACCTAGACCAAGTTGCTTCGCGAGATCTCTTCTAAAATGGAGTAAAAAATTCAAAATATCAAAGCCAAAACCGTTTTTGTATTACGCCAGCTGTCACCATTGTATTGTATCTTTTGCTGTGGATTTTGTCCACTGCTCAAAGCAATTTCTTAAAATTATCGAAAATAAATTAATTTATCAAAAACAAAAGACCGTAGATAGATTGTCTGACTTGAGGTTGACAGACATCTAAAGGGGTTAATCCCCTTTTATTACAAATCATTGCAAGTGCGCCAGCACGAATCAAATCTTCACAAATCTGTTCGTATCCCCAAAAGCATGCATAATGTAGAGGTGTCTAAATTTTTCTATGAGAATTAAATTAAAATTAAAATACCATCCCATGTTCATTATAAACGTTTACTTCTGCTTTCTTCGACAAAAGTTTCTGAAAAACATTTTGTCCAAAATATTAAAAAAACTATAATACCACAACAACTTGTCTATGACCATGAGCAGCTGCTAAATGCAATGCCGTATCATCCCCCATATTTGTAGCATTTATTAATGTCCCTCTATTTAGGAGCATTTCTACAATTGAAAGATGACCTTCCTTGGCAGCCCAATGCAATAGAGAAAATGCATGATCATCCCTTTAATATAAAAAATTCAGCATCGATGATTAAAAGGTATAAAAACGTACCCAACATTTAGATCATGCTCTGTGTCATCCAACCATACTCTCACTTGAAATGCATTTCCTTCTCGTACCCATCCAAATATATCCTATTTTAAGATAAATGTTTAGTCTGCAAAATTTAAAAAAAACCTCCATAAGTATGGGAACATTTGGCTTATGAATATGGTATGTTGGTGCAATTGACATTGTAGTAAATAGACAGACAATAAATCTAAATTATAAAAATTTAAAAGTACAAAAGCAATGCAATTTTGAAGATGAACACGCAACAGAGCATAAGTTAACGGTCTAAAAAAGAAAAACAAGCCCACCATCAAATTATGTCTCAGACTCTAAAAATCCTTATTAAAAAGAAAAAATGAATTGTCTAACTTCTCTAGCATGTACTATTTCTTCTATATTGATTGGATAAATTTTCATTTAATGAAAATAAACAGAATGCCAGAAATTTAAATTTTAGACGCCGACACGACATACTACACAGGCAATTATGATTGCTTGTAATTAGGGATCGTTTCGCTTACTAATGTTATTGTTGCTCATCCTTGCTCGTCCATTTTCTGCTTTTGTTGGTTGCCATCCATTGGCTAGATGTTGCAGATCCATCCATTCATTCCAGTTGACCTGTATTGCTAAAATCTCAGAAAATCTCAAAATATTTAGACGATTGAAAAATAATGAAAAAAAACAAAGGACAAGGACAACAAGAAATAAACAAAAGAAAGGGGAGCTCGCGCGCATATTTTTAGCTTTTGCAATTTTTATTTAAAAATTGAAAAGAAATTTACCATGTTGAGTTGAGGAAGAGGCCACCATGTTGACGTCCGGGAGTTGCTGGAGTTACACCTGGCTGAAACTAAATCCCCTCCCCCCATTAATTTTTTTAATTAAAAAATCCCCCCACCAATAACCACCATAAGGCCATACAGCAGACCAACCAGCTCCATCCATGTCAGGCCACACAGCAGCAAAATCCACCAACATCCACATCTGGCCGAGAACAGGCCCTAAAAGGAAAAAAATCTGATAATTAAAAACCAAAAAAACCTTTATCCAAACCCTCCACAAGTAGCAGGTCCACCAACAGCAGGCACATCAGGCCGAGAACAGACCCTAAACAAAAAATTCAAAAAATTCTAAATACTTAAAACAAAAACCTCCATCTAAACCCTCCACCAGTAGCAGGTCCACCAGCAGCAGCGCCACCATGAAGAGGGCTATAGCCCTGAAAAAATACCCCCACTCCCATTTTTTACCCCCTAAAAACAACCAAACCACTCAGCCACCATAAGAGCTGCAAAGCACATCAGGCCAGAGCAGGCCTTATCCCAACCATACATTTTGGCGTCCACCAGTTGCTGGAGTTGCACCTAAGGAAAAATTCATTTTCGAAACGAAGCTAAAAACCTCACCATCCCATTTTGCCAGTGAGCCATCTTCATGTTGAGCACATCATTGAGCACATCGTTGAACAAGTCCTGCAATTTCATATTTTTAGAAAAATATCTTAAAAAACAAAAAAAAAACAAAAAAACCATAGCCACCATCAGCAGCAATGGAGTCGAGCCTAGAATTTAAAAAAATTTTTTCAACGTTAGAAATTCAGATTTTTATAATTTTTTTATTAAATTTTTCGCATGCGCAGCAGGGGAATACAAAACGAATAAAAAACATATGAAAAAAACAAAAAAACTTCAAAAACACGACCTCCGGAGGTTTTTACATTTGTAGAAAATTTTTAAGAAAAATTTACTGTTTAGTTTTGTAAGTTGCCGCATCTAATTCTTGGCATAATGTTTTATTCTCTTTGAGTCTAATTGTAAGTTTCTTTCCAGTAACTGAAGCCAAATACTCAATTATTTTTTTTAGAATTTTTCTTCAGAAATTTTTAAGGACGTATTTGATGAGTTTTTTTTAAATTTTTTTCGTAAAATTTTGTATTTTTTAAGATGGACACTGTTGAGGAGAAAAGCGAGATTTCAAGAACCATAGAAATTTTGAACGCTACTAATAGTGTTACGTTAGATATACCCTTACCTTCAAATCTCGATTCAGATGATCATACTCCTATTGATGTACAAAATAACACCAATAAATTGAATGCACATTTTTGCGAACATATTGATCAGCTAAAAGGACAGGTTTTTTAAACTTTTTAAGCATATAAAACTTATTTTTATTTAGTGCAAGCAACGGGCTATAAATGGTTTTGTCTATTGCATCAGGCACATACTTTTGGATCCAAGTGCCCCCTACAGGTTTTAGAAAATTTTTAAAACTAAATTTTAAAACGACTGTATTATAGGCAATGTCAGCATAAAAGAAAGCCAAAAAGTTTGAATTTATAGTAATTTTATAAAATTAATTTTTCATTTATTTAGATAAACATGATCCTCCTGATGTGAGTTCCAAAATTAAATTATTATTTTTAAAATAACTTGTAATCAAGATAAAATAAAATATTTAGGCCCTTTGCACTAATGCTATCCGTTCAGCATCTTCAGAGATCTATTGTTCAACCCATCTAATAATGAAAGGATTAAAGGATCCTAAATTGTCTCGGAAAGATTCAAAATTGAACAATAATGTAAGACAGATTAGACTTAAATTATTTTATTTTCCCCATTTCCAGTCGAAAGTTTCAAACTCTCTAGATTTAGAAGACATGTTAAATTGCCGAAAATCACAACATCCTCGCAAATCTTCGCAACTCTTTCACAATTGTATTATTTAATGCGAATTTTATTTTACTTTTTTTTCAGCAGTCGTTGAAAATCTACAGATAAAGGATGGCGGACTTTACCGTGAAACAATTCCATGGTCAAACATATCTTTAAATCGACAACACGATTTGGAAAATATAGATAAGAGAAGGGTAATTATAGCTTTTAATTATGGCCTTGCTGATTAACTGAACTATTTTAGTCGGATAATTTTTATCCTCTTGCTGACCGATTACTAAAGTCACCAACTAGACAGCTTAATATTGAGCCTTCTACGTCATACGTATGTATACTCGTTTTTTCTAACTAATTTCAGGATCCTTTTTTCAGGGAAGTGAGAATGATAATATTACTTGCAGGTTTATATTTTTTGCTAAAATGAAATAGAATTAAATTGTTTTAGCCAGGATACTTCTTTTTGTATCAGTAAAACATATCCTCAACTATCTGCCAAGCTTTTACACAGGGAAGTGCACAATTCTGAAAAACAGGTTTATTTTGTATTCTTATTTCTATCAAAGCAATCCATACGATGTTTTAGAACACGCGTGACGAATGTATAATTTCTAATGGACCTAATTCAAATTTTATGACACATAAAAACATTTCTACTGAAGCCAAATTAATGAAGTCTCCAGAAAGAAAAATAGTTTCGTCGAACGAATTTTCGCATTATTCGATCAACAATTGTCAGACGGTTTTTTTAATTGTAAAAATAATTCATCTATTTTATTAGCTTCCCGAAATAAGATCACATCAAAACCAAAATTTAGCAGAATATGATTTTCCAGCATCTACATTTAGTAGCAATCTTTCTTCATCTCTTTACTTTATAAACAGTGAGAAAATACCACGACATTATGATATAGATAGATTGGAACAAAAGTTGGCTGCTGAAACTGAGGATGAGAATGAACTTGTCAAATTTCAACGAGATTATGCAAATGATTTTGATGCTAATTTTTCAACAATGAAACGAAAACAGAAAGTAATAAAATTGCGACAAAAAAGGCAAAAAGTGCGAATAGACGGTGTTTTCAGAAAAGTACGAGCAGTAGATACAATGTGCCGTGTTGTCGAGAGCTATGATTTTGACTGGACTGACCTTTTTCCATTGGGTAAATATTTTTTACGGTTTCTAATTTGTATAAATCTATTTTTAAGGACTTGAACCTTCTGATGATGAGTCCTCCTCAGATGATTCTTTTCCTTCCTTTGATGACGACCATCATGTCTCCAATTCATTGAATGATAACAAGCACTCAAGAAACAGACTTGAGCTTTATTTGCTTAAAAAGAAGCTGAGGCTTGAAAGTGCTAGACTCGTTCAAAGAGCAAAACTCTGTATTCCAATTAATATGGCTGCCAAACATTATGTTAATTATACGGGAGCAGCACTGCGAATACGAAGAGTAAACAAAGGCCGAGGAAATTTTGAGGGAAAGATACGAGAAAATCGCTTCAAAAAGTGTGCGCAGATTTTGCAGCATCAGGTTAGCAATCTTAAAAAAATTTTCACAAAACAAAAATTTAGATCACTAGAGACGGTAAAAGGCATTTATTTAACGCTCGTTGCCAAAATTTCTGTTTACCCTGGGCTGTATATTGCGCTGACCACATTGCTTATAGTGTGACACAACAACTATTTGCTTATTGCAAGTGGCGATTTTGTAATGTAGCTGTACCAGGTTTTTGGTTTTACTAAACTTGATTACACTAAATTCGAATATAGCCACTGACGCTCTACTCTTTGAGGGATTTTGCAGGCGCCATTACTTGGAAAAACAAAAGATGTCACATAATTTAAATTCTGGTCATTCTAATCAGGTAGTTGGTCTTACTTTTTTATTACATTTTCGACTTCAAGGACGCGCCCATACAATTTATGAGAAGAGAACTATCCGGATCAGTTTTAATTGCAAGAAATTCATGTGAAAATCCTACAACGGGAGTGTTCCCGGGTATAATTTTAAAATTTAACCAGCCTTTACAAAAATATTTAAGATGATGCATACCCATGTACAAACACGAATAGAGACGATCATCTAAATGGTATTGATATCTTTTTTTAATTTTATAACTTAAAAACTTGTTAGTTGTTGATGGTGACGTCTCGCTGGCATCAGTTGCTAAAGATCTAGGATTTGATGGTCGCGAACTCACGGATATGCTTGAGAGGTTGCCCGTCGAAGAAGCATTTGAAGGTGAAATGGAACCTGATGACGAGAATTTCCTAAGTAAGTAAAAACTCAATGCGTAATTAATTTATTTATGTTAGACGGTGTGAACAAAGATGATTCTGATGAAGTACCTCCTGGAATTAGCTTGGGACACAGTTGGGCAGACGTGGAACAATTTTTGCTGGAACAAGAACAACAGTCAATATCCGACGAGTCCACACCTCAGTTTTGACGTCTAACAACGCACTTAAGAAATTTTTCTAGAACACAGCCGACAAAATATTGATTAATTAGCTTAAGTTTTTATCTTATGATTAGGAAATATGGCAGATATATGGCCGAGTATATAAAAATGTAAAATATGAAATCACAAAATTATATAAATTAGGAGGTCTTTGATATGTAAAATGTCTTTATTTGAAAGTCAAGTGCGAATGGTTGCTTCCGGGTGATTGTATAGATACCAGTCGTGGACGTACATCAGAATCGCCATCGGTTGACCCAAAATAAGCGAAAGCCAAACAATAATATTTCCAGCTCTACCACCCTGGAAAGAAGTAATGTTAATCATTCGAAGCCAAAAAATGAAAAAAACTCACTCTCACATATCGATCAGTCACTATTCCCAGCGGAAGCTACAAATGTTTCAGATTAAAAATTATATTTGAAAAATATTTACTTGTAGAAGCATGGCAGCACAAGCCCAGAGTCGAAACATTTTCAACGGGATGGATATCTACTCGTTTATCAAAAATTGTTTTATTGCTAGAAAATAATTACCAAATACTCGTGAAAGAAAGCCGATATAATAAAAACGACAAGAGCGGAGATATTGCGACTTACTCCGTTGCGAACGCATGGCCTTTAAAATTAAAAAGAATTTTTTCGTTTAATATACGGCTTGAAAACCTGTAAACGTGTCGGAGCGCCCAGCGATGAACAGGAATGTTCCATGTCTTCCAAAACACACTCACAGACTCCGAATTCCAAAAGTCCCTAGATTTTGAAATTATTTAAATTTAAATAAAAGTGACACTCACAAATAGAATTGTCGATCACCAAATCGCATTATTTCTGCAATTAAGTTGAGGAAAGAATGGAAGTAAAGATAAAAGAACATGAGCCATATAAGATGGTTAGGGATAGCCAGCTTTAAAACTCGTTCAATGCATCGTTTTAAGTCAAGTTGAGAAAATGGTGCCAAGCTATTTTTTACCAAAGGAATCACCCACTGCTGACAAAGAGCAACACCAACAAAAGAAAAGCAAATCAACTAGAAATAAAGCTAAATAAAAATTATACTTGCAAATAACCTCTGTAATCCTTTTAATAATGAATGTCTTTCTTATTGCTGGTGTCCGTGGAAAGTTCAATTCGTAACAAAGAGTTGGTGCCATCATGTAGTAGTAGAGATTGCCCAATGTCAAATTATTTGGATATTGGAGTTGAGCAATTGTGTTATTGACATCCTTTACCGGTTTCTTAGTTTCTTCGTGTTTTAGACCCTAAATAAATATCTAAATCTCTTATTATGTTTCATACCTTTGCATGTTGAACATCATTCTCGGTACCGTTCAATGATCTTTTCTTGTCTTTTCTGATCAACCTTTGCCAATAATTAACTTGACCATAAGAAACCAATTTCAATGCCTCTATCACGACTATAATGAGAGCCCAAAACGAGTAGAGCGGGTTTCCATGCTTCTAAATCTTATTTAGACAAAACTTGTAAAAAAACAAACAATTTTTAACACCGCCGCTGGAGGTATAGCAAGATGAGCACCAATAAGGCAAACATACAAAATAGCGCCGGATGCGTTATCTAGAAGTCCACGGGCTAAAAATGTGTAACATAATAATATACTATTATTAAAAAAGCTAACCAAGAAGTTTTTCAATAAAAAAGGCAGTTAATATAGAAACATTTGAGCAAAGTACAATAGTCAAATTTGGCCAACTTCCCGGCGAAGAGCTGTCGAGAATATTAAGCCACTCCAATGGAGAAATTAGTATGCCATATTTTATTAAATTTTCAAGAGCAACTCTGCCGTTCGATATAACCTGAAAATTTTTCTCTATTTACTTGGTAAAAAATTAATTTACAAGTAAAAGAAATGCATGATTGAAAAATCCGGAATAGTTAGTCCAACCCGAGCTAGTGCTGAACAAAGAATCTTGAGCAATATGTACAGGTTCTTCCATGCTATAACTTTAAAAATTGAAAAATTCAAAATAAGCAAAGTATATTAGATCTAAACAGATTCTAGAGAAACAGAAAAATTACTTTTAAGCTTTAATATAATTTAAAAAAACATAACAACGTGTAAATCTTCGTCAATTTTTCAATAGTGTTACAATCTATCAAATTAACGGCTTCGATTAACTTTAGACTTGATTTCAAGATAGTCATCGTCACCCAAATTCAGAAACAATCCATCAGATGGAAGGAAGACACGATTTGACGAATGTGCAATAGCCTTAGAAATCTTCTGAGCTGCACGAATCTTTAATAATTTTCGTAGTATAATTAGATCTAAATGTATATAACCTTGCGAAGCTTGAGAAAACCAGGATCATTTTTCATAGACTCTCCCAACTTAAGAAACAAATTTGTTAGACTATTTTCAATAATATTTTACCATTTTAGCAGATTGTGCCTCTCCTTCCGCCTGAACAATTTTCTCTTGACGTTGTTGTATAGCTTTTTCAACGTAGAAACTCGCACGTTGTGCCTCCTGAGCAGCAACTTGTTTTGCTTCGACAGCAGCACTATATTGAGGAGAAAAGGCCAACTCAGTAAGGGCCACGTCATCAAGTATAAGGTTAAAGTCCAAAGCACGCTCGATAAGTCCCTTCCTAACTAACATAGAAACTTGTTGACGTTGCGTTATCAGTTGTGATGCATTGAACTTTGCCACCACTCCTTTGAGAACCTAAGATAAAATTACTAACTTAGATAAGTTTTGTTATATGTTACCTCATTACAAATAGAAGGGAGTATGCGCTCCTCCCAATTAAGTCCAAGAGTTCTATAGATTTTTGGCAATTGATTAGGATCAGGACGAGACAAAACTCTTAATCCAATGTTGACCATTTGCAAATCCTTACTTCCAGTTGGTGATCGTATTTGGTTGGGTCTTGCCCGAATGTCATAAATTATAGGATACTGGAATAGTTATGTACCTAAAGAATATTTAATAATTGACCTGAAACCAAGGAACACGAAAGTGAAGCCCTTCCTTGTATATTTCATTTCCCAATCCACCAATTCTATTAAAGATTATTGCTCGGTGACCAGCCTCAACTGAAAAAAGACTGATTAAATAGAAAATTTATTCAAAACCTGTATAAATAGAATTAACTATAGCATATGCGCTAGCTGCTCCAACTGCCAAAATCCCAGCGCCCAACCCTGCACCTTTTCCTCCACCACGCTTTACAAATTTTTCAAAAAGATTCTTGCCAGATTCAGTCATGTCTTAATAAATTAATGGGAGTTATTATAAAGTCAGAAATATTGAAATGTAAAAACATTCCGAAGTGAGAAGTAAAATAGGCATTTATAAGTTGATAAATTATAAAATTGAGAACAAAGAAACAAAAATAATTCACTAAAATGAAAACAATTATTCTACTAATCTTCTCTTTGATAGGCCAATAACTCATCAGCATTCAAGTCGGATTTATCTTCTTTAAGAGAATCGTCAGCAACCTCCCAAAGCTCAAAAAGTTTTGAATATTCTTTTAGCGTCTCCTTAAATGGTTTCATATCAAGAATGAGCTTTCGTGCAATTTCTTCTCCAAATCCCACGACGTTGAAAAGCAAAACTCCTTTTATTACATTTGTTATTTTGTCAGTATAGAAGACAACTGCACGAGGCTAAAAGTTAGATGTTATAAGAAAAATTTTTCAAGAAGAAAACCTCATCATTAGTTAACTCCTGGTCATTCTCATCTACAGCGTATACCGTCGTAGTGTTAAATTTCTTTGCATTTGTATCCCCAATTCCACAAAAGTGTGCGTCTGGACCTAGCATCGACATGAAAGAACCCTAAATTTTATAAATAGTCTTGTAAGAAAAAGAAAAACCCGCCTGATGAATGTACGTTTTATTTCCTGAAGTCATATTTTCACCAGCAATTCGTCCAGTTATTTGAGCATGAAGCCAATGAGTACAACGTCTTCTGTAGCCCAATATTCTATCAAAAAATGAACAAACATCACCAGCAGCCCAAACATTTCCTTTAACATGCATAAATTCGTTAGCGACTATTCCACCAAGGTCCTAAAAATTTTGTTAAAAAATAGCTAATATAAAAACGCGAACCTTATCCAAGTCAAGTCTAGAGTTTTTTGCCAAATAAATTGCAGGCATTGCACCAGAAGCAAGAATTAAATGATCACAAAACAGTTCATTTAAACTATTGGATGAGTTCGATGCAGAGTTTTCACTTTCTTGGGTGATTTTTAGACGAACTCGGTTGCCATATTTGTCAGAAACTGCTGAGAATGCATCAATTTTGGTGTTTAGTAAGACGTTCACTCCTTGTGATTGAAGAGTTTGTGTACAATACTCACCCAACGAGCTAGGTAAAATATCATCAAGAACGCCTAGTTTAAAAATAATCCTGGAGAAAGTTGTTAATCTCAAACCTAGTTCATTAACCAACAGAAATATTCTTAACTTTGATTGCTTTCCGCGAGCATAACGCCTATTGAGCGAATAAGCTAACTCCGTCGCAAGAATATCACCTCCCAATATAACAATATTTTTGAACGATTCACTAGTTGATGCCTCATCATCGACTGAGTTTGCCAATTCCTCTAATTTGCAATGCAATCTTCGATAATCTTCAATCTATAATTCTTGTTAGTATCTAAATAAAAGAAAAACTAACGTCATATATAACTGAGATATTCGTTTTAAGTTCTGCATTTTCTTCAAGGATACTTTTATGATGAGGAATACTACCTAATTATTACAATATAAATATTTGAAAAAATGTATTCTCACCAGTCGCAATAAGACACTTTCCATATTCAATCTTCCGCCCATCCTGCAGCTGAACAAAATTATTCTCTGCATCGACCTTTTCTACTTTGGTTCCAGTCATAAGAGCAACTCCTCCATGTTCCCATTTGTCGAGATCTTCGGGCAGTAAATAGAAACCATCGGCCTCGTAACAGACGTGTCGCCGTTTATCACTACTCGGACTTTGGAACGAAAGACTTGCGGGAGTTTTCTCGTCACCATACCACCATAGTTCTTAAAAAGAAAACCTAATGTCATATAAAACACAAACCTTTGGAAAGTACAGAACGTCGGTAAGGACTCTCTTCTTCATCACTAACAATCAAAACACGTGCATCCGGATCCCTTGCCCTGATAGTTAAAGATGCGTAGTAACTAGCCGTACCTAAAGCAATATGATGAGAATTAGATCTTATATTAAATAAAACCTCCACCAATAAGCAAATATGGGACCAAATTAAAGCGATGTCTATTCAGCAGATGAAATTTCTGAAACAACCTTCTACAAAGATCCATCAAATCTTAAAAATTGATAAATGATTCATATTAAATAAAATACAAGAGCATTAACTAGAAAAGCAAAATTTTAAACGATAAATCATTTATAAATTTTTAGTTCTCCAATCAATAGAGTTAAAATTAAAATCTGATTCAGTATCATCTACAGAGTCAAAATTTGGAGTCTGTTCAGATTTTGTTGAAGCAAGTTCAATAACTGATTCTTTTCTTTTTTCGAGTTCATTAATAGTTTTCCATCGTTCAATTTGCTCATCAATTAAATCAATGTCATTAGCAGCAGTTGAATGTTCATACTATAAATCGAAATAAAATTAAACAAAGGATAAACAAAAACCATTGTAGTTTGTTCATCATCTTTTTGATCTTCTATCTCCTCGACTTCCTTGTAGAACCGCTCTAATTCGGAATTGATTTGTTTCGTTTTCTCAACAGTTTCGCGAACCTAAATCTGACAATTAGCTTAATAAAATAAATAAAAAACAAGAAACTAACCCTGTTATTCATTCCGTCATCATCGAAGAAACCACGAGGAAGTCCTTCGATAAGTTTTCCTTCTCCATATAAATGAGAAGTTGGCTGTTCTGTCTTGGAATTATGTGCACTCTCTCCGTTAGTGGCATTCTGATCTGTATAGAAAAACAAATATGTTCTGCTGGAATAAACCTTAAAAATTCTATGGAAAAATCTCTCATTTATAAGTGACTACGTTATACCTAACTATAAAGGTGATAAGAAACGTTATAAAATACCAGTTCTTGACTTTTTATTGGGGCATGAAGTTGATGTATCTTCAATTGTAATAGATTTGTTGTCATCTAATAATTTACGTTTTGCTGATATCGAAGTATGCGAATCCTCCTTTGACTGTGCTAAAGCCTCACGGTGCTTTCGAGAATTCAAATGTGCTGTGAGTACCTAAATTATATAAATGTAATACGAAAAACTAGCTTTAATTACCTTGGTCTTAAACTGTAACGAACAGATATTGCAGTAAGAATTCCCATTTTTTAAATCTTTTATTACTTTTGAGCGCAAATGAGAACCCATAACAACAAAGATATTCAGGACAAGAGTAATCTGAAAAAGACTCAAAATTCTTGAAGCTTAATGCCGCTTTTTTATTTTTTGAATGAATAATAATTAGTTGACACTTTAATATTAACAATTAAAAAATTCAAAATAATATTGCGAGAAAATATAACTCAAAAGGTGACTGATCATTTCGTCAATGATGAGTTCGTCAATGATTAGTCCGTCAAAATCAGTTCGTCAATGATTAGTCCGTCAATAAAATAGTGCCAAATTTAAATTGTTTCAGTTCGTCAATGTTGAATATAATAGGGAACAACAGTTAGTTGAAAAAAATACTAATAGGGAACAACAGTTAGTTGCAGAATTTGAAAATCGACTGTCATTTAGCTGAAAATTAGCAAATTTCCCAAAAAAGAAATTTGCATATGTTGGCGCCTTTCTTAAATCAAAAAATTTGAAATACCCAACGATGGTAGACGATCACAATAACATAATATTCACAAATAAACAGAAAGTCAACATACTCGCATCCCATTTCAGTTCAGTCTTTAAAAGCAATGGGTCTAACACACAGATTACAAACAAAACTTCCCCACTATTGGGTACAATAGATTACATGGATTTTTCAGTTTACGATATATTTAATTATTTAACAAAATTAGATAATAAGAATAATACATCACCTGATAATATACCTAACATCTTTCTTAAAAACTGCGCACAAACATTGGCATATCCACTCTTTAGTTTATTCTCTCTATCATTAATGACAAAAAAGGTACCTAATCTCTGGAAAGAAAGCATAATTGTTCCAATCCAAAAGATTCCAAAAGCTAAAAAACCTAACGAGTTTAGACCAATCTCTCTTCTCTGCTCAACAGCCAAAATATTAGAAAAGATATTAGCTTCTAAATTAGTTGAACATGCACAGAAAAACAAAATTTTTCCAAAAGAGCAACACGGATACCATATAGGTAAATCCGTAACAACCCAACTTCTAGAAGTAATGGATGACTTTACCATGGCATTGGAAAATAAAAAATCTGTAGATATAGTCTACTTTGATTTATCAAAAGCTTTTGACACCATATCCCATGAAAGACTATTAAGTAAATTAAAATCATTAAATATTCCAGATACTCTAACTGAGTGGCTCAAAGACTATTTAAGGAATAGAACTTTCTCTGTTAAAATCCATGAATCCTTTTCTGAAAAAATGCTCATAAAAAGCGGAGTACCCCAAGGCTCCCTACTTGGTCCCATACTGTTTTTATATTATATACATGATTTAACCGAATTTTGTTATACAGAAAATGTAACGGTTAAACTATATGTAGATGATATTAAGGCATATTACATTTTCAAAGACAATCCAGTCAATTCAAACCTTTTGCAAAAATTTATTGAAAAATTTTCCGAATACACAGAAATAAACGGATTGGATATAGCTATAAAGAAATGTAATATATTACATCTAGGCACTAAAAATCCTCGCACCATTTATACAATAAAAGACACTCACATAACAAAAATCGGCAAAAATCAATCTGTAAGGGATTTGGGTATTTTCTTTAACCATGAGTTAAAATTCCATAATCATATCGACATTATTTGTAATAAAGCTAGGAGAATTAGTTATACAATTCTTAGGTCCTTAAAATCAAATGATGAAAAATTCTTAATTAATATGTTCACTACATATGTAAGAAGCATATTGGAATTTAGTTCTCCTGTCTGGAATCCTTACTATAAAAAGTACATTAACAAAATAGAAAAGATTCAAAAAGATTTCATAAGTATGGTATATAGCCGCAAGAATAATATAACACTTAATGAACAAATCCCTAACTACCATGAACTCCTCAGATTATATAATATAGATTCTTTAGAGAATAGAAGAATTATAACAGATCTTAAAATCTTTCACAAGCATTGCATAGGATTAAGTCCGATTAACATAAATAACCCCTATTTCATCATTCCATCTAAAACAAGGGGGGACGAAAACAAAATATCATATAAAGCATGCACCTCAATTACTAGACATAATTCATTTTTTGTAAGGACTATAAGGTACTATAATAAACTACCAGCATTCTTTAGAAAATTAGATTACAAAAATTTTGCAAAAAACATAACACATATTAATTTTTCCCGCAATTCGGAGGCCGAATTAAGTTCGACTTAAATTCATACACTTAAAATTTTTCATACTATTTATTAACATTCTTTTTGTTTTTTTTTATTTATTGACATGATTTCGTTTTATATATATATTTTTTTTGACTTGATTTCATCTTTTTATTGTTTTTTGACTTGACTCGCGCCATCAAGGCGTAAATAAATAAATAAATAAATAAATTCTAAGAATTACTATTGTACAATATATTTTTAATAAGTTCTTAGCATTGACGAACTGAAACAATTTAAATTTGGCACTATTTTATTGACGTACTAATCATTGACGAACTAATAGGGAACCACTCAAAATACTTCGGTTTTTTACCAGTTTGCCAAAGATGACAATTTGTCCTTTTATAGAAAGACTATAGAGAGAGAAATAGAGTACTTTTATTGGGGCCTTTTGAGTAGGAGAAAACTGATTTCGTCGTTTTACAGCACTCATGTTTTATATTATTCTGCGTCATGCATTTTAAAAATTTTTTACGTTTTTTTTTAATTTTTACATTCTTTTCTTAGGTGTACGTCATTTCGCTTCTCCATGCCGCCGCCTCCACCTCCACCACCTCCTCCCGTACCTGCTAATTTTGCAAATCAGGTACCTAAAATGACGGAGAGTAGAACACATTTATTAAATGAAATACATCGTGGAGCTCGTCTTAAAAAGACTGTTACTAATGATCGATCTGCGCCCGTGATTGCAGGTTAATTTTTGATAGTACATGCGCAATTTTGCTTTATTTTTAAGGAAAAACTGAAGATAACAAACCGAAAATAAATGCTGTCCCTAAAGCTGCAACAATAAACGAGAGTCTTGGTGCATTATTTTCAAATGGTATTCCTCGAAAACCAAGTGATGTCAAAGGTCAAAAATCGTCCGGTTTGGTTTCTGCTCCAGTATCAGATAGTCGACCTGTCATGGCAAAAATCAAATTTGTGAATGAAAAGGAGGAAGTGCCTTCTGTCAAATCTTCGAACAATTGTCCTTCTTTAGCTGATCTGAAAAGCAGGTATTTCTAATTAGGAGGGTTTGTTTATTTCTTATTAGTATTACTTCAACTTTCTGTTTTACTTTGTAGTATTTGTTTTATTTAGGAGCGCATCGCAAGCAGTTTCTTTTGCTCCTTCTCTACCGCCACCTCTTCCAGCAAAAGTTTTAAAGCAAAATTCTGCTGCTGAACAGCTTGATCTACAAGTATCCAGAGCGCCTACTTCTCAAAATGCTCAGTTTCAAACATTACGCCCTGCAAAAGCACCACAAATTTCGGCGAATTCTGGACTGCGTCGAAGCTTTGAGGTTTCTTTAAATCATTATCTCTTTCACCACTTACAGGAACTTAACAAACGTACAACGAATATGCCTTCAACTATTAAACGACCTGGTGCTCCACCACCGCCTCCGCCACCTGCAAAATCGAATAACCCGCCACCACCTCCTCTTGTAACAAATATTCAACACCAATCGCAAAACACGGGATATAACAATAAGGTCATTTTATTCTGGTTTTTATTTAAACATTCGAAGCTCTTTATTTCAGCCTTCGGTAGTTGCCGAGGCACCCCGACCGCCTCCTAGAGTTTCATCTTGCCAGGAGTCTCTTGAGCAAAGATTCCATTTTGTGTCGATTTCTGAATTGCCTCCACCGCCAAGGTTTTTTATTCAGTTTTTAAAAATAACTAAATGAATTTTTTAGATTTATTGGATTTGTTAAAGACTATGGAATTGCAGGAAGAAAACATCAACAGATGACCTAAATTTTATATTATATTTTTACGAATAAAATTTTATCTTAAAGTTTCTTATGCTTCTACACTTGTTAATTTCTTTGACAATCATTCTTTGTAAAATTTTATAAATCTTAACATTTAGAAAATCAGATGAGCCTTTTGAAAAAGCAGGAAGCGGAGGTTATAGCTGAAACAAGTCTTCGTTACAAGCCTCAACAGCCTCAACACTGGTATTTTTAATTTTGTTTGTTTAGTGTTTCTTTTTTACTATTTTAGGAAGCGATGGTACTGGTTGGAGCACTCAACGAGGAATCGCTTTCTTGCGCGGCTTAGAACTTTTTGTTTTTTGGTATATCCAGTATGTTTTTATTTTTTTGAATTGATTGCCTATCATTATTTTAAGGCGTGGGTTTTGACTCATTTGGAATATTACAAACCTGATGAGGAACGAATAAGACGTGCATTTTTAGAAACGGAGCTCAGATCTTTGCACTCTCCCTACGCAAGAATGAAGGCAATGCAGGAACGTGTAGGAGCTTGATATATAAATATTTTTGATGATCATTTTGGATTTATATTTTTTAATTGAACAGGTTTAATTTGTTTTTCCTTTAACATAATTGTGTTGACTATCCCATCGTAAACTTTACATGACCGTGAGAATTTATGTTTTTCTCTTTTCCCTAATAGTTTAAAATCTTCAATAAGCACTCATTTAAGTGATCATTGCAGTTGTGATTTTTGATATAGGATTCCAAAAAAATTTTCAATTTAAGTTGATTTTAACGACCATTTCTCGTCATTGGGTTTGTTAAGAAATTGCAAAAAAACGGGAAATAGGATAGGGCAATGGTGTAATTGCAATAAAAATCTAAAGAATTAAAACTAAGATTGCAGGTGTGTGACCTCGAGTCTTCTAATTTTCGTTCAGTTTCCTTACAATTAAGGTTGTGATTTAGAGTTGTGATTTAGAGTTGTTCTTATCTTTCAGTAACCTAAAAATATTGTTTATAAACTCAAAAATTTACTTAATTTAACGGACTATTCTTTATTTTCTCCCAAAATATTCTTGCCGCCGGCGTCCCTTTCACCTCCTTTTTACGACTGTTTTTACTGGCTAGCATATGGGAAAATCTTTCTCCGAGGAAAAGAGGAATCCCGTTCCATCTCTCATTTTTTCTTTTAACGTTGGATTTCCTTGGTGACTGCGCCCAAAAGAAATACAACGAGACGAGGAGTAACACGCTTTATTTTTGTCCACACCTATTTTATCTTTACTAGTTTTCCGACGCCGAATTTTTCTTATTTCCGCCGCCTGCTCGTATCAACAACACCGTATCTTATTTCAACTGATCGGCGGCTGTCTTTTGTGTTATTATTTGTATTGAAACTTGGCATATAAGGACAATGAAATAAGCGGCTCTATATGAAATTAGGGTGTGAATCGTTTTTTTTATAACTTTTTTCATTTCTTTTTTCCTCCCCTTACATGACATAATGGTCAGCATTTTCTTCCTTATTTAGTTCCATTAAATTTGCCTGTGGCATAATCAAATGAGTGATGATAGAGGAAAGGATTATTTTTAAATATTTTTCCTCTTCGTCCGTGTCTGTCCTTCTCCGTCTTTTTTGTCTGTCCATCTTCGTCCGTGTTTTGTCCGTCCTTCGTCCGTGTTTTGTCCGTCCTTCGTCCGCGTTTTGTCCGTCCTTCGTCCGTGTCTGTCCTTCTCCGTCTTTTTTGTCTGTCCATCTTCGTCCGTGATTTGTCTGTCGTCTTCGTCCGTGTTTTGTCCGTCCTTCGTCCGTGTTTTGTCCGTCCTTCGTCCGTGTCTGTCCTTCGTCCGTCTTTTTTGTCTGTCCATCTTCGTCCGTGATTTTTCTGTCAGTATGTGTGGTGTGTGTCTTTTCTTTCCTCTCATTTGATTATGCCACGGGCAAATTAAATGGAATAGAACAAGGAAGAAAATGCTGACCATTATGTCATGTAAGGGGAGGAAAAAAGAAATGAAAAAAGTTATAAAAAAAAACGATTCACACCCTAATTTCATATAGAGCCAAATAAGCTCAATTATGTTGAATCCGTGTGTAGCTTTAATGGAATAAAAATGTGCAAGTCGGAACTTTGTTGTATCTATTAGTCTTGCACGTATAATGAGGTTCACCAACGGTGGGGAAAGTTTATTGTGGGTACTTAATTTAGGGGTTCTGATTTTTTCCACCGATGTAAGAATGCCCAATAATGACTTAGTTCACTATTATTCTGCGCAAATTTAGATTGGAAAAAACTGAGTGTGAGGAATCGATTACAAAAAATGAATGAATGAGGAGCAAAAAAATTGAAAAATGTGTTTGGCCACACACAAAACCTCTTCTTGTACCAGTCCCTATCCTTAACGCCTTCCAGCTTTTATTCATTTCCACACATCAAATCTAAAGGTTCGTTCATTGCTTTTTAGTCAATTTTCCTTTACTCTTTCACTCATCTTTCTGCTAGGAATAATTATCTTGTGAATATTAAACATTTGCCTACTATTCCCTCAGCTTTCCCTCAAATAAAAGTAAATTGACTAAATAAATCAGTTTAGAGTTTTATCCTTTTCACACCATTAATATCAAAGCAAATGCTGAGAAATGTTGCCTCGGGCCATTTTCATTTCAAACATTTATCCTTTTTATGTTTGGGATTTTTTGAGTTACCGAATTCCTTGATTTGCGAAAAGGTGTCGGAACGAAAAAAGTAAAATAAATCTGCATGCATTCTTTTGCCAATGTTTGTTTGTTTGGCCGTTCATAGGATTAAGAAATGAAACAAATAAAACTAAAATCGGATTAATATAAAAATAGCGAAAAACACCTTTGAAGCAAAAAGGGTTGGTTACCTGTGAAGTAAAGAGAAGCATATAAGATCAAATAATATGTAAATATTTTGGCTCTATTTTAGGAAGAGCGTCCCATGGACTTTAATGCGTCCCACGAAATTTTATGCGTCCCATTCGAATAATATAGGCGTCACGTGCCGATCTCTACTGTTTGCTTTTACCATTCTAGGGGCGCTTATAAAATTTTTGGGATTCATACACTCTGCTGGGACGTTTATGCTAATTTTGGGACACTTATGCTTTTATTTTGGCCTAAATAAGTTAACTGAGTGGATAGTAAATTGTTAGATTTTACAAAAGATGCTTGATTGTTTAGTGAGTTAACGCGCTCACATCTTCAATGGAGAATTTTTTAATAGTGGCCAATTCTTTTCATCTTTTTAAGGTGCGATTATATCAGAAAAACATAATTGACTTTGAGTTGGCGCGCCAGGTCAAGCGACACATTCGTATTCTTTGTATAATTAAATTTGCCCGAAAAAGATGCTGATAAGCTATTGGAATTAGTCTACATTTTTTGAGTTGGAATTTTCTTTTAAATTTTTGGAAATATTAAAAATTTTCTAATTTTAAATTTGAGGATCATACATATATGTTTGTTCCAAATGATTAATAATGAAAGGAAACGTTAAAAAAGAAAATTACTATTTATAAACGTACATAGGTGTGAGGAGCAAGGGCTTTGAAGCACCTCGATCCAACTACTCAACTATCAGCCAATCACGGTTAGGGGCGTATCTTCACCTTTTTCTTTCTACTCTTTTTTCATTTCACCATTTCTTTGTCCAACCACTTTTAAAGGGAGGAGTTCGAAATCAAACAGTCATCAGCCCTTTCTTTCGTCCCGTTTCCCTCATCAAAACTATCCATTTCTATTCTTTTCATCTAAACACCGCACTTTTCCACCACTGACTGTTCATAAATATTCATTGTGTGCGCATCACTATTTGGGGTCATAAATACGTTAAATGTAAATCTTTCAAACAATAAAATATTGCCTAGCTTAATAAAAAACAAGAAATTAATCTTTACGGCATTAAAAATTTAACAATCAATCGCCGCGAATCAATTAACCCCTTTCCAATCCGCACATTAATTTTTTAACTACCCTCTCCACCGTTTCCCATGCATATTTTTGTTGCCCCTCCTCGGTCGTCAAAATTTATTTCCGTGCGAATTAAATAAAAGATTGTCTGTCAATTACTGGTTGTCCTCCCTCATTCTAATTTATTTCATACATTCTTTTATCATGTTTTGCTGCTTCTTTTCAGCTTCTTCGCATTCCAATGGTTTCGATAGCCTCAATGAGTCCAATTGCTTCTTCCAGTTCCCAACTTCAGACTACAGCAATTACTCATTCGACAGATCCAACTTGTCAAGCAGCCTTACTGAATAGCTTCAAAACAGAATTTTCCTTACCAAATGGCAGCACTTTTCAATCTCCTGTTGCTATACCTTCAGCACATTCTGCCTATTCAAATGTTACTAATCCATGGGCCAATCCATTAGTTGCGACAGCCGCCCTTGGCAATCCTACGAATGAAGGTGAGTAAATTTTGGATAACAAAATAGGTTAATCACAAAAAAATTTCCCCTGCCTCTAGATATTCGTCCACTTGTCGGCGCTCAACAAATGTTGGCTGCAGTACAACCACCTTATAATATACCGGCTACATATTATGGATTCGCCGGAATGGCTGCTGTCAATCAATGTTGGCCAAATGTTGCCGTCGATTGGATTGGTCAGCAATCGTTATCGACAGGTTTAAGCAGCTCAAATGATCTCCATGATCAACCTCAACATTCCCAGCATTATGATAACGAAGCTTCTACAAAGTTAACCGATAAAATGATGGAATGCAAACAGCTTTTACTTATAAAATCTGATGATGGAGAACAAACAACATTGAAATCAAAAATGGAGCCACAACTAAATATTAACTCTAGGAATGAACTCTGTGGAAGCAGGACCATCAGTAACAATGAGTCAACTGATTTTCAGTCACCAAACACAAACATTCCTGAATACGGTGAGTTTACTCTATTTTTAGACCCTCTGGGTTTTATTAAACAAATTTACTGGTTGTGTGTAGTGGAAAGGGAAAGAGACACGATAGCGGTAACATCAAAGAGCGTAAAAAGAAAATTGGATTGGTTTTACTTAGCCTGTGTAAACGTGTGTACATAAAATGATAAGAAAGTGCGATAAAGAGGAGAACATTGATCAATAAATGAAAGAAAAAGAAATGCCGTAGCGGTTTCATTCAGTTTTCTCAGTATTAAATACTGTAATGACCGATAAAATTGATTGAGGGTGAGTTAAGTGGGATTACCACTTGAATGACAAATGGGAGGGGGCCATACCTTGCCGATTTAGTAAATTCTTAAACCTTTCTGTTAACTCGAAACTTTAGGATTTGATACATCTTCGGCCGCTGAATTCTACTCCACTCATTTAACATCTCATGATCAAAGCCAGACTACCAATTCTATTGTTCCATCTTCAGCTGCCGCCGCTACCGCTGCCCAAACTTGGCAATACTCACAACAATGGCAACATTATGCACAACAAGTTGCGATGGCAAATGCGGCTGGTGCTGCAATTTGTGCGGCAGGTGCCGCAATGCAACAACATTATGGTGCTTCCGTCAACTCTGGAAACACTGACGCAATTAATGGTGTTTGTACAACGGCCAATTTATTTAATGAAGCGGAAGCTAGCACTAGTGGCACAGGTCCGATTTTTTAATAAATTTATTAACAAATACATATCTTATAATTGCTTTTATCCGCGGGAATAATTTTTCTTCATTTCATTAGTTTTTTTCAATCCTCTCAAAATTTTTTGAATCAATACAGCCCTTAACTATTCTGTTTATTCACTGGTGATCTTAATTTCATGTTTTGCCTTTTTTATTTTTTTTCGTCAAATTTTACGATCTTCATCCATAGTAGAATACAAAAGCAGACGGAGAGGGAAAGGAGGGTGCGCCCATAAACGAAAAAAAATAAAAGGGAACCTTTTCACAATATGTGTGTACGGTCCTCTCCAAGGTTGGCATCGGGAATGAGAAAAAAATGATGCATGCACATACAACAACACCCAAAGGATTGCCCCAATACCTCAATGCACTAATCCTTTCTCTTTTCTATTCCACCGTAACAACCTTTTTTTACTTCGCCTAAAAAATTCTCCCTTCCGCTGACTTGCAAACCTTTTTGTTTGCCAGGCAATTTGTCCAAATCGACAGCCGAATTAGGCTCTAGGGAGCATTGAGATTAATAGATTTAGGAGGATGAGAATTAATTTATATCCTTTATCGGAATCGATGATACTGTTGAAATTTTTGAGGGAAGTAGGTGGGGATTATTGGAGATAAATTGCTCAGTGTGCCGTTTCGCCGTTCGCCAAATTTTCATCTTTTTTTTTGGTGTTTCATCTTTCGCTTTTCAGTTTTGGAATTACTTTAAGTTTTAATTTCATAAATCTAATATTCTCGATCCTAGATTTTGCGGGATCTGCTAACATCTTCATCTTGCTTTTTCCGCATTTGCAATATGTAGTCTATAGATTTTTATTGGATTTATCAAATAAAATTCGAATTAATTATAATTTAATATAACATTTTCAGTTTTTCAATCGGCAGAAAATAACCGCTCTTTACGTTCTGATTTGGCTTGGGTATCAGCTTGCGGATCAAGTCAGCGAAAAAAACGAAAGCCTTATGGCAAAGGTCAAACCAATGAACTGGAAACGGTAAGTTAAATTTAACATAATTATGAAAAATTAATCATCTAAAATTATAAAGTCGACCTTAATAAATCATTCTTATTAAAGGAATATTGCAGTAATCCTTACGTAACAAAACAAAGGCGTTATGAATTGTCGCGAAGATTGGGGTTAACTGAAAGACAAGTGAAGATTTGGTTTCAGAACAGACGGATGAAAACAAAAAAGTAAGAATATGGAGAGAATCTCTAATAGAAGCCCATGCCCTGTTAGAAGCCTACTCAATAAGGGGTATTGAAAAATAGAAGCCCAGGGCTTCTATTAGAGATTTTTAATTTATCTTTGTTGAATATTATTTTTGATAGGCTCAAGCATCGAGGCATTAATGATCACCCTCATTCAACTACTCCAACACATTGGTCAACATTACAAAATACGAATGAGGTAAATAGATAAGGGAGAACCTAAATGATTTTCATAACTTCAATTTTAGCAAAGAATAAATGCCCAACACCTCCTAGGGAGTGGTCCTTTCACTCTAGGCTTGCATCAAATTCACGGAATTGGAGGAATACAAGATGAAGATTAACAGATTTCTTTAAAAATTTCCACTAATATGCATTATTTAATTTTGCATACAGATAACCCAAAAAGTTTATCAAATTAGATTTCAAGTCTTTGTATCTTAACAGAGTTGATTTTTCTCACAAGCAGATTAAAATTTTTGGTTCTTTCTAACCTCCCCGGCTCTATATGATTCCTCAAAAGGAAAGATTAATTTTGAGACTCAAAAAGGGTGGGGGTATGAATAAAGTACCAGAATTTTTTGATTTTTAACTCAGTTAAAAAATTTTTTTACTATTTTCTTACATTAATATTTAAAAATTTTCGATGCAACTATATTATCTTTAATGTAATATTATGTAAAGGTGCATAAGTTTATTTATATTTTTGCAATTGTTCTTATCTAACAAATTTCTACACGTCGATAGGCGGCTTATGGCACAATAAAGAGAATGAAGCAAGTCGGGTGCCAGCTTGCATTAGAATGTGGGGGTAAGTGTGTAAAGTAAAAGAGAGAACAAGATTGGCAGAGTATACACGTCGCTAAAATAATGTTTATGCCATGGAATACTCTAGCTTTATCTTTTGGCATTAGCATTGCTAGCCTGGCTGGCATTTCTCACTTCTTTTCAGTCCAATGTTTTCAACTTTTATGTATTTTCTTTTTCCTTTTAGGCAATCGACTCCATCCAAATAATTCAGATATTCCTTGGGGTTCATTAAATAATTACAAAAATTTTATTACTAAAAAGTGTTTCCCAATAAAAGTTTTAAAATATTTCTTAAATTTGCCCATAATCGAAATTATTTCTCAATTATCATTTGTCATTTATTTGTAAACTAGCGGGAACCCGCACTCTTTTAATCCGCTCACCTCCTTTTTAAGAAGGTTTTTGTTCTAACGAGGTGAGCCCACTCCCTTTTGAGATGTTATAATTTTGGTCCTTTCATTTCATAAAATTATTTTACGTTTTTCATTTCCTATTTAATTTTTCGTAAAATATTGTTAGCCATTATAGGGAGACTTCATCATGAACACTCCTTCCAATATGGGACAACAACAACCAATACTTAGCAAGTCAGTGACCACGACGGTTATGCACGCTTCGCTAGGATCGCTTAGCCAAGGCAGTAGCTTTGCAAGCAGCGGTGGAAGTTGTTGTTCCTCGACGCGTACAATCTTGCCAGCAGCTTTAGATGAAAAAAGAGATTCAGGAGGAACAGAGGTATTAAAGAGAATTTTTATAAAATCTATTTTATCCCAATTAAGGAGCTCTCTGATTCAGTGGCGCCCTTAAAAAGTGCTCGTCCAACAATATCTGGTCGTGGGCAGTTATCCAGTAGAAATCCTCTATTGGCTATAGATTCACCTCCAAACAACGTTAATCAGAATGGTTTCTACAGAACAACAACAATTTCGGTTGTTAATGGCGCTGGATTACTAAGCTTAGGACCTGAACAGAAAAGTCGTTCCTTGAGTAATTTGGAAATCCAGCAACAAAAACAAAGAGCAGCTGACAACAAACGTAGTACTTCTCCTTCCGTTCCAACTCGATCTTCGCATTGTACATCCTCTGTAATGCCAAAATTGCAACGGCAACATTGGAAATATGGTAAAATAAAAATAACTTTTTTAAATTTTATAAAGGTGTTGACTTTTGTTAAAAAGTAAACTAAAATGTTTAGCAATCGAGAAGCTCAAAAAAGGAAAAAAAATTAGACAATTTTCGATCAATTTTGCTTGAATAAATATAATTTCCTTATTCTACTCAAATAAATATAAAACGGCGATAAATAAAAATGATCGAAGAAAAGAGTCGCGAGATTCTATGTATTTTATTTTTTAGCAAAATTTTCCCAATCTAAATTTGAAAATTAAAAGGCTCCCTCCGCCATCTTCCATCGGGCGAAGACAATTCAATATTTCGTCAGGCCAGCACAACAAAAGAAGTTTATTATCCAACTGGAAGCAAACTGCCAAATGGTTTAAGGCTGGAATTAGGGAGGAGTGGAGAAGGGAAATTAACAACGTCTGATTCTGGCACCAATCACATGATTAATGAACGAATTTTAGCAACAGAAAGAAGCTTTGGGCGTTCAGAAGGAAGTAATGATGGAAGTGTTCAAGAAGACGAAGATTTACTAAAAGATAGTGAGGTCGCAATAGATAGTCATCGAAGACTTTTTCCACGTCAGCAAGAGATTATAGCCACAGAATCAACGGTTAGTTTTAATGATAATTTAACGAAAAGTCAAAAACAATTGTGGGAGGGGTAAGGGTTTGGCTGCTGTTCTGCAAACAATTTCGTAATTTTAACTTCCTTTCTTTTTCTTCTACTCATCCTCCCACGCACAATCGAACAAAAGTATTGTAAGGGGTGACAATTTAATGATAGCGTCACTGATAGGACAATAAAAATGGAATATATAAAAATAGGTTCTTTATGATCCTAGTTCCAATTTGTAACCTATCCTTGCTAATGAGACTTCTTTTCTTAATGGTAAGCAATTCATTAACACATTTTTGGCAATATTTTTGGGAATAAGTGTTAAATTTTGATCGATAGGGTCTGAAAATTTCAAGTGTTATAATAATTTCGATGAGGTGCTATATGCTTGACGTCAAGTAAATGATGAAAATTGTTTTCTTTCCTCTACGCGCCCTATTATAAGAGGAACTGCAAACAAATCTTTTGAGGAAAAGGGTGGTGGTAAAATTATAAAAAATTGTGGGTGGCAAAGAAGATTTGGATGATGAAGATAAGGAATGTGTAAAAGGTAGGCGGAGAACTGATCAAGCCACCTACGCGCGCGTTTCCGATTGTAATATATTTTGGAAACCCTGGGACTATAAATTCAAAGCTTTCTCCTTCAAACGAGAGCAAAATTAAAATGCTAAAGGTCTTTTCACTTAAACTTCGACGGAAACGTTTTGCCGATTCTCAGACAGCTTTAAAGGTTCGAGATTAACCTTTAATCATCATAAGTTTTCTTGAATTTATAAAAAATTTTCAGCGTAATTCGGATATCCGTCTTCAACAATCCTTGTCTACTCCAAACTCAGCAAATGATCCGTCTATTGCTTTGCTCAATGGAAGTAATGGGGTGGCTAGTGTTGGAAGGAAGGATTCGGAATATAGGCGATTTCGAAGTGAAGGTGAGAATTTTTTTGAATTATTCTTTGCAAAAATATTTTTTTGATAACCTTTTGAAGTTAAATTCAAAGTTTATATCAAAAGTTTTTACTTTTTCTCATGAGACATTTAACAGTTTGTGACGCAATATGTCCAAAAACTGCGCGTATTTTGGGGTAATGGACAATTTAGCGAACGTTGTTAGACTGTTAATTGTGTGATTTTTGGTTAAAATTAAAAAAAAGAGAAATATAAGGGGGAAACAAAGAAAAAGTTCTTTAGCGGTTGTCTTTTATTTTCCTTTTTCGTAAAATGAACGCAAATGAGGAACTTGCCTGAACGTAAATAATTACTTAAATATTTATATAAATAAATGTACATATTTAATATAAATAATAAATTATTAAAATACTTTTATTATATCAAAAAACTTGTAAGGATCAACAACAGCGCCTGCACGTACAGGTGAATTGCCTGTTGATCTTCCATTGGACTCACCGATCATCGACCCTCGTTCATCTCCTCCAAATCGGTTGAATCTTTTCCAACAAGATACAATGGTTGGCAATGGTCCACTAACTAAACATTCACATACTGAACAAGTTATGATGGTAATTTTATTTTTTCTAGATTTTCAAAATTCCCAAAAAAAAATTTTTCTCAGATGCACACACTCAAAACAAAATTACAAAAATATCAGGGATTTGTTGATAAAGCTTTTCAACTAATTGAGCAGGGACCGGATGAGCAAGTCTTTGAGGGCTGTACTATAGCTACCAAGTTGGGCACTTATCATTTTAAATTAACGATTTTTATTCAGAGTTATGACCAAAGCCTGGGTTTTCCCAAAGATTTCACAAGATTTGGCTCATTCTTTATGTGACTATTTACGTGAGCAAAATTATTTAGAAGTGTTATTAGGGCTATTTACACGCCCAACAATTTCTGATTCTGTCAGGCTATGTTGTGGACGAGTCTTGGAGGTTACTTTAAATTATATGAATTTTTATTAACTTACCTATTTTAAAGGAGTGCCTAACTGGGAGTAATTGTGATGCATTAATCCTGAAGGGATTTTTGAAAAAAGTAGTAACTACAGCTGAAAAGTTGAATAAAAACCAAGAACAACAACGAATGTCGCTTTCATTGATGGAGGCGCTTTTCAAACATTCAACTGAAACTACCAGCAAATTAATTGAGTTTGTAAAAGGGAGGGAGGGAAAACACGTCAAATTTTAATTTTCAGTATGGGTGTGATTGATCACATACTGTTAACATGTAAGAGAGCAACTGATACACCAGGAACATTAAGGCATGCGGCACTAGGTGAGAAAATAGAATAATAAATTGAAAATTAAATTTTTATAGCTTTATCCAACCTCACTCTTTACTCTTGCCCAGAGGCTAAAAAGAAATTAATCCAGAAAAAATTGCCCGATTGGTTGTTCCTTCTAGCATCTCAGCGTGATGATATTACTCGGTACTATGCTTGTTTGGCTATATGTGTGCTTGGTTCTGCCTCTACCAACTCTAAGGTGATTATACAAATATCCCTATATTTGAGCATGACGATTTTTTAGGAAATGGAATTGGCTGTTGCCAAGTCCGGCACACTCACTCTTGTTGAACCCTTTTTGATCTCTCACCAGCCAGCCATTTTTGCACAAGAAGATTACAAAAATTCGCAAGGTCGGCCTAGGGAATGGCTAGCCAGACTATTACCATTGCTTGGATCTCGATGTAGAGAGGCCAAAAGCATGTAAGCTACAGAGAAGGTTAATTTTATATTTTTGAGAATATTTAAGGGCATCTTTTCACCTTTGTGTTGAAGCAATCACAAAAAAAGAACAACAAAAGTTGGAGGTGCTTGCCGAAATAGGTGCAATTCAGGCACTTAAAGAATGTGCCTCTAGTCCAGACGAGTTGCCTGCCAAGTTCGCAAGTGAAGCACTTACTGTTATTGGAGAGCAAGTGCCTTATAAACTCTCACAACAAGTTCCATGCTGGTCAATTAAAGATGTTCAATATTGGGTGGAAAAGGTTTGTCGGAGTTCCAGTGACATATTATTTTTATTTTCAGATTGGTTTTGGTACGTATAGCCAAGCATTTGCAGCTCACATGGTGGACGGAGATTTGTTGTTACTTTTAACAGAAAAGGAGTTGGAAGAGGACTTGGGAATGCGTTCTGGTCTTCTTAGGAAGAGGTTTATGCGTGAGCTGGAGAGCTTAAAAATAGCAGCAGACTATGGGTTAGTAATTTTGATTTATCTTAAGTAAATGATTAATTATTTTTAGTAGTGTCGATGAAAGTCATTTGGATCAGTTTTTAATGTCGCTCAGTCCAGAGGTATGAATTAAATAAATTCTGTTAAAATTTTATTATTTTTAGCTTTCTGTCTACACTTATCAAATGTTGGGAATAGGCCTTAATAGAAACTTACTTCCCCAACTAACTAATGAGTAAGGCAGTTAATAAATTAATTAGAATATTAAGTATATTCTAGTATGATGAAATCTGTTTGTGGCATCAACAATCCAATTCATAGATTAAAATTAAGGCAAGCTCTTCAAGGTATTTTTTACTTAAAAATGATGCCTAATGTCGTTAATTTTAATCTGCGCAGACAGTAAGCACATTGATGACATTGAAGTAGCTATACTTTCAAAACAAATCGACGTCTTTATCAGGCAATCATTCAAGAAATTTTTTAAAATTTATTCTCGATTTTTAGCTATCGTCGTTCAACAGGAAATCAATTAGCCAGTTTAATAAAAGTTCTGCTCCAATTAAGAGGCTACAAAGTTTTTATTGATGTTGATAAACTCTATGCGGGCAAATTCGATTCTCACCTTCTCAAAAATATTCAAGCAGCAAAACATTTCATTTTGGTCCTAACTCCTCATTCATTAGACAGATTGCTCAATGATACAAATTGTGAGGATTGGATCCACAAAGAATTACATTGTGCATTTGAACATGGCAAAAATGTTATTCCGATTTTTGATCAACAAGTAAAAATAAAAGATTTTTTTAGACTTAATATGAATATTTCTTTATTTAGTTTGAATTCCCAGCTGTAGAAAGTGAATTGCCAGATGATATAAGACAAATCACCAGGTTTAATGGTGTCAGATGGGTACATGATTATCAAGAAGCATGTATAGATAAAGTCAGAATATTTTTCCTTTTAAATCAACCTTCTTTTTAAGGTGGAAAGGTTTATCAAAGGAGAACTGAACAGAGTGCCGTCACAATCAGTTAGTTTTTTAAATTGAAAATATTTTTTAAATTAAATTTTTTTCAGCTAGCATGTTCCAAAACCCCAGTTAATGGTGGAGGTACTGTTTCCATCGTCAATCGACGTCCATACAAATTGGCTGGGCCATCTTCTACAACAACAACTGTCAATCCAGGTAGTAGACGTTGCTCACCTACTCCACCAAACAATGTTGTTAATAATGTACCTCCCAAAATGCCACTTAGAACAGGAGGAGAAAAGGGTGAATTGAACAACATTGGAGGAGCTAATTCTGGTTATTCTAGAATATTCTTAAGTTTTTAAATAATTTTTTTCTTCAAGTTCGTTCAGTTCCTACTGAAAGAAGAAGGCCGAAATTATTCTCTTCAATCAGTACTGTTGAAATTGAGCGTTAAAATCAGCAATAGATATTTGTACAAAAAATTTTTTATTATCATTTTATCATTCTCATGTTTATAGCAATTTTTATATATCACCACCTCTTTCTTTGTGCCCGCCATAGTGCCGTTTCTTCCCCCTTAACTGCCCTTTCTCCCAATTTTTCACCCGGTTTTTTTCTTGTTTTCTCTTTCCCACACAGCTTTATCAGTTAATTAAGAAAAAAATAAATTAAAATGATTTGACCTCGGTATTGGAAAGAAAAAAAGTAGACAAGCTTTTTAATCTTCAAAGAGTTTACCGCCCTTTTTTTCTTCTCTCGACTGAAACTGCGTAATAAACTCGCATTGTGTCATTAACTATATAGCAATTAAAAAATATACCTATTGACTAGGAGTGTGAATAAACAGATTTTAAAAAGCGAAAGGCGAAACACCAAAAAAGGCGAAAATTCGGCTAAAGGTGAAGCTGTACCCTACTTATGGACCAGGGATCCTGCTATCCCGATTCACGAAATCGGAAATTTTGGTTTTTTGTTGGCAGTACCCTTGCTATGGACCTCCATAAAACTTGGTCTCTTGTTCAATGAATATCGCCTCAGGGCGATTTAATGTGAGATAAAATTTATTTTAAAAAGTTCAAAATGTTGTGTGTGGATTTTATTTTCTGCGCAGATCCTGGTTCATTACAATATTTTTTAATTTATTTTTATATTTCATTGTTTAACAAAGATGAATTTTATTAATTAGAAAGAAATATCCTTTATTTAATTATACGACTTTTTAGTTTAAAAATAAATTCGCCTACCCTATTTCCTATTTTTATTGCTTTTTCGATGCAAATGCAGTGATTTTTTTTGATGGTTCCCATTCAATTGCTGTTTTTTGGGACGCGGCCTCCTTTACACAGCAAACGGGGAATGCCGTAAAATATTCTTTATTTGAATACAAAAACATCTACACAAACAATTCTGCCATTTTTCCATCTGTCCTGCCCCTTTTCTGATTTATTGCGCATCGCTTCTTCTTTGTACTATCGGCTGGTAGCCATATAAATATGGTTGTTGGATAGAAGAAACCCTGGACATTTTCGTTTCTAACTCATTTTGCCTAATATTTTTTGATCAATATACAACAGCTACTCTTGACTTTTGTTTTCCTGTTATCAGTAATTTGGCTATTTTATTTAATAATTATTTTCTTCCTTCCCCAAATGTATTTTTAAATTCCTATTATTAAAAATAGGCACCATTTTATTAAAGAATGTTCAGCCACTTTTATTTAACTTTCTAATGCTCATTTTTAATCTAAATTTCTATTTAAAGCCGATAACTTAGAATTAGTTTTTGGTAGTAAAAAACTACTGATTATCTGAAACGGTAATTCTGAATTGGCTATGAAACCTCCTCTATCGAATATTTCGCAACGGACGAGTTGAGTGCCGACAGTTAAGTGCCAGCCAGATTTGATCGGCCATAACTTTTTTGTGCTTGATCCAATCCGAATGAATCTTATATCATTCGAAAGCCCTTGATAGGCTGTATCTTTTTCTTAATTGGATCGATCAAGTCTGATCAATCTTAAGGAAGTTATAATTCGTTAAATATGAAAAACACCAAATAATTGTACTTATCGTGGTGTAACTTTTTAATGGGTGATCAGACTTGATCCATCTAGTTGGAAAAAAGATACCTCGTATCATGGGCTTTCGAATGATATAAGAATCATTTGGATTGGATCAACCATAAAGAAGCTATAGCCTATCAAAGCTGGCTGGCACTTCGATGTTGGCACTCTAATGGCTCGTCCGTTAGCGGGAGCCCGTTTCATTATATAAGAATTGGTTGCCATTAAATACTGTTTTTTCACGTTTTATTTTAGCTTAATTTTGTTCTGAAACTTAATCCTTGATTTTGTCCTAAATGAACATATTCTCATCACCTGATCCCGCTGTTAAAAAGCTACTAGGCTGGAAATTGGGAGATGAAGAGGATCGATGGGCATTGAAAGCTGTAGACTCTTTGGTTAAGAAAATGCGAAAGCGGAAGAATCATTGCAATGGCACAGTTGAAGACTTGGTTTGTAAAAAGAGTGGTTATTTCTTATATCTAAATAATTATATTTAAAGGAATATGCCCTAGCAAATCCTGGTTCTCGTAGCAGGTTTTTTACTAATTCAAGAAATATTTGAGCATCCCACAGATGTGTGACTATCCCTCGCTCTCTAGACGGACGCTTACAAGTCTCTCACAGGAAAGGATTGCCACACGTGATATATTGTCGTGTTTGGAGATGGCCTAACCTGCAATCACATCAAGTTATAAATTTTATAGTTAATATTTGGACAAGCGATTTTAAGGAGCTTAAACCCAGTGAAGATTGTCTCTTTCCTTATGATGCACGAAGTGAACAGGTTGGTATAATATTGAAGATTACAGGTTGAATCCAGAAGGTATTCTCTTCCGTTTTATGTCTCTGATTCCAGTAAATTCATCATAATTCGTCCTTATGGGTGCTGACTTTCTGGGTTGATCCCTAAGATTACTATCATAAATACTTTAGATATGTATTAATCCCTACCATTATCATCGAGTGGATCAACCAAATGCAGGAAAACTAGAAATGGCCAACAAAATGTCCCTGCTCTCCAGCACTCCTCAACTTCCTCCACCAAATTCGCTTTCATCCTTGCTAGGATCAAAAAGTGCTGTATGTGGGTGTGCTTCATCTTCTTCCTGCTCTTCCTCTTCTTCGTATTCATCATCCTTTTCATCTTCGTTCTCTACAGGACAGCCTAATTCTGCCTTACAAAATCACCAACAGGGAGGGCATTTGCAACAAATTGGTCATTTCCATCTCTCGCCTTCGGCACTCAGCGATGACGATGATTATTTGTCCCAATTAATGCCTACAATATCCTCACATTCTATAATCGCCAAAAGTACTTATGCTCGTCCACAACCTGTTTATTGGTGCTCCATTTGTTACTATGAACTAAATACAAGAGTAGGGGAGCCGTTCAAGGTCAGAAAATGGAAATTTTTATAAGAATAAACTAAAATATTGCAGGTCTCCGTTAATACGGTTGTAATTGATGGATTTACAGATCCTTCAAGTGAATCCCGTTAGTCCTTTTTTCATTATTAATAAACTAGGATCAACCCTAGAGGTCAACTCCCTATTGGTCAATATACCCTGTAGGTTGTGTGGTCCAATATGTGGGTAGATAAAGAAGGATTTGTTGGGATTAAGGAGGGCGGATTAAGGGAGATTAAGGAATAGAAGACTGAAATTCTTTTGTGAAATTCTTTTGTCGCCAAAATGGAGCAGGGCAGCGTACTGCTTGATCCTATCTCCTTTTTTCTGTCCAAATATTTGGAGTTAATCATTAGGGAGTGATCTATAGGATGTTGATTTCTAGGGGTGGAACTAAACTTACCTGAATATTTTCAGGCATTTGCCTCGGTCTTCTTTCCAATGTCAATAGAAACTTCACGATTGAGAATACACGTCGTCATATTGGAATGGGTTATTCAAATAGCCTAAATTAATTCTACTTCTAAAATTTACAGGAGTTCGGCTTAGTTGTACCGACAATGGAGTATTACTGGTTGGTTTTTTAAAAAGTTAATCTAATCAAAAACTTAAAGTTTAATCAATCCGATTCGGCCGTATTTGTACAATCGAGGAATGCAAATTTCAAGTATGGGTTGCAGGCGACGGCAGTTTGTCGAGTGCCTCCAGGCGGGGCATCAATGGTATTGAAGAAATAATGTATGAAAAAAAATCTAAATTTTATAGTTGATATTCGATTATTTGATCTTTGGGGGTGTAAGTTTTCTTTTTGATAAATACTGTAAATGCTCTAATATAAGCACCGCGCTAATGAAAGTCCAATTCTAATATAGGCCCATTCAAGGTGACCTATTGAGAAATAGAAGGCCTCTCTCCAAGCTATATCTAATCTAAGCCCAGTCAAAGAGAGATTTGAAAAATATAAGCCCAGGGTTTATATTAGAACAAGTACGGTATTTTAATTTTAAATATCAGATGCTAGAAAAGGCAAAAAGTGATGGATATCAACACGTCTATGAATTACAAAAAATGTGCTTTGTAAGACTTTCGTTTGTAAAGGGATGGGGAGCAGATTATCACAGACAAGTTGGGAGATTTTTTAGGTTCTCTTTTTAAATCTCCCACAATCAGGACGTTACATCGACTCCTTGTTGGCTTGAATTACAATTACATCAACCAATGGCGGTAATTTAAAGAATTCCTCTTAAAATTTTAATTAAATTTCAAGTGGGTTGATATGGCATTGTCGGATTTGGAACCGCCAGATCATAGAGGGATCACTTCTGTCTCTTGATTTAATTTGAGAGGATTAAAATAAATGAACGATGTACTCGATTTTTAGTGCAGATAACTTCAATACATATTCATTTTGAATAAAATTTTAGAATAAGAGCATACATTTAATAGTTTGTATAAAGTATGTATAATTTGATCTTACGTTATTGATCTTTTAAATTTTTGATATTACGGTGTTTATCTTTTGGAATTTAAAATTTTAATTAAGCCGTAACCGGTCTTTTAACTTCTTTCGGCCGTTACGGTCTTTTATTGCGCCGGTCTTTTAATTACGCGGTCTTTTAACTTCTTTCGGCCGTTCCGGTCTTTTAATGCTCCTGTCTTTTAATTAATCGGTCTTCTGACCCAATTATTGTTTCCGGTCTTTTATTGCCCGGCCTTTTTACTAACAGATATTTTTAAAGGCGGTTGAGTGCTGAATATTGAGAGCGCAATAGTTACTGTATAAATTTCTCGACTATAGCAACTGTAAAATCTATAAATTCTATCTTTCCTTGATTAACTTTGATTATTGGACATGTTTAAATCAAGCTGTTGCAGGCCGGCCTAAAATGTATCAAATGATCGTCAATTTTTTGACCTTAAATCTTCAATTTTTTTACCATCAATTTTCTAAATTTTTCAAATTTTATAATCAATTATCTACAGCATTGGATTTTTTAGCAACGTGGGACTTTATCACGACAATATCAGAACAAGTCCAAGTTAATTGAGTAAATACTTATCGAACAAATTAAGACGTTTTTATTAGAATACAGTAGCTTTTCCCTCTCAGAAATTGGCACTCAACCGACCTTGACAGCTCTTATTCTCTAACCAATTATTTTCTTTTTATTCTTCTCTAAACTAAGGGACAAAGTGTCATTTATTTAAAATTTACATCTTTAATCCCACACTATCTTCAATATTTATTTCTCTACTTGATACATCCAACTTTACAAGATTTGATGAAAAAACTATAATGGGAATACTAGAGTCCTAATATCTAAAAAATTATCACCTCACTTAGATCGATGTAATAGAACAAAAGTGAAAATAATTGGAAAATATATATTTAACGAAATATAATTGATAAAATAAAAACGGCCGCAAAATGTTTAGAAGCACTAGCGTCGTGAAATCCACTATTTTCTTAAGAATGTACATTAAAATTATTTTCGTTTCGAAAAACAGGACACTAGAGTCTTTTTAAACGGTCGGCGGTCTTTCAAACCTTTTTGCCTAGCGGCTTTTTAACCTGTCGGTCTTTTGTACCGACACGTTATGGAGAAAAAATAGAGAACGTGACAAGAGAAACAAAGAAAAACAATCATACAGTGGAATTGTAATTCAATATATATATTTCTAATTTTTAGTGACTTAATGGCAACGCAGCAAGGATTTGGAGTTGTGAGTAGTTTTCCAAATTTCTTTTTAATTTTTATATTTAGGAGGAAATTTACCGTGGTGTAATCAGTGATGTTGTCAGTCAGGTTAGAGAAGCGTTTTTGGACGAAGGCATTGATATTGAAGTTTTGCAACAATTAAAAAAGGTTCTTTTCATTTTTTATTTTAATTGAGACAAATTTAAGGCTTGGGAAACCAAAATACAAGCGAGTGGAGCAGTCGATTTGGATGCCCGTCCGGCACCACCTCCAGCACAGCCGCCTCCAACAAAGCAATCCAGGCATCATACTACACAAAACGTTTATTTTTTTAATATTTTTAAAACTATTTTCTAACCTCAGACTTCTACACAACGTCCATCCACTTCTGATCAAACGCCTGGGACTTCTCAGCGTCCAAGTTCGTCTGAGCAAGTGCAGGGTACATCAACAGCAGCTCCCCAACAACAAAAAACTTTGGCAGTTTCGACGCAGCAACAACAACAACAGAGTTTACCCCAACTACCTGCTCCACTTCAGGTTTTTCTCAAGTCATTTTTAATGAAGAATTTTAGAACCCTGTGCAGTTATTAAATTTGCCTACACAAATGCTTGGTGCATCGCTGCAATTTCCGCCAGGCTCGCAATGTGCGATTATTGAAGGACCTAATGGCCCTAATTTTGTTCTGCTTAATCCACAAATGCAACTTAGTCTGGACAGCCAAGCTCAATTAATTTTACAACAAAATGCAGGAAACCCAAGTTTTCGAAGACCTGTACAAGAAATTGCAACAAAGAAGGAATCTTCAAATCAACATGTACCCCAACTTGATGGAGGAGGACCAGGCATGACTGACAGGTTTTTTTATTTAATAATTTTGGGTTAGTTTTAATAAATTTATTTAGTTCATCAGAGGAAGAACAGGAAGACGATCCATTGAAGAGATATGCTGGTTTAGAAGATGAAACAGCACAGCAAGAAAGTCCAGCGGAAGAAGAGGTACCTCTAAATTCAGATGATGACCAAAGCGATGACGAGGATTTAGATACACTCTTTGATGCCGACAATGTTGTTGTTTGCCAATTTGAAAAGGTTTCTTAAACTAAAGCTAAAATATCTTTTTAAAATTAATTTTAAGGTCCATCGCGCAAGGAACAAATGGAAATTTATTCTAAAAGATGGAGTAAGTAATTTAGAAACAACCCCAAATTTAATAAAATTTTTTAGGTCATGCAAATAAAAGGCAAGGATTATTGTTTTCATAAAAGTAATGGCGAGGCAGAGTGGTGATTTAGACCAATTTTAACGTTAAAAATATTGATATTATTGCATATCTATGTACTTTTACACAGGTTTTTTCAGATTCGTATTGATTTCTAATTAAAAGATTACCAGTTATTCTACGAAAATTTTCTAAGTAGATTTTTTATGTGTATTATTTTCACGTTTTGAGCAAAATATAAATTTTAAATTGAAAAAAACTAATTAAATGGATATGCAAAATTTTATGTTCAGCAGCAAAACATGAACTAACTTATAAACTTTAGACAAAAGCAAAACAAAATAATGTCTAACAATTAATAAATCCCGCTACTTAAAAGAACAGGCTATTTAAAATATATAAAAAAGGAATGAAAAAATATTCAAAATAAGAAATAGCCCTAAAATATTTTTTTGGCGAGGTCATTCACAGGTTGCAGGATATGGCAAGCTGTGGGTAAAGTTAAAATCTGTAGTCATTTGATAAAAATAAAACCAAACACGTATCCAAAGTAACCCAGGTATCCGATGAGAGGGAAAGAATTAAACAAACTAGTAAACCTTGAATTTTTCCGAATTTTTTTCTGGTTACGTGTTGGCCATTTTAACATGTTTAAGAGAATGACTACATGCTCCCAAAGTCATTAAACCCGTTGCGCTACATGAACGTCTTCTATGCTTGACTCCAAGTCTACAATTCCTGTGTCTGACGGTTCTCGAGCACCCATTGCATTCGCAATCTGCCGTTCAATGTCTTTACTGCCTGGTAACTCAAGAATCAAATGCCGAAGAACATCCGAAAGTGAGATTATGCCAACAGCTCTGTTTTCATCATCAACAGCCACTAATCGATGTACTTCTGCTTTCACCAGAATATCTTTAAAAATATTAAAAATAAAATTAAAAAGAAAGTTCATACCAATCACTCGATTTAATGAATCCTTATCAGAGCACCTTCGAACACCCTCAAACCACTAAAAAAACTAATATTTGCTAAAAAATTTTCACTAAAAAACCTCAGAACGTTGTTTAAGCGCCTCATAAACAGTAACGTCTAATTTGTCATAAGTCTTGTCGGCCGCGAGATTTATGACATCAAACTTGGCGTAAATGTCAACAACCTAAACATAAAAATAATCTTAAAGGCTTAACAGAAAAATTAAAATACTTTTCCATCCGAATCGATTAAAGGAAGAGCAGAAACCCTTTTTGAAAGGAAAGTCTTCATTGCTTCTATAAGTGGAGTAGATTTGTCTATTGTAAGAATATTTTCCCACGATCCAATGCCAAGTTCTTTTGGTGTTTTATCCATAAAGGCAGGCTTAGGCAAGTCACTTATCTTAAAAACCAATACAAATCTTTAAAACTTAAACAACTTACATATAAATGAAGAAATTTAATAAGTCGTTTATGCGTCAAAATATACAAAATGTTGCCTGTTGAGTGCTCCATTACAGGGAGCCGATGAATCTTGTGTTCACAAAGGAGCTGAACAGCTCGATAAAGACTAAAAATAAGAATAAGAAAAATAGGAAGAAATTTAAACAAAACCTTTCAGTAGGATCAACCGTGATAAATGGCCTGAGACTACAGTCAGATTTGAAGATATCCCGCCACGTTGAAATTTTGTGTTCCTCCAGCTTTACCCCGTCTTCCATTTGATCGTTTTTGTAATATCTCAAGAAATAAATTATTTAGAAAAAAATTAACATTAATAATACCTATGCAAAATTTGAATAAAGTCAGTAATAGTAAGCATGCCAACAAATTCCTGGGTGCCGCTGTCCCAAAGAGGAGCTGCCCGAACCCTTTAATAGTTAAATAACAATTAAAAATAAAAATACAAAAAGAAACCCATTGTAAACAAGTGCAAAGAAAGCTTTGCTGACTGGCAACTGTGTGTCAAAAACAACCAGTTTTGAACTTGTAGGCACTAAAAAATAAAGTAAAAATATTTAAAAAATAAAAGAATAAACTAAACCAATGTCATAGCATTTATGGGCTTTCATAAAGAGTGAATAAACTGCCTCCTGACTTTCTGAATTAAAAAAAATATTTTTACAAAAAATAGAAAAATAAAAAAAAGGAATTTCTAACCAAATAAAATTTTATTGATTTCGGGCATGCTGTCACCCATATTTGAATAGGAATCCTAAAAAAATAAATTCTCACGTTTATCAAGCGAAGTGTGCCAGTCCTCAAAATCGAAAACTGTTGGATGATCAAGGCGTGTGGCCAGAAAAATGTTGGGACCCGTTGCTGATTTAGGTCGCATTGAATAGAACGAATTATTGAGACTGGATCTGTGTTGGAGAGTTGGGCGTGCACTGAGTGGCGCTCCCGCAGTTCGTTCCATTTCTGGTGAGATTAATAGAAGAGTTAGACAAAACGCACGCGTGGAAAGAAAAAAACATCATCACATCCACCTCGTGGATAATGGAAAAATAAAAAGGGAAAGATAATGAGAAAAAAACTGACTATTTCCCAATGGGATCAGAAGCGGTGCTGGTGAATTTGTTGCCAAAAGAGCTTTTTCTGTAGTATTTACATATTTTGGCGAATCACTTATGCTTCTATAATGCTGCTGATGACATGGAACCCTCGTCATTTGGTGACCATTATTTAACTGCTTTGGATGTAGAAACAAATTCTGCCGCTCTGCTGTTGCTTCAGGTGCTGATGAGGAGGGAGGGATTGCTTTATCACTGAAAGGAATATTCATACCAGAAGCATTCTCTGAAAAAAGGAGTAAAGGTCAGCAAGTGAAAAAGAAGCCTCGACACGTTAAAAACAAATATTACCATCACTAGCTATTGCTGCCGGTGAAGAAACTGCGAGAGTTCCAACCATTGACAAATTATTTGAAGCGGCAACGTTTGCCCCTGATGGGCTGCTAAATGTAAAAGAAGGAGGGCGCGGCTTTGGTTGTTGTTGACAGCTTCGATCTGTTGTTGAAATGGATGTATTTTCGTTGGCACTAGTATTTGGCCGAGCTAGTTGTTTGTAAATAGCTTTACGGATCGAACCTTTGCCTTTTCCCGAGTTGTTACCAAACATGTAGCAAAGCACCCAAACACCACAGGCGACTTATTTTCTTTTTTGACTTCCGTTGATTAAACGTGCTGTTGATGGTGTGTAAATCTCTCCCTTGCGAAGTTGAAAAAATAAAAAAAAGTAGTAACAAATAAAACACACTATGTCGTTTAAAAAATGATCAACAAGAAATAAGATATTTTGAAGCGGTTGTCTTTCTGATAAATTATCATCCAATGTTCAAAAAAGCAGAGATATGAGGAGGAAACGAAATTTTGAAAAATGGGCCGAATTGTGGGAGTTTTTCCAAAACTAAACCCCCCGTCAGGTCCAGAGGTCACATGTGCGGAGCATAAAAGAAATAAAAAAAGAGTAAGAGGAAAAAAAAATGAAAGGTGAGGGCAACGCCGACGGGTGAATATTGCTGCTTTCTTTTTGTAGATTGCCGAGAGGGGAAGGAAAAGTAAAGCAGCGAGAGCGGAATGAATAGATGAAATATAGAGGAGTGAAATGCCAAGGACAACAACAACAACGCGTGAGCAGTGACGATTCTCAACTGGCGAGAAAGGAAAGGAAGGGGTCGGGAGTTGTCGGGAGTGCAGAGATATAAAATAAAAGAATGTGAAAATACGAGTACGAGAATGGGCGCTATTATATTTAAAAATCGGCAAGTAGAGGAAAAAACATGTCATCTTGGAAACTTTTTTTAAAACAAAACAGCTGGTCGAAGAAAAAAATTGCTGACATGCTAGTAATTTCACTCATTGTATTAAGTGATAACTGAAATTCAATTTTTTCCGATCTTTCATATTATGAAATAATGCTGAAGCTAAAAGAAAAGATGACAAACTTTTACCCAACTAAAGATTAACCCAAAAAACATTTCCAGCTTCTTACCAAAACGAAAACTAACGATTTGAAACTACAGCCGAAAGAATATAAGGCCAACGGCCAACCTAGGCCAAGTGTTATTGATCGACAGAGGAAATGAGGACCGCATTCGCACGCACATGGGAAGGAAAAAATGGATGAGGGATAGCGTAGATTTAATAAAAAATATTTTTTTGCCTTATTTTGTAGCTATATTTGTTTACAATAATATTTTACAAAAAAGTTTACTTAGCGGAGGGAACTTTTTACACGCAAAATAATTTTTCTGGCCCCAAACGCCTTTCTGGAAACACGCAATCATACATTTTTTAAAATATATTTTCGTTTTTTAGGACTGACACCCCTCTAAATCTATTAAAAAATACCTCGTTTTTAATCAAAAGAGCAGTCTTACATCCAGCAGCATTTTCAGTCGTTGGAGGAATCAGCACAATTCTTGATCCAAAAGAACTAGGTCCAAAATCGCTTATTGATTTAGACTGCTGGGCATGCATAACATTTGTCATTGATGGACGTGCTGAAGTGGAAAAGTCAAAAGGAGAGTGTTTACCTTAAAAAATAAAAAAATTTTGTATAATTATTTAAAAATAAAAAAAACCTCCATAATGGCCCTTATGTAAAGCCTGATGTTGAGTAACTGGATTAGGCGAATAATAACGAAAGAAATTTTGAATACGAGAAGTCTTGGTCGGTGGGCTGTATGGTGCTGAAAAAATCAAAATTATTTAAAAATTCAAATCATTAAAGCTTACACTGTGAAAGATCATCAGGCTGAAAAACACCATCAAGCGATTTAGAAAACATTTTGTTAACACCTTTTTGCTTATACTAAAAAATAGGAAAAAAATTGCTAAACCGTTATCCCTGCGGTTTTTGCTGACTTATTTTGCGGGCATTTTAATCCTTCCTCAATTCCATTCTACTCCCTTGTGTCATGTTCAGATGATTCTAAATCTTGATTCACCAGCTTCTGCAACTAGAATTGAGGAAAGAATAAAGCCTGACCATTATACAAGAAAGAAAATGACAGCAAAAAGTCCGTAGGAATAACGGAACAGTACTGAAAAAATTAATTTTAAAAACCTTACAAAGTCTTTCGAAGTCGGCGTGCTAACAGAAATAGAGTCCATTCTATTTGCCATCTGAACATCAACTTCCACACAAAATTGTCTGTCTAAAAGGTCCAATTGTTCATTAAGAGTCCTCTGGCGTTGTCGTTGTTTTATTGATTTATTAGGTGATAATGCAGGAGCGCTTGATACACTGACGCCTGGTTGTTGAGTTGGAAGCATTTTTTGTTGAAGAAAAAAATAATTTAAGTAAAATAAAATTTCTGAAAATATCTAAAATTAAAAATTAATTTTTAACATTACTTAAAATAAACGAACAATTTAAGGATTAACAACTCAAATATATTAGACAAACAAATTAAGTTTAGATGAATTTTTTATTGAGCGTCTGGCTCTAAAGGGTGATAAAAATTTTCAGTTAAAATTTTGTGCAAATAATTGACTGGCATTTTTGATTTTCGAACACAAATTCTAAAGTACCAGTTGAGAACAATGATGAATGCTGATTTGAGTGCTCAAATGCTCCGATAAAAATTTCCTCTCGTTGTCTCGCTTCTCTCACGTTTTATTCACTATTTTGCAGTCTTTCCTTATTCCTGCGACTCTAATTTCCACAATTAATCCATTCGAGTCAAAGTCCATATTTTAAAAACGACCGTAACCGAAGCTTTAGGAGGAGGCTAATCTCACAAAAAATACGATATCTAAATCCTCTTAATCTCTAGACCTTTGAAAGATGAAACCGAATCATTTAATCACAAGCACCATCCCTTCTTTCATCTTCATTCTCCCTCATAATCATTTAATGCGCAAAAAATCGTGGCTTTTGAAAAACTAAAGTATGAGGCTTAAATGAAACAAAAGAAATCACACAAAAACAAGAGAGAGTAAAAAAGAAAGTGGGTGTTTTTAGCAAGGTCTGATTTCAAACGCAGTAGAAAAGAGGAAATCGATCAAAAAAGAATGTAAAGATCTCCAGGATCACTAAAAATAGATCTACTATTAATAATTGTTCGTCAACCAAAAATAAAGTTAGTATAGTTTGATGTATGGCATTAGGTCTGTTTAGTCGTATTTCTAACTTTATTATTTGCCTCTTTCATCAAATTGGTTGCTGTTTCCGTCCGAAAAGTAAGTAGATAATTAAGTAATGATCAAACAAAGATTTGTCAGAAAATCGTCTACAAGAATTCCGAAAGCAATACAAGTAGGAGATTTCTTTTAAATAAAAAAATCTCTTGTTCAGAATTTTGGATAAGATAGGCGGTGGTGGGTTCGGAATTGTTTATCAAGTAAGATGAATTCTATAATAAAGTATTGAAAGTCTCAAATTAAAATAATTTCCGGGCTACCGGATTGTTGATTGTTTGCCTGTAGCAGTAAAATTCGTCCGACATCGACAAGTAACAAACTGGACGTTGAACCATGGAATGATCCTTCCGAAGGAAATTATACTCTTAAGAATATGCCAAGATTGTGAGGTACCATAAAACAATAATTGATACTAACAGAAAATTTTTTTCTGAAGGGTGTCATTCGACTTGTTGATTGGTTCAGCAGGTAGCAAAAATTAGTAGAAACTTACAAAATATATTTTTAGCAAAAACGGATTTATAATTATTATGGAGAGACCCAAAAACTTTATGGCACGTTTCAAATCTATGAATAATTAATCGTTAAAATTAAAAGGATCTCTTCGACTTGATTAAAATAGCTGGACGACTGAACGAGAATGTAGCAAACGAAATCTTTTCACAGATAGTGGGGACCATTGTTGATTTATACAATCGACATTCTATTATCCATAGAGATGTTAAAGTAAGTGCAGATCATTTAGCATTAGACTCAATCATATAAACTTTTTATGATGAAAATATTATCTTGGATATGGACACAGGAAAGACGTGGCTATGCGATTTTGGAGCAGCTGAATTCAAAGATCGAGTCATTTCTAAACAGTTTCATGGCACAAAATCTTACTGCCCACCTGAAGTTTTTGAAATACACCGATTTTTGCCATTAGAAGGAACTGTTTGGTCTTTGGGTAAAAATCATAGGAAATGTATATCAGATTCTAAAGGTATCCTCCTTTATACGATGCTAATCGGTCATCCACCGTTCCAAAATGTGATGCATATTTGTGCTGGAAAAATTCGTATTCCTGGTTACATCTCTAAAGGTACGTGTTCAATCAGAACAAAGTCAAATAAACTCTCAGAATGTCGTTCTCTGATCGAGAATTGCCTCCAAACGGATCCAAAACGTCGCTTAAGGTTACAACAATTATCTTCACACGAATGGCTCTTCAAACCACGGACTGATTTTATTGAAGGATTTTCCGAAATGCAAAAATTCTGGAGACGCAAAGGAAGATTGGTTTGGAAAAAAAGACTAGAGGACTGATCAGGCCCGTAGCCAGGGGGGGGAAGGGGGGGGGGTTGCCCCCCCCCCCCCCCCCCCCCGAAATGGGGAAATGGAAAAATTTTGCGGGAGGGTTTGGGGGAGAAAAGTGAATTTTTTTGGCCTACGGCCTCTGAAATTCAAAAAATTTTCGCCTGCGGCGCTGAAAATAGAAGAAATCTGGCTTCTTGAGCTCCAAAATTCAAAAAATTTTCGCCTGCGGCGCTGAAAAAGTGAATTTTTTTGGCCTACGGCCTTCTAAAATTCTCAAAATTTTCGCCTGCGGCGCTGAAAATAAAATTTTTTGGCGCCTTCGGCGCCAAAAATTGGGCGCAAAAAAATTTTCCCCTCTTGTCCCCCCCCCCCCCCCGAAAAAAAATCCTGGCTACGGGCCTGGGACTGATTCACACTTCAAATTTTAGAACTCCTTGGGCACAGCAAGAACAACAGAAAGTGAAAGTTCAGAAGAATGTTCATACAGAGCTTCAACTGGACGTAATGAACCTGAACCTATCACAATTCCAATTCGCACACCGATGGCCAGCCATTGCCTTTCATTAGAGAGCACTTGCTTACGGCCTGATTCTGGTTTCGATACCTGTTCTGAGGGGCCACTTCTTCGACAAGTCATCGACGATTTTAATCTTTTTTCAAAGCAAAATTTAAAGAGCTTCAACGGAAGTCCGTCTTGTCCACATACGTCGACATCCTCACAAAGCTCTAGCCAGAATTTGTTTTGCTCACTCTGTAGTTCATCTTATTATACGGTTGAAGAAAGATTTACATCGTTCGATGACAATGATTCATCCCGAGGATCACTCATTTCTTCAGCATATTTCTCAACAAGTTCAGATGGACCCGCAACCTTCAGGTAAAATAACAAATAAAAATACCAAGCATCCAGAGAAAAATTCAGAGAAAACTATGCACTTGATGACGAGGAAGGAGACATAACTATCATCGCAGAACATCCACATAAACAGAACACCCGCAATGGTTCGAAGACATGGTCCAAATATGAACGAGAAATCTCTTCGGACGAAGACGAAACTATGATCCTCAACAAAGTCCAAATCTAAAATAAGAGCTTAAACTTTGTTATTAAGAATATTGTTAATCTTAGAGCTTTAATAATTTTTAAGTCAGTAAAAAATAAAAGATAATTCGAATTGTTTCAATACAACAATATTAAATTATAAAATAGAAATAATAATTTTTATTACAAAATGATCATTGATAAATAAAATATTATAAACTTGATAGAAAAAAAATATAATAATAATATTTGAAAATAGTAGGGGGTGAGATTTGATCGTAAAATTTTGGTAAAAACTTTAAAGAAAAAGAATCTTTTTTGCTATTTTTTAATTCTTTGAAAAAATACTAAAAAATTTGTTGTAGTATCGCAGTAACATTCATTTTAATTCTTAACCTCTATTCAATATTCATGCATCATTTGTCCTAGTTGTGCAAGTTGATCAACTTCTGTAAATGGATCTGATGAAACATTTGTTGAAGTTGAAACATTATTGTCATTAAATGGAGTATGGAAAAACTCAGATTTTGGTGAAGGCGGAAGCGGTATATGCGAAACACAATCCACAGATGAATAGGGATATGCACCGCATGGAAAATTCATTCTATAAAAAAAGAAAATTTATTCAAAAATTTTAACAAAAAATTAAAAATACATTTGAGTAATTTGATGAAGTTCATTAACTGCTGTATCTATTGGTTGTGTCTCTTCCAGCTGTTGCTGACGTTTTGGCTCAATTTGTATATCATTTCGTTTCTCAAAATAATCATTCTTTTCTGGTGTATTAGCTCTTTCCGCAACTCTTTCAACAGCAGATGATTGATCCATTGAAGTAAAATTGCTACCAGATTTCCAATTATCGTTAGAATTCCAACTCTCACCAGCTACCCAATCACCAGCTCTCCAATTATCACTAGAGTTCCAATTGTCACCAAATTTCCCATTATTACTAGAGTTCCAGTTGGCTCTTGCTGGTTGCTCAAATGTTTGTCTTCGATGTTCTTAAAAATAAAAATAATTCTTAAACAAAAATTATAAAAAAACCTGATGGCCTACTAAATCTATTTTGTTGACCCCGTCCTCCATGATGATAAAATGGAGAATTTTGAAAGGAAGAATGACCACCAAAGTTATTATATTGATCATGACCATCATTGTTATATGAATCATTCCATCGTGATCCAGATTCAAATCTTTGACGGTTGTTAAAAGTTCTACGCGGAGCGAAACTCTGTTGTTGGTTTTGAAAACTTTGTTGGTTTTGAGCTTGTTCAGTAGGAGGTTTGACATTAGTATTCCAATTAGCATTATTGACTCTTGCTGGTTGCTCAAAAGTATTCGTAGAATTTTTATTATTTGGTTGATTAATAGGAGTAAAACGTTGAAGAGGTGAACGATGTATAAATTCAGGTGAATCATCATGCATCTCAATAATTTTTCGAGTAATTTTGAATTTAGCTTTGTTCTCTAAATTATTTTGAAAATATTTTCTTAAATAGAAAGTAAAAAGATACTTTTAGGAGCAACAGGTTTTACATCGGAAGCATTTTTAATTTCCATTGAGGATTGAGCCATAGCAGAAGACATTGGTTGTTCATTGAGATCTGTCTTGATTTGCAAATTTGAATCAGCAGCAGCAGTAGAAGTTTCACCACTTTCAATAGTAGGTTGCTCAAAATCAGATGACTTTCTTTTTAAAATTGAAACTGATGTTGACGGCAATGATGCTTTGACCATCTAAAGTAAATTATAGAAAGATTTGGAAAAATAAATTTAATACATTGGATGAACGACGCCAAGCACTAGCAATTGGTTTATGTCCAAGTTTCACAACTTGTGCAATAGGATTATATCCATTTCCGGAAGGTTCTTCGGCTGCCGCTAATGTAGGAAGAGGTAATCCATCCACTAAAATAGGTTGATTTGATTCTTGCTTTTTCTTCGCAAGCTTTAAGATGTTTCGGCGGCCTTTCGGTTTACGAGGTACTTGTACATTCAAAGCCTCAAATTTAAAAGAAATAAATTTATAAAATATAAAATTATCAAACCATTTGTTCGTGAAATAGGTTCTTATTGTCAATGGTGCAGGATGCAAATCCACATATTTTAGACTTCTTCTGAAATAGCTCAATGTCTTTGCGCAAATTTAATTGGTCCAATAAATTGATTTTGTTTAGAAGAGCCTAGAAAATAAAAACACTAAAGGAAATAAAATAGAAAATTAACTTTGAGTTCCATAATTAAATGAGCTGGTCGAGTTATTCCTTCAATCACTTCAGGTTGTTTTGAATTTAATAAGCGTTTCATAAATCTAACAAGCGAATGAAGACCATTTATTTCAAAAGGTGAAAGTGAAAGCAAGTATTCTTTAAAAACAGTTTTATTAAAAATATAATCTTAAAATGTCAAACCCATTTCATACTGTTCTGATGGTATAAATAGATCAGGGTCTTGATCACCAAATTTAAGTTGAATAGGGTTGAATGTATATGTTCCCTAAAATTTGATGTCAAAAACATTTTATAGTAAATGAGCTTACATCTTCTGAATTTCCAATGTTATCATAAAAAATATTGTCAGCACTAATTTCTGAATTCTTTTCAATTCCTCCACTCTTTACCTAAAAAATTAATAAAATCATTCCAAAAGGGAAATTTTAAAGTCAAATCCTTATTTAAAAGAAAAATTTAACCTCAAAATCAACTTCCTTATCGACAAAAGCTTCCACAGTCGGCATTTTTTGATAAACTCTCCCAGTCGCTAACTTCACCACCTTGGCCAAGTAACACCAAAATATTTGTTTGAAGTGAGGAAATCTGTATTTGCTACCAATCTATAAAAATGTAAGTTGAGTTCTTATTGTTAGAAAAATTATTAACCTTTATTCTATCCTCAGAACGAGAAACCCGTATTTGCATTGGCATAGAAAATGAATGAAGAAAATTTCCACCAAATACAAGTGAATCACATGGTGTATAAACGCAATGAATCCAACCTAAAAGCAGAAAATCGGTTCGAAAAACTAGATAATTAATTTACAAACCAGAAGGAATTATCAGCGTAGCTCCTTGCTTAAGAAATAGTCGTGTACACTTATTTACAATTTTGCCAAAAAAACAAGAATTGTTACTGCCACCAAGTATCCATTCTTCATACAATTTTAAATTTTCTTCAGTTGGTTCAATTAACCAGAAGACCTAAGAAATTATCAAAGAAAATGTTAACAGGAATGAAAGAAAACCTTTTCTCCTTTTAAAATGTGATACCAAACAGAAGTACCACCAAAATCAACGTGGTAATCAGTAAAACAATTAGCAACACTCATTAAACAATATCTAAGGCGAAGAATGGACAAAATAAAGAAGAGAAAATAAACCTTTGGACTTTTGGGTAAGTTGAAAAATCTTGTTCGCGTGCCCATGAACTTTTACTCAAAAGATTTTCTTGCCGTTTAAATAATTCTTTTGGCCATACATTGTCAATCCAGTCTATCTTTGGTACAAATGCAGGAGCACTGACCTAAAAAGAAAAATAAAAACTTAGAAAATATTTTAAAAATACTAGATTTGCCAAAGGTGTTGAACTAAATTCAAGTGAAAGCACATTAAGTAATTCTTGTCGTTCATTGACAGGTTTCCTTAAATTGAAGTTCATAAAAGAATAAATATAAAGAAACTTGTAATAGTCGATAAAATCACTCAAGTTCATCAAACGCCCATTTTGCGTGCAGACTTCTACAACTTCGATTTTTCTGTCTCTGCCAACATTTTCTAAAAGATAGGAATAAAGAAGTCTGCAAGATATAAAAATAATACCTAGAACATCATCCACCGTGAAATTGTTTGGATCAGGCATACTAAAGATTAAAGGTTAAAAGTTTAAATACTTTAAATTCATTACTTCATTCCCAGCTTTTGCGGTGGAACATAAAAGAAAAGCGGTGTAGTAAGGCCAGTCGATTTAATGTAATCCATCGTAAAGTCTTTAAAAACAAAAAACTAATTTTTAAAAAGTATAAAAAACCTTCAACAGGAATACTTTTAACAACATCATCATATTCAAAGTAAGGTGCAGTAAGTATCTCATCAATATCATAAGGCAATTTAGTGGGTTTCTCGGCTATGTAATTTTGCAGTTCTGCATCTTCGAGTGAACTTAAATCTTCAATCTTAAGGTTATAAAGTAAATTTTATTATTAAAAAAGTTCTAAAACCTTGCTTTTACGATTTCTTTTCGGATATCTATCCTCGTAATCTCCAGGGTCCAATTTGGGAGAAATTTCTGGGTCATCCATTTGGTATCTTAAAGTCAAAATTAAAATGATATAAAAATACATGAATTAAAGATACATAAATACATATTGATGGAAACTAATAAAAACATAAGTCAACAATGATTTACAATCACAAAATTTTAATCAAAAAATCAACAAACGCAGCTGCAAAAATTTGCAAATTTTTAGAAATCAACCAAAGACAAATCGTTATTTCCAATTTGACATAAAAATGAATCGAATTTTCATTTCACCTAAACTCGTTTCGCCAAAAAGAACAAATTTTTTCAAATCGTCCTACAGACAAATAAAATAATATTTCGGATTGCCAACTAGGCAAAAATAGTCCAAAACGACAACTTCTTATCAACAATTCCAACAAATCAACAGTTGATCAACAACAATCAACAATTATTCACTTATAATATGCGCAATGCTACAATTGTTGTGATCGGTGATGTAGGTCACAGTCCACGTACATGTAATCATGCCTTTTCACTTGCCTCACATGGATTAAAAATAAATATTATTGGCTATTTAAATTCAAAACCTCATCCAAAAATTATTAATCATGAAAATATCAGGTTAATTTTTATTATTAAAAAGTGTTTTTTATCCCTTTAATTTTAGAATTTCCCCAATTTCACAACCTCCTTCATTTTTATCAAACAACAATCAAATTCTACGTGTTCTGCTATTACCCTTAAAATTAGTTTGGATATTTTTTATTCTTGGAATTGCTTTAATAAGAAATTACAACAATGATGGGACGGATAAAAATAATTTGCTCCTCCTCCAAAACCCTCCAGGAATTCCAACGATTTTTGTTTGTTATATTGTATGTTTTTTATTCTTTTTTCATAAAAAATTTTTTTTCTTAAGGTTGCGAAACTTAAAGGGATGTTTTTTCTAATTGACTGGCATAATTATACGTTTTCAATGTTTGGTAAATCCAGGTTCTCATAGGATCATTTGAAAACTTTATTTTTAATTTAAGTATATCCCAATTAATTGCTGGCTTTGAAGGTTTTTGTGGGAGATTATCCGACTTGAATTTATGTGTTTCTAATACAATGAAAGATGATTTGCTTAAACGTTGGAATATAAATTCTACAGTTTTGTATGACAGACCTCCAAGTTGGTTTTTCAGGTTATTATTAAATTTTTATTTCTTAATTTTCTCAATTTTATAGATCAGTTGAAACATCAGAAAAATGCGAATTTTTAAACAAATTTTTGACCGCAAAAGAATCAAAACTTCAAAGTTGGAAAATTTTTCTAGCCCGAAATTTTAGAATTAAATTTTTAGATTTATTCTTTACTGAATCATCCAGAGGGACGATAACACCACGAGAGGACCGTCCATTAATTATGGTCTCTAGCACAAGGTATAAATTTTTTAGACTAAAATACCCAGAAATTATTTAAAGTTGGACACCCGACGAAGACTTTTCAATTTTACTTAAAGCCTTGATTGGTTACGATGAATATTCCAAAAGTGATAAGGGTCATTTATTACCGAAACTTCTTGTAATTATAACTGGTAAAGGACCACAGAAACAACTTTATTTGGAGAAGATTAGTACCATTCCTTGGCAGAATGTTTTTATTTTGACTGACTGGTTAGAGGCTGAGGATTATCCCAAGGTTGTTAAAATTTAAATTCTTAAATAAAAGTAATTTTAGATTTTATCTTGCGCTGATATTGGCGTTTGCTTACATGCCTCAACATCAGGATTTGACTTACCCATGAAAGTATCTTTTTTAATTGACTAGGCATTAAACTTAATTAGGTTGTGGATATGTTTGGATCAAAAGTGCCTGTTTTGGCTAAACGCTTTCCTGCTATCCCCGAATTGGTAAAGGATGGAGTGAATGGAATACTCTTTGATATGGCTGAAGAATTGGAACTAGCAATAATAAGGATTTCAGAAAAATTTCCTAAAAATGAGGTATACCTTTTTAAATTTAAAGAGCGATTTAGTTTTTTCGTTTTCAGGTACTTAATGAATTGCGAAGCAATGTAGGAAAGGACTTTAAATGTTGGGAGGAAAATTGGGAAGGTTTGACTTAAATCTTAAGACCCTTAATTTTTCTAATTTTTTAAAGAGATTGTCTGGCCATTGTTAAATGATTAGACAGCTTTATTGTTTGTACAAATCAAAGAAATCGAAAAGAGATGCTACAAAATTTTCAAAATTTTGGAATTTTTTAACTATTAAAATTAATTTGTTAAATTATTAAAAATTTTTAAAAATTTGTATAGCATCTCTACATCGACTATTATTAGAAAACCTAGAAAGATACTAACATAAAAATGTTAAATATAAAAATTGAAAAATGGGATTTATAAAAAATACTTTTAATCAGTTCCTTCTGTCCCATCAGTACCATCCTTTTCAGCAAGTTGATCCTGTAAATAAGATAGGCATACAATTCTTAATTATTTTATTTAACCTTTTCAGTGATTTCATTCGTTTCCTCTTCGACAGATTGCTTCATAGGAATTGTTGCAGCTTTAATAAATAAAATATAAAAAAATTTCTAAATTTAAACCTTAAAAATTATTTAAAAGGAAAATATAAAACCGTTTTTTACAATTTACTAATCCCATAATTTTTGACATTATAAGCATTCTTATAGTTTAAATAATTACTTTCAATTGGAACTGGAACAATTAACTCAGAATCAATATCAGCTTCCTGAACTACTGCTGTAGGCGGAGAATGGCTTGGAGTAGAAAATATTTCTTCGTTTGTAGCACCTGAAATAATTTTAATTTTAAAAAAGGAAATTTTAAACTTAGTAACCTGCTCTTGTTGTGACATTTTTTTGAAGTTGTTTTAGATAATCATCTTGTGACCGACCCTAAAATTGAATTTTATTAGTTATTAAAAAAAGGTTTATTAAAATACTTGTAATAAGCAGACAAGTATTACAGTCATATTATCACATCCAAGGCCATTCAAATCACAATCCTGAGACAAACAATTGTCGATAAGTTGTTCACAAATCTTTATAAAAAAGTTGTAAACAAATGTAAAAAAGTCCCAGGTCAAAGGTACTTCAGACGGGTCAAAAACAAGCAGTGCTGGGGACAGCCGGCCCCCAGTATTTTCCCCTTAATAAAAAAATAAAACAAACGAGGTCAGGTGAAGATCCAGAGGCAAGACGTGTTCTACAAAAATCAATTACTTCTTGGCTAGTCATCACATCCCAAATTCCATCACATGCCAAAATAATAAATTCATGCTCTTCAGTTATTGTACAAGTTTCTACCTCAGGACAAGCTTTAAAAAATCAAAAATAAGTACTTAAAAATAAAATTAAACCTGTCACAATTTGTTCTCTAGCAGATAAATTTTTGTTAGTTTTGAAAGCAAAGTCACCCAAAGCTCTTGACAATGCCAAATTTCCGTTTACTCGATTAAATTCTACCTGGAAAAGATTTTTTATGGAAATACGTTGTAAAAATGAAGATGGACTTGGATCCCGGCCTTGATTTTTCCTTAACTCAAGGTTAAGATCCTCAACTAGGGTTAACGGCCTCAACCAAAATCATGAATCAAGGTTTTAAAAATTTCCAATCTCCATAAAAATTAATTATAAAAATGAATTATTTACCCATCCACCAGCAGCAAATATCCTTTTACTTTCTTCTTCATTTGCTTAAATATTTTAAATCATTTAACCTTAAGAAAATTAAAAGAGAGGACATACACGGTTTATGATCTAAAATGAAAAAAAATTAAAATTTAATTTTAAAAACTTGAAAATACCTATGCTCAATGGAACGGCAAGACCTGAAAAACAAAACAGTAAAAGAAATTTAAAAAAATTAAACCTGAGACAGAAACAACAGCACGAGAATCACCAGCATTTGCTTAAAATCACAAGTTACAAGAAGATTTTAACTTGTATAATTTACCACAAAATATACAATTATCTTTAATTAGTACGACAACTGCTGTGCCTAAAATACAAAGTCAAGTTAAAATTTAATCAAAAAAATTTAAAAAAATCATACTTCCAGAAACATCTTTCAAGCCATCATCTTCAAGCATTCTCTCGTCAAAATCTAGAAAACCTTCAATTAATGCATCAGATATTCTTCCCTGAACTGAAAAATGAAAATTTTTCAAATTTTATTTGAAAAATAATTTATCTTACGATATGCTTCCGATTGTGCAATTTGTTTGTGGAGGTATCGACTTGCAAGTTTGGCAACGTGAGAACCACCATGGCCATCAAATACCTTTAAATAAAATTTCAAAATTTTCTAAAAATGTTCATACTGAAAAATAAGCTGAAGTTGGATCATTTTCTAATTCGAGAAGGTGAACATGAGCATCCTCCATATCTTAACAAAAAATCTTAAACGCTTAAACACCAAAATTTAAAAGGAAATAGTATAATTTATGGGCTCTATTTTATACTTTTTAACGCATTAGTGTCCTTTTATTAATCGAGCTTTAAGATTACAAAATGGTCCGGAAAAGTTTTTACAATTTGTAAAATATTTTATTAAATTCTGGAAAAGTTTTTAAATACAATTTGTAAAATATATTATTAAATTCCGGAAAAGTTTTTACAATTTGTAAAATATATTATTAAATTCCGGAAAAGTTTTTACAATTTGTAAAATATATTATTAAATTCCGGAAAAGTTTTTACAATTTGTAAAATATATAATTAAATTCCGGAAAAGTTTTTACAATTTGTAAAATATATAATTAAATTCCGGAAAAGTTTTTACAATTTGTAAAATATATTATTAAATTCCGGAAAGGTTTTTAGAATTTGTAAAATATATAATTAAATTCCGGAAAAGTTTTTACAATTTGTAAAATATATAATTAAATTCCGGAAAGGTTTTTAGAATTTGTAAAATATATAATTAAATTCCGGAAAAGTTTTTACAATTTGTAAAATATATAATTAAATTCCGGAAAAGTTTTTACAATTTGTAAAATATATTATTAAATTCCGGAAAAGTTTTTACAATTTGTAAAATATATAATTAAATTCCGGAAAAGTTTTTACAATTTGTGAAATATATAATTAAATTCCGAAAAGGATTCCGGAAGCCCGTAAATACCCATATTACTCAACAAACATATAAAAAGTATAAAAAATGCCCATAAACTATACCATTACCAATTTTCTTTAAATATTCACAAAACTAATTCTCCAGCCCTGCATCGAGGAAGAACCTATAAAAATTAAAAAATCAATAAGCTAAAAAATAATTTTAAAAAATACCAATGTTGTACAATGCATTTGAACACGAAGCTGTATCTTTCACTGTTATTGGTTCACTTAATGTTTGGCCCATTTATTATTAATATTTTTAATAAATCAGAAGAAAATAATATTAAGTAGTTCCTGTATTGCATAAAAGTATCCTCTTCTATTGTAAATTCTCCAACTCTGAAAAACTATTTAATCATGTGCTGAAAATTTCTAAAAATTAAAAAAATTTGTCTGACCTCGAGACAAATTTTCACCGGAAATTGTAAATTAAACGAGACATTATATCCCAATTAATGTCTAGGACCATTTCGGTCAGTAAGCCAAAATTTGCCATTTGCGAAAAAATATTTTAAATTACAAAACGCCAAATTTAATGAAAAAATTTTCGTGGATTTTGAGGAAATTTTTTCTCCATTATTTTTTTAGAAAATTAGGATTGTTTTCCTGAAGAGGCTCTTAGAATTTTTATTGTACAAATATACGACAAATTAAAATGAATTATTCCCCTTCAAACAATCTTGGCTTTTACCATGGATTTGTTGCATCTTTATCAGTTGTAGTAGTGTCAGAACTTGGAGACAAAACATGGTTTATTGCTGCGGTTTGTTTGTTTTTAATTTTTTCTCAAAACTATTAAATTTTCTTCAAAGATTTTGGCAATGCGTCATTCAAGATTGACCGTCTTTTCTGGTGCAATATCTGCGCTTGCTTTAATGACTGTTCTTTCTGCTTGCCTTGGATGGTTTGCACAATTAATTCCTTATTGGTTTACTTTCTACATGTCTACAGCTCTTTTTGCTCTTTTCGGGTTAAAAATGCTCTATGAAGCCTGGCATATGTCTGCGGCTGAAAGCAAAGAGGTTTATTAAATTAAAAAAAAATTTCTAAAAATTTTTTCAAAAAATTTTTTTATCAGGTACAAGAAGAAGCCCAAGCTGAAATTCAAAGAAAAGAATTGGACATGGAATCAACAAAATATTCTTCTTTAGAAATGGGAGGTGCTGAAGACAAAAACCAAAGGTTTTTGTTTAAAAAAATTTTTTTTGTCTTTAAACTTAATTTTTTCTTAAAGTTCTTCCGCGTGGCGCATTATTTCATTTATCTCTACACTTTTTGTAAAATCTTTTATACTAACTTTTCTTGCCGAATGGGTTAGTTTTTATTTTTTTAATCTTATTTTTAACGTCTTTTTTAAATTCTAGGGTGATCGCTCTCAATTAACGACAATCATTTTAGGGGCACGAGAGGATGTTATAGGTATGCTCATTTTTTAATTCAATTAGAATTAAAGCCCCTACACTATCAGGGAGTCACGGGTTGGGAAAAAGCCGGGTCATGTTTTCAAAATTTTCTTCGGACGGATTTCGGGTCGAAAACAAGTCCGAGTATCGGGGTTCTGGTAGTAACCCGTGACATCCCTTGCCCGCGATCTTTCCTTAAAAAAAAGATTACACCTTAAAACATGAATTTTTTAAAGGAGTTATACTTGGCGGAATTCTTGGTCATACAATTTGTACTGGAATTGCTGTGCTAGGTGGACGATTATTAGCTCAACGGATTTCTGTTCGGACTGGTTTGATTTCTTCAAAATTTTTTTAAAAAATTCTCTTCCTCATTTTTTAGTAACTCTAATTGGCGGTATTGTCTTTCTTCTTTTTGCTTTTTCTGCATTTTTTGTTGGAGATACTAGCAGATCATCTTTGGGACTTGATTCTAATAATAGTACATCATTTACTAATAATTTGGGAAGATCAGAAATTCAAGAAAGAAAAGCAAAGTAAATTTTGTGTGATTTTATATAAAAAGGTTGTTGTCTTTATTTTTCTCTTTTTTGTATTACTCATCTTTTTAACGACTTTATATATTTTTCGAGGTAAATTTTTTGGTTTGACTTCTTGTCTGAAAACATATATGCTCCCTTTAAATTTTTGACTAAAATCCTATTTTTTCTGTTTTGCAATATGGCCTGTATTAGGTGATGTCGTTGATTTTCTTAAAAATTAAAATATCCCCCTCACTCCCTCCAAGTCCTTTAATCCCGATTGAAACTGTAAAGAAATAAAAAGTAAAAAATTTGTAACTGTCTTTAGGGTGTAGGTCTTCAAGGCTGACCCCACTCCAAAATTCTAACATAAATCAACGACATTTTCTTTTTTGCTTGTATTTATTTGACTAAGATTCCCCTACAAGATCGAAACCTTATCAATTTAACAATCCCTCAATTGTAACAATAATTATATTAAAATTCTAAAAATGATGGTTTCGATCTTGTGTTAATTGACTTGATTTATTGTCACTTTAATTTCTTAAACTTTTTTTTTTAATTTCCTTAATCCCCTTAGTCTTTTTCTCTAATAAAAAATATTTCTATTCTTTAAATATAAATCTTAAATTCTTGGTATTTATCTTCTTTAGTCTTACTTACTTTTCACATTCCACACTCTTTTTTAAAATAAAACAAACTTAAATAATCGTAGGACTTTGACCGCATATTTTTTAAGGTTTGTGTGAACAGTACACAAAAACGTTCAAATCCATGCACAATTGATCAAATTGATGTCAAAAAAATTAAGGAAAAGGAAGAAGAAACGGGTCAGCTGCTATTCTTTTCACTCAAATTGTTTGATGAGCATTCCACAGCCTTTAAAAAATAATTTTGATGGTGTTCAAGATTTTCCCAGCTGGCATATTTTTCTTTATCTTTCCCCTTTAAATTTTTTTCACCGTTCCCTCAATCCTATTTTCTAATCATTCTCAATCCCCTTCCACCCCTTCGCTAAATGTATCGATTTAGTTTTAAAAGTTTTTTGGGATCACCTGGTGAGCCACAGCCGTTTTGGTTGGAGTGGGCGTATAAATTACAAGCTTAGAGAGAGTATCATGTTAGATAAATATAGCTTAAGAGTTATTTTCTGTTTGAAAGAGGATAAAAAAGAAAATTGGTGAGAGTTTCTTAAATATTAAAAAAAATCTTCTCCGATTGACTTGTTTAGTAAGTTAATCCTGTCCAGGTGGCTTTAAAGCCCGAAAAATTAAAAAAGAAAGAAATTTCCTCAAGTGATTTTTTTTTCTCATTTTTAAACAATAGGGCGCTATTATTGACAGCATTAAAAACCAATCACATTTGGTTAAACTTGACCTTTTTTAATTCATTAAATTTTAAACCAAAAAATCTTCATTATACTTAAATTAGTTTTCTGTCCCTTCACTAAATTTTATTTAAAAAAATGTCTGAATTAACTAATGGAGTAGCTACTGAGGATGAAAATGTTTCTGGTGCGCAAGTAGAAGGAGAAGGAAGTGAGGCAACATTACTTAAAAAGAATCTCAAGCTGGAAAGCCAACAAGGTGAGAAAAGAAAGGGATTATTCAAATAATATTTGAGCTTTATTTTTCTTCTTTAGCTGAGGAAGACGAAGCAAATAAAGAAAATGCTGATGAAAAAACTGAAGATCAAGTCCCAGAAATAACTAATGAAGATCCAATGACTACTTCAATGGATGGTATTGAAGAAATAGCTAATGAAGAACCTAAAGAAACTGTTGAAGATGATGAACAACCAAAAGAAAATGGATTAGATAAAGCAGAAGAGGAGAACACAGAAAAAGATGCAGCAGAAATTCCTGTAAGTATACTTGATGGTGGTGAGGAAAAACAAGAGGAAGAACCAAAAGTTGAAGCAGATTCTGCCGCGGAGTCAGTACCAGTAGCAGAAGAGGAACCAGCACCTGAAGAACAAGAAACTGAAGAAGCACCACAAGAGGAGGCTGATCCTCCTAAAGAAGAGAGCGTGGCGGAACCTGAACACTTTGAATTACAGGCACCGCCAGTACCAAAACGACCGAGGACACCCAACGAATTGGATGAACCACAACCAGAGCCAGAGCAAAAGTCTGAGAGTGAACAGCCTGTAGATGAACAACCAGAAGAAGTGGGGGAGAAGGTGGAAGGTGGTACCTTGATAAATGGGATAATTGAGTTTCCTCGCCGCGAAAGCGCCTCCAAACAAAGCACTATTGGTAAGAAATCTGAATTTTAATAGAAGTAATCTTTAATTAATTAGCTTCTCCAATCCCTGCAACCCCAAAGAGTGGTGCTCCTCCAACTCCAAAGAGTGGAGGTGCCCCAGCAACCCCAAAAAGTGGAGCAACTGCTACACCAAAGTCTACACGCAGTGGCCGAGCATTTGACTTTAATTCAAACAAAACAGGAGCAAAAAAGACAACCTTCGAAGATGAAGTGCTTTCTGTAAAGTCACCAAAGTCGAGAGGTTCAAAATCACCAAGAAGCCCCCGAACACCAAAGTAAGGAGAGAAAATTGCTTTAATTATTCATTTTAAAATTTAAAGAACACCAACAAGTCAAGTAGAAGAACCCAAGCCAGAAGAAGCTGAGGACCCTCCAACCGAAAATGAAGTTGCTGATTCCGATGCCGGAAAACTAGCAGCTGAAGAAGAAAGACAACGCCAAGCTTCGTTTGAAGAACGTCAAAGAGAAAGGGAGGAAGAAGAGGCCCGGTTCAAACGTTTAACTAGTTGGGACCGTGGTGAAGATGGAATGCCTAAAGAAGAGACTAAAGAGGAATCAATTAGTGAACAGAAGGAAGATACGATTGCTGAAGATGTTGAGAAAGAAAGTGTTAAGGAAGAGGTGAGAGAATATTAAAATAAAACTTATAATACCTCTCTAATTTAGTCAAAAGCAGAGGAATCACAACAGGAAGAGCCACCAGCACCCGAGTCCGAAGCTGGAGAGCAAACTGAATCAAAGGCTGAAGAGCCAGAACAGACAGAGTCAAAAGCTGAAGAGCCAGGAGATCAGGAAGAGCAGGAGAAACCACCACGTGATGAGTTGGAAGGTTCCCCAGCACCGCCACCACCACGTCCAGAGCGTTCACCTTCTCCTGTAAAAAATAATATTTGAACTAGTATCCAATAATCTAACTTGTTAAGGTGTCCCTCCGCCGAGAGCCAGCCAGCCGCGATTATATGCCTTATGATCAGGTAGAAGCTTAAAAATTAAATAATTGATTCAATTATATGTTCTTAGGACCTGAAAGCCGAAACAAAGCCAGCAAGAATGCCAGCTGGCGAATCTTTCTCTTCTTGGACTGCTGCGGTATTTTAGGCCTTAAAATGATTAAAGACAAAGTTTTTTGCTTTCAGGACCGCGATTCTTACAAGCCAATTTCGCCATGGGTTGATCGCTCCAGCAAATATCGTAATGAGGTGAGAACCCTGAATTTAAAAGAATTTTGAATGATAGCCTCAAACCTTTATTACATCCTTTCTTTTGCAGTACACAGTTGGTGAACCGCCAGCAGCACCAGCAGCGTACACTGCCTTCTTTGATGATTTAGTGACTAGTGGTCCATTCGCCTCTTCCCTTTATTCTACTTCACGATTGTTAGAACGTTCCCGTTCTCGTACACGAGAACGCCGCCATGCTTTACGTTCGCAGAGCCAAGCCAGGAATTATTACAAGTCTGTGGTTGAGTCAACAAACCCGTTGTTTCTTTACCGGTCCTTTTCCCCTAAAAACTTTTAGTTTATCCTTAATTTTAATTAAAAATCTAGATTTGCCTCTCAACTGCCAGCTCCTCTTCGTACACGTGATTATTCTACTCCACCCTCTTCATTAATTAGTCGTGCACCAACTGCTGGAAGTTCCTACACCTCTTTTATGGATTATGCTGGTGCCAAACAATTTGAAATGGCACGTAGTCAATCGCTTCAACGATCACCCCTTTATCAGAGTAATTTGGCATTAAGCAGATCGACGTAATTGAGAATTATTTATCAAATAATGAAGCCTTCCTAAAAAATTTCTAGTTCTCGAGGCGGCATTGACTATTATCTTGGTACTGGTCGCTCTTCTCGTGTTGATAGCTATGTCGACAGGTTTCAACACACTTTAGAATTAATGAAAATCCCCTTTTGTTAGTCTTCATCGACCATATGATTGGAATGTTCCTAGCAATTATGAGACGTATCGCGCCTCAAACCGTGGTCAAATAGGTTTCGCCCCTCTTAGCAACTATCAGGTATTATCAAAAAAATTTTTTTTAATTAATTTTGGTCATTTTTTAAAGAGTTATGTAGACACTCTTCAACGTAGCCTGTCTAGAGAACGTTATGAAAGAGATAGGGTAAGTTGCCTCTAAATAAAGCTGGAATCTATCCCATTTTTTAGCTTCGCCATAAATACACAACTGTAAGCTATCAATTAGAACAAGCCTGTAAACAGGTAATCTCTTAAAGTTTCCCTCTAAAAAATTATCACAAGATGGATTTGTTGCGTTCCTCCAACTATTCTGCACTTCGCTCAGGTTCTGCTCCTCGAACCTCAGTTTATGCTGGTTTCTATCCTTACAGTTAAAAAATGGAACTGATTTAATGAGGAATACAGAAAAAATAATATATAAATATACATCCCTATTTAGATGGTAGGGATTTTCAGAATTGCCAATGGGTTTGGGATAGATAAGAAACAACCCTAGCATTATTTGTGCATTTTTAGAAATGAACCTTTTAATATACATTTTTAACCCCCTCACCTATTTTTTGTGACACTAAGGTTGGCGGATCCTGAGGAATCCCCAGATATCCGGATCTGAAATTTGTAACAATTTCGGGTATATGGACCCGCCAGCCCTACACTACACATAAACTGCCCTTAAATTTCGTGCTTTTTTCAAAAAAAATTGAGATGCTTCTTCAATTCCCCCAAATTATTCCCTCCTCTCCTCTTTCTCTCTCTCCAATAAAATTAAAAAAACAAACCTTAACCCATCACCAATTTTTAAAAAAGTTCATCTCATAAAATACCATATTTTATATATATAATCAAAAAAGAATATTTTTTGTTCAATATTTAAAGGCCTAAAGTATTTGGCCAAAATGAATATGTGGAGAATAAAGCGGCTCTTCTATTTTTTAAATTAAATTTTTGTTTAAATTTTGTTTTTTCATCTTTTTAAACACCGCCGTTCACATTCTTCTTTACTGGCAAATTTGTTTCCATTTCCACCACAGCCCTTTATGAAGAATACCTTTAAAAAAGGAAAGATTAATAAAAGTATTTAACAGGGATGCTGAAAAATTGCAAATTTGGGATCCCAAAACGGTTTGTAAAAATTAATTTTTCTCTTCCGGAATTATTTTTACAATTTGTAAAAATTAATTTTCCTCTTCCGGAATTACTTTTACAATTTCTAAAAATTAATTTTCCTCTTCCGGAATTATTTTTACAATTTGTAAAAATTAATTGTTCTCTTCCGGAATTACTTTTACAATTTGTAAAAATTAATTTTTCTCTTCCGGAATTATTTTTACAATTTGTAAAAATTAATTTTTCTCTTCCGGAATTATTTTTACAATTTGTAAAAATTAATTTTCCTCTTCCGGAATTACTTTTACAATTTCTAAAAATTAATTTTCCTCTTCCGGAATTATTTTTACAATTTGTAAAAATTAATTTTTCTCTTCCGGAATTATTTTTACAATTTGTAAAAATTAATTTTCCTCTTCCGGAATTACTTTTACAATTTCTAAAAATTAATTTTTCTCTTTCGGAATTAATTTAATATCGTAAAATTCCGTTTATGGTCCTGTCCGTCCCGCACACTAATATTCAACCTTAAAAATTCAAAAAAAATTATATACCTTACACATGCCGTCTCTACTACTATAAAAGTATTGAAGATTCGAACGAGGAGGTTTCTCCCCTCTAGCACAATCTCGGCCTTAAATAGAAAAATTTTTTAATCTTTTAAAATTTAATAAACCTTCATCTGGTCTAAGTAAACAAATAGCAGCACTTTCAAATGGATCTTCTTCACTTGGCCTCCAATCTTTTGCTTTAATTTAAAAGAAATTTTAAATCCAAAAATTTCTTTTAACAATTACAATTTATTTTCCACGCATTTTTTTCATCTCCAATTGCTCCAAGCTTTGATCTTTCAATTCTTAATTGACCAAATTCAACATTGTCATGTCTTGTTGAAGAAGACGAAGAATTTTTGCGATGAGTAAAAGATGAAGAAAGAGGCACTCTATTATTCGCACGACGATCAGAAGGATGTGAACCTCTTCCTAATACTTCTCCTGGATTTGGCGGTCTTCTTCCAAAATGTGGAGCTAATACTTCAGGATTTGAGGAGGAAGAACTGTCTAATTTTGCTCCTTGTGCTTGTAATGGACAACAAAAACGAGCTAAAATAAAATTTAAAATTTCTGAAATTCGAATTCCTACTAGAAGTCCAAATTAAAAGTTAAAAAAACTAACTATTACTGTCAGGATCAATAGAACAATAAAATCCATATTCACAATGTGCCTGTCCATCAATATCCAAACCTGCTCCACAACTTATAATTTCACCACTAGTTTCATTGCGTAAAGGATCTGAACCGTCTGAACACAACATTAAATGAACATTTAATTCTGCTATATTTTGATTCTTTAAATGTAAATTTTCTTCTGTAGGTGCTGGTTTAACCTTGGAAAATTATTTAATTAGACAAAAAAAAATTAGAAAAAACAAAACCTCTAGCATTTGTTCTGTATTTAAATTTTGTTGAGGTTTTCGACGAATTTCACTCTTTTCATATTTGGTTGGACAACAAACACTTGGAGGACCTAGAAAAAAATTTTTTAGGTTGCTTCTTTTAAATTTTCTTAATTTAATAAGAGAACGCGCGTAAAACCAAATGCAAAAATAACAAGGTGAATGTTACTACATCAACGTGGAGGATTATTAACAATACGAATTTTGGTATTTCGCATGTCTTATTATAACTTCAGAGAGCCTCTATAAATTAAAAAAACCCTTACCAGGAACACACAAATAACCTGTTGGGCATCCAATAGAATCATAATGTTCACCACAAAGTACAGGATTACGACCTCCTAACGGCAAATTTCCACCTGGGCAAACCCCTGGGCGCTTTTGAGAAAATGAATTTTGTTGTTCTTTTGGCGATTCCGGTCCTAATACTATAATATCCAAAAAAAGTCAAAAATTTTATTAAAAAATAAACCTCCTTTTTTACAAATCCTTTCACAATCAATTAATGTTTCAAATTTATTTTCATTTCCTCCGCATCCGGTAAAATAAAAAGTTCTGCAACGATCACTTTCAGAATCATAAAAATAACGTTGTAAGGCTTCTCCACAATTTCCTTTATTTAAAGGTTGAGAACAAATTGATGGATTTGTTGTTGTTGATCCTTTTCCATTTCCACCATGAAAACGTGATTGTCTTTGAATTGGGCCTGGTGGGGATTTATCTAATAGAGGGAAATTTTTTTTGATTAAATAGAAAATAAAAAACCATCAAATCTAAGAGATTCAGTCAACACTAAAGAAGAGGACGGCCCATTTTCTTTGTCATTTTGTCGGCGAACTCGGAGAGATGATTGTTGCTGTTGATTGTTGCCTCCTGCTTTATATCCATGCTATAAAAATTTAAAAATTTTCTATTGGTGTAGAAATTAAAAAAAAACCTTCAATTCTTCCCCATCATATCCACCAAATATATGTTGATCATATGGATCTAAAAATAAATTGAAAAATTGAAACAACTTCAAAAATTTTTTTATTTTTATTCACCATCTTCATTTGGGCAGCAAAAGTAGTCAATACCATTAAAGTAACAAACAGACTTTTCTGGACATTGTCCCATGCCAGGAAGGCAAAGAACTGGGCGACCTAAAAAATTTAAAAAATTAATTAAAAACTAAGAAAAATAACCATCACTGTAAAGCATTGTGTTTAGTCCATTCGGGCAAATAGGAACACCATTTGCTATTGTTCCACCCAAAGATTTTGAAAAAGAGAAGAGTGGAGAATCCTTGTCGCCTTTTTGATAAAAAATTAGAAATAGAAAAAATTTACGAATTTTACTTTTATCATCATTAAATTGTGTAGGTAACATGTTCTTATTTGCACTGTTTTGTTCAGGTATATGTTGAGGCAAACCATTAACAACATTAAGAGGTTGAGGAGCAGGATTATTATTATTGTTAACTTTAGAAAATAAAAAATATGACCATCGCAATGCCAAACCGCCGAAATACCAAACTCATAAAAGCCGTCAAAGAAAGATTGGCATTTCGGCAGCTTTGGGGGTTTGGTATAAAGTGACTTTAAAAAACTAACGTCTTATTCCATTAGGATAATCAATTTCTGCAAGCATAGATGGTCCTAGAAGTGGTAAATCTGGCATCTTTTGCGGTTCTTTAGGCAATAAAACAGCCGAATATCCATCACGATTATTAGCATTTTCACGTCTAGGTGCTTGAGAAATTGTAGTAGATTGTTCAAAGTTTGATTCTGGTTCATTTGTTTCAACCATTAAATTTAAAGAATCAGTTGTTGGTTCAACATCTGTTGATTTTGCAACAACGTCGTCACTTCTAGAAAAGATCAAAAATTATTATAAATTATTAATTAAAAAACATTGCATGGAAGGGTGCAGGTATGCCAACATCACCAATTTCATTTTGGGTATTTGCTGTTTTTGCTCCAAATTGATTAAAATTAATGTCTCCTCCTTTCATTCTTCTAAAAAGAATTTTAATTTTATTACATCGTAGATCCTCTAATTAAAGCCCTGGGGTTCTATTTTTCAATAGATCACTTTGTATGGGCTTCTATTAGAGAGGGAGCTCTATTTCTCAATAGGTAACTCCAAATGGGCTTATATGTATTAGAGCATATAATAATTTTACATAGCCAAAAATTTTACTAACCCTGCAGGTGGCGGAATATTTAATTGAGTCAAATCATCCGTTTCTTTGAGCCTCTTTTTCTCATTAGTTTGTTGTTCACAAATAGATCTACATTCTGATTCTGTATCAAAACGATTAGCATTTCCATCATTTCCTTGCCAAATAAATTGTTCACATCTTTAAGTTATAAACAAAAAAATTTTCAATGAAAATTAAAAAGTAACCTCAAATTCCGCACATTAAAATACCAATGAACATTATATCCTGTACCAGTTCCTTCATCCCGATCCAAAATGCATCGATCGTTGAGCCGTACTTTCTAAAAATAATTTTAAAAAATTTTTAAGTTAAAAATCGACATACTTGTGGAATATCCAAACAAACAGCTTCACATTGTGATTTATCTGGGAAGTTGTTCAAATTTCCACGACAAGAACCATATGAAAATTGTTCACAAATACCACTCTCTGGATTAAAGAACCTTAAAAAATAATAGAGAAAATAAATCAAATAAAGAAAAAAATAAAACCATCTCAAAACAAAAGAAGTACAAGGTCCAGCAACTGGAGGTAGTGAACATATTTCATTTTTATTTTGAATATGAGGAATAATCATATGTTGAACAGGCGGAAGTTGAGGGGGACGTTGAAATTGTTGGTGTTTTGGACGAGAATTAATTGAAGTTTGAGGAGAAAGACGAAGTGGAATATCTGTTGTAATTTGATCAACTGATGTTGTTTGTAGCTCTTCTTGAGTTTCAGGAGATAATGTAGAAAATTGTGAAGAAAATTCGTTAGCAGAATCAACTGGAAGTTCAGATTGAGTATCACCTTTAAATTTAAAAAAGAAAATAAGGAAGGAAAAAAAAGGAAAAAATTAGGTTTAGTGCCAAAAATTTTTAGTGAATTGTGCACTAATTTGTAAATGAATTGTGTTTAAGTGCTAAACAAAAAAATTTGAAAAAAAAAACAAAAAATTTGCTTTAAAAAACCTCGAAAAAACCTTGAAAGATTTTTTAAATATTTTTCAAACCCGTGCTATCATTTATTTTCTTGTTCAACGGCGTTTTTAAATCTTCAATTTCTACTTCTGGTAAAGCTTTTAGATGTTGTTCTTCTTCTTTGATTTTCTCTTCTTGAGAAATAATTGGCAATTGTTGACGTTCATTGTTTGAGATGATTAGAGGATTAGTATTCTGAATAAAAAAATTTTTTAAACGAGAAAAAACGGCAAAAGGGTTAACCTCTGCTGTATCTTCCCCTCGTTGCTCCTCATGTTTTACTTCTCCTAAATTGCTTGATTCAAGAGGAATTTGTTGTTGTTCTTGTTTAATATGTTGATCGGTAAAAAGACTTGGAATTTTTTCCTCTTCATGTTCAGGAAGAGGCTGAAGATTTTTCCTTTCTGAAGGAGCTTGCTCCTTTCTATCGCTTTCTTCCAAGGATGGAGCTGATGGAGCTCTTGAAGGTTCTAAAGCTACAGGCTCAGCTTCGTTTGACACAAGTCCTTCAGAACGCTTCTCTTCTTTCTCCTCCTTTTCCTCTTCTTCTTCATGATTTTTAAATTTTCTTCCCTTTCCTCCTTCACCTTCTCGCATTTCTGCCCAAATCAAATCATCATCTGTTACCTCCGTTCTAGTAGAACTTGTTGTCCTTCCTTCTTCCTCTTGTTCTTCTAAATGTCCCTCTCCACTAATTAATGCATTATTATTTGAAGCAGCAACATTATTATTTATTTTATCTTCATTTGTGTTAACTTCTGAACTTTTTTCAATTGAAAGTTTAATTGTTTGTAGTTTTGGAATTTTTGGTATTGTACTAGTTGGCAATGTTTTTGGTAGAGTTGTTGCTGTTAATAAATCTGCTTCAAAATTTTCAGTTAACGAGGGTTGATTGCCCTCCTCTGGCTCAAACTTTTCTTCAATTTTTTGTTCTTCCTTACGTTCCTCCTTACGTTCTTCTTCTTCCCTATTTTCTTCTTTTACTTCTATTTTCCTCTCTTCAAGCTCCTTTCTTTGTTCATCCTCTTTATTTTCCAAAATAGTAGAAGAATAAGTTGATTCAATTTCTGGCAATTGAGTTGAAAGTATGGATGGATCATCCCTATTTTTATTTTCAATTTTGTTCAAAGGAATATGAATAGAATGAACAGGAGAAAGTTTTGGTTGACGAGTTGCATCAACTAATTTAGTGCCTTGTATAAACTGAGGAGAAACATTATTTTTTGAAGTGCTAGGTGCAGTTTCCAAATTTGTTAGTGTATCAGTGCTTTCAACTAAGAGAAAAATTGTGTGTTAAAATGAAAAAAGTGCTTAATATTAAAATTAAAAATTTTTCTGTGCAGTTTCCCTCCCTTTTCTTACCATTTTTATTATTTTCAGCAGTTTGTAGTAGAAGTATAGGAATTGAAGTTGTTTGTTGTTGCTGTTCAAAACGACGCCCAGCTGTTGTTTTAATTGGAATATTCTGCTTTTCCTTGAGTACTTCTTGTCCTTCTTGTCTTCTATCTAGATCACCTTCTGTAACTGCTAATAATTCATTTTGTATTGGTGCTTCTGGTACTATACGGCTTTTTAAAAGAACGCGAGAATCAATTGGTGGAAGTGTTGGAATTGTAAAGGTTGTCAAAACTTCTTCAGGTTGACGGTTTCTTTCATCATTCTCTATTATCTTTTCATTGCTCAACTCCTTCTCTTCATTTTGTTTTTCAATTGGTAATCTATTTGAAATTTTTGGATGTTCTTCCTCTATTTTTATTGTAGTGGAAATCTGATTAATTGATGAATCAAAAGATGCGCTAGGTTTGTTTGAAGTTGTAGATTGCACTGTTGTGGTTGTGGTGCTTGTGAAAGGTGGATCTTGTGAGATACTTGTCTCAACATTTTCTGGAGTCAGTAAAAGAAGACCATCATCAGAAGTTGATGATGGTCGTGCTCCTATAAAATTTTTTAAGTGGAATGTGTTGTGTTTGTGAAAAATCATTTTTGGAAACTAAAAAATATTGTGATACAAGTGAGTGCAAGTGTGTGTTCATATTAAAAAAAAACTTTTTTACTTGAAAATCGGGCACAATATATTTGACATTCCTTCTTCGAGAAAAAGTGATTTCGATTGCCTGCACATCCACTGAAAATTTTTAACTTTAGAAATTAAAAAAAATAAACAAACGTGTAGCTAAACGATTCACATTGCCCACTTTCTGAACTAAAATACCAACGTTGAACAAAACGTGAACATGCAGAAGCGCCAATATCCTGTTATATTAAATAAAAAATAATTTCTAAAAAAATTAAAAGATAAACCAATGGTTGTGTACAAATTTCATTATGACCAAAAGGTAAAGGTTCAGGTGTAGCTGGTTGAGAAATAATTGCTTCAGCAAGATTTTGAGGCAATTTCTTTGTCAAAACTGGTTGTGAACGAGAAGGCAATGATGACGGCAGTGGTAATTCAGTTGTTGTTGTTGGTGGAGGTAAAGGTTCCAATGCTTTATTAAATGGAACACCTCCTAAGAAATAAAAATTCAAAAAAAAATTTAAAAAAAAAGAAAAAAACCGATTATTGCAGGTCTAGGTGGCTGTATAGCTGGCGGAGCTGGAGGAGGGACCGTTGAAGAAGGCACAAATGATGAAAATGATGCAGGAGGAAGAGGTGCAGCTGAAGATAATTCTAAAGGACGTTGTTGCTGCTGTTGTTTATTAATCTGTGGAACTGAAACAGTTTGAATTGAAGGTGGTGATGGAGATTCTTGAATAGAAAGCGGAACAGGGGGAGATTCATGAAATGAATTAGTAGGTGGAGTAATTATTGGACAAACACATTCACGGCATCCACGACGATTCAAAAAGCTTTAGAAAAAAATAAATTCTTAACAAAAAAAAAATAAAAAAGAAACATGATGCACGGCTCCTGACACAATTTAACATCCAGATGAGGACAAGTATTTTTATGTGGTTCAACTGCTGGAGGAGCCAATGGTGGAACAGAAGGAATTATCGGCGAATGTCTTGGTGGTGGACAACTACAAAGCGAACATCCTTTTGAATCTTTAACAAGTTGACAACGTCCACTTGTGTCACATTCAGGTTCTGGTGGACAAATATGACGAACACAGGCTGCACGACAATCATCAATTGAAGCAAAATTGTTTCCTTAAATAAAAGCATTTTTTTTTAAATAAAAATTTTAAAAAAACCATTTCCACCACAGCCTCCATAAACAAATCTTGTACATCGATTTGCCAATGTTTCATAACCAAAACGGTGAAAAGTACCAGAACAGGTACCCTTAAAAAAGAAATTAAATTTTTAAAAAAATTAAAAGAAACCGGATCAATTCGATGTTCACAAATATTTGGGCTGAGAGGTTCTGAAAAAATAATTTAAATTTCCCATAATTTTGATTAAAATAAAAAATCAATTTTGTTAAAATCCTTGCCTTTAATTTCGTCTTTACCTTCAGGTTCATCAAGGCATTTACTCCGGCATTCAAGCAATGAAGCAAAATTATTTCCATTCCCCTCACATCCACCTGTAAAATAAATATAAAGTTAATGATTCTACAAACTCGAACAAGGGAAAGGAAAGAAGCAATCAAGTGTTGACATTTTGGCTACTACTATATTTCCTTTCTAGGTGCAATCCTAAATATCAACACTTACGTGTACCCCTTCTCACCGGTTATCTTTTGGACTGGAAGAAGAGGAAAAAATGCACGGTAAATGTCAACACTAAAGCAATTCCTTCCTCTCCAGTGATCTTTTAAAATAAAGTGGGAATCTCAAAAATATTTAAAAACTCCAAACCGTATTGAAATTGTCTACACTGAGCTGTTCTTCTATCAAATCCATATCTCATAAAAATCCCACCACAACTTCCTGGATCTATATCAACATCACAAACACTCTTTTCATCATTTGGAGTGTCTACTGTTGTTAATTCCTCACGACAAATATTTAAACATTCCTCTCCTTTAGGTATAAAATCTTTAAAAATATTCCCAAAGAAACTAACGGCTAGCAAAATTATTTCCATTTCCTCCACAACCACTATATGTAAATGTCTCACAGTTGTTTAATTCAGAATTCCAAAACCAACGAACAAATTGCGCTGCGCAAATTCCTACATCTAAACAAAATTTTTGAAAATAATTTAAAAAATTTTTACTCTAACCTTTTGGATGTTGACATTTATTGACATCAAGTAAAGGTGTAATTTGTTGTTTTCTTTCAGGTAGTAATGGAGAAAATACGTTTTGATTGTCAGTTTCAGGCTGGAAAGTAATTACAGGCAATTGTGGTGTATCTGGTTCTATAGGAGGTAGAGTAGTTCTGAAAACAGAAATTTTATTTTTGGTATAATCCCGTAATGCCTAAACGACGAAATATCAACCCACAAAAGCTGACAAAATAACAAAAAAAAATATTTGTATTTCGGCAGATTTTTAGCGTTTGGTGTTACGGCGCGTAAGCAAATTTTTTTTCGTTTTCAAAAATTTTTATTGAAATATTAACCTGCTAGAAAACGGCAATTTTCCTTCTGTAATAATATTTTTTCCGTTTTCTAAAAATACTTTTGAAGATGTTGTTGTCGTTTGTATAGGAGGTGAAGAAGAGGAAGAAAGAGGAATAAAACTATTTGTCTGTTGAGAAATTGGCTGTTGAATTTTCTCTTTCGATAAACACGCCTTTTCACAATCCTCAACTCGCGCAAAATTGTTCTATGGGAAAATTATAAAAACAAAAAATATTTCAAAAAACCGAATTTCCTTCACATCCACCATAAAAGAAATATTTACATTCACCCAAATCTTTGTTAAAATAAAAACGCATTTGATATTCTAAAAATTTTGAAGAAAAAATTTAGACAAAAATTCAATAAAAAACTAACGATCACAGGGGCCTCTATCTTTGGGTAAAGAACAAATATTTTCAGATTTTTCAGTTTCAGGTAATGAAAGAGGCGAAGCTTCTAATATTTTTATTGTTGTTGTAGATGTTCCTTCTAAAATTGGCAACTGTTCTCGACTTGGTTCTTTTTGTAAAATTAATTGACAACAAATTGAAGAGTGACAAGAGAAACTTGGAGGGCTAAAAAATTTGTAAATGGAAAAATCCGAAAGGAACGCGGTCCGGGTCATTAACCCTGGTATTTCTCGTTAAATAAAATATCAATCTAAAAAGTAATTGCTTACTTAAACAAGCTTTTATTAAGTTAAAAAACTTGTCAAACACTCCTCTTTATCCAAAAAATTTTTTTATTACTTCGACTTGGTTCCCCCCATAAAATTTTCACATAAAAAATATTATTTTTTTAAAGCTCACCAGCTAGCATTAGAACAATCAACCAAAAGTCCTTGCGCATCTTTTAAGGGTAATTGACCTCCAGGACACTTCTTTGTTGAACTTAAACAACGTTGCTCGCTAGAAAAAATTTTTTTTTGAAGTTTAAAAGTTTATTTAAAAAAAAAACCATTCCAAACGGCTTCCAAATTTATTTCCATTCCCACCACATCCAGAATAATTAAATTGACTACAATGTCCATTAGCCACATTAAAATTCCAATAAATTAAGTTTGAAGTACAAGGGCCCAGTTCTGGTAAACTTGTACAATCTTGAACTAAAACGGGTTGGGCAGAGGAAATTCCTTTTAGAAAAAAATTTCAAAAAAATTTAAATTCCCCTCACTTTCACAATTCGGGTTTCGATCCCTTGAACGTGAATGCTTCAATTCAACACCATTTTTATCCACACAAAAACATTCATTTCCATTTGGCATACATTGTAATGAAACGTATTGACCATCTATTGTACATTCAGGCACATAAGTTGCTGCTGTTGTTCCCTTTTCTGCTACATTAGCCCGTTTACGTTGACATTCTTAAAAAAAATTTTTTGATTTGTTAATTTGACCAATTTCTCACCAGTTTTAGGAACCACTGTTGTAGGCACCTCTGTTTTTGGAGCATCCGTTGTTGTTGTCCCTCTTGTTGAAATCGAAGGGAAAGAAATTGTTGTAGTTGTATCAGCGCCAACAGGACCAACAGTTGCGTAGGTGACCTGACAAATGAATAGCCTTATTAATCATAGCAATAAAAGCTCCAAAAATTCCCCCTATTCAACAGTTAAAATCCCATTTCCTGTCATTAACAATTTTCAAATCAATTAGCCCCCCTCCAAATATCCACAAAACTAACGCACATTACTCACCTCCTTTCCAACGCCGCCATTCTTTGTACATGCATCCTCGCATTCTTCTTTATAACGAAAAAGACGTGGTTCACTTTCATCATTAACGCAATGACCTACAAAAATTTTTATATTTTATAAATGAAACTAAAGAGACGAAAATAAAAATGTTCTAATAGAAGCCCTAAGCTGTATTTTCTATTAGTCTCATTGAGTGGACTCCTATTAGGGCATGTGTTTCTACTGGAACCAGGCTTTTATTGGAACATTTACGGTGAATATAATTACCATAAGGATAACTAATGCATTCTCCATTACGTAAATAATAACGCAACACAAATTGTGATCTCATCTGAACTCCATTTTGTCCTGGAGGGCATCGGCCTCTAAAAGGTTGTCGTCTGCATGGGTCCAATGTTGTTTGAGGTGAATCTGAAAAAAATTTTTTTTGGTGAATAAAATCAGTCTAAAAATTAAAATTTAGGAGAGGGCACACACCTGTTTCACGCTGAGAAGCAAGGGCCAAAAATATTAAAGGGAAAAAATGGAATAATTTAAAAATGTAAATCATCGACTAAAAAATTTTTTTTCCGCGCTTATTGAAAAAGGATTGAAAGAATAATTTGGAAGGCTTAAAAGAAAAATAGTTAGTTAGTGGATCAACGAATTTAGCAGGCACAAATAAAAACGGAGGTTTTTAGTGGTTGTTATGCAGCTCCTTTACCACAACAGCAAACATAAAACACACAGAACAGAAAATTCTTTTCCCCCAAAACCAAAAATGATTTTGGCGAATTTGGGATATAAAGGAGCGGCAAAAATGGATATTATTAGAAAAGCAAGAAAAAAGGGAGAGAAAGGAAATGACAATAAAGGGATCGAAACTATATGATGATGGATTTGCCCGCCTCTTCTATCTCTTATGCGAAGGATCGCTCGGTTTTTCTTGTAAATAATTTGAAAACGGCGCGAAAACCCCCTTCCTTTTTACATTCTCCCCCCAGTGCAAGCATGCATACTGACCCATAAAATGGAGGGAGGAGTGGCACACAGGAAAAAAATTTTTTGGCTTGTTATTTTTGGTTTAGAAAAATGTACATGTTTGTTTTTGAACCCTGCTTTAGATTTTCCTTTCGCAAAATCAAAAATTTTTTTGTTAACTTATAAATAAACAGACAACCTTTAAAAAATTTCTACATAATTTTTAGCTCTTATTTTTAATTTTGTTTACCTAATTTCAAAAACAGAGCCCCCATACCAATTCCCTAAAATCTCATTTCTCTCTATTTATCTTTTCCGCAGACATTCCTGCCCTTACAATTAAAGGAATTCTTATTTTTATAGATGGCCTCCAATGATTTGGAGAAGTTCGAGACAGCAATATGCCCAAAATTGGTTCAAGGTCAAAAACAGAGCAAATATCAAAAACAAAGAACCCCTTGTTTATAAAATCCAAAAGTAATCTCTCTATTTTTTCAAAAAGCTGAACTTTTAATTTCGGGGACCATATACATATATGGATACCTTGAGACTAACGTTGACGGATCCGGATCAGAAAAAGGATCGACATCCGGAAATTTTCGGTTAGGCTGTCAGACATCCGAAGATTCCCGAGACCCATTAACCTTAATTGCAACACCTCCAAGTAGTGAAATTTCAAACAAAAATTTTTTTTTAATTTCTTACAAATCAACTCACCTAATCATTCCACATTTTTCTTCTTTTCCAAATTCCAAGCCACCACGCAAATTTATGCCATAAACAAATCAGAAATTGAACATGTCAGCTCTAAAATTTTTTTAAATTTTAAAATTAAAGTCTAAAGCTGTCAAATCGAAAAAAAAAGATAAAAGAGATGCCAAAAACCAATGCTTTATTAATTTTAATATCAAAAAACAAATATACGAAAACTTGAATATTTTTTAAAAAATGAAAAATTATCAAAATTGAATCAAAGAATGTGTGTATTTAAAAAAAATATAAAAATGATTGTTTAAAAAAAGTACGATTTTTTTATTGTTTATTAATTTTTCAAAAAGGAGGATGAAATTTTAATAGTTCAAGAGTATGAGATAGCTAGATAATTCACTTTAATATACCCACCCAATTTCAAATTAAGAAATTAATTCTCAAAAGACAGAATTTCTAGTAAAAACGATTGATAGACAAGGAAAAGACTCCAATAATGATTAAAATAAAATCAGAGATTTTAAAATCCCTAAGAAAAATTTCATCCCCATCCTTTTTAAGCAAAATATATTTTTTTGATTAGATAAGATATTTGAAAAAATCCTAAAAGAATATTCCTTAATAAACGATAAAGATTTTAAAAAATGAAAAATAAAATAAAAAAAAACTTGCAATTTTAAAAATAGAAAAAAAGCCTTAAATAATTTTTTCTTCCCAATAACAAGCAATTATCATAAATATATATACGTTAATATTAATTAAGATCAGAACAAACAAAATATAATATTGTAGTTGCCAGAATAATACGTAGGATATAGCAAAATATTTATTTGAATTTTCTAGAATTGGAACAAAAAAAGAAAATTTTTGGAAGAGAACTTGATAAAAAAAATTTCAAAAATGTCCCAAAAAATTTTTTAAATTAAAAAAAATTTCCACAAAAAATTTTCCCAAAAAAACTATTCAAAAATTTTTTTCAATTTTGCTCCAAAACTAAAAAACCAAAAATTTCCTCTCTAAATCCCCCACAGAAAGATGTATTTTTTGTGATTGTAGAATAAATGAATGATTGATGTTTTTTGATGAATAAAAGAATAATAATAGAAAAAATAATTTCTCTCTCTCTCAACGATTTCCGGCAAGAGAGCGACGTTGTTGTTCTTGATTTATAACTTTTTCTATCATCAGACGGCCGTTAACAATACTATTATTGTCGCCAGTTAAACTGTGAATAAGAAATGAAAAAAAGCTCGAAAAGAACTTGAAAAATGAATTGAAAAAAGATTTAGATTTAAAAAAATGGAATGAATTATGAATGAATCATAACCCCATAGATTTTAAAAAAATTAACAAAAAATAACCTTACAAGACGACCACCTGGACTTGTAGTTGCTGATCCACGTTTATGACTATAAAAAATAAGAGCTAATGTAAGATTGCCAAAAGAAAATAAAACATACACTTCAATTTTAGCACCAGAAAGTTGTTGTATTTCAATTAGTGTTTTTGCTCGAGGACCCAAAACAGCACCAATAATATTATCGGGAACCTAAACAGAAGAATATGAAGGAATGAAAGAATAAGCAGAAGAAAACACAACCGGTTATTAACCGATACCATCCGGTTTTAGGTTAATCAATATTTAAAACAACTGAAAAAACTAAAAACCTCAAGTTCAACACGCCCATCCTCCAAAATACGCTCCTTTATAATAGAATTTGCAAAAGCATTAGAAACAACACCGCCTGATTTTTTCTGGCTCATAACATCAATTAATACACCTCCAGCGCCACCGATATTCTAAAGTTCACGTAAATTCTACAAGTATAAACACAACAAAACCTGATCCAAAGAGTTGTTATGTGCATCCATAAGAGAATTTCCGGTCATCATATTAACATTCTGTGGGTGTGACATAACATCATAACGTTGCTGTTGCATTGAAGCATTTTGAACGCCAATTAAAGCATTTTGTTGTTGAACAGCAGCGTTTTCGCTATTGCGCATCTGGGCCATTGCAGCAACACCTAGACCCAAACCAAGTCCCTTAAAGAAGAAATAAGAGTACTAACTATAAGGGAGGTCACATGTTATCCGGACCTGATACACCACCATTTTACCTATATAAACCCAGACCCGAAATTTTCCTTACAAAACCACTAACTGACCAGAACCGGAACTCAATTCGAAGAAGATTTTGAAGCACCTATTTCTCAACGTGAAATCCCCGTTATAAAAATAAAATCAAAAACAAACCATAATATTGTACTTGGCAAGCACTTGCATAGCTTGCATTACTTCACTAACGCTTTGGTCATTAAAACCAGAAGAACGTAAAGTTGATTGTAAATTGTCCAAAAACGCCAATAACTCATTATTCCCAGTCCCTTGCAAAGGATTGAATTTAATAGAATTTGAATTGAATTGGTTGCCAAGCTTTTGATCTTAAAAAATAAAAAAATTCTAGGAAGGAAAAAATAATTCTTTACCAATCGAAGTCTGATTTTGCCAAGCTGGAGTTGATTGCATTCCAGCAAATTGAGATGGTCCTGTAGTAACACGACTCGTAGCAAAATCATATCCAGAACTTACCTATAAATTAAAAAATGTAATTAAAATGTTTAGTTATTAGAACTCTTCAAGAGAAAATTTTCCAAGATTCAAAACTGGACATCAAAACCCAGACTTAAACACAAGACCAAAGCGGAGCCTCAAAACCAAACCTGACCAAGACTCCCAAGACCAAGATTTGACCTCCCAAGACCAAAACCCCCCAATAAATAATCTCGGGTAGCTCTATTGGTTATTTACGTTCAGATTTCAAAATCTTACATTTTGAGATTCAGACGTAATTGGTTGCGAATGTAAAGGATCAGCACAAACTCTTTCTAAAACTTTTTGCATTGCACTCATCAAAACATCATTAGTTTCATGTCCAATTGTTATTACACGTTCTAAAGACATTTTAGCTTCTTCAGTCCCAGCTTTTGGGTAAATTTGAATATTTGCTGTTGTAGTTTCTCGAATTTCTTTAATGCTAGTCCCATTTTTACCAATCACCATTCCAGCAGAAGTATTGGGAACAATAAATTTCATCTGAGGTAAAAATTATTACTCAAGTCCTTCCAACCAAGTTTTTGTGGACATATTTTGCGGTCTCATAGTGGTTGGAGAAAAATATATAAAAGTAAAAATCATCCAAAATCCAAATAGTTCACCCAAAGACGCACCCCTTCCTCAAATACAATTTTTTCCCGAATGAGGGAAAGTATGGATGTTATGGTCTGCATAAATATGTCCGCTAAAAAATATTTAGGATACCGTACAAATACTACAAGTCATTTTAAACTTGAAAAAAATGCAAAAGAAAAACAAACCTCATTAGTTCTTTGTAAGCCTTTGAGATCAAAAGGGTCAGAAGGATGATGCCCTTCAACCTTTTCTTGAATTTTCTCCAAAATGGCACCCATAACAATCATTGCTGAAGAAATTTTTCCTTTAACAAAACATATTCGCTCTGTAGTCCCATGATAAAATTCCTGATTCTTAGACATTTGAACTCGACAGCCAGTGTCGTTCTTTAAGTTTCGCATTGTCTCACCGCCCTTACCTTGAAATAAAATCGATTTATGGAAAGTAACTGAGTAATAACTAAGAGAGGAAGGTTCCGGATATCCGAAAACGAAAAAGTTCAAGCATCCGGAAATGTTCGGCTCGAAAATGGTCGAGAAATTTATCAAGAACCGCCAATAACTTTATCCATAACCGATTAAAACAAGAATCTTACCAATTAGCGCTCCTACAGCAGCAGAAGGAATTAGCACCTTTATTTGCACTGTATCTAAAAATTAAAGAAAAGATAATGGCCTCGAAAAACTTAAAAAACAAACCAGATTCTGAAACATTTGCTTTCTTCGAAGCAGGCCCCCCATTTTCATTATTTTGTCTCTTTTGTCCAATCTGAATGTTAATTTCACTGTCATCTGGTTTATATTCTTCGGACATTATTATTTTTATTTGATGTAGTTAAGTAGACTTTTGAAGAAAATAAATCCAAATAGAACAAATTCTCTAAAACAAATCCTGAAAAATAAAGAAAAGCTTTGCGTTAAAAACGGTATAAGGATGCCGAGAAAGCGAGGAAGCTGAGAAAATGAGGGAAAAATCGATATTCTGCGAAAAGAAAATTTGGTAAAATGAAACGCCAATGTGAAAAATAGTCAAGAAGTCAATTGTTAAAAATGGTAAACGACAAATGATCGATTTTTGAAAACGGTCAACGACATTCGATCGTCTTTTGAAAATGGTAAATGACATTAGGTAGTTTCTGCGAAATGGCAAAAGACATTTGATCAGTTGCTAATAACGGTAAAAGCGTTTGGTCGTTTTTTCAAAATGGTCAAAATTTTTAAAACTTGATCGGAGTGATGGAACACAATCGTAGAAAAATAAAAAAATGAAATTAAATTAATCAGTATGAAATGTCAAAAAACAATCTTGATATAGACAACAAAAAGAGATTGGAAATTTTATTCTGGCTGAAAAGAAAAGATATTTAGGCAAATTATTGGTCAAGGTGTGTAAGAGAATGTTCAAATAATTCATCTAATGAGATATATCCACTCGAGCATTGTGAACAAATAAAATTATTGAACCTAATAAAATTTTGAGGAGGAATAATTCTGACAAGGGAACATTGGTTAGGGTGTACGAAAATTCGGTATAGTTCTTGGTACTATTCGAACCCCAGACTTCCTATCAGAAAGTGATATCATTTTTGCAAGATGACTTTGGGTCGAGTTATTATAGCCATTTAAGGCTGGACCGTTAGTCTGCTAATTACATATAGGGTAGGCGATCAAAGTAACCGATTGTTCCCTTGTGAGTCTGGATATAACACCCAACCCATTCTTAAAAAAAGAAAATTTACCTTGACTTCAAGTCCATAAAAGGATATTTTTTCGAAAACCTTTAAAACAAAAGTTTAATCTTATCAAAAAATTTAAAAAAAAACCTTGTCTTTGAAAGATTCCAAGACGTAAATGGATGATACATCAACACGTGAATTCCATCTAATATATCTTTAGTAACATCTACTTCACTAATAAATTCCATAACAAATTCACCACATCTATTACAATACATTTTTACAGCCTTTTTTCTGTCATTTTGTTCATCTTCTTCAAATCTTAAAAAAAATTTTTTTTTTGAAAAAAATTCCTAAAATTTCATAAAAATTTTTTTTTGAAATTTTCAAAGAAATTTTTGAAATTTCAAAAATTTTTTTACAATTTTTTACAAAAATTTTCAAAAAAATTTTTATCTTATAAAAATAAACCTCAAAAAGCTTTTACCCTTTTTCCTTCGAAACATTAACATAACGGTACATTGTCTCATCTTCATAAACCGGTTGTGTAAAATCAATCATTGAAAAAGTACATTTATCACTTTCCACCAGTAACTGACACAAATCTTTTGGATAAATTAGAGCCATTTTTCTTTTTCCTAAACAACCAAATTATTAGCAAATTATAGGTTTGGTATTTCGGCGCTTTGGTATTATGGCATCGTTATGTCTAGGGCAAAAATTAAAAAAAAAATAAAAATATTTTTCCTTGAAAAATAAATCATTCAAAAATCATCAAAAAAATCATTTGTTATTTAACTAAATTTTATTTACATAAACATTTTTTTGTAGGTAGCAATATTACAGGGAAAATAAAATAATAATAATCTCCATCCTAAATATAATTTCTCTCTTTCATTTTTTTAAATTCAATTTGGGCCTATAACAAAACATTTTTTCCATCATCTGAATTTCCAAGTACATAATAAAGAAGAAATGCATGTTTTGTCTTTAGAAAAATTTTTTTCAAAAAATTTTTAAAAAATCCAAACAAACCACAATTGAAGAAATATTTCTAATTCTTGTACAATTTTCATCATCAAAATGTAACCATTCATTTTCATTTTGAAGATTCTTTACATTTGATGTATAATGTCCACTATTAAGTGTACCCGTATGGTTCTTTAATAGAAAGTAATTTTTTAAATTAATTTAAAAAAAATTTTTAAATTTTTTTCTAAAAAAATTCCAAGGGGTGCCTTGAAAGAAAATCTGGATGTGTCCTGGGTCTTAAAAAATTTTTTTCTAAGAAATCGTCGGGTGTCAAAATCCTAAGGCGTGTTTTTTCCTAACTAAAAGGAAAATTTTTTTAAGCAAAAAAATTTTTAAATCCAAGGTGGTGGTCATCGGTCATCAAAAATTTTGACAATACCAAGGGATGTTAAAAAATTTAAAAAAACAAACCGTTACAGCAAACAGATTATATTCAACTTTATTTTGTAAAAATGTTGATTTTGCATGAGTATATGGAGCCAAATCAAAATTTTCAATATCAAAATGTACATCAACTTCATTCTTAACAAAACGTCCCGAATTGAAAGAAAATCTTTTTAAATGAATTATTAATATTTTTGGTAAACTCCAAATTTTTGTTGTTCGTGTTGCTGTTTGTTTAGATTTACAACAAGGACAATCCCAAGGTGTGTCAAGGGTCTTTAAATAAAATTTTAAAAATTTTTGTAAAAATTTTAAAGTTAAAAAAACCGTGGTAGAAAAGTGTGTGTTAAGACATTCCTTTAGTCTAAAAATTCTGCCAGATTCTAAATTATTATGGGGGAGTTCAACACTAAAAAAAGTTGAAGGGAATTAATTTTAAAAATTTATTTTAAAATGAGCATAAGGCAAAATTTTATTCCCATGATTCCTTTCTAAAAATCATACATGGCCATGTCCATCGGAATCAATTCCATTCGTCGTTTAAACCCCTCAGGGCAATTAACCCGGAATTCCGGCACGGGATCCCAAAATCGCGGTTTTCAAGACGGGATCCTGTCGTAGCAATCCCGTGCCATACTCAAAATAAAAATAAAACCTAATTTGATTTAATCCTTCAAAACAAGCACTTCGTGTAGAACATGATTTACATTGAAGAACAGAAACAGTCAACAACTAGAAGATAATAAAATTTTTGAAAAAATTTTAAAATATTACATTGAAAATATCATTAACAGGGGATGAAGAAAAATGTCTAGATTGTTTAATATAATCTTCTGCACTTGCCATTAAATTTGAGCCATCATAATTCTGTTCAAAAGGACGCCTTTTGTCTACCTTTAATAAAAGGAGAAAAAATTTTATATTGATGTCGTAATGCCGAAATTTTGGAAATTCGATGCTTTTGGCAATTTGGCATTTCAATGGCTTTTGGCGATTTGGGATTTCACCATTTCGACATTCCGAAGCACTTCGGGAAATTTTTTTATTAAAAAATGGCTTACTCTGTTAGTATCTTCATGTAATGCATCCAATAAATAAATTTGAAATTCTTGCGCATCGTGTTGCTGTCTATCTGCTAATGTTGAATTTACTCTTTTTGCAAACACATCCTAAGAAATAAAATTTTTAAATAAAAAAAAACTAAAAAATACAAGAAAAATGAATGGCCGAATTGAAGAATATTCACCAGACCATGCAATATCGATTAACGCAGAAAAACAACCAGAAATAAATCCTTTAGTTCCCAAAGAATTTTTTCTGAAAAGAAAAATAAATTTATGAAAAAAACAGAAAATTAACGTGTTGATGAAATTAGCTACACAATGTCCTCTGAACAATTGAGAAAATATTGGCGTATGAAAGAGAGCTTGAAGAGTAGCATTCATGAAGCATGTATTCCCCATGTTCACTAAACCAGTATGGCCAGGCTTCTTTGAAAAAATTTTAAAATTAAAAAAAAACCTAAAAATAACAAACAATTTTCATTCGTTTATATGCAGAATCTTCCATTATTCTTGCCAGAGAAAATTTGTAAACGTTTGAAAAGTAAGCGGAAGGCTCAATTCTAAAAATGAAAATATACAAAAAATTTAAAAAATAAAAAAATACTGTTGAGATTGTTGAAGAATTCCTTTTTTAGTTGAACGATCTGGTGTTGTTGGTCTAGAAGGCTGCTGAACTGGGATAGGTTGCGTTGGATGTACTGGGACGACAGTTGCTGCCACTGAAGGTCCAGCACTGAAAAAAGAAAAAAATCAACTTAATACTTGTAACAAATACCTGGCAATACGGGCACCACCTAAGACTTGGGGATGTGCGAACCTCTTATTATTTATTCGTCCAAGATCAAGATTCTCCTTGTCACGGATTGAGCGATCATCAGCAGCAAATTTGTTGTCATTTTCCATTGAATCTATCGGTATTGCGGGAAGAGCAGGCTTCTTGGATCTGTCAATGAGGGGCATCTTCTTATTTGTCGACGGAGTCTCGGGTCTTGAATCAAGAGAAAATTGAGCTTTGATCGCATTGTCTGTCCTTCGTTCATCATCATTAAATACTAAAAATAATAATGTTCTGTTTTTGTTTTTATTCTATTATAGCGTCTAAAAAATTTTCATGACATAACAACCAGTTTGGTTAATTGGTTGTGTCCGTTCGCCTTCCCCCATGGGGAAGGACCAAGAAAAGTTTAATTTGTTTAACGGGATTTATATATTTTCATAATTTTTTTTGTTTTTATTGCCCTCCGATACTCGATCCCACCAAATTCTTCGATTAATCGAAACCTAAATTAGAGTTAACCGAAAATCTTCGATTCGATATGAAACAACGACCCTACCCTTTACTATTCCAAAAATATAAAAAGAAACCTCTTTTCGAAGAAAGTTTATCAGCAAAAGATAATGAAGTTTTGAATTTTGTACTTGAAGGGAGTTCAGACTCATCATTAAAATCAGTCTTTTTAACATCAAAAAGTTTGGACAAATTTGGATAAGTAATGTTTAGACGATTTACTTTAAAAAACGAAATAGTTTTAAAAAATCTTAAAAGAAAACCTCTTTTAGATTCCTCCATCCAAACAGAAAATTGTTCATCAAATGTCTTCTCAAAAACGGGGGCATATTTTGTTGAGATAGTATAACATGGATATGACAATTCCCATCCTCTAAAACCATCTTCCAAAATTAGTGGGGGATGTTTTAAACGATTTGTTCGATTATACTAGACGAAAAAACCTTTGAGAAAAAAATTTTTTAAGAAAAAAACCGTTGTCAAAGCCTGATATAAAATTTTAGTTTTTGTTCCATTTAGATTAGTTATATCATCTGGATCACCCAAAAGTATTACCAAATCAAATTGTGAAATTTTTTCCATATATGGTCGAACACTTATATCCAATGTTTTTGTTATACAATGAAGTAGACTTCTTTGAAATAAAAAAGGTTGAATAAAAATCAAATGCTTTAAGTAAAGTCCTGGGCTTCTATTAGAAAGTGGTCTGTTAGTGGTTTTCTATTAGAGATAGGGCCTCAATTAGAGAGTGGTTTCTAATAGCCTCGGGCCTTAATTAGAGCATTTCAGTATTTAAAACAAACCCCAAAACGATAGTTGAAGGTTCTAACTGCACAACATTAATTTCTCCAATATTTAAATCACATTTTATTATTTGATTTTTGTTCTCTCTGTAATCCAAAATTAAAATACTAGCAGCATTCTTTTCAACATAATTGAGCAAAGAATTTGGTTTAATGTATAATTCAACAAAATCTTGTTGTGAATCATTCAAAATTGGCTCTTCTATAAAAAAAATTAAAAAATTAAAAGAGAAATGGAAAAATCCATAAAGGAAACTTCAATGTACGAACAGCTCTAATAATACGATCATGAGTTATGGAGAATCGGATTTGCGGCAAAAAATAACTTCTTGAGTAGTTACCTAGATTCTCAAACATAAAAACTCTTTCCTTAAATATACAATGTGTCCAAGACCTAGTGGTCTTGGATATTGGTCATATAAACAAGACATTGTCCTATTGAAGAAAAGTTTGTTTTACATTTTACTAACCGCAATCCCCCTTATATGGCCGTTCCTATTGCTCTCCTACGAGAAAATTTTTTAAAGAAAAAAAACCTCTAAAATTATTTTTATTCATCTCAACAGCCAACAACGCATTATAACGCAATTTTAAATTTTCTATAAGCAATCCAACTGAAGTAAACATATCATCTGCTTTACGGTAGTAATCTCTTCCATTCTAGAAAAAAGAGAATTTTACCAATTATCTATAAAATTTTCGTTATACCAGTCCATTCATAAATATCTTGTCCTTTTTATCAATTATAAGTTGGTATAATTCCAATGCTCGTTGGTAACAAATATAAGCCTCTTCATCATTTCCTTCTAGTTCTGTCAATCGAGCTTGCTTCTCGAGTTGAATAAAATGTTTGTAGCACCTAGATAAATTTTTAATTTATAAAAGTTAAATTTTTTTGAAAAATTTTTTAGTGTTTTTCTATCAAATTCTCCGAAAAATTTCAAAAAAATCCTTTAAAAATTTAAAAAATCAACAGACTTGTTCGTGTCAAAACGCTTCAATTGGTAGATAAACTTTGGATCTAGTTGTGAACTGGATTTCAACTCATCATAAGATTTGTATTTTAACGGTTTTTTATTCATTTTGTCTGTTAAATCTAGCTGGAAAAATAATTAAAAATTAAGTAAAACAAATTCTCAGATATTTTCAGTATAAAAAAATATTTTTTAAACAATGAAATTAAAATGCGCAATTTATTAAGTACAAAGCACTTTTTTCTTAGGTGAAATAAATTGAGTTTTTGATTGGAATGTAAATTATAATATCAGTTTTTAGAAAAAACTAAAAAAAATTTAAAGGCAAAAATAGTCAAAAAATAAAATAGTTGAGCGGAAACAATTGCGGGTAGATATATTTGTGGATACCAATAAAAAAATTCTGATATGTAGCAAAAACAGTGACTACATACCATCAAAAGAAGTTAAAGGAAATAACCCAGAGTTGTTCCCCTACTACGAGAAAGGTCCTAGTAGTCGTTAAAATCCAGGAAAAGAATCCAGTGGTCCCAATGGCTCCAATATCCTAGCAGTTCACAGAAATGACCCAAGTGTTAGCTCTATCCACAATTATCGTTTCCGCAGAATGTTCATTGAGCCCCAAATATTTCCCCAATTATATTCTTTTATTTCAATCGCTTCTTCCCTTTAGATTCTAATTTAGCCTTTTCTTCAAGAAGACTATTAATTTGAGCTTCAACCATTTTTAAATCATGTTGATATGCAGAGTCAATTTCGTTATGTCGAATATTTAACTTTAAAAGACAAAAATTAATTTTTAAAAAATTTAAAAATACAGATACCATGTCTTCATGATGTTTCAATTCTGCTTCTTTCTTATTAACTTTCAACAAAAATTCCTTTTGATGTTGCTCTTCAGATTTTTGAAACTCTTCCAATAATTCTTTTTGACGCTAAAAAAAGAAAATTTTCTAATATTTTAAGGTATGATGCCGTAATACTAATATAAACGCCGAAATACCAAACTCCCCTAAAATACGCCGAAATACCAAAATATTGATTATTAAAAACCTTCACAATAATGGAGAACTCTTCAAAACCTTCACAAAAACATTCTGGTGGTTTGGCATTTCGATGGTTTGTACTCAGGAACGTTCGCGTAATTTAAAAAATATTTCTAATATAAAAACCTGCGCAAAAGCTTCCATCATTTTAGGTCCAGCATCACCATCACTCATTTTCATTTGTCTAAGTCTTTCACGTCGATAACGCTCATACAAAACATTGTGTGTCTGTTCTCTTAACGAATCCTGATTTGTACGTAAAATAGCTTCACGAAGACGGACAAAGTCGCAGTGCTCTTCATTTTCAACTTAAAAAAATTTTCGAGTTAAAAATACAAAAATCTTAGAAAAACCTTCAACCATTCCCCAAGGATAACGTCTAGCTCGAACAACACGTCCATCTTCTTTAGTAACAAAATCAACACTTCCAACAATTGCAAAAGGTAAAAGTGCATTTAAAGCAGAATTTTCTTTACGGACTGTTTCGTCCTCAATTGGAAATTGATAAATTTCAATTTTATGAGCTTTCAATTCGCTTATAATCTTTAAAAAAAAATTAATTTTATCACAAAAAAATTAAAAAAACCTTTTGCTTAAATCGAACCAATTCATCCTTACAAGCTGTATCTGCTTTAGCAATTAAAGGTATAACATTGACACGTTTGGATAATTCTCCAAGTGTCAATAAATCTAAAGCTTTTAGCCCATGTCCTGTTGGGGATATCAAGTAAAGACATGCATGGATTCTGGTGTCGTCAAATTTGGTCAAATTGCGTTTAACTTTCAATTCTTCCTTCAAATAGCCTTCAAATTGACTGTTAATGTAGTCAACAATAACGCGAGCACTTAAAAAGGAAAATATTTTTCTTAAGAAACATGCGTTAAAAGAAACCTTTTCTCCTTGTCTAATTGGTCACCAAATCCTGCTGTCTCAACCACTCGAAGTTTGACACGAACTCCTCCTTCAGCAACATCTATTTATTACAAAATATTCTATTCTAACAATATTAGAGTTGAACTTTCCTATTTAGCGGGTCTGATATTTTTCTTACAAACAAAACCGGCGAGGTTTCCTGAGTTTTTTCCGGGCATCCAGGTTCAGGGTACGGGATTGGAAACCTCGGCCCGGGTTCAAACTCTAAAAATATTAAAAAGAAAACCTAAAACTCTAGTTCGTAATTCAACAGTATTCAATTCATGGTCGCATGGTGCAAATTCCATTTTCATATTAAAAAGTGATTCAACTAGTGTTGTTTTACCAATACCAGTTTCACCAACACAGAGAAGGTTGAATTGAAACCTTTAAAAAATTTGAGGAAATTTCAAAAAAATTCTATACCCATTCTGTTGACATCTTCGTACAAATTGATACGGCAACGAATCAAAGCCAACAAATCCAGTCAATTTTAATTCAGGTTCAGCATTATTATTAGCATCTCCATTCAAGCCCCTATTATTGTTGTTATTTGTAGCGTTTGAAGTTTTCTGTTGTTTTTCAGTAACCGTTGTTGAACTTGATAAAGTAATTGGTTGTATTAGCGGCGCTTTAGGAGCATGAGAAGCCTTTGGAGATGGAACATTTGGCGGTTTGGTAGGTCGAATAACTGAGTCTGCATGTACTAAAGACATTTTTTCTAACTTGTCTAAAAATCAATTTAGACGTAAAAAAGGCAAAAATTAGCAAAATAATAAACAAAAAATATTTAATGATTTTTAAATTAATCATAACTAAATCAAAAAAAATTTTTTTTGTTGAGATAATTTTTTATCAATGTTGAAAAATATAAATAGCCTTATGATTGAAATTACTCATTAAAAAACGAATCAATTATTGAATCCAAAGGCCAGACTTTAATAAACAAAAAAAGATAAAAGGACCTTTCAAAGTAGAGCTCTTACAGAACCGGTTTAGAGTAAAGACTGGGAAAATCGTACAGGATATAACTGGATAATTGAGAAAGTTTGATCGAGATCTCGTCTCTATCTGGATTAAAACCCTCTGGGTTAAAAAAAATTAAACATAAAAAACCATGTTAGAAGACCATCATCATTTTCATATTTTTTAATGATTAATTATTGCCCATTGCCGCTAACAAACATATGAGTAAAATCAATTAAAGCATTCTCCAGTTTGATTCATAGTACTCCCAAAATAATTTTTAAAATAGATTAAAAAATACCTAGCTCAATTAAAATTCAGAAATTAACCCACAAACAAAAATAATTTTCTCCAATTTTCTTCACATAATTTTTTAAAATATACAAATTTTCGTTTTTCTTTGCTTTTTGAATAAAAAATTTTTTCTTTATCTGTTAGGATTATAAATTTTCTTTTTCAATCTTGAAAGACGCCAAGCATTTGGATCTTCATATTTATTATGTAGAGGTTCAATTTTTTGTCCTTTCTTAAATGATGATAATTTCATACTATCACCACGTTTAAAGAATGAAGGTGCCAAATCTACTAACCATGTTGGTTCAACAGCAGTTACCTTTAAGAAAAATTTCACTTTTAAAAAGGAGAAAAAATTTTCGGCTCTTGTCCAGTTTATGCGTCCATTCAAACATTTTATACGACCAAAAAGGTCCATTCAAATATTTATGCGTCAAATCACTCCTTTATGCGTCCAATCACAATTATACTCCAATAAAAGGTTAGTGCGTCCAAACAAACTTTTATACGTCCATTCAAAAATATTATGCGTCCTATTAATCCAATTCGCAAATATTGTGATTGGACGCAATAAAATTTTGATTGGACGCATAAAGGCGTAATTCGGCGCATAACATCTTTATTGGACGTATATTGGTTGAACGGACTCAAAAACGCGTGATTGGACGCAAAAACTAGAAAAGAGCCAAATTTTAAAAAAATCTAAACCTCTCTCATATATTCTTTCGTTGTTTGAACCAACTCATGATAAACAACCCATTCAGGTTGATTTTGAAATAGACTGCTTGATGGATGTATGTAAACTGTTTGTCCATCAACAATTGTTCTATAACCTTCTTGTGGATCTCTTTTTGCAGCATTTCTAAAAAATCCTGAACATATAGCTCTTTGAATTCTTTGTGTATCACGACCAGCACTTTTTATTTCCAATTTGTGTCTATCCATAATACTTAAAAGTTGTTTTCTTATATCCTAAAATGAGAAAAATTTTTTGATATTTCAAAATTTAAAAAAAATTCGAATAAGTTCAAAAAATTTCCTAAAGAAATTCAAAAATTTTCAAGGAAAAAAATTTTTTTAAGAAAAATTTCGAAAAATTTTTTAGTAAGAAAATTTCCGAAAAATTTTTTAGTAAGAAAATTTCCGAAAAATTTTTAAGAAAAATTTAAAAAAATTTTTAATATCCCCAAAAAATTTTTTTTCAAAAATTTCGCAAACCTGTGCTCTTTTTAATGTTCTAACTTGTATAAAATTTTCAAAACACCATTGAGGTGAAAAATGATGATGTTTCCAAGCATTATAAACTGCAAGTAACGTACAATGATCACCTTTTTAAAAATTAAATTTAAAAAATTTTTTTAAAAATTTCAAAAAAAAAAACCTTCAGGTTGATGAAATTTTGATTTCTTCTCATCAGCCAATTCTTGCTTTTCTTTTGGTCTATAAAATACATTTTGTACTGATAACATTGATACAATAGTTAAAATATCATCAGCACAACCCAATTCAACAGACATTATTAACATTTTTGAAAGTGAAGGTTCTAATGGAAATTCTGCCATCTAAATAAAAAAAAAATTATAAAACATATCTTCAACCAAAAAATATAATAGAAAGCCCAGACATTCTATTTTTCAATCAACCTTCAAAAGGAGGATCCTATTAGAGAGAGGCATTAAATTGGAGAGGGTCTTAAAAGAAGCATTTATAAGAGAGGGTCATTCTGGCTTCGAATCGTAGTCCGAAAAGTGGTAGCGTTATATTAGGAAGATGGGTTTTTTTAATTTTTCATTTACCTTCAAAAAGGACATTCAATTAGAGAGGAGGGATTTCACGGTATCTTCAAAAAACTCAAACAAACCCTTCTTCCCAATCTTGTTAAAAGACCATCTGGATCAAGCGCTGATAATTGATAAATTTGAAAAAGAGCAGTAATCATAGCTTCTGATGGCGGTGCATCCATAAAATCAAATTCTATCAAATTATTAATTCCCATAGCTTTGAGTTGTAATAATGTGCTAGCTAAATTTGTTCTTTGAATTTCTGGGACTGGTGTTGGTAACATTTCATCACTACAAAAATAAAAATTTTTCACAAATTTCAAAAAAATTTCTATCCTTACCGATAAGCTCTTTCAGTATATAAACGATAACATTTTCCTGGTCCAGTTCTTCCAGCACGCCCAGCACGTTGTGCTGCTTGTGCTTGTGAAATTGGTGTTACAACAAGTGAATCCATTCCAGATTTTGGATTATAAATTTTTTGTTTAACAAATCCTGGATCAACAACATAATAAATTCCATCAATAGTTAAAGAGGTTTCTGCAATGTTTGTTGCAATTACCACCTTTAAAAAGATTTTTTCGTAATTTTAAAATCTGTTTTCCGGGGACGTCTTGTACGGGGACGTTTTTGTGCGTCCCCGTCGGGGACGCACAAAAAGCCATTGAAATGCCAAATAATGGAAATGATCTTGAATTAAGTGTTTGGCATTAAATGCTGTGACATTTCAACATTTTGGCATTTCGACGCTGTGACATTAGTGACGTTTGGCATTTCGAAGGTTTGCCATTTTAAGATGAAAAAAAATATACCCTACTTTAAAAAATACCCTACTTTTCGAGTTCCTGGTGGTGCTGGATCAAAAATTCTCGTTTGCATTTCACTTGGAAGTGCACCATAAACAGGTAAAATAATTAATTCTGGAACATCTGGACCCAATTTTTTCATCCTTTCATAAAGTATTTCACAAGAAGTATCAATCTCTTCCTTTAATTGTTAAATTAATTTAAATTCAAAAAATCCAAGAAAAAAACCTGTCCAGTCAAAAAAAGCAAAATATCGCCAGGAGGTTCAGTTAAATGTATTTGCATAACTGTAATATGTGAAGCATCCAAATAATCAGTTTCAGGCTCTTTTGTATATAAAATTTCTACTGGGAAGGTTCTTCCAGGTATACGAAATATTGGAGCATTGAAAAAATATTCAGAAAATTTTACTTGCTCTAAAGTTGCGCTAAAATTCAAAAAAAAATTTATGGAAAATTTCGGAAAATTCGAGGAAAAAAAATTTTTTTTGAAAGAAAATAAATTTTTTAACACGGCCAGGCTTTATTAGAATCCCATAATTGATATAACAGTCGAATTCTTTTACAAAAAATTTCAAAAAAAACCTCGTCACAATCAATTTCAATTCAGGCCTTCTCTTTACTGTAGTTTTTAATAATCCAAATAATACATCAGTATTTATTGTACGTTCGTGAGCTTCATCAAGCATTATACACGAATAAGATGACAAATCTGGATCGAGAAGACATTCACGTAACAACATTCCGTCTGTCATGTATTTAACTATTGTGTCTTGACTGAAAAATATTTTTTTAGTTTGAAAAATTTTTTTAAAAGTAATACCATGTACAGTCTTCGAAACGAATGGTATATCCAACTTCTTGTCCAAGACGACAACCAAATTCTTCACTTACTCTTTTTGCGACAGACATGGCAGCAACACGTCTATAAAATTATAAATTAAATTGAAGTCTTCAGGGATGTGCCGTCTCGCTCTTTGACGAATTTTTCGCCTCTATGCTTTTAAAATCCGTTTCGGCACACTCCTGATATTCTTTTACTATCAAAATATATTTACCTTGGTTGTGTGCAACCTATTTTGCCTCTATTTGCATATCCAGCTTCAACCAAATATTGCGTCATTTGTGTTGTTTTACCCGAACCTATTAAATTTATATAAAATCAAGAATATTTTAAATTGTCTAAAAAACCAGTTTCTCCAATTACAATCAAAATTTGATTATCATGTATTGCCTGTAAAAGTGCTGATTTTAAAGAATATATTGGTAATGATTCGCGTTGTTCTTTTATAGTCATTGTTGTCCTTTTTCCATAAGTTGCTTTACCTCCAGCAGTAACGTGTTTTAACCATTCTGGCATATCCTAGAGATAAAAATTTACATAGAAAATAGAATTCGACAGTTTCAAAATGCCGGGCCTGATATAGCGGTTTTTTACTTTCAGCCAATACGGGCATGGGTTTTCCAGGTTAAAACCTCGAAAAAGCGGAACCCCGACGGCCTAGGCTCAATCCATGGTCGAACTTTTTAGAAAAATTTTCTTTCCCACCCTTTTTTGAAGTGACAAATCTTCATCATCATCTTCAGTTCGTGTAGAAGAAGCTGCCATTGGATCATGAATTCTAGAACGACCAAGACCTGACCGTTGTCGTTCAGCATCTTTTTCTCTTTGCATTTGTATTTTGACATCACGTCGTTCTTTTGATAATGCCCCCTGAATAACAAAAAAATTTCTGGGGGAAAAAATTAAAAAAAAACCTGCATTAAAGCAGCTTGGGCTAAACTACCATCCGGATTCTTTACAACTTTAACAGGTTCCAAATCAATAGCATGTCTTCCATACCCACCAAGAAACGGTGGATCATCTTCCACTAATTCAATTTCAATATCTTCTCCATCACTTTCTTCTGAAAAAATATTTTTTTATAAGAAGTCTCCTTCTCTAGAATTTCTCTAGAAAAATTCCTTACCGTCATAATTTTTCATAATTCCCAATTCTTGATCAAAATCAGGCAAATCAATTTGTCGAATAGCACCACCTCCTTGCATTTGACGAAATTCCCATCTTTCCGGAGTTGAAAGACGTACACGTGTACGTTTCATTGGAACATTTGATGACTGTATAGAAGGCAAATCGTCTGAAGGATTGAGCCATGGAGCATCTGGATTTGCTAATCTTACATCATCAACTTTTGCCGATAAATCTTTTGGTTTCTCAGGGTTTAAATCTTCGCCAGTTTCTTGATTAACTTCCTTCATTGAGAGAGAAATTTTGGAGTTATCCATTTTTATTACCTAAAAAATAAAAAAATTTTTAAAAAATAATCAAAAAAATCATAAATTCCCTTACTTTAACTTTGACTCTTTGTCCTCGATTAAGAACATCTGCTACAGCATTAACACGTTCATTTTTGATTTGAGAAATATGGATCAATCCTTCAGTTTTTCGACGAAATCCATCAAGCTAAAAAAATATTTTTAGAAAATTTAAATGAGAAAATAAAAAAATTTACAAACCTCAGCGAAAGCTCCAAAATTTGTAATATTATTTATTTTTGCATCATAAATACAAAACATTTCAGCTTCTTCCAGCAATTTTTTACTTTTAATAATTGGACTTTTTGAACGAGATGATCGCCTTCTTCTTGGTGATTTTCTTTTTTCTCCTCTTCTATCATCGCGCCGTTTTCTATGGTGAGGCGATGATGAACGATCATCTTTTTTATGATGATCATGTCTTCTTCGATTTTTAACTTCAGGACTTCGACTTCTACTGCGTGCACGAGCATTCTCCTTAAAAATTTTCAAGATTAAGGAAAAATTTTACGGAAATATTAATGCGTATCCCAAACCAGCTTTTGCGGACATACATAATGGTCTCATAATGGCCAGAGTTTCTATTCTTTCCCTCTTTTAATAAAAAGTGTATTCAAATGAGTAATGATTGCTTGGGGGAAATATTGGAAGTAGGAATGATTTTCCTTTCAAATCTGACCATTATGAGCCGCAAAAATTGGTTCGGGATAACCCATAAGTCCCCAAAAAATATTTTCAAATTAGAGTATTTATATTTTCTTACATCCGCCGTAGCTGACTTTTCCATCTCCCATTTCGTCTTCAAATCTTCCAGTTCATCCATTAACGTATTTTTTGTGTTTGGCATAGCTAAAGCAGGAAGTCGCTGTTTCAATTCTTCTTTTTCATCATTTATAGTTAAAAATATAGAATTTGCTGGCTGGTGTTGTTGCTGTTTTTGTTGCTTCTTTTTTCGTTCCATACTCAAAACAAGTCTCAAAATATGTTGAACCAAAGAATCATCAAACTTTAATAAGCAAAATTTTTAACAATATTTAACTAAACAGACCCTGAAGACCTACTTTTGAAAGGGAATATTGAGGAATTTGTAGGAATTAAGGAGATACCGATGAATCTAGTTTGATTGAAAGGGATCTCTACTCACTCAGAGTTATGGTGCACTTAAAATATCGGACCCTTTAAAACGTTGAAGGTCTTCATGTCAATTTGAAGATAGGATTAATCTGAAACGATTTGTCGACCAATAAAGCAAGAAGATTCATACCTTTTTTTTATTAATTTGTGAAATTTTATAAATTAAAAAAAAATTAAAAAATACTAACTCCTTCAGCCAAATCATTTTCTTCCAAAGCTTTTTTAAATTTATCAAAAGTTCCAGCATCTTTGGCCAATTGAATTATAAATTCTGCCACACCTTTGTCATTTAGTCCAAAATGATTTTCTAATTCTGTAATGACTCGAGACACTAAATTGAGATGTTCAAGTCGATCAAGTTCAGTTTCATCCATTTTATTTTAAAAAATCAAAAAAAAATTTAGAGCCAAAAGTAAAAATTTAAAAATACAAATTCGTTGTAAAACGTTCACATGAGGCACGAAAATCAAAAATTATTTTATTCATAGAAATAAAATTTCACAAATTAATAAAAAAAAAAAAGGTATGAATCTTCCTGCTTTATTGGTCGACAAATCGTTTCAGATTAATCCTACCCTACAATATAGTGCAAAATTACGGAATTTTCATTGAGTTCGTGAGGTTCAACTGTCTTATCTACTAGCAAAGTCAGAAATATTAAAAAAGTACTTCTTGACCGTTTTTCAAAGGACAATAAAGCAGAAGATTACCAAAATTTCTTTTAAATATTTTTCATTGCATCCCTCATTTCATTAATTTCCCAAAATCGCCCTCTTTTCATTACAGAAAACATCTTTTCACGTCGTTGTCTACGCTCTCTACGCGATTGTGATTTGGAAACTGCTTCTTTTGGCAATACTTTTCCCATTGATTCATAATCCTAAAAAAAATTTTGTTGAAAATTTAAAAATTAATTTTAAAAAAATACAATGTTTGAAGCTTGTGATTTATCATCGTCGTTGTAAGAACGTTCACCACGTGCAGTATCCAATGATGATGAAACTTGTTGAATAGATGAAGCTAAAAGTGAACTTATTTTTAAAATTAAATAGTAAGAGAGAGGCGAAAGTTTAACACCTAGCAGGCAATGATCCTGCGACCTCCTAGCAATTAATTGTTAGCGATTCCGCTCCCCACGTATAGTTACCGAATGAGTTATCGGGGCGGGGACGTAGCCAGGGGGGATTCCCCCACTCCCACTCGAAATGGGAAAAAGAAAAAAATTTGGGGAGAGGATTGAGGGACTTTCTTCTTCCTTACAAAATATAAAATTTAACGACCTTTTGTAATATTAGCAGAACGTTGAGGGACTGGTGGTACATGTACAGGTGAAAAAGTGTTCAAATCAGGGCAAGTTGAACTTGCAAATTGTTTAAATTGCTAAAATTAAATTTAAAAATCTCTAAAATATTTAAATAACTTGTTCAAGCTGAAAGTATTGTTGCATTGAATTAGCAGCGGCTTCTTGTTCAAAAAGAGAAGTTAAGGTTTTTTCGGCTGTGTTGTGTCTTGCACAACAATGAAGAAGCAATACAATAATGTGTTTATCACACAAAGAAATAACAATATATTGAAGTAATAGAATAAGGTTGGGAATAATTAGGAGACAATTAGGAGACACGGACTGACAATTGTGTGAGGCTTTTATAGTAGCCACCACACCACAACACCTCCCCCTTTGCAAGGCTGGGGTTGCAACACCAATACAAAACATACAACAATAACAAAAGTCCGGTCAACAAATACATACAAAAAAATGAGGGAATAAGGGAACAAACAAAAATTTTACAAACAAGAACATAATTTATTTATTTATTTTCTTTACTTCATCTATCTTCCAGAAATGTTTGAACCCTCAGAATTTATCAAACCCTCAGAAATTATTGAACCGTCAGAGCAGCTTTTCATCCTATCTTCAGATTGATCAGATCCCTCAGATTGGAATTTTGTTTTCTTTTTGGGTGTTGCACCTTCATTGTACAGCCTCGCATCTGAACGTTTGACAGCGTAGCTCTTCTTTGATTCAATTTTTGGCTGTTGATAGTCTTCAATATCTTCAATTTTTCGCAATATTACACTCTTCAGGCAATGAACTTGAACTCTAAACAATTGGCCAACTTTTCCAACAATTTCGCCTTTAAGCCATTCAATTTTGTTGGTTCTATTGTTTTTGTTCTTCACCATCACATTTTTGCCTTTCCAGAGTTTTTTCTTTACCATTGGTTTTGGCGTTGGCTTTTGTTTGTTCCAAACAATTTTCTTCCTTTTTGCAAAATTCTTCTCAATTTCCGGCACATTAACAATATTCTTCAATAATTTCAATTTTTTGAGCCAAGGCAAGCCAATTAAATTCAATTTTCCTTCAACTACATGGCAATCTAATACTTCTTTTTCGTTATTACAATCAATCTGTGCCGCAAATTTCCCTTCAATTTTGAATTTTGATTGGTCCACAGCAATTCCATTATAGGAAACTTCTTCCAATTTTGGTTCACCAATTTGTGACCAAGTTTCTTTTGAAATAATTGAAATTTGCGCAGCCGTATCAACAATCATGTTCATTGAAGTTCTATTTATTTTCACTTCTTGAACAATCCAATTTTGCTTCTGCATCACCTCATTATCTTCAATATCCAACATCACACAATAAGGACCATTACTGGTAGTATCTAACCCAATTTTAACATTATTCACTCTAGGTGAAAATTTACGCTTACCAGCGAAATAGCAATTTGCAATCCAATGTCCTGGTTTCTTACAATGGTTACAATATGGCCTTTTTGTTGGATGGTGATAGCAATTCTTGTTTGGAAGTTCAATATTTTGTTGTTGCAATTGAGGTTCCTGAATAATATTTATTTCAGGTGGCGAACCTAATTCAATTTTACTGACCTGTTTAGGTTCAGACAACAATTTGACTTCTTTTTTCGTGGACAAGAATCCTCGACAATCTTCCAATAATTCCTTGAATTTACAATCTTCTTTTTTCTTTGATTTATTTTCAATCATTCGAATGCAATTTTGTTTCACATCTATTGCAGAGTCAGGAAGACCTACAATAAAAATCAATATTTTCATTTCTTCAATAGTCAGATTCATCTCTGACTTTTCGCATTCGGCATTTACGAGATTCCCAAATTGCAATATATTCTCAAATTCGTTACATTTCAATTTCAGCGTATCGAACCGCTTTAGCAATTTGGACCTCGGGTCCCCAAACTCCTCTTTTAATTCAATTAACAATTCCCCATATTTCAGGTCTGATAATTTTCGTGGCAATAATTTTTGGGCTATTTTAGAATATTCAGGGGCTCCCAATTTCGAAACAAGCAATCTTGCTTTCAATTCATCACTCAATGTCGCCCCTTCAATTTCAAAGTACGATTTGTACTTATCAAACCACGTTTCGAACGTGACTGCCCTTGGAATATCACAATGGAACTCAGAAATCAATTTATGCAATTTACCGTATAGTGCTGATCCTTCCTGTTGAAGCGACGTTGCACTATCAATATTCGGCGTATTGCCCAATTTATTCAACAATTCTGCAATTTGTTTCTGCTGTACTAACAATTGTTGATTTTGGCGTTCCTGCAGTTCCTTTTGCTGTTGATTGAATTTGTTCTGTTGTTGTTCAAGGAGTTTTTGAATATCCTCTGCTTTCATCCTTAACAATCAATACAATATTTTCAATAAACAATTCACAAGCCACTAACCTGATTTGTTTTTCTTCAATACAATTTTCAATTGAATCCGTTGTAGACCGCGCCACTTTGTTGTGTCTTGCACAACAATGAAGAAGCAATACAATAATGTGTTTATCACACAAAGAAATAACAATATATTGAAGTAATAGAATAAGGTTGGGAATAATTAGGAGACAATTAGGAGACACGGACTGACAATTGTGTGAGGCTTTTATAGTAGCCACCACACCACAACAGGCTGTACCATCAGAAAATACATTTGAACGCCTGAAAAAAATTTTTTTTGAAAAACTTTTTGAAGCAACAAAAACAAAGTTGCTAGGGGTCATAGGTTCGAACCGGGTCTGGTGTCCGAATTTTTTAAATACAATTTTTAGCACTTTGAGGAAGACCGGAAGTACAAAATTGAATATTATCTCAAAATATTTTTAATTATATAACCTTGTTGTCAGAGTAGAAGAAGCACGTCTATCACTATCCGTTTTATGTAGAGATTGAATATATGATCCTCGCTGTATTGGGGAACGCCGTGCATTTTCAAAAGCTAAAAAAGGAAAAAATAAAAGCCTTTAAAAAATTCTAATAAACCATTCAAAGCATCATGAGAACTCCAACCAAGCTTGCATATAAGATAACAGCAAACAAGATAACCAGAGCGATTAATTCCATCGCTACAGTGAACTCCAATTAATAAATCTTAAAAAATTAACTTAAAAAAGGTTTAAAAAATTCCGTTTCTTCCAGATCTCCCTATTCTATGGCTACCAGGATGTCGCGGGTTAAGAAAAAATCCAGGTCGGGTTTTCTAAATGTTCTTCTGGTCGGATTTCGTGTCGGAAGACTGGACTTAATGTAGCCAGCCAGTAACATCTCCGATGGTTATATAAAAGTACCAGTATTGCTTTTAAGCAAACACAATTTATAATTTAATGAATAAATTGTTTACCATTATCCTTATTCCTATCCAAATAATCATCAATAATTTGAATAAAATCTTTAACCAAATCTGTTCGAACTAAAAATCCACGTCCAGGACATTGTAATTCTTTATATTCAATACACATTCCAATTATATCTTGTGCATCATAATACCTCTTCGTATTTGAACAATTTATAATTAATCCAATTGATTTGCCATTTCCTTCTACCTTAAAATTTTTTGGAAATTTTTATGGTTAGATTATTGAGGTAGGGAATTATATGGGGAAAAGTCTGATAGGTCGAAAGTACCAAAAAATACCGAGATCAGTGCCCCTTCTATCTTTTTCTTTAAATGTTAGGCCCAGAGAAATAAAAATAGGAATGTGGGAAAAGTAAAATATGTCATAGGGAAATCGAGTGAAATTGAGGAAATTAGGGTATTCTTAGAAAAATAAATGGAGTGGCAAGAAACTCGGCATAATCCTTCTTGAAAGAAAAAATAAACAAACCATTCTGAACAAATCCGAAGTTGTAAAACGCTTTGTTTTGCATATACGATCTTGCAATTCAGGTTTCAATGGAGTTTTAAATGCAAAAATTCTTGTTCCTTGAATTACTGATCCAATAGGAGTATATTTTTCCCAACTAAAAAAATTAAATTAAAATATATTTTTTAAAAACTTACTCGACAGGTATCTTCCTTTGTGATCTGCCCATTTTAATGATAAATCTTATACAGAAAATTAATTAAAAAACAAAAAAAAAAGATTTTTAAATGGCGAAAATTGACAAAAAAGCCACGGCAAAAAGCAATTTTACCATTTTACAGGAATTACCAAAATGAAATATTTTCGTGTCAAAATAAATATCAATGTGTAAACATTCTTTTTCGCCACGCAATATCTCGTCACATTAGTACACCTACGCTTTTCGTCACCTTCTACCTTTTCGTCCCAAGCAGACTACCAAATGCATGGTGTGATTTTTTATAAATTTTCTGATTATTTTTCAGATTTTTTTTGATCACCTTTCTAATATATCAAAATGATGATTTTTACTAAATCTGCTCAAAATTTACTTGGCAAAGGACAATTTCTTGGAGCCGTTTATTTCCGACAAGCACTTGCGAATTATTCAGGTTTTTTTTCAAATAAAAATGACTAATCTATCGCGTGATTTTTTACTGATAACAAGCACTTTTTGGAATTAGAAAGAATAATAGGAAAAATGGGATCATTAAGTAACTCAATTCAAATTAAAAAATGACCGATCAAACCCTAGACAAAACAATTGAATCCCTAAAAATAAGCGAGGACGATAATGGTATTCTTCAAGCTGATTACTTAACAAATTTGAATTTTTTTTAATTAAAGTCTCGTCACCACCCAACTATGAAATGATAAAAGTTGAAAAGACTGGTGAAAATGGCCGTGTTGGTTTGATTACTTTGAATAGACCTAAAGCACTCAATGCTTTGTGTAATCAATTAATGGATGAATTAGCCGATTCGCTTCAAAAAATGGACAAGGATCAATCTCTTGGTGCTATTATTGTTACTGGTAGTGAGAAAGCTTTTGCTGCTGGGGCTGACATTAAAGAAATGGTTTTTTAAAAAAAATTTCTAAAAATTTCCAAAATTTTCCCTTAGGCTCCAAAAGAATTTGCTCACGTTTTTGGTACCGGCTTTCTTGAGAATTGGTCTCAGGTTTCTAAATTGAGAAAGCCTGTAATTGCTGCTGTTAATGGACATGCGTTGGGCGGAGGATGCGAAGTTTGGTTTATTTTTTTTATTTTAAAAAAATTTTCAAGTTGGCAATGATGTGTGATATAATTTATGCTGGAGAAAAAGCAATGTTTGGGCAACCCGAAATTAAAATTGGAACAATACCGGGTTTTTAATTTTGAAATAAAAATTTTTAATGAATTTTTAGGTGCTGGCGGAACTCAACGATTGACTAGGTTTTTTCTTGGATTTTTTACCTAAATTTCTCACATAAAAATTTCCCCTTAAAAGAGTTGTTGGCAAATCATTAGCAATGAGAATGTGTTTGACTGGTGATCCTATTGATGCTAAAACTGCATTGCAAGCTGGACTAGTTGCTGGGGTATTTTCTAAATTTCCAAAATAATTTTTTCCTCAACAAAAAAAGGTGTTCCCTCCTGATCAATTGGTTGCTGAAACAATTAAATTAGCTGACAAAATTGCTTCTCATTCTCAACTTTTGGTTGGCATGGCTAAACAAGCTGTTAATCGCGCTTATGAGTCTACTTTAGAAGAAGGTTTAATTAGAAATTTTTTTATAAATTATCGACTTTCCTCCAAAAATCTTCCTTAAACCACCCGAAAATCAAAAAAGATTTCATCTTATTGAGAATATACCTCAACTTTTTAGGATTACTTTTTGAACGTCGAATGTTTCATACTACTTTTGCAACTGTAAGATTTTTTAAAATTTATTTCTCCTTGAAAATTTTATTTTTAAAGAATGACCGAAAAGAAGGGATGACTGCATTTATGGATAAACGTCAACCAAAATGGCAACATTCTTAAATTTTATTTTGGAGAAGACTTTATAAATTAATGTATGGATGAGGTTCAAATATAAACATAGACAAATATTTAAAGTTTTTTTTATATTTTAATTTATTTTGACAACTTTTTCTAAATTTTAAATTAGTAATTTTGGATATTTTAAAAATATATAAATATTTTGGTATAAAATCTTTATTTAACTATAACCTGTTAATTTTCTTTTAATATGAATATTAACGCCTAGAATTTTTCTATAGAATCTAGGGTCCTTTCCTAGCCTTATTTTTTAAGTCCATTTTGTAAACCAATTTTTAAAATATTTCAAATACCCCCTTCCTCATTGCTTCCCCAAACTTTTCTCTGACTGTCGATAATTTACTTAACCGCGCTTTTTAACTAGTATTACAATATTTTTTGTTGTAAAAATTAGCCATTAATTTTAAACCCATTTTTAAACTATTTAAAATCCAAAAAATTTATAACTCCTCTAACACTTGTTTATTTTTTCTGTCCTTTCATTTTACACAAATCCAGAAAATTTGCTCTGCGGCCTCTTGATTGGGGAAGCTTTTTACTACTTTCGCGGTTAAAAGAACTAAAATAGAGTAAAACGCCTGATGGGCATTAATCAGTTTTAAAGGAGATATTGAGCATCGCGTCGCTTCAATCGCCTCCTTTACTAAAAAAACTTTTTTTTACTATCCGCGCTTTACACACCAAAAAGAATTTTTTAAAGAAATAAATAGCTTCACAAAAAAACGCCAACTGTTTCCTGACTTTTAAGCATTTTAGCCTTCTCATATGTGCGCAGTATTGAGGGGAAAGGGGATAGAGAATAAAAATGAAGATAGAGACGAGATGATTGCCTATATTATATTTTTAGTTTCGGAACCAATAGTTTAAAAAGAGACAAAGTTTTTGGGGTTTTTAGGGCGGTTTTGATCGTCGTCGTCGCTTCGTCATCCCGAAGAGCAACGACAAATGTTTCGGCCATAGAAAAGAATAAATGCGCGGGCGGTGTGGACGAATCTCTCTCTCCCATTCAATGGACTCAAGCGGGAGTGACATGAAGAAAAGGATCAAAAAAAGAAGAAAAATTGGGACAAGGCGCGGCTGTTTCTGCCATAGGGGAATAAATAAGAAGGGTTTGGAGGATATTGAGAGATAAGTTGAAGGGGAAGAAGATAAATAAAATAAAAAAAAAGGAAAGAAAAGGAAAGAAAAATGGCAGTTGAACGAGAATGAATGACTGGCAATTTCAATTTTGCTCATTTTGTTGCCCTCTCCCATTTCCTCACTTGTTGTATATGCATTCCTCAGAGTCAGCAGATTAGCTCCGATCTCGACTAACCAACAAATAGGGCCGCAAGCGATATAACCTTTCTTAAAATATCTGCTCAATTTATACTTTAAGGATTATAATATTGTTGGTAGGGAGAAATACGGGGACGGACATATCGGGGAGGGGGGGATTGCTCTATGAGAAAACGACCTATTGCATGTCCTCGTTTCTTCAATAGGACAATGTACTGTAGATGGCCTTAGGCCCCCCATGGCCGTAGCCCCCCCTCCCATGGCCGTAGGTCCCTAATATATACGTCCTCGTCCCTATGTATCCGGTTTCCATATTGTTTTTAGAAGATCCCTCATAGTCCTTTATATCAATTTAAAGGCAAAAAAGGGAAGAAAATTTTTGGGTCCCTCTCGATTAAAGAGTAAAAATATATGGCTCATACTTTTTTATTCATCACGCCAATCGATGATATTATTCATGGGGCCAACCGCGCGGAGACGGAATTTTTTTTACATTTTTACATCCTTTTTTCCATTTTAGCATTCCTTTATTGTAAATAAAAAGCTTTTGCGCGGTACAAAATAAATGAATGATCAAAAAAATTTTTTTTGATGGGAAAAGTGCTAGGCCATTTTTGTTGATTTGTGGTGAAGCTAACAAACTATTGCTTTAAATGAATGAAGGGAAATTTTTTCAACTGTCAGCGGCCACAACAAAAACTTATAGAGGTTGTTGTTGTTTTCCAGCCGACGCGAGATGAAGCTGAAGATAAAATAAAAAGGGAGAAAAAGGAGGGGGAAGTGTTGATGTTGATGATGGCGAAGTAGCAGCAATAATAAAAGAAGTTTTTGTAAAAAAAATAAAAGGTGTTGAAAACGCCGACAAATTCTAATGTATTTATGGGAAAAGCGAGAAAAATGCTTTAAAAGTAACCGGCCAGAAAAGTTTTTTTTTAAAAATCCAAGTGAACAGAAAAAAGAATTAAGCGGTTAATATGCGCGCAGATTTAAAAAAATTTAGAAATTATTTTTTAAAAATTATTCTCTCCCTTCTATCCTTAATCCCCCTCCTATAGCCTCGCTAATAATCATTGGTTCACTCCTCCCCTTTATTTTCCTTTATTTTTCTCCCAAAATTTCTTTTAATATTTGATTGGCGTTCTTCTCCATGTTTTTACTTTTTTTATTTGCGCGTTTCATTATTTGCTTTTATTCCTTATAAAAAATTTTTTGCTCATTCAGAGATAACACCACACAAAATAGGGGGAAGAATGATGAAATTATACAAAGTATTAGTGTATATTCATAGAAAATCGGGAAAAAGGTAGGTCTCTCCATTTGATCGCAAGTAGGACGGATAGCAATATGTTGATAAAAATATTTAAAAGGGGAGGGAGGAGGAATGATTAGGAAAAGAGCAATAAACATGTGAATAAACTAAATAGTTTTTAAAGGGGAGCGCGCATTGCGCATTTAGTAAAAATATTTAATATGTTGCCTGATAAGAAAAAATGAAGTGGAAGGGGAAGAATTACATAAAAGGAGGAGGAAGAAAATTGAAAGATGAAATTGGGGAGAAAGGTGAGGAAAGAGTAGGAAGGTACAGTTCTGTAATGATTCCGAGCAAAATGAAAAAAATAAAAGGAGAAGAAAATGCAAAACAAAGTTAAGTACAACATCAACAACATCATTTTAAAACCAAACCAAAATTTATATACTCCCCATTTTCCGATAATTCAATCAACATAATATTTAATAATATTCCTTCCCCAATTACAACCCCCCCCCCCCCAAATTTAAATATAAAATTTAATACTTTGCATATTCTTTTTGATAATATAGACCAACTCGCGCGGGAGTATTTACACCTTTTTTAAACAAAATTCTCGACCACATTTATCCCCAAAAACTTTTCACACCTATCTTCCTTAAAAAACTTTTCTTCACATTTTTATATTATTCAAAAATCTTCTAATATTTAAAATCCTTTTAAAAATTGCGCTACTTAACCACCAAACCTTTCTTTTTATGCCAATTTAAAATGCAGCTTTTTTACCTTTTGTGTCAAAACTTTCAAAAACTTTTCTTTCCTCGTCTTTAAAAAACACTTTTCCCTTTATTCTACATACTTTTTTGGCCCAAACTTTTCTTTCTATTATTCTTCTCTCCACGGAAAAGCAGGGGCTAAAGGGGGGCTAAAAAGGAAGGGGACAAAGCTTGCGCCAAGATACTTTTTACCAACCAATTTTCTTTATTTTCCCCCAATTCAAACCTAACAAATAAAAAAAAATAAAATGTATGTTGGAGACATTAGCGCAGCAAAAATGCTTCCGGCTTGTGCCAAAGAAAAAATGTCAAGAAAAAAAATTATTTTTTTTTTGTGGAGGGAGGGGGGGGGGGGGTTTGCGCGCAACCAACAAAACTATTGGAAAATGGACATATATTTACTTACTTATCCCCCCTTTTTTTATTCTAATATTTTTACTAGCTTTTCAATTTTACATAAACCTTCTTTTCCGGGCGGCTGACGCAGATATGTGTTTAGACGAGACCAAAAGACTTTTTATTTTATGCCTTAGTATTAAGGAATTTGGAGGTCCTTTCTGGCCCATTTTTTTCTTTCAAGGACCTCAATATCTTTTTTTATATTTTATTTACGCCCGTAAGCACTCATTTTTTGTTAGTGCTGCGCACCAGAAGGAGGGAGAAAGAGTCTAGGGCCAAAAGCAACCAATAAGTTTTTTGGCAACCCCCTTGGGCATTCCTTGGCCCTACTGCGCCATCCTTTCTTTTTTTTATTCTTCTTAAGCCCAATGGCCCTCATTTCTTCCTTAAGCTCCTATATATTTTTTCTTTTTAGTTTCGTGCGCAGAAGGGAAGAAGCAAAAAAAAATTTTTTTTGAAGCAAAAGAAGGGCACATAAAGCTTTTCATCCACCGCTCTAAACAATTCCTTCACATCCCCCCTCCAACCCCTTCCCAAAAACATTGCGCCAGCAGCCAACAACAACAAAAAAAACTACGCCAGCAGTCGAGAAAATTTGTCCTTCTCCTTATTTTTCGGCAAAATCGTCTCCTTGGCCACCACCTTCCCCCCATTTTTCGACCATTTCCAATCCCTAAAAATATTGGTCTCGCGCCCCACACACGCCGCTGGAAAGAAAAATAAATTGTAGAAAAGTTTGGTGGTTGGTAGCTTACAGCCGAGAAAAAAATGGCCAGAAAAAAGATGACGGACAATAACTGCTGCGCTTTTGTGTGGGTGAAGAGGTCGTCGCGTTGCTGCGTTGCTCCCTTATTTTTTTCCTTTACCCCTTCTCCCCTTTTTTATTTTTTTCTGTGCGTCAATGCCCAAAAATGTTTTTGATGGAGAAAGGATTGAAAAAGGAGCGCACAAACCGAGAGTTTGTGACAACAACCAAACGTTTTTTTCCCAATTTTTTCTATCATTTTTTTTTCACATTGGCCCTTATATTATACTCTTCGTTTTTAATTTATTTTTGGAGGCACACAAAACATTGCGCAGTGTTGGTTGGCACTTGTGTAATATTTTTGGTCGGCATAAAGCTATGATGGCCCACTCGTCATTTTGTTTCATTTCCTTCTCGCGCATTTGCGCCTATGGCGCATTTTTCTATTTATTTTACATTGCCGAATCGATGTGAACCTTCCCAAAAATATTGTTGGTGGTAGGGGAAGCTTTTTCGGCAGCCGGGAAGAATAGGCCCATATCTCGCGCTGTTATTTTGCCGTCGGCCTTTCCCACAAGCTTTTATTTTCTTCGCTTTTTCCTTTTCTTCATTTAATATTCCGCGCATTTTTAGCTTAAAACGCGCATTGATTTGTTTCTGGCAAACTAAAGGAAAAAAATATTTTGCCGCTTTTCATGAAAAATTTAAAAAAAACTTTAAGGACCTGGATTTCTGAAAAAAAATTTTTTCAAAATAAAATTAACAAAATAAACCAGAATTCTGATTTAACTATGAAAAAAATTTTTAAGGAAGTTGTTTTAGGGGAATTTTCTCAAAATAAAATTACCAAAATAACTCAGAATTCTGATTCAACCAGAATTTTAATTCTATTAAAATTTGTTTTCTGACTCTATCATTAGTCTTCTTTATTTCTTAATTAATTAACACAGAATTCTGATTTATTTTAAAAATTAAAAATAAAATTTAAAAAATAGACACCCATCCTACTATGAATAAAATACTATAAATCCACACCTCAAATAAAATTGCGCGAAAGATATTACAGTAAATATTAAATAAGTCAGTTGGTTGGTTATTTGTTTGAATGAATGTGTGTGACTCGCGCACCAATTTTTTATAGTTCTCCCACAGTCAAATAAAAATAGCAGCAATTCTTCGAGAAGCACCGTTTCCCCTTTCACTTTTTTTTAATTCTTACGCGACTATTTTCTTTCCACCAATTAAAAAATATTAATAAAAATCAACAGAAAAATTTCCCCATATCATCCCCCTATTTAACCACAAAATTTTTTCCTTTCAAAAATTTTTTTTCTTCAAATCAACTCTGTTCAGTCTCCAATATCTAAAGGAATGGTTCTTCCCAGAGGTGAGTCGGAACAGTCAGCGGTGTCGGAAATCGGAACTGTCGGAAATCGGAAATGGCTCAAAAGTCGGAACTCGGAAATCAAAATTTTTTCGGAAATCGGAATTCCGACATACCTCTGGGTTCTTCCTTCTTCTTCCCCTTTTTAAACTTTAAAAACAATTTATCTCCTCTCTCCAATTTCCTGACTCCTCCCCAACTAATTTATTTTTTCTTCTTTATTTCCCCCCACAAAATAGCTACCAATTGTTTATAAATATTAAATATCTTTTTTTAATGTGAGATTTTATTTATTTGCGCCATTTTTTGTTCAATACATATGCGCGCGTCCCAGTTTTCCCCCCTTCCCCTCCCCCCTATTTTTCCCTTTTCATCCTTATCGTTTGATTCATAAACTCTCCAAAACGGTTTTTATTTTTTTTCGCGCTTTTTTTTAATAAAAAATAGAGGAGTGCCTTGAATATAATGGCCAAAGATAATATACTTTTAAAAAAGGGTCAAATCTTTTTTTTTTACATTTTTAAGTATTTTTTATTGCTTCCAGTCGTTTTATTTGCCTTTATCTTCTTTCTCCTTTCAGGCTCATTTTCTTTTACTTACCCAGACTTTGCGCAGCTTTTATGGCTTTACACCTCTTCTTTCTTTCTTCTTCTTCTCCTCTTCAACCGCGCTGCCTTTTTTGTTTTTGATTGTTCTAAAAAATTTTAGTCATCCAAGAGATTCACGCATTTTTAGATGATGATGATATGGACAGGAGAACGGCGGTAAAGGTGTTGAGAAGAAGAAAAAATTGAGGTGGGCCTGTGTGTTTGACTGTATTCCTTTTTTTCCTCCCCACCACCATCAACAAACCACCAACCTTTTTTTAAGCAATCCACGCATATTCTACTATTCACACATTCCCGTTTTAACCCCCTCCACCCCTATACTCATTTTGTTGCTTGCGCTCTCGCCCCTTTTTTTCCAAGCTGCTGAATCAACGTTTTGCCCAGTCCCATCTCCGCGCTTCAATCTCAACATTAATAGGCGCATTCACGCGGTTTAAAAAAATAAAGCAAATGAATAAAGCAATTCCAAAAGCCGTTCCATTTTTCTTGCTTTTCCCCTTTTTCCCCTCTCATATCTATTCATTTTTACACCTTTGCTTTTCATATATTTTTTTTCTGCTTTTGTTGTTATCATCAACGGTTTTGCGCCCTTACTCTCCTATCTGCTTTCCCGATAAATGTGGCCTGAAATGGGGAAAAAAATAGAAAAAAATGGGACGAGAAAAGGAAAAGATTTTGCGCATTCTTTTAAGATATTTATGCATTGAAAGGTTTAAGACTGTCAATAAAATGATCGAAAAAAGCAATAGCATGATTGGAAAACTAAATATTTTTTTTAATTTTTAGAAAATTAAAAAAAAAATTTTTAATAATGGCTGCTCTAAGCACACTTGTTGAATTAATGGCTAGAGCTTCAGCTACAGTTTTCTCTCAAGTATATACAAATGCCTTAGAAAAAGCAGCACAGCAACAACAACAACACCATCAACAGCAATTAGATTTGCAATCTCAACAAGCTCTTGGTAAAAAAAATTTTCAAAAAATTTTTTTAGGAAATTTTCCCCAAAAAATTTTCTTTTCCAGCCGCATTTCCAATGTTTCCAGCTCTTATGGCTTCCGTTTCTATTCCACAAACAATGCCATGTATATCACCAATTTCACAACACCAACAGCAGCACCAAATAAGACCTTTACCAATTGAAATCCCAAACACTAGTACAAACAATATTATAATCCCTTCAAAACATCCCCAACAACAACTCCAAAATTTATCAGAAAATAGCTGCTCAACAACTAAACCCAATAGGAAAAGGAAAAGATCGAAAACCGCTGGTAATCTTGAAGGAACACCCCCAATAAAACAACAAATATTACAAGAAGTTGAGATCAAACAACCAAATAATCAACAATTATTACCCCCAATAGAACAACAACAATCCTCTTCAAGTACATCTCCTCCTTCCGCTAGTCGTATAAGTTCACCAGATTCTAATTCAATTGTTCACAAAGGAAGAAAATTGAAGTTGTATGCGGCTGAAGGTGAGGAAATCTAAGAAAATTTTAAAGAAATTTGAAAAAAAATTTTCAGAAAAAACAGATATAATAGATTATGCAAAATGTATAGGAAATAGAGCTGCTGGAAGAGAATTTAATGTAGCCGAATCTTCAATTAGAGAGTGGCGTAAAAATGAAGAAAAAATTAGAAAACAGGCTGAGACAACTGCTGGATGTACCCAACATTTTGAAAAAAATCAGGGTGAAATTCTGACAAGGATTGATGATGAATTGGTAATTTGAACCCGAAAACCCTGAAAAAAATTAAAAAAAAATTTTTCTCTTTCTTCAGGTTAAAATGCTCAATTCAAAAGATAAACGTTGTACGACTTGGTATGGAATTTCTGAACAAGTAACTTCTTTATGGGAAGAAATTACAAAAGAATTAAATATTGAAATTAGTGAAATGAAGATTACTATGGTAAAGGAGCTTAAAATAATTTTTTTAATTCAAAATTTTTAAGGGTTGGATCTCAAGATTTATGCGGCGTAATGAACACCGTGTCCCAAAAGTTACCCCACCTATTATTGCAACATCGAGTGCTGCTAATGGAACTTCGACTGTTGCATCACCAAGTATAACTCGTAAAAATAATGTTGCTGCATCTTCGACTGTGGTGAGCATTTTAAAAAAAATTTTAAAAATTTGTGAACAAGAAAAAATCCCCAAAAAATTTTTTTGATTAAAAATCAGTTTTACTATACCCCCCAAAAATCCCATTTTACATACCCCAAAAAATCCAATTTTACATCCCTGAAAAAATTGCAGTTTACAACTACAAAAATCCCATTTACACCCTTGATAAATCCCAATTTTACAGCCCCCAAAAATCCCATTTACGTCCCCAATCCCTAAAAAACCCCCATTTACACCCCCAAAAAATTCCATTTTACGACCTACAAAAAATCCATCATTTCACACCTCAAAAAAATTTTTTCCAGCAACCAATCGAAACAAGAGCAAAAGCAAGAAGTAAAGCATCTACATCTTCTAATAATGCCAAATTAAAACAAGAAAAAACAACAGAAGATAACAACAACAAAAATATTTTAAATGAATCATCATGTTCAAGAAGGAAACGCTTTAGACCTATTCGGGTAATCAAAAGATCTGAACAAATTTAAAAAAAATTCTCTTCTTTTTAAAGGTTGATGCCGACTGTGCTACGCTTATAACCTCACAATCAACTAATCAAGAGGAACAACAAAATGGTGATAATTTTCAATGAAAGGAGGAGATATTGGAAGGATATTGAAACCTAAATTATGTAAAAAACGTATTTCCTCCTGAAAAATCCCACTTTTCCTCTCTTTCTTCTCTTCTCAAAAAAACCATGTGCCTTAAAAATACATAAATATTGCCTCTATTTTATGTCAAAGATTTTTTTTAAAAATTTCTATTAAGCTATTTTCTTTAGTCAATTAAAATCATTCTTTCCCCCTTAAAGTATTGCGCGCTTTATTTCTTATTTATTTTTGCTGATTTTAATCCCGGCTTTATTTTCTTTAAAATGCCTATTATTTAAATGCAATCAAACGATTCTAAATATTTTTAAAAATTTATATAATAAAGGATTCATCCAGAAGAATTTTTTGAATATTAAAACGAATCAGGGGCAGATTCGGCCAGGAAGTCCCTGAAAAAAGGGAAAAATTTTCCCATGAAAAAAGGCGCCAGAACGAACTAACTCTCGGAAAAATGGCTCAAAGGTCGGAACTCAAAAAGCATCATAAATTTTCGAAAATCGGAATTCCAACTGACCGACTTGTGCTAAAAAAGGGTAATTTAAAAGTAATGAAACTTAAAAAAATTTTTCCTTGATTCTGGATGGATCCTTAAAGAGCCTATAATTAATTGCCGCATTTTTTTGTTTAATTTCAACGACAAATTCAGTGGATAGAAAGAAATACATGCAATAAAAAATATTACAAAATAAAGCTTATTATGAAATTAGAAAATAATTTTTACTAGTCTTATCTATCATTTTATCTTAAAAATCAACCGAGAATGTGAATAACAAACATATATATAACCGAACATAGACAAGGGATTCCCAGGGCATAAAAGCAAATAAAATTAAAATTAATTTTTAATAGAAATGTACCTAAAAAATATTTCCCTTCAAAAATATAAAAATTTTTCTTTAACCCTATGCAATATCTGTAGGTATTGTCGAATCACTAAGATAAAGGATGTCATAATGTCCTGGACGATAAAGAAAAAACAATTTTGGTTCCTCATTTCCATCAACAATAAAATCATGTCGCCAACCGCCACTTGGCGCCTGACTTCTGTCCATATATTCAATACGGATTGAGACCCCTTAAAAGCGAGGGGATTTTTAAAAAAAAATTTCAACCCCAATATAATTTTTTAAATAAAATTTGTTAAACCTACCAATAGCATTGACTAAAGCAATTATGCAGAGATGATCACAGTCCTTCCACATCGGTTCAACCTTTAAAAATAATCGTTAGAACGGAAATGGGCAGAGGAGGGTCCCCTTATTTGGTAGGGTAATATGTATCACTATTGGTGGGTAGGGTCAGTTCGCCCTACGGGGGTAGGGGGATACTTCAATCAACTGGAATATTAAGTTGAGATCCCCTTACCAAGTGACGCAAAAATTAGGAAAGAACAAAAGAAAAATCAATTTAAGACTCAAATAGGGATGGGCGTGATATTAAATAAGTATCCTGAAATGAAAAATTTAAACCTCTTCACGGCAAAACTGGTCAATCGTTCGATTTCCTTCAACAAATCCAGAATAAAGAGCCTCATTCTCACGCAAATAGCCAGAACAAATAAAGCGACAAAATGCCACATAATAATTAGCAACACCATCTTGATTCAAGTCATCCATCAAAATTTGTGGTTGCATTGTTCCGTCGATCATTGAAGTCATTAATTGTTCCATCTTAAAATATTTTTTATTAAATAATGAAATTAAAAAAAATTTACAGAAGTGCAAAAGTCGCCAGTAGTTAAATCAGGAAAAGATTCAAGTTTAACCAATCGTTGGCGCCACTCTTTGACTTGTTCATTGAACCTAAAAATATTTTTTAACCTCATCCAATTATAGAAAAAAATGTCGCAAATGTTCCAAAATTAAAATAGGCACAAGGAAATGCCTCCAAACACGAAGTTCGAGTGAAAAACTTAATTTTTTATCGAAACTCGCTCTATAAAACTCGAAAGTTCGTCTATTCACTATTTAAAAAGCCTTCTGCTGTCCTTTCCACAAAATAAAGGTTTTTTGGCCTCTTTCCCCGCGAAAAATAGAACCTTTCAATATAATCAAAAAATTATACCGATTCAATTCATCAGTGTGGTCAAAGCATCGCTCCAAGAGTGCAGTAAGCACAGCCCTGTAGAAGCAATTGCCATCACCACGAATCCGACGAATATGAGAATAGACTTCAGCGAGCTCCTTAAATTCATTTTTTAATAAAAAAAAACTATAATATTAAAATAAACCGTCGCCTTCTTAAAATATTGAGGACTGTCATCAGGGTCAAACTCAGCAACCAAACTTATAATTTCCTGTTTGTCGGAAACGAGCGGTTGAGTCTTGCGAACCTTTAGAAACGTAAAAATATTTAATGAAGGAACATAAAAATTTAAAAACCTCATCCTCTATCTCAGTCATCATTTGTTGAGAACGCTCAAACATTTGCCTCTCATTCTCCGCGATTTGTTGGGCCAAAGTCAAATCTGGGTCAAATTCAGGATTTGCCTCAATTCCAGAAGTGGATCCTTTATTAACAGATTCGTCAACTTTACTAAAAACAAAAAATGTAAATGCAAAAATTGGAGAAGTTACAAACCTAGGAGAAGTTCCTTCCATTAGATAATCAAAAGATACTTCAAAATATGTCAAAAATAATTAAAGTTGTAAACGTCTGGGCAATTTAGATTTAATTGAAAAATTTCTTGAAAAAAAATTAATCATACTTTTAAATAGATATCAAATTAATTAAAATAAATCGAGCAAATATAAATAATCAATAATCTTAAGATTTATAAAAATAAAAATTAAAAATTAAGTAAATTTTGGGATAATAAAAACTTTTTGGGATAAAAAACATCACAAACAATATTAAAGTTTTTATACCTATTTTATTTTAAAGTCGAATCTCGATAAGACGTCTTGCTCGGAATTAAGGATAACCGAATTTTGCAAACCAAGGATGTCACGGGATGAGAAAAAAGTCAACTCGGGTTTACAAAATTTTCTTCTGATCGGGTTTCGAGCCGGAAGTCTGGGCTCCAGTCGGGTCAGTTAGAAGGAAAAGAGGAAAAATCGAGATTTTTGAAAAAAGTTAGAGTTTCGAACAACTTGTTCTATAACTAAAGCAAACGTAATAGAGGAGAAAACAAAATGTGATATCAAGATTCGACTGTATATTAAATTTTTTACTAATTTTCATAATTTGCTTTATAATCGTCTTCGTTCATACTTTCTTCATAATCGTCCAAAAATAAAATTTGTTTTGCATTTGGAGTGTTCAGTTGCTTTCCAAGAATATTTTGAGATATCGCTTTGTGTTCTTCTTGAGTATTTTTATCAAGGGGAAGTGCTTTTTGCAGTACAATCAGCAAGGGAGGTTCTAAACGTGAAAAAACTTGTAAAAATTCGGACAATGAAAATCTCAAAACCTTTTAATTTGTCAGGAACTGGTGAAGGTTTGTGTGACTCCTTCCTAGTTGTCGAATTTTGTTGGTTAGGTTTAGCCGTCTTCTCACTAAATTTTTAAAAGTCGACTTCCAAGATGTTAAATAAAAATTAAAACCTTGCTATTCCTGTATAAACTAAAGGTGGCTGATTTGATATTTGATACATATTAGTCTGTGGATTGTAAATCTAAAAATATCACTGCCAATTTAACAAATAAAAAATAAAAACAGACCACATAATAAGGCAGCTCCTTTGTGAATGTTCCTTCATGATCGCTTCCACTAAATTAAAATCGAAATATTGCTAAATTCGATAGCATTAAAACATACTTGCTCGGAGGAGAAACTTGCTCTGGAATTTTCAGACCTCTAAGCCGACTTTTAAGCTCTGCCTTCCATTGACGCAATTTTTCTTTGTAGTTCCCATTAGTTGGTGACCATCGACGGAACGGTGTTTGCCTTAACTCTTAAAAAATTTTCTTTGCTTGATTTGGCATGAGCCCACCAGTTACACCCTAAAATTTAATAATATTATTTTCAAAAGTGAAAGTGGAGAACCTGATGAGCATTGCCATTTTGAGAATTTTTGGAATTCAATAACTTCATACTTAAAAGATAATGAGAATTGCAGATAATCTTTATTTAAAAAACCGGTTACGAGCAATGTGCTGCTTAATTAGTTGGCTGAATATATCCTCAGGAATTGTCTAGTAATTTGAAGAAACTCAGACTAAAATCGAAGTTACCTGAAGCTTGTTTTGAGAGCGAAACGGCACTGACAAGTAATAACTAGGTCTTCTGAATTCTGTCTCGGCAAATTCGAAAGTCTGTGGAGGAGGAATTTTGTGTCTTTGCAGCGTCTCATAAGTTTCATATTCTTCCCGGTAAACGTGGTTTGAATTGGCTTCTTCCTGATAAAATTAAATAATCGATAAAATTAAGTAAGTAATTAGAAAACCTGCCCACCAGCCAGAAATACGGAAATAATCAGGAAAATAAAACAAAGAAAAGTTGATGAGTTCATCATTTTGAGATCAGTTGCTTAAATTACTACATAAATCTAATATATCTAGTAAAAAGAATTCGTAAATCCTAAATTTCGAAAATTATTAGAGGTTTTAAAATAAAAAAAAATTAGGTAGTGCGCGGCAAAATCATTTTTCCGGGTCCGGAAACCGGATTTCAAATTCAACACTCATGCCGGACCGGATCCGGGCGGATTTTTCCGGATTAATTCGGTCCGGTTTAATCAGGAGATTGAGAAAAAACCAGGATTTGAGATCCGGACTCCGAAAAAATCCGGTCCGATGCCGCGTACTAAAAAGAATCTTTAATTAGAGACTCTAGTTTACCGCTTTTTCAAAATGTCGATATCAATTTGTCAACAGTACAAAAAATATCAATATCTCTAAAAGAGCTTAATCTGATCCAGAGATAATCTTTTTTTAATCCTTTTAGCTTCAATTTATTATTTAATTCTAAATGGCGATCTCTAATCAACAAATAGTTGATGCAGGAAAAGTGCTTCTTAATCAAAGGTTTATTTTTTTATTTCTTGTTTTTTATTTGATATTTTTAGTAATTCACTTGCTGCTCGGTTTCGTGCGCTTTTTCTCCTTAGGAATGCAAAAGATGATCTTTCTGTTGAATTAATCTGTGAATGCTTCTCGGATCCATCAGTATTATTGAAACACGAGCTTGCTTATTGCCTTGGTCAGATGCAAAATCAGACAGCCATTCGTTCGTTTTTTTCTTTTTTTTTTTGTTATTTAAAGTTGAATTTTGAGGATTGTATCTGGACTCTGGATTCATACCTTAATTTTCTCTGGATCCAGGTCAAGATCAAGGGATTTTTTTGTTTTTTGTATTTTTCCTTGGTCCTGATTTTTCCTTGTTTCAAGATCATCAATCTGGTTAAGATCCCCAACCAGTATCATGGCCATGATTTTTAAAATTTCCGGTCGCTAGCTAACTTCAGCTTTTTCCACAAGAATCGAGAACCTTGATTTTCGGACTCTTCTCAATTGCTATCTAAATTTTAGCTTTTCTCACCAAAGTCCTTGAGAATGAAAGCCAAGAACCCATGTTTCGGCATGAAGCAGGAGAGGCACTCGCCGCTATTGGCGATCCTGACAATAAGTTTCGTGTAGCAGAGATTTTGAAAAAATATTCCAATGATCCTGTTGTTGAGGTTGCTGAAACTTGTCAATTGGCCCTTGAAATGATTTTATGGAGGAAATCTAATGGAAATATGCCGAGAAGCCAGTATGATTCTGTTGGTTAGAATTTTAATTTTTTGGTTACTTCTCTTATTTTTTTAGATCCAGCTCCTCCTCTTGATGACGAGAACAAAACTGCGGATGAATTGATGTCCATTCTATTAAACCAAGAAAATGTATTTTTAAATTTATTTTTTATTAAATTTTTTATTTTTAGACGCTCTGGGAACGATATAGAGCTCTATTTGCACTCAGGAACTTAAACACCGATGCCGCGACAAAGGCGATTGCTAAAGGTTTGTGAAATTAATTCTTAAAAAAAATAAGTTTTAAAATTTAGGACTTTTTTCTGATGACAGTGCTCTTTTTAGACATGAAGTTGCTTATGTTCTAGGCCAAATTCAATCTCCAGTGGTTATTTCTGAATTAAAAGAGCGTCTTTCTTCCCTCAATGAAAGTGGAATGGTTAGACACGAATGTGCAGAAGCTTTGGGGTCTATTGGAACGGAAGAATGTCGGCAGATTTTGGTGGAGTTTTTGAAGGATAAAGAGGTTAATTTTGTTATATTTTTAATTTCTTTTGTGAGAACCAGTTACCTGGTTTCTAAAGATTGAGTTGGATCTGGATCCAGACCTTGATTTTTCCTCAAGCTTCAGGCATTTTGAGAATTCCTTGATTTTTCCTTGACTCAAGGTCAGGAATCCCCAGTCAAGGTTCTCACTTAAAATCTGGTTTAGGTTTTTTTAATCTTGACCTCCCAGTTCTTTTACTAAATCAAGCAAATTTTTTGACAAAATTTGCATGTAAAATTGTAAAATTTTCTCAGAATCTTAATTTTATAGAGAGTTGTTCGTGAAAGTTGTGAAGTCGCCTTAAATATTGCTGCTGGTGAAGATGTTTTTGAAAATGTTCTATAAAATAAAATTTTTGTTTTTTTTTGCTGTTGTGTTTTTAATGTATAATTTGTTTAATTATTTAATAAAATTATTTAACAATTCTTTGTGTTATTATTGAGGTTAATTTTCGAGTAATATTTTTATTAAATTTAATTATTTTAGTTTTTAGATTTTTTAGATATTTTTCAATATGAAAGGAAGCATTATATTTAGAGGGAGAGGAAGAATCTCGCCTTGTAAGTTTTTTTTTAATTTTTAGATTTTTAAAAGAATTTTTTCCTTTTTTAGTTTTCAAATATTTACAATTTGCAACATACAAAACTGTGACGTCTACTGATTTGGTTTCTTTTAAATTTTTCTTTAAATTTTGTTAAAATTGTTATTTACGGCCTCCTTTTTTTCTCCAAAAGTTTTTGCTTATGAATTTATAAAATGGTCAGAATTTCCTTTTTTTTCCTTTTAAACAATGAGTCCTTATTGACTTTTTGGCAACAAAAAAGTGAATTGGGAATTGAGAAAAGAAGTCTGATCATTATTCACATCCATAGGAAAAAACTTGGGACGAAAAAAAGGGGCCCATAAGCGACAATTTTACCAAAATCATTTTAGTCTCAATTTGGAAACAACGATTTGGGCCGTCTCTATAGTGTAACTGAGGACCATGCAAAATCGCTTTCTTATGACTTGGTTCTTCCTAAAGACTTTAGAGCGTTAACTTCAACACTTCAAGAATATGTTTGGATGTTTAGACAACAAACACTTGAGGTTTTTATCTTTCAATTTAAATATTATTCTGTTTGTTAAGGCCTTTAAATGCATTCAAAAATTTGAAAATGGACAAAATACACAACGCCTTCTAATTTGGGGTAACTGGGGGACAGGAAAGACGATAACATTATGTCAACTTGCACATTTGGCATTAAATCAAAATTTTGTTGTTGTGACTATTCATGATGGTAATTTTTAATTTTTAGAGTTAAAAATGTTTTTGGGTTCTTAACCTTCCATATTTTGGAAATTTCTTGTTCTGGTCGGTTATCCACTGTTCTGGACGGTTATTGGCCTTAAATTTTGATTTTTTTTGGTCGAAAATTTTTTTTACTTTCTCCTTGGCCTCTCCATTGACCTACCCAAAACGGGGAAGGTTTGAACCTTTTACTGAAATTGCCTTTGGGTTTATACCTTTCTCATTTACTACAAATTTCTTCTTTTTTTTTTTAAATTTTTATAAATTTTAGCAATGGCATGGGGCCGAGATAATTACTACGAAATTGAAGTTTCCAGCTACAAGACCGGACGATTAAATTCTCCTCATTGGGCAACCAAAATGTAAGGGTTTAATATTTAATAAATTTCCTTAAAAAGGTTTAATATTTAATAAATTTTTAGATTGAATTTATTTAAACAACAAAATCAACATAATTGGAGCGCGCTTTCTGTAAATATTTTTTTAATTATTTTTATTTTTCAAAAATTTTTTTAGAATTTAAAAGCATCAAAAAAATATGAATGGAGTCAAATGGAACAAACAGAAATTGGAAAACCGATTACTGAAATTGTTGAAATTGTTTGTTTAAATTTCTGAAGGGGGAAAATTTTTTGAAAAAAATTTTTAGGAGGTGGGGGTTAGGGAAAATTGGATTTTGAAAAAAAATTTTAAGAGGGAATATTTTGAAATTTTTTAAATTTTAAGGGTTTGTCCGCCCCTTATTTGGCTACTGATTGTCTTGGAGCACTTTTTAAAGAATTGAGAATACACGCAACTCGTGGAGAAATTAAACTTTTGGTATTAATAGATAAAGCTAATGGACTTTTTGGCAAATGTGTTGTTAGGAGGCCTGACAGGACAACCGTTGGACTTTTTAAAATTTTTTCTAAAATAAAAAAATTTTCTAGGCAGATATTGATGAGCTCACATTAACAATCCAAATTCGCAAATTTTTATTCTCAAGCTGGTCAAATGGCCTATGTGCGTTTGTTGCTGATAAGGCGGAAGCTTCAAATGCTCGAGATAACGTTACTATTGTTCCTACTGATCCTGAAGCGTTGTTTGGAGATTTGGTATATTTTTTTAAATTTTGGGGAGGTTAGGGAAAATTGGGAATACTTTGGAATACCCCCTTCGTTTCTTTTTTTCTTTTTATGACAAATTATATCACTCAAAAGAGCTTCGAGTGAGTTTTTCACTGAAGATTCAGCTCCATAATTTTGTTTAGAATCATCTGATCTAACCGACCTTAGGTATCATTCGACCCAGCTCGAAGATCTCTTTCAAGCTCCTCGAGCTGGAAGGAGCTCCAATACCAAGCAAAAAAGCTCAAAGTAGTCAGGGAACAGGGAAAAGGGGTGGGAGTAAACCAAAGTATTACCCAAAAAAACTTTTCTCCTTTTTAAGAATTATGAGAAGCTAAAACCGTTTATATTGCTAAAAACAAATTTGTATTCGGAAGAAGAAATAAATGTGATGCATGAATATTTTTTGGAAAAGAATTGGCTTAGGCAAGAAAAAGGATTACCCGGGGAAGAAGCAAAGAAACAATTAATATTTCTTAGCGCCTTTAATCCTGCCTATTATGAAAAAATTTGCGCAATGTCTTGGAATTTACAATGTGTTCCTCCTACACCTGTTAATCTTTAAAAAAGTTGTTTTGTTAATTTTATAAAATAAAATTATAGATGTAAAATCAGAAAAGTGTAGGTAAATATTTGTAGCTAAAACTGAAATTTCAAAGTGTTCGCAAGGGTGGCGTTTAATTATTACTAAAGGGAGAACCCGTATTAATACCAAAATTTTTTAGTTTTTGCTACAAACATTTCAATATTTTTTTTTTAATTTGACATGGAAGCACGGAAAATGCAATTAAAATTTTTTTACACAAAGTAGTGAAGAGCAGGGTGGAACGGGTTGAGATAAAGGCGAGTTTCGGAACAGGGATTAAAAAGTTATTCGGATAATGTTTCGTGTCGAAAAAAGTTCGGTTATCGGCTAACCCGTCCCATTCCTATGCACGAATTAGACTTCTGAAAGATTTTGCACTTATCATTGGTATTCTCATAAGGGTCGGAAAAATAAATTATTTCTAATTTGTCATTAAGGAAAAAGCTTTTCAATCTTTCAGAATTTATCCAATTCAAAATTATATAAAACCTCCAAATGTTAAAAATTCTCTTTATGTAATAGTAACACTTGAAATTCCACTACTACTCATTGATGATGAGGAGGATGCGCGAGTTAGTGGCCTTGTCCTCTCAGCTAATCCTGGATCGCTTTCTTCCTTCTCTTCCAACAATTTTCGCTCCAAGATGATATGACCTTTAAAAATAAAGATTTTAGAAGAAAATAACTTTTAGCAAAATTAAAAACCTTCTTTATAACTCTGTTGTGGCTCATGAGCAAATTCGTACATCCATCCAAGTTTATGGTTGCAATTTTTACAGAAGACGTCACGTACAATATGTTGGCCAGTAAGCATAAAGCGAGCCTCAGCCTGTGAGTTTTAAATTTAAGAAAATTACACATAAGCTACCTTTGACGTGGTAATGTTTACAACCGTTCTGAATAAATAAGCCTGCCCAGTAGATCCTTAAAAGATTAAAAATTTGTATAATGTCGATGAAAATCGGCATGACGCCGAAATACCAAACTCCTGAATCGCTATTCAAGCTTGGTATTTTGGCAACCTTTGAGGGGTTGGGATAGACCCGCTCCTGGTTAAAACCTCAAAAATTAAAAAACCTCTAAATGTATGAGAAACTATCTCCTTTTTGTTTGAAAGATAAGTCTTGCAACGGCAACACATGTAGAATTTTCTGCCTCCCATATGTTCTAGAAATGGACGTCCCATTTTTTCTTGATAAGAGTTGAGTAAGAGCAGGTTAATGAAAAACGGAAAATTTTAAAAAATTTTGAAAATCAGAGAAAAATATTTTCATGGCATTTGACCAGGAATGTAGAAAAAAATTTAACAACTCAAAAATTTATTTTTTACGAAAAAAAATTAAAAATATTATACTCTTCCAACAATAAGTATTTCACATTTCCTTCTTTTCTTCATCACTTTTTAATTCTTCCTCTTTAGGTGCTGAAGGTTCTGGATGTGTCGGCACTTTTACAGGACATGTTGGGTAAAGAATTGAATCAAACCAAATTTTCCATCGTTCTGGAACAAAACGCAAAATGAATGGCTGCACAAATTTGAGGTAAATTGCAAGAAGGAAGGGTAGAAAGATGCACGGGACGCAAACCATTTGATTATTTAAAAATCTGGTAAAGGAAAAATTTTTTGAAATTTTTAAATTTTTTTAAAATTTTCTGAAAAAAAATTTTCAAAAATTTTTAAAAAATATAAATGGCATCAAACCAATCAATCATAAATTTCTAACAAATTAAAATTTATTTTTTAAAAAAATTTTTAAGAAGTGGTTTAAGTAACAGCAACAAGCTCATAGACTCTAAGACAGCCTTTTAGGCTTAACAACAATATGAACAAAATTGTCGGGATAAGACATATTTCTGGCAATCCATCCACTAAAAAAATAAAACTTTAAAGGTAAATAAAACCAAAAAACAAACACTGAAGAGTCAAGCGGAAGATCAATTCCATGCGAAATAACTTCAAATTTTTGATCATCAAATGGACAATGCTCTGGAAAAGCTTTTTCTAGAACCTCAATTAATGTACTAGACGACGAGTTGTTTGTCAAATCATCTTTTTTAATTAAAGGAAAACAAGTTTGACGAAAAGGAAATGAAGACTTAAAAAGAAAGGTTAGAAAAATTATTTAAAAAATCAATAATAGACACACATCCGAGTTTTTTTTCGTAATCTTCGGGCTTTTTTGGACCGAATTGATAAGAAAAATATGTCGGAGCCGGTCCGGTATGAGTTGAAACTAGAGCCTTACCGGATCCGGTCTGATTTTCTGACCGGATTAATCCTAAAAATTCAGCTGTTTCAAAATCGGTCTCTAGCTACAAATCCAATTTCTGGATCCGGAAAAATATTTTTTCGGGCAATGAAAAATACTTAAAAAGCTTACAAGGTAAAATCTGAAAGGAACATTCGCCACTTGAACATCTAAAGGATCCGATTTACTTCCCATTAATTTTTTGTTTATTGACCAAAATTCATCAAATTTGTCTAGAAAAATAAAAAAAATTTTCTAAAATTAAAAAAATAGAAAAAACCATTTTTAATGCTGTCAAAAAGCCGAACGTGTTCTTCTTTTGTCATTGTAGACACGATATTTCGTTTGTGTTTAATTTGACTGGCCTCTTTAAGAGATTGTATAAACATAAATTTTAGAGAATCTTTAGATAAACATCGAACAAGTTCGTCTGGAAAATCCTGAAAATTTTGGAAAATTTCTTTAAATTAGGACCGATTAAAAACCAGTGCTTGAGCACTCATAACAAAGTTCGTTACATTTTCGTACTTGATAGGAAATAAGATATGAAACCAAAAATATAGGAGGTAGAGTCAATGACCCCGCGGATTGAGAAAATAGTCGGTCGGAGTTGCGAAATGTTCTTGGGTCGGGCTTGAAAATTGGAATTGCTCGTACTCTCACCTAAATTTTTGCTCGTATTCTTATTACGTATCAAATAACGCATTTTGGAACGAGTGCCCAAACATTGCCAAACTCTCAAAACTATAAAAATTAAACCTTTAACCGAACAGTAACAACCCACGGAAGATTTTGGTCTTTTCCTCTATACATGTCATAAAGTACTCCAATAGGATAATGCCTAACTGATTTAAAGAAAATTTATTTAAAAAATTAAATTAAAAAATAAACCATCTAATCATTTCTTCACCATTATTAAGTAACCAAACATTGGAAAGATCAATTTCTGTTAAAGCATTTCCAGTCAGAGTATGGAGAATTTCTTCCAAATAAAATGGAAAATAGCTTATACGTGGCAGCATTATCTTTAAAAATTTGTTTTTTAATTGGAAAATGGACTTCGGGTTCATAACTATAGCCTAAACGGATCCGGCTGGATTTTTCCGGAGTAATCCGGACCATAAAAAAATCCTAAATTTTTTCCCGGACTCCGGAAAATCCAACCGAATCCGGTCGGACGCTGTGAATTAATTAAGACTTACAAAGGTTGATTGTTGAGCTCGTAAAATAGGTTGGGAAGAGTCCAAATTAAATTCTACAGGGATTCTGCTTTCCCAAATTGTCCTTCTAATTTCATAATCATCCTCAGTTGAATTCATAATTTAAAATTTATTTCACTAAAAATTTAAAAATAAAAATTTAAATTTTATTCAAAGCTTTGGGTGTGGGTGTTAGTCACAAATTTTTTGAATAATCCGTCCTTCTTTTAAGTCAGCTGAGAAATAAAAATCATAAAAAAGTTCAGCTCGCATATTCTGCCAAGCACATATTTTTCCAATCAAGCTAAAAATCCACATTTGGCCAATAAGTCTGCGTTGACAAAACGAAAGTTTTTAGCCTTATTGGCAAAATATGAGTTGGCAGAATGTGTAGTCATAAAAATAAAAATCCAATAAAAGTTCTAGTTAGAGACAAAAGCGAGTCAGTCAGACAAAAAAAGAGTGAGTAGATTAGAGAAAAAGAGTTGTAAATACTTTGCCAAATAAATATTTAATTAAAATTCAAAATTAAAATTCCGTTTCTTTAGACGCGCAAATTTACTTTCCGCTCCGGAAACGGAATTCTTCCGGAAAAATCTGTCCGGATCAATTCCGGCTTTGCTTTTTAGCGACAATCTTATTAATAGAAAAATAGGGGCTATCCTTTATTATTTTTTTAATTTAATGATTTGCGTAGGTTTAAGTGCCCCCTTATACTTTTTTAAAAGGTCGAAAGTTTTCTCTTTTAATCCTTTTTTATAATAAAATTGTTTTTTTGTCCCTCTCAAGTGTCCAAAATTGAATTTTACTTTACTTTTATTTTTCCTTTATTTTTCTAAACCTTTTTCTTTTTAAGGTTGATGCTTTTACTTAAAAATAAATGCACAGTTCATCTTCAACAAATTCCAACAAAACTTACCGGAGAGAATGGCCAACACATTCATCCTCAACCCTTCGGTCAAACACCTCAACTTCTTTATTTTTTTACTACAATGGAGGACAAAGGAGAAGGTCTAGGCCGTTTACTTATGGTTTTGGTGTTGGCGGAGGAAGAAAACGCAAAGGATTGGAAAAGTAAATTTTTATTTATTTTTTTTTAAAGATTAAAGTATTGGTTTTCTTTAAATCCCCAAAATCCGATTAAGATTGAATTTTTTGTGGGAAAGGAAAAAAATCCTCGATAAATGTCAAAAATGCCTTTTTTTCTTTTTTTTGTCTCCAAAATTGCCAAAAAAATATTTATTTTTTTGGCTCCTCAGGATTACCAAAAAAAAATTTTTTTTTAATTTTTCTACCCTTAAACATTAATAGAAATATTATATTTTCTCACCCACAAAAAAATTTTTTTATTTTTACCCCCAAAAATTTCAGAAAAAATTTTTTTAAGTCTAATTTTTTTTATTTTTACTTTTTTTAATTAAAAAAAATTTTTTTTATTTTTACCCCCAAAAATTTCAGAAAAAATTTTTTAAGTCTAATTTTCCTTAAAAACAAAAAAATAAATGCCATCCTGTTGCCCCTCCTTTTCCAGTTGGATTCGTTGCTTGACTGTTTTTGCCTATTTTATACTTGTTTCTTCGCCTGCTTTTTTGTTCAGCTTTTATTATACACAAATTTGGGATCCTACTTATATTAATGAGGTTAATTTTTGAAGTTTTAAATTAAATTTGAATTTTTATAGAAAATTTATACTCGCTTCGATAATGGAACTTTGGTACTTAAACAAGGAATTATTGGAACTTTTGGATGGACTGGACAGAGGAATGTGTCTAATCTTCGGAAAGGTTATTTTAAATTTTTTTAAAATTATTTTGGGGGTAAACCTTAATTATTGAGGATTGAATCCTCCTCCCCCACTACTAAAGTCAAAAATATGAAAAAAAACTGAGGTCTCCCTTGGGTCTGTGGAGGAACATCCAACTCCTCCTCCTTCTTCCGCTGACCCACGGGAGAGTGGAAAATTTCCTCCTCCTCCTCCCTCTGTTGAACCCAAAAGATTGAAAAACTCTTGGTGTTGCCGAAAAATAAATTCCTAAAAATTCTTGTAAAAATTAATTTTTGCTCTAATCGGATTTATAAATTTCCAAGATCTTTTGGGTTAAACACTCTTAAAATAATCTAAATTTATTTACTTTACTTTATCAATTTTAGGCGGAAGTTGACATTTCTTCGAATTGCTTCTTCGATTTTAAAGAAGCTTGATGAACCTTATGATGGCGTATTTTTGACGATCTCTTGATTGAAATTTTTTGATCAACTTCTTTTTCCAAGTTATTTTTTAATTTTTTTCTTATTTTTATTTGTTCGTGGAACGTAAAAATAATTTTATTTTTATTTAATGTTTTTTATTTAAAACAAAGGGGAAAGGAAAAAATTGCAAAAAAATTATTTTCAGGGTCATTAAGCATTCCTTCTTTCGCTTAATTTCCTTTTTATTTTCTCCAAATAATTTTTTAGCCTTTGCCCGATCAATCACTTTTGTGCGCACAAGTTTTGCGAACCTACAACTTTTATATAATTCTCTAAAAACACGTAACCTAACAAACAAAAATTTTTCTTTTTTCCTTTTTTAAATTTATTTTTGTTTATTTTCTGTATAAAACGGTTGGGGAATAAATTTTGAATTTTTTCTAAAAATTTTTTTTATTGTTTTAATAAACAAAAAAATATTTTTTAAATGAATTTTCTTCAAAAAATTTTTCTTTCACTTATTGTTTTGATTCTGCCTCTACTAGTCGTTTGCCGTGTTGAAGACCGTAAGTCACCTAACCTTAATTTTAAAAAAGAAAAAAATTTTTTATTTTAAGGTTATGATTTGAGTTTTTTGCCTTGGGATTTGCGTCCAGGTTTTTAAAAAAATTTTTACTGTAAAAATTTCGAAAAAATTTTTTTTAATTTCCAATTCGAAAATTTTTCGCAAAAAGAAATTTCAAAAATTTTCAAAATTTTATCAAAAAATTCATTCTTTCATTTCTAAGTTCAACAATTCATCGGTCTGTGGCAAAAAGAGCGCCACACAGGATTTTTCAAGGACTTGCCTCCTCCAGATTTGATTGACTTTGCCATCAATCCAATACCTAAATTTGGTGCAAGAACCATCAACTTCACGTATTTTTAAAAAATATTTTCTCTTATTTTTTATTTTCTAGGCATACATATTTTGATGCTGAAAAGAAGGTGATACGGTCGGACTATGGGTTTATGCCCGTCAAAAACGCAACTCAAAGAGATCCAAGAGTGCATGTTGCCTATTTGACTACGAGCAGTGAAGGTTAATTTTTGGAGATTTAAAAATTTGTGTTGGTCCTTTCAATCGGGCGGTATATTTCCATTGGTAAAGAGAAAAGTGTCTGACCTTCCACTTAAACCTAAAGCCAAAAAACTGTGCTAGTCCTTTCATTTTCAAATGGTGTTAGTTTTTTCATTAGGGGCTACTTGTGATTCTATATTTGCGGTTCTAGACGGTCCTCTTGGTCGGATCTTCCTTCATTTTAAAACTATAACGGTCCTCTTATTGGGCAAATTTCCTCCTGACAGGACCTTCCAGGCTGGTTTCGTCTCCTGACTGAATCCTGACCTAACCTTATATTTGGACCTTCTTCCCGGTCGGACCCCCTTCCGGATCTTTCTCTCCTCCGAGGCTCTTATAAATAAATAAAAAATTTATTTTTTTTTCTTAAGGCTGGTCAATGATGGAACAAGGATTCTTCAAAGACGGCAAATTAATTTTCCACTTGAAACAATTTTTGAGACGAACCTTTGGTGTTGGAACAAAAGGCTCTGAATTGGATATACGCGAGGTATTTTAAAAATTATAAAGCCATAAGATTCTTTTTAAAAATTCCCAAAAAAATTTAAAGTTTGAACGTCAATTTGAATTGCATGATTTTCACTCCATGGAATTAAAAATAAGGGCTGAAACATCAGTACAAACAGAATCTTATGTTGCTTATTATAGAAAAATTCTTTTTTAAATAATAAAATTGGGGGAAAAGGGAAATTAAAATTTTTTTCAATTTTTTAACCTTTATTTTTTATCAAAATTTGCAAAATTTTATATCAAAATTAATGAAAAAATCTTTAAAAACATTTTTTTGTTTATTTACAAAGAAACACATTGAAAGGGCAGTAATTACGAACATATTTCTCCCTTTTCTTCTTTTTCCTTCTCATTTTTCCTTACTTTCTTCATCCAATCCCACCCAACCCATTTAATCCGTTTAAACCGCCAACTCCGCCAGGAATAATTCCATTACCGCCTAAAGGCAACCTGCCTTTAAAAATTTTTAATTTTTAAAATTAAATTTAAAAAAAATCCGCCACCAATCCCTCGCTGAGCGCCTCCAAGTCCTCCTCTACAAGCGCCACAGGTCCGAGCACAACGAGTAATCATACAAAGCTATAATTTTGTTAAATTTGAAGCTGATTTTATTGACCCCCTCAGGGTTGTTAAATTGTTATTTTAAATATGAGGGGTAGTACATAGGCAATTTCACATCCTACTTATATCCCCTTAATCCCTCCAAATCCCCCTTACTGACCCGACCTGAAACCCGAACCTTTTCCGACTCGAATTCCGATCAGAAGCAAGCCTGGAAACTCGATCTGATATTTTTTCTCAGCCCGTCCCCACCCAGTGGCCAACCAAATTTTAAAAACGTTTACTAAATATTGAATGTATCTTATACTGGTTCCAATATTAATATAAAAATAATTTTTTTTATTTCCTTGTTAATTTCCTGTCTGAATATAATCCTCGGATATTCTTCGGATATCCGTATATTCTCTCAATTTCTTTTATTTTTTCTATTATTTGTCTAATCTGCCATTATTTTTTAAAATTAATTTTTATAAATCTCTATTTATTAATGAAAATCTCTCCTTCCTTTTTTCCATTCTCTAAATTCATTTTACCCTATTTTATTATTTAATTACCCTATAAATAGGCACAACACAATAAGCTACATAAGAGAAGCAATTTAAAGCTGTATCAAAGCAAATTCCACCAAAACCGCCCCCAAATCCGCCAAACCCTCCAGGTATTAATCCGCCAGGTATTAAGCCTCCAAAGCCTCCAATCCCAGGCGAAAAGCCAAACCCATTCCCTCCAAGCCCTCCAAATCCATATATGGAAATTAAATCTTGTGGATAGATAATAGGGCCAAGACGAGCAGCTAAAGGACGTTGATCACGACAGCAAGAACCTCTTAAACACTGCAAACGACTGAGCAAACAAAATTTATTTTTAAAAATTTTTTTGACGCTTACTGACATGAAAGGGCGGCAATGAAGGTTGGCAGGGAGTTCCAAAGCCGCAGACTTCAATAAAAAATAATTAAATTTACAATCAAAATTGATAAAAATAGAAGGACCAGGGGGATAACCCTTGATCGCGAACAAGTATGGGCTGTTTTACACCTTTAGCCTTACTAATACCCCTAGAAAAATTTTTTTTCAAAAGTTTCTTAATAAACTTACGTCCACCCCAAACAAATCCAATAGGACAAACAGCCGATTGAGTGTTTATTAATAGGGGAAAATTAAGAACAATAAAGGTAATAATGAAGATAAGGTGATGACGAGGAATTAATTTGGTGGTCATCTCGAAGGGGATATTTTTTAATTTTTTGGAAAAAATTTTTTTGACTTGGAATTTTTTTTATTTTTTAAACGATTTTTTAGTTAATTAATTATTTTCTCATTTAAAATTTATTAAAATGAAGCGAGAAAATTATTTTTATTTTTTTATTTTTTTCTAATGAAGCTGTCAATTTTGCCCTTTTTTCCTCTCCCTTTTTTTCACACTGTTTGAGGCTTTGTAAATATTTTTAGTCAATTTTTATTTTTAAATGCTTCTACTGCTTTTTCTCTATTTAAAAATACCTTCCCTTTCTTTTCTCTTTCCTTTATTAAACATCCAAAAAAAATTTTCAAATTTCCGTTTTATTGTTTAAAAAATCTTTTTTTATTTTCCAAAATTATTGATTGTTGTTTTAAACACAATTTTTGATAGTTCATCTGGAATTTTTTTAGAAATTGGGAGGGAATTTTTGAGAAAAAAATTTTTTTTGGAAAATTAAAAAATAAGTGAAGATAACTAGGTGAAGATACCTAAGCCTTCTCTATACAGTCAGATCTTGCTTATGATTACACTAAAAATCGTCGTTATAAGGAGGTGTACAGTAGTGATGTTCGTATTAGGACCTCACTTTTGTGTATACTCGTTGCTTAAAAATCTTGTGTTATAACAAGGTTTACTACACGATACTGGAGGAATTCTTTAAACGAGTCAAAAAAATTTTTTTAATTAATTCAGCTCTAAAAATAAATTTATAAGAACCTAAAAAACCGTTTATTTCTAAGTATATCAAATCAAGTTTTTTTTGAATTTTTTGAAAAAAATTTTTTTGGGTTTTTTGATATTTAACTCTATTTTTAATTTTTTTCCAATTTTAGGTTATTATTTTATTTTTGTATTTTATTATATTTTTTAATTCATTTTTAAATTTTATTTTTTTTGTTCTTTATTTAGAATATTTTAATTTATTTTACTTGGTATTTTAAAAATTTTTTTAAGTCATTTTTTATTTTAAATTGTATTTAATTTTATTTTTTTACGTCATTTAATGAGTATTAATTTTCGTAATTTCTGAAAAAAAATTTTTTTGAAAAAAATTTTTGAAATTTTTTTTGAAGAAAAAAGTTGCTAAAATTGTCACGATTTTTAATTTTTTTAAAATTTCTTTTAAAATTTTTGCCAGACGTTTTTACTTTTTTTTTAATTTTTATTTGTAGCATTACGCATTTAATTAAAGAAAATTTTTTTAAAGTTCCCCTATTTTCCGCAAATATTTTTTGATATTTTTTGTACTTTTATTTTTGCAATTAACTCCTTTCTAACATCAGAAAAATTTTTTTTCTGCCCTAAATAGGTTAGTCATTTTATAATTTATTTTCATTTTTTAAAGTCTTTTCTGTAAAAATACTTCCTTTTTGGGGGATAAAGACAGATTTTCTCCCCTCTTTTTTTGTGACAGTTTGACTGATATTTCTCTTCTTTATTTTGTTTCTGGTTGCGTGTTTGGGTGATTATTAGCTTTACATATAAACTAGATATTTAATAGTATATGTAAGGATTTTTGTTGGAGATTTAAGGGGGGATAATTCCAAAATATCGAAGCGATCGTCGTTTCTCTCTCTTTTTTCTCTCCGAATAAAAAAATAACCATCCAGCTCTCCGGCAATATTCTTGGTTGGGATATTTGTTCAGGATATCCGCAACCTTCCCATACCCTCTACTCCAAAATGAGAAATAATTTTTATATTTTATTAGTAAATTGAAAAAAGGGTGTTGTTGGTGTGTGTGGTCTTTTGGAGGATATTTAATAAAGTAAAAATACTTGTGTGGTTGTTTTTAGGGTAGAAAAGATATTAATTAATTATTTGGTAAAGTGGTTGTTTGGTTGGGTAGTATATCCGGAGAGACTGTTGATAAATAAATCTTTTTTTATATAAATTCTACTATATTCTAATCCCTTTTTATTTATTTTCTAGTAAATAATATATTAAATTAACGCCTTTATTTTTTCAAAAAAGGGGGGAAAGGACTGTGAAAAACTGAGAGAATATACGTAATTTCATTTAAAAATGCCAATATTAATGCTGGCCAGGTCTCCTTGCGTGAATAATAAAAAAGAAAGAAAATGCTGTCAAAGCTTTCAATCAATGTGTTTCCTACTTGAAAGAGTGTACTAGCTAGTAGCTATTAAGGCAGGGGTGTGCCATTTCGTGTTTCGGCGAATTTCGTGTTTCGCCGAATTTCGCCTTTTTTGGCGTTTCGTGTTTCGCCTTTCGCTTTTTAAAAATGATTTCGTCTTTTGTCCTACGTTTTTTAAAATCTTAGAAAAGGCTAGTGTGCAGGGATTAGACGTCACATTTCCTGGATTCTCAAGAAAACTTTTTTTAACAAAGAAAAAGGGGAGACGGCACGTAAAGGTGAAAAAAAAGTTAAGGAAAAAATGCCTTCTTTAAAAATCTATTTAAATAAAATTTCACCTTATTAAGCTAGTAACTCTCGGTCCTTCTCAGTCCTTTTTTTTATTTTTTTAAAGTTTGCCGCCGCTAATAGGCAGTTTCTTTTTCCCTCAGCTTCCCCTCATTTTCCCCTCTCAGCTTCCCTTTAGCCCGTTGCCATCTCAAAAAAAAAATTATTTTTTCTCTATTTTTTTCTATTTTTTCATTATTTTCACTCATTTCTGCCCCAAACACAAACACACAAAGTGGCTGCAATTATTTCCTGCAGAAAGAAAAAAAAAGAAAAAATATATCCTCCCTTTAAAATAAATATTCTTTTTTTTTTGCCAGTCAATCCTGCCCTCATTTTGCCAGTCTTGTCTAAAATTTTTTTTCTTTCTCCATATCCAAACAATATCCATTTACTATATAATTTATTTTTTAATGTAAAAAAGTCTTTTTTGGACAACAATTTTTTTATTTTTTTATTTTTTATAAGTCCGGGACCAAATGTCATCCCTTGTAATTAAACATTTTTTTTAATTTTTAAAAGCTTAAAATTTTTTTTATAAAATTTCCATGAATGTCGGTAATTCATAATTATTTTTAATGTAATTTTTGGACAATTTTTATTTTTATATTGGCTGGGATCAATTGTCACCTTCTAAATTTTTTTTAATTTTTAGTATTTTTTTTAATTTCTAAAATGTGCCTGTTTGAGATAAATTCATAAAAGTTTTTTTTTAATTTTAGAATTTTTTTAAAAATTATTCTAAATTAATTTTAAAGGCTGGGATCAATTGTCATCCTTTAAAAATTTTTTTTTAACTTTCTACTTTTCTTAAAATTTCCCCAAAAATGCCCGTCTTCAAAAAGCCATCAACCAAAAAAGAATCTGAAACAACAGCAGTAGACGATTTTGGAGCAACACAAGCTGTTAAAGTATTAGATTCTCGACTTTGTATGGATTGTTATAGGTTTGGATGCTTTAAAAATTAATTTTAATTTTTTTCGGGAGAGGGAAAAACCACCGTTCTACCAAAATACTGTCCAGACATACAATAATAGATTCGACTTTTTCTGTGTGGAGGATTAAAAGAGATATCGAGGGATTCGGGAGATTAAAGGCTTATCGGAGGATCTGGAAGATTAAGGTGATATCAAGGGATGAGCAGGATTAAGGAGATATCGAGGGACCTGGGAGATTAAGGGTGACGTCGATGGATTAGGAGGAAGATTAAGGGGTTATCGAGGGATTAGGAGGAATACCAGGGGATTTGGAGGACGGTGTTCTTTTACTCTAATCTGCTAATATATTTTTTATTTTTTTTTTCAGAGATTTCTATACAGTAAAGAATTATTGGAAAACAGTAGTAAGACGGTGGAAAGAAGCTTGTGGCCTTTTCATGCATAGGTAAATATTTATTTAAAGAAAAAATAATAATTAAATACCTTTCTCTCAACCTAACATTTAACGAGAAATAAGGGAAAAAGGCACAGTTTTCTATAAATATTATTTTTACATAAAGCTCTGCTTGTTGTCTCAAAATTGTAGTAGTTAAGCTGCGCGCATATTAAATAAAATAAAAAAAATTTTTCCGCTCTCTATTTTCGCCTTCATTTTTACCTCAAATTTCCCTCAAATTCCTTCATTTTCCCTCAATTTTTTACCTTTCATTTTTAATTCTTGGGGCAGCAGTTACCCCGACATTTCTTCTTGAGAGCTGACAATACTCTTGAGAAGAGGGAAGGGTGGTTCAATTTTCATAAATATTTTTATTTCTTTCATATTTCTGTTATTTTTTTATTTTTTTTAATTGTCTTTTTACGTCAATATCTTAAAATGGATGTTGAGAAAATCTTTAAAAAATTTTTTTGACCTAATACGTTTTTATTGGGTTTTGGCATTAAAAACCAGTCGGGAAAAATACTCAAAAAATTCCCAAAAAAATTTTCTGTACTAAAAGGTTTATTTTTAAATCCCTTGACGCGAGGACGAAATGTCTTGATTTATCAAAAAAGTTTCTAAAAAATTTCTTGGAAGAGTAGGTGGGTCGGAATTTATTTTAAAGGGTAGGTGGGTCGGGTGGGTCGTAAGGGTAGGTGAGTCGTAAATTATTTAAAACATTAAAGACCCTTAGTCTAAATTTCCGTCTCGATTTCATTTAAAAAAAGTTTTTTCTTAATTTATGTAAATACCCAATTAATTTTTTTGATAATAATTTAGTTAATCTCCATCAATTCTAATTATTCAATTAATTTTAATATTTTTTATTAGAGAAAATTATTTTTTTAAATAATTGGACAAAAAGCTCTTTTATTTTATTTAATTTTCACTTTCAACACATTCACCTTTTTTGCCTTCTATTATCTTCTACAAAATTATTTTCCCTACTTAAAAAATTTCTAAAAAGATTTTCCGGCCTAGAAAAATTTTTTTGACCCCTAAAAAAATTTCTTACCCTCTAAAATTTTTTTTGAACCCATAAAAAATTCTTTTTGACCCCTAAAATTTTTTCCCTCTCCACCTAAAAAATGGGAAGTGGGGCAAGTAAAAATGCCACAAACACAACAATAGCTAATAATAATAATCAACAATTAAATAATGGGACAACAAGCAGTGAAAAAGAATCAGTAAAAGTAGATTCAAGATTGCCTTTTAATGAATTTAGAGAATTATTTACACTAAAAAATTATTGGAAAACGATTAGAAGAAATGATAGTCTATGTGCTAAAAATATGTTATACAAGTAGGAAGGGAGGGGGAAGGGGGTGTCTTTTGTTTTTGAAAAAAAATTTGTTGAAAGAAAAGGGTAGGGGAGGGATAATAAGTAGGTTCTGGTTACTTAACATTTGGCAAAATTTTCAGTTAAAAAATTGACAGACTTTCTAGGTTTAGGGAGTCTAGACTTTAAAAAAAGAGCGCCCTGAGGATCATCGAAATTTAGATGCCTCAAAAAATGGTCAGTCCAAATAACCTTGATTTTTGGGAGTTTTTTGAACGAGTTGTTGTCTAGGTCGTTGCTCGAAACTTGTTATAGAAAACCCCCTTTAAAGACTCAAAAAAATTTTTTTAAATTTAAAATTTAAAATTTTTCTAGATATTTAAAAATGTGTCCAGAAGCAAAATCAAAATATCCAAAATTGGCATCATTGGATATTACCTCCCCAGAATGTTCAGATCCGGCATTTGAAGGAATGGCTTCTAATTATTTAAAAGTTTTTGATGAAGTAATTACTTCAGTAGAACAAACGCCTGCAGATGCTTCTAGTGCTTGTCAAAGGCTTAATTCTGTTGGAAAAATGCATAGAAATAAGGTTTCGAAATTTTTTTGGGGTTTAAAATTAAAAAAAAATTTTTTTGGGGGTTTAAAATCTTAAAAAAATTTTTTTGGAATTTTTAAAAAAATTTTGAAAATTTCGAAAAGTTTGGGGTTTTAAAAAATTTTTTTATAAATTTTTAAAAATTAAAAAAAATTTCTAATTAAAAAATTTTAGGTGAATGGAATGAAATTTGATGATTTTCAACAATTGGAAGCGCCTTTTCTGTAAGAAAAATTAATTTTTTAATTTTGAATAAAAAATAAATTTTTAAGGTTTATGATAAGTGAAGTACTTCAGGATAGGTATAAATATTTTTTTAATTTTTTTAGAATTATTTTGGTGATTTTTGAAGGGGTTTTTCGCTAAAGATTGGCAATTTCTTCCTAGAAAAAAATTTTAAAGAATTTTTTAAGAATTTTTCTGGGGATTTTTAAAAATTTTTTTGGTCATTTTCTGTTTTCTCTCACTAGAAATTTTTCAAAGAATTGAAAAAATTCCAAAAAATTTTTTTTGGTGATTTTTGATGTGTTTTCTCGCTAAAAATAGGCAAATTCTCCTTAGAATAATCTTCAAAAAAATTTTTTATTAAAGATATAACGAGAAAGCAGAAATGTTGTTCAAAAAATTCTTTCAATTTTGCCTTCGTTTTATTTTAGAAGGATTCAATTCATGAAGAAACTCACTCCAAAGCAAATATTTTATCTCTCAAAAACATTTCTCTCTGTTTTTTTCTATTAAATTTTTTTGTACATTATATTTTTTATGTCTGTACTTATGTATAAATACTTTTGAAAATTTCAAAAAAAAATTTCTGAAAATAAAGGTTGAAAATTCCTGAAGAATTACCTATAATTTCTCTCTCCAGTAACCTTTTTATTTCAAATATTTAATTTGTGCAAAAATTAAAATGATGTGCAATAGTTTCGAAGCGAAAATTAGTTTGTGTGTAATTAGAGAAAGAGAGAAATAGTGACGTCATTTTAATTAAGAAAATAGAATGTGCATAGAGAAAAAGAGAAAAAATGACGCCATTTTTTGCTTATTGATCTTTTGGAAAGGGATTCTGGTTCTTGAGTGACGTCATTTTTTTCTATTGTTTTTCCGGGTATAGCCCAAAAGGACGCGCCGATAACGGCGCGAAGCCTTAACTTGCTGGAAAATATCTGGCCCTTGTCAATTTTGGTGCAAATCTCTTTAGCTTGATGGGAGGAATCGTTTAATACTTAATTAGGTGAGATTCGGAAATTTTTAAGCAAGTTATGGCTTTGCGCCGTTATGGCCACGCGCCCTTTTGGGCTTTCCCTGTTTTCCTTCTTTTTGTCCCTTTGTTTTTCTTAATTTTTCTAATTTTAGAAATGACTAATGTTTATTTTGAAGATCTTTTTACTGTCAAAAACGTCGACCCGGATGGAAAGAAGTTTGACCGTGTTAGCAGATTGTTCTGTGATTCCGAATCGTTTAAAATGGTTTCTTTTTAATTTTATGCCCATTAACTAGTCTTTACTTGTAGGATCTGATTTTGGATGTCAACACTCAATTATACCAGCTTGGTATCAACGACAAATTTCGTCTTATGCTTTGCTCGTCAATGCGCGATGATGGTCTCACAGATGAAGGAGAATATGATAAAACGGTGAGAATTGAATAACAGTCCTTTTCCTGGGGAAACCTTGAAGACATAACGTTTAGTTGAAGCGGTCCTCAAAGTTGAAACCACACTAGAAGTGGTCATATTTCATGTGTGGTCATCATTGCTTGGGTTCGAGACCTCCGGATATATGGGGCCATCTTTTAACCTCATTATACACTAAAAAGCGCCAATAAGCTAATGGCCCCATAATGGAAAGGGAAATGGTGGAGGCGTGCAACACTCACCAACAGCTGCTTCCTAATCCTAGCGTTGAATCAAAAGTCCTTGTTCAATGTTTTATTTAGGTCCGCAGAGTCTCAGGGAAAATTCCGGGGTCTTCGATTTAATCTGCCTTCATTCCCGTCACTCCATTATCGTTTCTTAATCCTATTCTTACTTTAAGATTGAAAACGTCCCTCGTGTTCGTATGTTCGAATATGTAATGTATGGAAAAATCTACAGAATTGAGGGAGATGAATACAACACAGAAACTAGCCGTCTAGCTGCTTATGTTTCGTTTGGAGGACTTTTAATGAGAATTCAAGGAGAAGCAAACAATTTAAATGGATTTGAAGCAGACAAGAATATTTATTTGTTAATTAAAAAGGTTCCGAATTGAATGAATTTTTGATTTATTTTTGATTTTTTGAAATAAATTATTTACTTTTTTTTCTTTGATGTTGAAAGTTTGGTTTTTACCAATTTTTACTTATTTTGTGAACCACAGATTTTGTCAAGTTTTTTGGGAAGAAATGTCTTCTGGATTGCTTAACGAAGCTTATGTAGGTAAAACAAGGGTACTTTTTGGATACACCCTCCCCCCTCGTCCATATTTTGAGTATCAACTATTCCTTTATATCGTTTATTTTCCCCGAGCAATATAAGTGAAATGTAAATTGAGGGTGGGTATATCCAAAAGGTACCAAGACGAGGGAGGACAAGTCTTTAAATTTTTGCTTTTTCAGATTGAGACAATTGAAAAATTACTGAAGGAAATGAACAAAGGTGTTTGTAGCAAAAATTTATTGGAAGAATGCCCTGAATTGGGTGAAAAGATTACTGAAAATGAGAAGCTGAAATACCGATTAAATATTTTGAAAAGGGTTAGTTTTAGATTTTTTAGCCTTTTTAATTTAAAATTTAGTCGGCTGAACAAAGCAATGGATTGGAAGAAAAGAAGACACCGGAACCACCTCCTCAAAAAATGGCAAAGGAAGTTACTAAACATTTTGAAGTTGTGGATTATGGAGATTCTATTATTGAGAAGTTGAACAATCTTTTTACGAATGTCATTAAAAAGGTTGTGGATTTTTTTTATTTTTGAGGGGTTGTAAATGTGCAAAGGTTCAATAAAAATGGGAGAGATGATGATAAAAATTGATTTCCGTTAATCGGGTTCGAACCCAGCTCATTCTCTCCCAGTTAAGTGGGCCCCCAGTACACCATAGTGACAGCTTTTTGCTTTGGCTGCGTATTCTGTTGGACTATAGTAAATGGGAAGGCTGGGAAATCTTATACTTATAAAATTAATTCCCGCGGGTTCGAACCTCACTCATTCTAAGCCATTAGAGTAAGCAATATCCCACTACACCAAAGAGGCAACTTATTTTATTGTCTTATATTCTGTTGGGTTACTAAACTGGGGATGGGAAATAACTTCCTGGATATTTTTAAGACGTCTAACTCAAGGAAAATTTTTTTCTTTTTCTAGTCTTTCCCAAGCTGGTCTCAACCTGTTAATATTAAAGAAACCTTCAATCCAAAATATGGCGATTATCAGTTTGACTCCTGTTTTCAAATTTCTCGTCATTTAATTACCGAAAAGAAAATGAAAACTTCTCCAAAGGATATTGCAGCAGAAATTATTATTAATTTGGAGATGATTCCTTTGGTTGAAAAGGTTTTTTTAATTAATTTTTGAATAACAAAAAATTTATTTTTAAGTATGATAACGTTAATGGTTACATAAACATCTTTTTGAATACAAAACATTTGGGAAAGAAAATAGGAGAGGCTTGTGCTAAGGTTCTTTCTTAAGCTTTTTTGAAGTAAAAATATTTTTCTTTAGGGTGTTTCAATCCCAAAAATTTTAAAAAGGCATGTAGTTATTGATTACTCTTCTCCAAATATTGCAAAACAAATGCATGTTGGTCATCTTCGATCAACTATAATTGGCGATTCTATTGCTCGTTTACTTGAATTTATTGGATTTTCGGTTTGAGTTTCTTTTTGTTTGGTAATTTTTCTGTTTTATTTTCTAGATTTTGTGTATCAATCATATAGGTGATTGGGGGACTCAATTTGGTATGCTTATTGCTTATCTACGCGAACGTTTTCCAAATTATTTGACTGAAAAGCCTAAAATTGAAGATCTTCAAACTTTTTATAAGGTTTAATTTTTGACCTTTTTTGAGATATATTAATTTGAAAACATGTTAGGAATCTAAAACAAAATTTGATGAAGATGGAGATTTTAAATCTCGTGCTTATCAATGCGTGGTTAAATTACAAAATGGCGAAAAAGAATTTATTGATGCGTGGAATATGATTTGTGATATTAGTCGAAAAGGTATTTTTGATTTTGATGCTATTGATGGGTCTAGTTCTTTTCTGGGATCCAATGGTTCTCAATTTTTCTAGATATTTGTTCTTTCGATTCTCCTTTATCGATTTTATCACTAGTAATCTGATCCAATCTTCGTATCAAACTTAGAAGATTGTCATTAAGGAGGGAAAGGTTCGAAAAGTTATGGATAGGTGTTTGAAACGATCTTTCCTCTTCCATTTTCCTCAAGTCCTATTTAAAATTTTCTTTATTCGACAAACTAAAAGTAGAAACTAAATATTTTTGTTTGTTTGAGAGAGTTTCTCTAGGTTTAGAAATGTTAAACGCCTTTAATTTTTTTAAATTTTATTCCTTTTTTTAGAATTTGAAAATATTTACAAACGTTTGGATGTTTTAAATTTGATAGAAAGAGGAGAATCTTTTTATCAATCAAGAATGCTATCTTTAATCAAAGAATTCGACAATGGAGGAATTTTAAAAGAAGAAGATGGGCGAAAATTGATGTTTATTGATGGATGTAATATTCCTTTAACTGTTGTTAAAAGTGATGGAGGATTTACTTATGATACAAGTGACCTGGCTACAATAAAGCAAAGATTATTTGAAGAAAAGGCTGATTGGATTTTGTATATTGTTGATAGAGGACAATCTGAACATTTGGAGGTTTTTAAATTTTTAAAAAAATTTTTGAATAAAATTTTTTCTATTTTTTAAAGACGATTTATGCAGCTGCTCAAAAATTAAATTGGTATAATTCTGATGAGAAGAGAGTTGAACATGTGCAATTTGGACTTGTTTTGGGTGAAGACAAGTTTGTTTTTTGATAATTGATGCATTTTAATAAATCTCTTTTTAGAAAGAAATTCAAAACTCGATCTGGAGATACAGTCAAACTTTTGGATTTGTTGGATGAAGGTGTTAGAAGAGCCGAAGAAAAATTACGATCGAGGGAAACGGTTAGTTCTTTTCTGATTCAATTGTGGGGACTAGCAATGAATTGATTGAAAATAGGATCATTTTGATGAGCGTTCATATAGTTGGTGGTGTTGGGTTGCGATTCCCTTCGATTAAAGGCAGTAAAGTTTTGAGAAGGAATTGTCAACAGTTGGCTTGGTTACTAACATTCCCTTGTGTAAGTTGAAGTTCAATAGCAACTATTATATGAACGGTTGTTTTTTGGTGACTGTTGTAGTTTTCCCGTTCTAGCCTTCATGGTTCTTCCCTTATTAGTGCCCATTAATAAGCAAACTTTATTTGGTTCATAATTATAAAAAATTTCTTTTAAGAATTTTGAATCTGATGGACAATTAATAGAAGCAGCAGAATCTTTAGCCTATGGATGTATTAAATATGCAGATTTGTCTCAATCAAGAATTGCTGATTATGTTTTTTCGTTTGATAGGGTTTGATTTTAATTTCTTTTTAAATTTAGTATTATTCTTTTATAGATGCTTGATGATCGTGGAAACACAGCAGTTTATCTTCTTTATGCTTATACACGTATAAGGTTTGAATTAATTGATTTGGGTTAATTTTTATAATTTTTTTCTGTTTTTTAAAGAGCAATAGCCAGAAATGCTAAAGTTGTACGAACTGCAATTAACAATTATTTGGCTCAACTTGAAGAAGGAATCATTCCTTTAGAACATCCCAGAGAAATCCGATTGGCTAAACAAATTCTGAAGTTCTCTGATTGTATATTAAACACAGTTACAACTCTACATATTAGCAAAATTTGTGATTATGTTTATGAATTGGCAACACTTTTTCATGATTTTTATAAAGAATGCTATGTTATTAACAAAACAAATAATGAAGGTTTGATTTTTAATTTTCTGAATTATTTAACTTTTAAAAAATATTTGTTAGATGGAACAGAGCAAATCAACATTAACTACAATCGACTTGTTTTATGCGAAGTTTTGGCAGATGTTATGCAACAATGCTTCTCAATATTAGGAATTAAGCCAATTGATAGGATGTGAAGAAAAATGACTTAAATGATTGTTGTTATTATGGTTTATTTTTTTATTGTGTTATGGTGAACGCAAGTGATGTTTATTTTAGAAAATATTTTGTTAATTGATTTTTAAATTTGGATTTCCAAAGATCTTACTTTAATGTTAATCTTTTTACTCTAATGAAGTGAAAGACTACTCTAACTGTCCATCTCCGCTTGTTTTTACAGTCTCTCTCTTCAATTATTGATTTTTTTCTCTGACCATTGCTTAGACAAGCAAAATCATGAAGTGGTTAGAGAAGTCAACTTTTATTTTATTTTCATTCTGCTGTGGGGAAAATAAATTTGACTTCTCTGACCACTACACGATTTTGTTGTCTAAGCAATGGTCAGAGAATAAAATCAATAAAGAAGAGGGATAATGGAAAAACATGAGAGACGTTCGTTTTCTTTTTTGTTTTTAATAGAGAAAAAGTTTATTGATTTGTTTGCGTCTCTTGTTCATTCATTAACCTTTTTTGTTTGTTTACTTTTGAAAAACATTTTTGTGGACAGAGTCCAAAGATGAGCAATTAATTTATTCTTTTTTTTAGTCAATAAGCAATTCAAAAATTGATGAAGAATTATTTCATCAAAATGTTTCAACAACAACAACAAGTTCATCATCAACAAACAACTTTTTATTTCAACGCCCTCCAATTGTGAATCATTCATTTCTCCATTAAAACACAATGGAAAGGATACTTGTCTTCACCTTCAAATGCTTCAAATGTCAACAAAAATTGTTTAAAAACACCTTCACCAGCTTGAGTGATGAAACAATCCTTGGAAATTTGTTGCTGATGCCTCCAGGTTTTGATTTTCTTTTTATTATCTTTATGGTCCTTTCTGGGAATGGGGGGGGTCTTTATGTAAGCTTGTAAAAGAGTGCTTGTTCACTGTCAAGCGTCGATCCTTTGTCTCGTTCCTGTCTGTTGATGGGGTATCAGGTTATTAAAAGTCCATATTCCCTCTGTCCACAATCTTTTCCATTTGCTGACACAACAAATGAGGTGTGAGGCTTATAAGTGAATGGGGTGTTCTAGGAGCGGTTTTTTCTCCCAATAGAAAATTTTCTTTTAAATAAATTTTTTCCTTTTATAGAAACTGCACAAACTCAAGAAGTCAACTAAGCAAAGGAGGAACAACATTAGCACTCCTGCAACAACTCCACACCTGCAAGAGAAAAAGAAAAGGGTTTAATCCTTGAATGGGGGGGGGGGGGGTATTTGCGGACAAAACTTGAATGTTTTTGACATTTTTAAAGTTTAAAATATTTTTAAGGCTGCTCTTCATGGTGGTTGGTTGGCTGGCCTTTGTGGCCCCTCATCGGTGACCGCCTTTGGGGGCCCAAATGGTATTGCTCTTCTGGTGGCGCCTTTGTGGCCCCTCATCGGTGACCGCCTTTGGGGGCCCCAATGGTCTTTGCTCTTCTGGTGGCGCCTTTGTGGCCCCTCATCGGTGACCGCCTTTGGGGGCCCCAATGGTCTTTGCTCTTCTGGTGGCGCCTTTGTGGCCCCTCATCGGTGACCGCCTTTGGGGGCCCCAATGGTCTTTGCTCTTCTGGTGGCGCCTTTGTGGCCCCTCATCGGTGACCGCCTTTGGGGGCCCCAATGGTCTTTGCTCTTCTGGTGGCGCCTTTGTGGCCCCTCATCGGTGACCGCCTTTGGGGGCCCCAATGGTCTTTGCTCTTCTGGTGGCGCCTTTGTGGCCCCTCATCGGTGACCGCCTTTGGGGGCCCCAATGGTCTTTGCTCTTCTGGTGGCGCCTTTGTGGCCCCTCATCGGTGACCGCCTTTGGGGGCCCAATGGTATTGCTCTTCTGGTGGCGCCTTTGTGGCCCCTCATCGGTGACCGCCTTTGGGGGCCCCAATGGTCTTTGCTCTTCATGATGCAAGTGGACGTCGTGGCAACAAGTAGTGTTTGTTTGTTATATTTTCTAAACATCTGCAAGTTTTGTCCGCAAATAAGTCCACTTAAATTCCTGGCTTGTATCTGGGGAAGGGAAGGGGTTTTTAAGCATTTTTAGGACTTGGCATCAACTCAATGCAGTTTTGTGGATGCCGAACTTGCTCGGCTTCCATCTAGAATGTCTGTGGATTTGATTACAAATTAAAAATCGTAGTTTATTCAGGTTTTGTTTGGGTTATTCTATTGAAATAAAATTCCATTTTTTAGGAAACCTTTGGACAGTTTGTTGTGGCTTTGTATATGGATATGCCCCTCAAGGCCCTGTTTTGCTTGTCAAATGCCGATGTAAAAATTAGTTTGTTAATTTGCTTGTGGTGGAGGTTTTTTAAGTTGTTTGTAGTCCAAACTCGAGGAGTCTCCAAAAACATTTCAACCTTACATTAGCTCCATTAACTTTTAAAGACTAAAATAATTTCCGGAAAATACTTTTTATTATATTCTTCCGGAAATTATATTGTCTGAAATAAACACATTTTCTGAAAATATTGCAGTATCCGGAAAAATAACTTTAATATTTTCTGGGAGATTTTTACCGGAAAGACACTCCCTTATATTAAATTAGAAAAACAATTTGGTTAAAATTAATGCCAATTTTATTTTTTTCTCATTTTTAGCTCCAAATTTTTTGAGTTAATTTTTCCCCATTTTCGTGTCATTTTCTTCATTAAAATGAAATAATCTTTTTATTTTTTTAGATTTTTCAAAAAATATTTAAGTAAAAAATGTTCAACAACAACAATAAATCAACACCTCTAAAACGTAAAAAATTAACCTTGAAGCCGAATGAATTAAAAGATGAAGAATTTATGTCTCCAGTGAAGAGAAGAGCTAAAATGGTTAATTTTTTTATTCATTTTTGGTTAACTTTTGGGGTTTTGGGACTCTGTCTTCTCGAAATTTTGTTTGAAGGACCGGCCAGAACTTGAAGGGTTTTATTAAAAGGGTGTGGTTTCTTCCCTTTTTCAGAACGATCCGAGAAGGATGTAGTGTCGAAAATTAACACTCCAGCATTTTCTTGGTTAAACTTGGGGGGACAGAGTTAAAAATAGATCTCAATTATTTCCAAAACTTTTTTTAGTCAACAAACACTTGTGAGGAATTCTTCCGTCCTTCTGGTCCAACAACAAGTTCTTCGTCTACAACCAAATTTTTATTTCACCGCCCTCCAATTAACGAATCATTCATTTCTCCATTAAAACAACAATGGAAAGGATTCTTGTCTTCTCCTTCTTCAAATGCCAATAAAAATTGTTTAAAAACACCTTCACCAGCTCGAATGATGAAGCAATCTGTTATTTGTAAAAATATTGGCAATTTGTTGATAATGACTCCAGGTTTTGTTTTTTATTTTTGAGGTTCTTTTGAGGGGCTCTTTATTTTGGAAACCTAACTTGGGTTGATTCATTGTCCTATTTTCCAAATAAAATTTTTTATTTTTAAAATTTTGTAGAGAAAGATTCTGATGAGGAAGATGAAGAAGAATTTGATAAAGGCAAAAATGAAGAAGAAATTGAAGACAATGATGAGGAAGAAGAAGAATTGAAAGAAGAGAAAACAACTTCAAATAAAATCAAAAAATATCCAACAAAAAAGAAGAGAACAACAATAACCAAAAAACAAAATGGAGGCAACTTTGTGAAGTTAAATATGCGTCATCGTAAATTTGCTCCAAGCAGTAAATGTAGAATTAAAAAGAAATGGAAAAGGAAATTTAAGAATTAATTTTGTGTCATGTGCAACATACTCGTCTGCATGGTTGTGTTTGTTTTTGGGAAATAAATTTTTTTTGAAATCTCATGATTTATATATCAATCTAAAGCCCTAAGTTTACTGATTATTTTTCCTGCTGGGACTGATAAGATGTGATCGGTCATTAAAAAGATATGGGTTGATAAGTCCGAAAGATAGTGACTTTCGATTTTTGTTGGGCCATAACTTCTTTAAAACTTTCTCCTTTCTCATGATTTATATCCGTTTAACCCACCGTGCATAATGTTCAACATACACCTGTTCAACATCTCTATTTCTTAAAATCTCTACACGGTGGAAAAGGCATAAGTCTGATGAAAGTTATGACAAACTAAATCTTCGCTGGAACCGGTCAAAAATTAAAACATAACTAGAATTAATAATTCTTTATTCAGAATAAAGATTAATAGCCTTCTCTAACCACATATTTTTTAATTTTACTCTAACTTTACTTTTTAATTTAACTCTAACTTCAACTACAGCCAAACCTTTGGACAAAATTGTTTTGGAGTCTGATGGAGATAATGTTGAGCTGGCTGTTGGTGTTAATAAAATTCCAGGAAAGCGTTGCCCAATTTTTTGTTGTCGAATAAATCCAAGTATAGATAGTTTACGTCCAGAATATTGCAAATTAAATAAACCATCAGAAGCAGGTTAAACGATGGTTAAATTAAACGATGGTAAAATTTACAAAAAATTCAAACAAAAAATATAGATATAATTAACCTAACATATCTCTTTTTCTCCCTCTCATTCTAACTTCTTCCAGTCTCAAAAGAACATTTTCAGCATCTTTTCCTCCTTTATAGGCCTGTAAAGCTTTGTTCAATAACAATTCCATTCCAATATGTGCACTTTAAAAGGATTTTTAATTTTTATTTAAAATTAATTTTTAAACCTTTTTATTGCTCTTTCCAAAACATACAAATCAACAGCTTTGTCTTCTGGTTTTTGTGAAAATTGTGAAAGGCCAAAATCGATAAGAATTAGGTTGAGGTTATCATCTTGCTAAATAAAAAAATTTTTTTAATAATTTTGTATATATTTCTTAAATTGAAGGAAAAGTTTGAGATCAGGAATTTAAAAAACCTAAATTTTGGTTGAGGAACTGACTAGATTCTCGCCCTTGAGTTAAAGAAAAATCAAGAAACCTTAAAAAATGCTTTGATCTTGACTTCGAATCCAGGAAAAATTAAGGTCTGGACCCAGATTCAGACCAATCTCTAGTTTAGTCTTAAATCTCCTCGACAAAAAATAATTTTCTATTGATGGGATTCGAACCCATGTCCACAAAAAATAGGCAAAACCAATACATGGCCTTTGAAAATTGAATTTTATTGACTGATTTAATTAACAACAAACCTTCTTTTTAACCAAAACATTTGAAGTAGTTAAGTCACCATGAATAAGGCCAGCTGAATGCATATTTTGAATTATTGAGCCTAGTTGACGTCCAAATTGTGAAGAAATTTTCTTTAAAAATATTTGAAACTTTTAATAATTTAAAAAATAAAAAACCTCAAATTCTGCTTTGTCTGATTGTTGTTGTAATTTATCCAAAAAAGTTTTTGCCGATGGGGCACTTAAAAATTAAAAATAATTTATAAAAAAAATTTAAAAAAGAAACCTTTCATTATTTCCGCAAACAATTCGTTCATATATAATTAAATTTTTAGACGAATCAATAAAATAAATTGAAGGCACAAGAATACCAATCTATTTAAAAAAAATAAAAATTAATTTAAAACCATTTAAAATTGAAAAAGGAATTTTTAAGAACGTTATTTGAATGATAAAAATGATTGTCACACGTGGGGTTCGAACTCTCCACCGTTAGACAGAAATAACAGGACCTTAACCATTACGTCACGGAATTACTTAATAGATGTCAAAATTTTGTAACTATGATTTGAAGTGAATAAAGGGAAATTATACATTAAAAAACAAGGATAACCCTCCAAACAAAATTTAATAAAAATAAAATAAAAAAATAAAAAAAACAAACCTCTTGACATTTAAGTATTGCTTTTACTTCAGTCTTCATTCTTTCCTTAGTTAACCTCATATCCAATTCAGGATGACGATACTTCTTTTCAAAACGTTCTTTAATTAATGCTGGCTTGTTTAAATATAAACATAAAAATAATTTTGCTTCTGCTCCTTGATATAAAAGTTGTTTTTGATTAGAATTGTATAGGTCTTTAGAATATTCTATTGATCCATTAATTAATTGGTGGTTTTGCTCGTTATCTAAATTTAAAAAAATGATTGATTAGACAACCAATCGTTCAACCCCATTTAAATGAAAAAATCAGCGTTTCACCGGAGAATATATATATATAACTAATCGCGTTCAGGATTCGTGTAAAAAAGTGCTCAAGGATCCATGTAGTCCCAAAACCTAATATATAAATTTTAAAAACCTTTATCATCACCACAAGAAGAATCATCCTCCTCCTCTTCCTCATCATTATCACTTGGAGGAAAACAATCATTAGCCAAATTCTTTTTATTTTCAATTTCTTGATCAATTTTAGCAATCAATTCACCTTGTTTTTTGATTATATCAGCAGCAGAAGAACACTAAAAAATTAATTTAAAGTTTTTTAAGACTTAAAAAAACCTCTGAATACAAATTAAAAGCTTCCAAATTTAATTCAAAAAAGTTTTTTCCCCATTTAAAAGGCCTTAATAAATTAATTGCAGCTTCCTTTTGTCCAATTAAATATAAACCAGCAGCTAATGCTTCAGCACAATTTAATTTGCAAGGAGTTCCATAATTGACTGGATTTGATGCTAACAGAAAAGGAAGTAAACGTTGTTCTGATGCCTATAAAAAATACTTGATGAAAATAACGGTCAGTAAGTGTCATGACGCTGAAGAAACATTATCAGATAAATTCCCAAAAACTTGTGGTGGGACTTTCAGGTAAAAACCGCCCAAGGATCACCCAAAGACCCGAGTTAACCCATGAAAACTATCCCCATCCCTGAAAATTCTAAAAAACTTTAAAAAACCTTGGCTCGATGAAAAGCAGTTTTGTCTAATTGATTCCAAGAGCAATCAACTACAGCCAAACCTTTGGACAAAATTGTTTTGGAGTCTGCCGGAGATAATGTTGAGCTGGCTGTTGGTGTTAATAAAATTCCAGGAAAGCGTTGTCCAATTTTTTGTTGTCGAATAAATCCAAGCCTGCATAGTTTACGTCCAGAACATCTTTTTGGGTCACATTGACCAAAATCAAACATTGCAAGAATACAAGGCATTTTCTTTGACTAGAAAAAATAAAATTTTGTAATTAAAAAGGAAAATTACTTGGGAAAAGTTTAAAATTTTTTTTATTAATTTTTACACGTCCAAAACATAAGTTAAAAAGTGATAATCTCATGGATGGATTCGAACCCACACTCATTCAGTGGCCAAGAAAAGAGCCTAACCGACCATACTACCGACCAACTTTACCAGTTTTCAATTTTATTGACTTACAGTTGACTATAGAATTTAATATAAACCTTATCGTCCACAGCATCATCACCAGAACTTTCAGAAGAATCTGTGTTTGTCATCTTTTCTGCTTGTAATTAAAAATTAATTTAAGAATGAAATAATAAAAAATATTAATTGGAAATAACAAATAAAAAATATTAAAAATACCAAAAATATTTTATTTTAAAAAATCCAAAAAAAAATGTTTAAGTGTAAATCAAGTCAATCTCTTTCAGGACTTCTTTGTTCCGTTTTAATTCTAAGTTCTGATTTAACCGAAGATTCTTTTTCTCTTCTTCGACTTGGAGATGATCGATGACGTGACGATCTTGAATCTCTATCATCCTTTAAAAAATAATTTTGCAGAAAATTTTCGAAAGGGGGCAATAATGTCGTTAATTCCAGGGGCATTTTTAAAAGAGGAAGACAGGGTGGAAGAAAATAAAAAACAAAAATAACAAAAGAATTTTGCAGAAGAGATTCAATCACTGGTTCGTTCCCTTTTCAAGGTTTCTGCAGTCACATTAGGCTTCTGAAAACAAATTAATGTGGATACCAAATAAGGGAAGGAGTGAGGAGAGAGATAGACGAAAGAGGAAGTGAGAAGGCGGGAAGAACGACACAATTACCAAGAAAAACTAAAAAACCTTGTCACGTTCAGAGCTCCTTCTTTCACTTTTAATTCGACTTTCCTTCTTTATACTAGGTGAACGACGTGATGATTTGTGCCTGTCTTTGCTTTCCTTCTCCTTCTTCCTTTTTCTATCCTTGTCTTTGTGATCACGATGTTTACTACTTCGATCGTCATCTTTGCGTCTACTTGAAAATTTAAAAAAAATTTTAGAAATCCAGGTTATAACTCTTTAATTTTCTATTGCTATTCTTGTTAACAAAAAAACTTTAAATAAAAAATAATACGTATAAAATCAAAAAAGAAAGAGAATAAGAGAAAAAGATTAAAACATGGATTGAAAAAAGAAAGGAAAAAAGAAATTCGAAAATTTTCCCCCATTCTTTCTTCATTTTTTTCCTGTTCATGTTTATTGAATTTAAAATTTCATTTTTCCTTTCTAATTCATTCAATACAATTTTCTCTCTTATTCTCTGATTTTCATCTCCTAAGGTATTTATTGCGCCTGAAAAAAATTTTTTTTCAAACAAAAATCTAGCAATAGAAAATCAAAAAAAATTTTTAGTCAAAGAAAACCTGCGTCCTGTAGATGGACTTCGACTTTTTGAACGAGTCCTTGAGCGACGTTTCTTCCGAAGACTTGGTCCAGAATCACTTCCTCTGAAAAAATTTTTCAAAGTTGAAATTAATTTAGAAAAAATACTCATCAGAACTCCGATCTCTTTCTTCCATTGGCCGAGACATTCCTCTACTTGAACGAAAACGATCATGGAATCCTCCACGTCCAAACCCTCCAAATGGATGACGATATGATGGTTGAAAATGTCTTGGAGCATAAGTTTGTTGTTGTTGTGGATAGAGACTTCCAGCTGGGCCAAAAGTTGAAGGAGGGATTGAAAAGGGAGGTCTTGGATTGTATGAGAATTGACTTAAAAACGATTGAAATATTAGAAGAAATTTTAAAAAAACCTTGTAGGCGGAGGTTGGGAAAAATCAATCCGTGGAGGTGGTGGCATTGAAACTGCTGGAATTGTCGAAACTCCCGGCGGCCCATCACTCTCGTCAACACCAGGAGGTAAATCCATATCAGCAGGAGCTGATGCGGCGGGCATTGCTGAAAAATATACATAAGATACAAATAAAAAATTTAAAACAAAAACCTGTTGAAGCAGACAAAATAGGAGCTGAAGAAGTGTGAGCAATCGAAGATTGAACAGGTAATGGTAGTGATGGTGGAATTTGGCTGACCATTGGAACTTGGGGGACTTGAGAAACCAATGGAAGTGGTGGAGGAATTGCTGGATCAAAACTTGGTGGAGGCTTCGAAAAATCTTAAATAAAATTTAATGCAAATGAATAAAAAAAGTCAAACCTATAACACTAATTGGCTGTTGCTCAATTGGAGGTGGTGTTGTTGTTATTGGTGAATGAACAAAAGCATCAGAAGTTGGCTGCATAGAATGCTCAGGTGTCATACTTGATTCAATATTTGAAGAAGGCAACAATAAACTTTCCAGAGTTTTAGGTTCTGTTTTAAATGATGAAGGCATAAGCTGAAAATAAAAAAAATTGTAAAAAATAAATTTAAAAAAACCTCCGACGACTCTTGACGAACAACTCCTTTCTCATTAATTACTGTCCGGATTACAGGTATTTGATTCAAAATAGTAGATGTTGTTCCCTTAAGAAAAAAATAATATATTTTTAAACCTCATTATAAGATAAAACTAATAATAGACTTCAACCAATTTATCCCCATTTAAGATACGTTTTAAAAAAGCTGAAAGGTGAGGGGGAGCGCTTGAGCGATAACCAAATTTATAGTAACCTCATCAAAGGGTAATACAATTTTCAGAACAAGGGTACCTTATAGTGAGGTCCACCTATATAAATTAATTTCCAAACAAACCATATTATCATCTGCCCCATTTGAAAGAATTGGTGGAGGTTTACTCAAATCAACAATAATTTTTTGAACTTTTTGTTGTTGCTTGTCTGAACCACCACCAGATAAATTAACTAATTGCCTTCCACCAGCAAATGTTGTTAGACCAATTTGTGTTGTTGTTGGAATTGTAGTAGGTCCAGAAAGTAGAATATTTGAAACAATTGCTTTATTTATTGCCGCCTGGTCATTGCCAAATTCTTGTCGAAATTTCCGTTGTCTTTCACAATATTGATTCCAGGTTTCTGAAAAATGTTAAGCATAATCAAAATAAGAATTTTTATCTTTAGTGGTCCGCTTTCTCCTCCTTATTTTTCTTTGAAATTAAAAAAATTCAAAAAGAGGAAAAAAGTCGTTTCACACTTATTTTGGGATCAATAAAAATTATTAATCAGCGACAGGGTTCGAACCAACAACCATAAAATAAATAAGCCCGGACGCTTCCCGATTACACCACCGAGTCACTTGTTAAACGAACAAATTTTACTTGCTACGATTTGAAAAGAATAAGGAAACATTGAGATATGGGCAACTAAAATAAAAGAGATCCATCCACCCCTAAAGTTCAATTCTTAAAAAAATTCCCCAAAAATTTTTTCCAAATAAACCTTCATTAAATCCATAATTGAAATAATCAGTAATATCAGCTCCCGGCTTTCTCCAAGGTTTATCTTCCATTGTAGCCAAATCCAAATCATATATCGGCGTTCCATCTTTTAATGTCGGATTTGTGTCCAAATCGATTGTTCCATTAGTCACTCCACTTCTATTTTGCTTTTGAAAAGGAACATTTGCTTTAATATCTCCAATTGTTACAACAAATTCATCATCTTCACTATCATCTTCGTTTAAATAATCAAGTTGTCTTGGAGGTTCAGCATCATTATTTACTGAAAAAATTTTTCTTGAGAAATTTTTTTAAAAGACTAATGTGAGGGTAGGGATGAAAAGAAGAGAAATATCCAGGAGCTCACAAAGGACAACTCACAAGGGAACACTCTTTTTAAAGCAAGACCTAGTTGGACCTAAACCTCCTCCTAAAAAACCTAAACTTTCTCCCTTACTCAAAAAAAATTTTAAAGTAAAATTAACCTTCCTGAGAGGCCTCTTCGTTCATTTCTTCTTGAACAATAACCGTTTCCTCTTCCTGAACAAGAACATCCATTTGTTCATTTTCTGTTGAATTTATCATAGTCTAAATTCAATTTAGAATTCACAGAAATTAAAATTTCAAAGAAATATTCACACCGTTAATTTTCTAACGGAACTCACACAAATATTAAAAATAAAAAATATGTACAAAAATCTTTATTTACATATTTAAAATCAAATTTTTGAAATTCCAGCTTTCAACGCCTTATTCACCAACTGTTTAATCTCGGCATTTAATGTCTTCTTAACCATTTGTTTAAAATTTAATCCTTGAGCTCTACGCAGCTTTCGACGCTTCCTTTCAGTTCTAGAAATACGCTAAAAATAGAAAAATTTATTTTAATTAAAAAAATTATTTTTATCTTTCAACCTTTCCTTTGTAACGCTTTTCCTTCTTTTTCTCCTCTGTCTGAAAATAAAAAAAAATAAACCAAAAGAAAATTTTAAAAATTGAAGAAATTAATGATTTTTTGGCATGACATAAGAAAAAACTTGATAAGAAAAATCAAGGGTATACAGTTACACTCTGAACTTGAACTGCTTACGAAATGGTCAATTCAAAACAGACCACAGAACTTCCATAAAATTTTTTCTAATATTTATAAACAACCTGTGTAGAAGCATTCACTTTAGTCCCAGTTGTTGATGCACAAGCTTTAGCCTCTCCTTCAGTTGGTCGAGTGAGAGCAGGAACAGCAAAGGCCCCCGGTCTCATCCACCCATTCCTTCGTCGCCTACTACCAAGCCTCTAAAAATAAAAATACATTCGAATTTTCTAAAAACTTCAACCTTTTGCTTCGTCTTTTCCTGAAACAAAAAAAAACTAGTTTTGGTCTAAATTCCTATAGAAAACCATTTAAAACACAGGGAGGAAAATACTAGATCCAATAGTTTTTAGATTCCAGCCAACTAGACCCAATGTTCTGAAACCCTCAACTTTCAACTCTAATACTTAATAAAACCTTTCGAGGTGCCTTTGAAGTTGCTTTTGGATTTGTCACATTTTCATTGAGTTCCAAACATTCAGTTGCCTCGACCTTCACCTGCATTTGACGAGTTGGTTCAGCCTCAGCACCTACCAAATTTACAAAATCAAAAAATTTTAAACAAAAAATAAACCGTCTGAAGCAGGTTCCATTTTAACAGTTTTACCACCAGCACCAATTTGCTCAGTTCCAGATGAATTCATGTCTAAATTCAATTCAAATTTTATTTAATAAATTTCAAAATTCTAAAAAATATTCACACCGTTAGCTTTTTAACGGATATTATACAAATATTAAAAATAAAAAAATACAAAAAATTTATTGAATAAAATATTTGAGTCAAATAAAACTTTTTTTAGACTTCGCCCTTTAACGTCTGCATAACCAATTGTTGATTTAACGCTTCAGCTCTACGCTTCTTAAGTCGCTCCCTTAAATTCCTAGGCAGTCTCTGAAATAAAAGATTTCATTAAAAAAGAATTATTTTTATTGTCATCTCACCTTACTTCTTCCTCTATTACGTTTTTTCTTCACCTCCTTATCCGTCTGAAAATTAAAAGATAAAAAAATCAAAATCTTAAAATTTAAATAATATTGATTTTTTGACATAACATATGAAAAGTTGATAAAAAAATCAAGGGGATAGTTACAATTTAGAACCAAACAATTTACGGGAAGGCTAAATAAATAAAGAAGGGGCCACAGAACCGCCAAAAAAATTTACAAACAACCTGTGTGGAGGCATCTACTTTAGTTGTGGTTGTTGCTGCACCGACCTTACTCTCTCCAGTTTGCGTAGAAGCATCCATAGTTGTTGATGCACAATCCCTATCTTCTCCAATTTTATTTCCTTCATTTGCTTGAATAAGAGCCAAGGCCGCCTTTTGCTTCTTCCTGGCAATTCGTACACTCTTACTCAACCTCTAAAAAATAAAAATGTTTGTAGGTAGTTTTTAAAAATTTTTCCAACCTTCCCTCTGTTTTTCTTTTTCTGAAATAAAAAATATAAACTTATTTTAGCTTAAATTCCTATACAAAAATAAGTGAAGCTAAATACTATGAACGAAAAATTTTAAGAATAACAGGGAAATGAACCTAACAGTTCGAAACTTCCAACCTTTTTGGATTTAAAACTTAATAAAATCAACCTTCGGGTTAGTCAAATTTTCATTAAGTTCCTCAGCTACTTCCATCTTCACCTCCATTTGACGGCTTGGTTCAGCATCAGCAACTATTAAATTTGTTAAATCAAAAAATTTTAAATAAAAAATTAACCATCAGAAGGAGGTTCTGCTTTAACAGCTTTACCACCAGCCCCGAATTGCTCAGTTTGTGTTGAACTCATATCCAAATACAATTCAGTCTAAATTCATAAAGTGATAATTTTTAAAAAATATTAGCCGACATTAAACAGAAATTAAACAAAATAAATATTTAAAAAAAATTTACTTAGAAAAATTTTATTCGAAAAATATTTACTGGCAAATAATAAAATTTTTGATTAAAATTTTAACAATAATTAAATCCAATCACATTTTAAAGAATCAAAAGTCAAAGGACAAAAATGTGTGGGAATAATGGATATATAATTCATAAATAATAAATTTAAATAATTTGGGCACAAAACTAAAATAATATAACTGCCTATAATTAATTAGAAATGGCAAAATATATTTTGAGACTAAAATAGTGTCGATGTACATGGAAAGAATCAAATGCCACACAAAAAGGAATGTCACGGGTCAACCGAAATCTGAGAACCTTTTCCAACACCACGATACCGAGAGTAATTTTCCAAAACCAAAATAGACTTCTTCAACTCATAATCCCTCTAACTGACCCGAACAGAAGGCCGATTTGAGACCCTAGACTAAAATTTTTTTTTTGAAACCCCCACGAATTTTTTCAAAATTTATAAACTTTATTTGTGTGGCAAATATTCCCTCCTTCTCTCTGACACAAAAACTTTTTCTTCAAAAAAAACCTCTCAATATTTATCACAACGTCCATAGAAACGACGCAAAGACGAATCAATTTCCTTCAAATAATAAGCTCCAGAAAACATAGGGATATCACAATCCTTCTTTTTCAGATAACAATCTGAATTTTAAAATTGATAAACACAAAAAAATATAAAAAAAAGAAAACCTCCATTTTTAACAATTTCTTCTCTCTTCTCCAAAATTTTAGTAAATTGTTCAGGAGTAAATTTATTTCTTTCATGTAATCTATCAAAAGCTTCTGCAGCACTTTTCTTTAAAGCATTATATAAAACTTTAGTTTTATCATTAAAACGGATCGTTAAAGAAAACATTGCTGCAACACAACCACTTCCATAAGAAAAAAGCAAAATACGTTGTCCATCCAAATCAGGCATAAATGGAGTACTAAAATTTTTAAAAAATTTTTAATTAAAAAAATCCTTACTCAAAAAATAAATTAATTAATTGAGCATAGAGAGATGGTGTGTACCTTTAAAATAAAAAATTAAAAAAAATTTCCTTAAAAAATTTAAAAACAGTAGAGATCGAGCTGGATCAAAACCTCGATTTTTCCTGAATCCTAGAGCCAAGATCAAGGCATCTTTCAGTGTTCCTTGATTTTTCTTTGACTCGAAGTCAAAAATCTGATCAGGGTTCTTACTTAAAATTAAGATAAAAAATCCTTTTTCAAAAAAATCTCGATCTCTAAAAAAACAAACATATTTCCAATCCGCTGTCCAAATTCCAAATGATGATCTAATTTATGTTGAGCATCGAAGGAACAAGCATTTAACGTTTTATCTGTAAAACGATCCTTGCTGTCTGAACGAGTTTTGCCATTTTCTAATTGAAGAATTTCCGCCAAAGACATGTTTTTGTATTCTTCCAAATCATTATAGAACCCAGCTGGAGTCACATCTCTTTGATAATCAACAAAAGAGAGCCAAGCAAATGCTTTTTGACAAAGTCGAGAATACGGAGAATGGAATAATACAGCACGAAAATCGTTTAGCGAGCCATTAGCTTTAAAATTAAAAATTTTTTCAATATGAGGAAAATATTTTTGCGGTTTGTCAGTAGGTAGTGAGTGTCCAAAATAACCAAATTCGACCTGGCCAAATTAGGATCCGACATTCGAACCCAAATTCGGACTTATGTTAGATAGACACTCAATTACCTACTGGCAGATCTCAAAAATTTCTAAAACGCACTTCTCCCCCATTTTTCTCTAAGAAACAGTAACCCAGATTATTACCAAAATTTAAAAAATACCATCCGAATTAATTTTCTTCCATTTACTCAAATAACCCTTATAACAGGCATCCAAAGCATGTAAATAAGTTCCAACACTGTTTGGACCATCAACTTTTGGATATTCTGTACAAAAACCTCCAATAGGTTTATAAAAATCATAGACGTTGGAAGAATAAAATGAACGAAGACCACGATCAAAAATAATGGAAGCTTCTGGACCTAAATTTATGAAAAAAATATTTTTAAAAATATAAAAATAAACCTATAAGAAAAGCAATAGCACCAGCACCTCCAGTACTTCTTGCTGCAAATTGAAAAAAAAATAATTTTTTAATGTTAAACAACATCAATTCCCATATATCCAAAACATTTTCGAACTAATATCGAAAAAAGACCGAAAAGGATTCGAACCATGACAGGGAAGAAAGGAAAGATGAAACACCTAACCACTCGGCCATCCACGAAACAACAGATAATCATTAATTTAAAGTCATAAAATATTCCTACCAGGTCCTTTTGAATAAACAGCAACATCAACACAAACAACAATAGCCAATCTTCCTAAAATTCGTATAATTAAATATTATAAAAATTTAGAAAACCTTCAAATTCATAATTTGCATATAACCAATCAACAGAATGCAGCAATGCTTGGGTTCCTCCAAAACAAGCATTCTTTTCATCTACACCTTCAATGTCTGTATTTCCTGATTCCACAAACAAATCCATTAGAACAGATTTTATACTTTTGCTTCGATCAACCAAAGTTTCTGTACCAACAGCCAAAAATCCAATTGAGGAAGGAACAACCTGAGAACATTTTTTTGAATTAGTAATAAGGCGTGGCCAGGAAAAATCTTCGGGAGCAAACGAGGGTCATGTAGCCCATCTGGCTAAACGTCTAATAGTCAAACTAGCCAGAAATCCTTTTGAAAAAATAAAAAAATCAAAAACCCACACCTTATAATTTTCCAACAATTGAGCAGTCACACTTAATGCCATTGAACACGAATCTTCATTTTCATGACAAAAACCCATTTCAAATTGGCCTAATCCCAAAGTATACTTATTTGGAGAGACATTGTCAAACTGAAAAAAAAATAAAAATAAAATTTGATTTCTCAAAATAAACCTTTTCCAATTCTTTTTGATCAACATAAGATTTTGGAAAATAAAATTCTGCTCCAATAATTCCAACATTTTGAGGTTTGCAAGGCTTGATGGAATCATCCTTAGAATCCTTAGAAGCTTAAAATTTTTTAAAAAATATTTTTTAAAATAAAAAAATTTTTACTTGACTTATCGGAAGGATTGTGAACACCATTTACCAATAAACCATTTTCTCCAGCATTGGAATTTTCCATTACTAGAAAAAGAAAAAAAATTAATTAGTAAAATAATATTAAAAGAAAATTTTAAAAAAATTAAAATGAATAAATGGATAAATAAAAATATTTTTAAATGATGAAAAAGAGATTAAAATCAACAATTTTGTGATAAGCAATGAGAGAAAAAAATATGTAAAAAAATTAAATGGAAAAAATAAGTGGGAAAAAGCAACGGAAATATTTAAAAAGAGCAATAATATAAGCAATGGAAGTTTAGTTTAATCTCCATAAAAAATGCTGTTTAATTAACAAAATTAAACAAAGCTACAAGTTTATTAAACTTTTTCACAGAACATTTCATTCCGTAAAGTTTAAAAAGAACTGACAATGCGAAAGAGACAAGTTAACTTATCGAGGCTATAACAAATTTTGCAATCACAAGACGGGCAAAGAACATATTATTATTAGTTTGACCTTCATCCTAGGCAGATTTATCTTAACCTTGATCTGATATAAATCAAAATAAAGCGAAAATAAACTGAAAAACGAGATCGGAAATAGAGACCGGCAAAATCGTGTTTGCGGGATCCCGCATGCGGGATTTTTTTTCAAAACCTTTGCGGGACAGGATTTGCAGGATAAATCCCGCAAAAATCCCGCATCCCGCAAAATCCCGCAAATCACAAAAAGTGCGGGATTGCGGACGCGGGATCCCGCAAAATCCCGCGCGGGATCCTGTCCCGCGCCGGTCTCTAATCGGAAACTATGAACGAATTAATAAAATTTGCAAATTGAGCAAAACAAAAATTTTCCATTATGAAATATTTAAGCAAAGAAAATCAAAATATCTACGACAAAATGTCCAGTACTGTCAAAACACTCATTTAATCGAAAAACAAAGGAAGAGAACATTATAATTGAAGAGACTGCAGAGAACAAAATACAATTTCCTTTTTGTCTAGTTTCCCAGCAGAGTTAACACAAAACATCAAATTGTAAAATGTTAACTTTACTCACCTTTTGAACTTCGTCGAACTGAGTGAGCGTATTAATAAGACTTCTAAAACATCACGATAACTTTTTCAAAAAAAAATTTACAAATTACAAAAAGTATTATTGATAAAATAAAAAAAAATTTTCCTATAAAAAAAATAAACAAAAAACACCCGAATAATTTTTTTTTCAACTCTGATTTCAATTTAAAATTATAATTAAAATAAAATTTGGCAAACATAAAGCAAACAAAAAACATTTAAAAATACAAAAACAAAAAGTATAACAATTAAAAAAAGAAGGAAACATATAAAAAAAAGAATATTATTTTTAGAGTTGCTTTAAAAATATATCAAAAATTTTATCCAGAAAAATTTATTTTTAAAGCAACTCCCATTAAAATCGTGTTTTTTCAAGAATCCTCTTTAACCTAAAAATTATCTGCTTGGACAAGATTATTTAATCCAAAATTATATAATCCAAGCGATTAGTCAAGTAAATTTCTAAAAAATATTTTGACCCAAATTCTTCTTATTTTTAGTAAAGGAAAATCCCCCCAAGCCTTGACCGAAAACACGATCTCTCTTTTTAAAGGCAAAATTAAAAACAAAATTTATATGTGGACAAAAAAAGCTTATCAAAAAATTAATATTATTATCGATTGATTGCCACTTTAATATAAAATGCTTTTTAAAAATTAAATTATAAATATATCGTAAATGTCCTAAATAGAAGCCCATTAAATGTGAACCCATTAGAATAAAGGCACATCTCCACTAGAGATCGGCTTGGGTCTGGACCAAGGCCTGGGGTTTTCCTGTACCCAGAGTCCAGGCCCAGGCATTTTTTGACCTTCGTGGGTTTTCCTGGACCATAGGCCCAGGTCAATAAATCAAACCCGAGACCCAAAAACAGGCCCAGGATTTTCAGGAATTCCGATCTTTAATCCCCAAGTCCACACATTGAGATACATTAAAAAATAAAAATCCCAGGGCTCTATTAGGACATTTACGGCAAACCTTATTACATATATTCTTATTTAAATTAAACAAAACTTGTTCATATTTTCCAACAATTTTCATTTAAAGAGCAATCATTTTGAGCAAAAACATAACACCAGCACTCATTAAACCAGCAATAGGTAAAGTAACTAGCCAAGACAACGAAATATTTCGAAAAACAGACCAATGAACAACTGGATGTGCTTGTACTAAACCAACAGCAACAACACTTCCAACTTTACATTGTGTTGAACTTATTGGTAAACCCAATTTTGATGCAAATAAAACTGTTATTGCTGCACCAAATTCTATTGCAAAACCTCCGGGCGGTGTTATTCTTGTTAAATTTTCACCGACTGTGTAGATTACCTTTAAAATTATACCAGATTATTATACCAACTAAATAAAAATTGAAAACTAGGTCCTTAATAATATACACATAACCCAATAAAAGATCGAAATCTGAGTCTGGATCAAGGGTTGGGGAGTTTCCAGTACTTAAAGGCATTCGGTTCATTTCATTCATGTTACGAACCCCAACCAAGATTAAACTGGGTATGAGCCAAATCCTGCATGTTTCCTGAACCTAGACTCAGGCATCTGGATCAGGGGTCCGAATTCCCCGCCTTAATAAAAACAAAAAAATAAACCCTATGTCCAAGTAACCAAAGTCCAACACACATTCCAGCTGCTCCATACAAAAGTAAATAAATTGAAGTATGTTTTGATTGATGTACACTTCCTTCATCATAAATAGCATACAAGGATACTAATGGAGCTATTGCATTACTAAAAAATATTTTTTTTAATTAGGAATTTATTTTTCGGGGAGTTCTCGTGTCAGAAGAGACAAGAGAGGCTATCAAATATTTCTGAAATTCTTCTATGAGAGAAACTAGAGACTCTCTCCCTAAAATTTGCTGTCCTTCCTTGTCCTATAGAACCTTCCTTTCCCCAAAGATTTACAAAAAAAAATAAATTTACAAACCTAACATCATTACCACCATGAGCAAAACCAGAAAAACAAGCAGTTAAAACTTGTAAAAAAGTAAAAAGACGAGAAGCATATGGATCTTCAGGTTTTGAAGAACGAAAAAAGCTTAGTAAAGATGATGCTGGCCTTATTGAAGCATTTCCTTCAAATTTGAAAAAAATTTTTTAAAAAATCCCCTCAAAATTTAAAGAAACCTAGAGATCCATTTTGATTATTTTGTTGCATTTCTTGCCCATTTTCTTCAATTTTTGATTTTTCCGACGTTGATTTTTGTGTTAATAATGTTGTTTCTGATTTTTCTGTTGTTGTTCCATTATTATTGGCAGGCTCTGATATTCTTCGATAATTTGATGAATTTCTTGTTGTTTCTGAATTTGAAATGTTGACACCACTAACAACTTTAATTTGTTCTGAACCGTCTGATGTGTTAACTAAAAAAACAATAAATAATAAATTTTCTGCAAAGGCCAAAAATAAAGAGGGTTATCAAAAAAGCTATGAACGGAACCCGAACCCGAAATTTTTTCAAAATCCTCTCCACATCTTTTCTTTGCCCATGACATACCCGTGCCTCGCCAATGGACAAAACTTTGAATAACTGAATTATTTAAAATTCAAAAAATTATTTTTTTTCGAACCTAAATAATTCCTAACCCCTAAAGCTCTCCCTTACCCCAAAGAAATTTAAAAATTCCAAACAAACCTAAAATATAATTTTTTAACCTCTCAACAACAAAGAAACGAGTAATTAAAGCAGCAATAAGTCCAATACCAAAACTTAGCGACAAAACTGCCCAAAGTGGCCATTTATCTAATCCAATATCTAAAAAAATTAAAGAAATTTTCAATTAAATTTAAAAAATACAATGAGAGCCTTCAAAAGTAACAGCAAAAACATTTACAGAAATACACAAAAAATAGAGAAATGGCAACAAAATTAATCCACAATGTAATGGGCGATTCTGAGAAAAAATTATAAAAATTTTTAAAATTTCTTTTGGAATTTTTCTCCAAAATTAGGTCCAAAAAATGTTTTTTTCCTGTTCCTAAACACCCACCCAATTTCCCAAAAAACATTCGTCACTTTTTATTATTTTAGTTAGTCTTTTTTTACTACACTCCTCATTTATCAATTTCCCCAATTAAAAAATATTTTTTCCAATTTAAAATTGCATTAATTGACACATTCCAAATGTCACATTCCCCTCCCAAAAAAATAAAAATAATTAATTTTAATTAATTTATACCCTTCGAAGAACAGCATGATCGATGAATAAAAAGAAGAGTGATGACACACAACCAGAAAGTATTGGGGAAACAAACCATGAGGCAACTGCGCAAAAATTTAAAAACTCATGTTATTTTTAAAAGAAAAGGCAAAAAAACATGAGGTTGAGATTTCAGGAATTAGAAAAAAATTTTTTGGAAATTTTTTTGAGACAAAAGAGACAAGCCCAATTTTTGGATAAATTATCCCAAAAATGAAAAAAAATTCCAAAAAACACTCACATATTTTTGTAACTTTTGACCATCTAATACCATCAGTTCCATGAAGTAAAATTGAATACCTTAAAAACAATTTTTTCAAAAACAAAAAAAAATATAATCCAAACCCAATTGTAGCCCCAACAATTGAATGAGTTGTAGAAACAGGCATTTTGAAGAATGTAGCAATTAAAAGCCAAGCTCCACAACCCGTCAACACTGCAATTTGTCCCAAAACTAATTCTTTTTCTCTTCCTTCATAAATTGCCAAATCCACGACACCTTTCCTCATTGTATCCTTTAAATAGAATTTTTTAAAGAATTTCCGAAAAACCCAAAATAAATCACTAACCGTCACTTGATATCCAAGCAAAGCGGCGCCCAAAGTTTCAAATAAAGAAGCAAGCAAATAGGCTTGTTGAAGAGTGAGGACACTAAAAGACAACAAATTATACAGAAAAAACCTTTAAAAACTCACCGGCTTCCAACGCTTGTACCAAACGAGTTGGCGGTATCATTAGCTGAAAATAGGTATATTTCATTCAATCGATCAATTAAAAAAAACTAACCTCCAATTGCAAAGGCTAGAACAAACGCTATCAAGAAACCAACAATCTTTAAAAAATAAGGTAAAATTGTTGATTAGGTGAAGCATTTTTTCATCTCTCCAAGCATATCCCTTTATTTGCCACCTACCCATAATGGCTGATTTCGTGCTAGGGGCAAAGAGAAGGGCTCTAGGAGAGATGAAAAATTCATCACATAAAGGACAATTTCACCAAAAAATAATTTAAGAAAAAAAAATAAAAAATAATCAACTCACAATTGTCCAAAAAATGTCCAACTGGAACAAGGCCAAATCTTCTACAACCATTATTATTTTTGGATTTTTTGGGGTGATTTTTGGTACAAAAAAGGAAAGAGAGAATTCTCAAATATAGATTGTTTCTGTTGTTCAGTCACCGGTCAGTTCTTTGTTTTGAAAATGTAAAAAGAAGAAAACCAAAAGAAGCAAAAATAGGGGGAGAGAACACCTCCTCCTCTTCGTCTATTGCAAAAGCAAAGGGTGTTTTTGAGAATAAAAAAGGCAGCTACCACCAAATGACTTTGAGTAATAATAGAAAAGACTGTCAGCAAAGAAGAAAAAGTGTAAATAAATGTCTGAAAATAAAAGTAAAAAAAACAATCTATAAAAATTTGAAAAAAAAGGAAAAATTGGACAAAGAAGAAGCCAAAAAAATTTGAAAATTTATGACAAAAGAGAATTAGACTAAGCGAAATATTTATGCGGACAAAATGTCATAATGTCGAAAATCGATTTGTTCAGAATTTAAGGGTCAATTTTAAGGGTCGTTTGAGTCTGAATACCGTGGCCTTATAGACACGCATTTTTTATGTTAAAATACGAGATTTCGAGATTGAAACGAAGCAAGAAAAATTTAAAAAAACGAACGAATTAATTAAAAGAAACAAAAGTGACGGAAGTAAAAATTAATTTTTTTACTAGACAATTTATTTTCCCGCCATTTTATTTAATTTTTAATCTATGGATTAAAATAAATCGTAAAGATGGGAAAAATTGAAAGGGGAAAAAATTGTAGGCCAAAAAACGAGTGGGTAACAAACAACACAAACACTTTTTTATCCCCCCCCCCCCTTTCATCACTAACTGTTCAACTACAAACAAGAGAACTTTGAAATGAAAAAGGAAAGAAGAGAAAAATTGGGGAGAGGGGAGGAAACTTTGTAATATTTTTTATTTCACTACTCTACTCTTCTCTATTTATCCTCTGCAACACATTGCCAATAACATACTTTGCCAATGAGGGTAAAAACCTCGTTTCGCCAATAAGTTTGTTGACGAACTGTCAGTTTTAAGCCTTATTGGCAAAATATGGGTTTGGCAGAATATGTGAAGCTATCGGCGCGCTGCTAAAATGTCCTACCCCCAAAATGTCCTATTGAACAAAAACCCCCAAAATGTCCTTATGAATAAAAACCCCCAAAATGTCCTCCCCCAAAATGTCCTACCCTGAAAATGTCCTAATGAATAAAAACCCCCAAAATGTCCTAATGAACAAAAACCCCTAAAATGTCCTCCCTCAAAAATGTCCATCTCAAAATGTCAAATATATTAAAATATTCAATTTGTCGAACTCAAAATTAAAAACAAATAGGTCACGTTTTTCTGAACATGAAGTTGGTTCGAGAAAAGATATAGAAATTTTTCCGGAAAATGATTTCCGGAAATTATCGAAAAATAACTTACTGAAAATTCCGGAAAATGGCTTCCGGAATAGTACAGATTTTTCGGAAAACATTTTCCGGAAAACATTTTCCGGATTTTCCGGAAAACATTTTCCGGGTTTTCCGGAAAACATTCTCCGGGTTTTCCGGAAAACATTTTCCGGGTTTTCCTGAAACCTTTTTTCCGGATTTTAAATTAAAATTACCCGAATTTAAAGAAGGGATGGGGTAGGACATTTTCTGGGTAGGACATTTTAGGGGAGGACATTTTGGGGGTTTTTGTTCATTAGGACATTTTGGGGGTTTTTATTCACTAGGACATTTTGGGGGAGGACATTTTAGGGGAGGACATTTTGGGGGTAGGACATTTTGGGGCGCAGCCGAAGCTATCTATTCCTTGAAGTCATTTGCTTTGTCTCTCTTAATTTAAACATACTCTCTCCTCTTTTTTACTTTCCCTCTTCCAGTCAGCCGCACTTACCGGCAACCAAAACAGAAATTTTTTTCTTTTTTTCTCTAACATTCTCTTCAAATTCCTTTATCTATCATTCACTTTTAAAAAAACTCCCCCGTTATAATATAGGCATTTTCTTAATGAAATTGGTGGGTAAAACGAATGAAAGGGAATAGAAAGGGAAGGAAAATAAATAAAATATAAAAAAAAATATATCTTCTTTTTGAGCGGCCAAAGCGATGACTGGCAAGCTTGTTGTCAGTGAAAAATCTTAAAATGTCATGGACGAGTTATGAAAGCCTTTTATTTATTAAAAAAAATTTTTTTTTCTATTTTTTTTGAAAAAATTGATGATTGAATAAATGAGGGATTTTTGGTTTTCCTTTTTTACGTGAGAAAAAAAAATTTTTTTGTTGTTGTTGAGAGAAAATGGGAGGTGTAATAAAGCGGATATAAACAAAACAAAAATGGATTTTTAAATTAGTTGAAGGGAATATATAAAACTGATTGTGGGAGAAAGGAGGAGCTTTTTTTCTTGTCCTTTTTTATTTTAATAAAGAAAAGTGTTTGTGAGAAAGTTCAAAATACATAAAAAGAAAATTTTTCTTTTAATTTTTTTTATTAAAAAAAGTATAGTACAATAATTCGAAAATAAAAAAGAAAAAAATTTCTTTCGTTTAAAATAAAAAAAGTCAAGTGTCTTTTTTAAACTGAAAAAAAATTCGTCATAACCTAGAACCCCCCCCCCCCCCCAAAAAAAAAGATAAGAAAATTAATTCTTCTTTAAATTTATTTGTAAAATACATCCATCTAAAAGAAAATTTTTCGTGTTTGTTTCGGTGGCTAAGTCGGTAAAGCGACAGTCTCGCATAATTGGGTGGTTCCGAGTTCGATCCCTACCCGGGTCAAAACCTTTTTCTTGACTTTTTAATTATGGCAGTCATTTTTTTTTTAGAAAATCAATCGAAAAAAAAATTAAAAAATTAAATTTCTTAAATGAGATCGGACAATATTTTTTGTTTAAAAAAATTTATTTATTAAAAAAAACAACCTCTCCTCTCTTTATTTCCCTTATCTCTCTCATCATCATCAATTCAAATTTTTTTTTTATTTTCCATTTAAAGGTCCAGTTGAAGAAAACCCATTTGGTGGTGCTGTTTGTTGTTGTATTATTATTTTATTATTTTCAACTACAATTTTGCTCCCATTCTTTTCCTCTACTTTATCTTCCTCTTCTTCTTCTTCTTCCTCTTCATTTTGTTGTTCCCAATCATATGGCTCTTCTGGATTTATATCATTATTTCTTATTGCCAAAGAAATTAAATCACGAACATACTTTAAAAAATAATTTTTTATTAGTAAAATATAGTCGGATCTCGTTATAAAATAACCCCTCTCAAGCATCTCTCATCAGTTTTGGTGGAGGAACAACTGGAGTAAAAAGGAGTTATAAAATACACTCATTATTACGTATATGTACCTCATTTGGACGCGGATCTTCCTAAACAATACCCTCTCTATTTAGGGTACACCTCGTTATAAGGTAGTTGAAAAAATTTAATCTTCCAACGAGGCGTTTTGTGAGGGCATCTTATAATGAGGTCCGACTACTTTTAAAAAAGTAAAAAAAATACTTGATAACTTGGAAGTGTATTGTAATCAAGCTGATCCAGATAAGTAAGAATACGACGAAATTCCATCTTTAAAAAAATTTTTTAAATTTTCAAAAATTAAAAAAAAACAAACTCTGGGACAATGCTTAAGTAAATCAATCTGAAAAAAAATTTTTTCAAAAAAAATTCCAAAAATTTCAAACAAACCATTCCCTGTTGACTTCTAGTCTCTTCTTTTATTCTTCTAACTTCATCACGTTCAGCTCCATGATATCCACTCCAAGGTAATTCACCAGCCATAAATTCTGCCACAACATAAAGCCAACTTTCCAAATCATCTTTAGGGGATTGTTCTTGTGCTCTATGGGCTGCTAATGGTGCATAACGGATTGTACCTCTTTAAAAAATTTAAAAAAATTTTCCAAAGGAAAATTAAAGGGCATTAGGAATGGATCAGAGATGGGGCGTGTTGAGAGAAAAAAGTCAGATTTAAAAATTGAATTAGAAAATTATAAGTGGATCATAGATAGGCCGGGTTGAGAGAAAAAGTGTCATTGGGTTTTTAAAATTCTCTTCGTATCCGGCTTTGTGTTTGGGTTTGTCGAAAAAAGCCCGGGTTCCGGATCGAAAAAAAACAATATTTCGTGTAACCCGTCCCATCCCTAGTTCATGCAAAATTCTCAAAACACTTAAAAACTTTAAAAAAATTTTTAAGCAAACCTGAATTGTGTATTTTCTCTAGGCGGTTTAATTTCACCACTTTGCAATTTAAATTGTCTACATAATCCAAAATCTATCAAAATTATTCGACAAGTCTTGTTATCTTTTGATTGTAATAATGCAAAATTTGAAGGTTTAACATCTCTGTGAACATAACCAAGTGAATGAAGTTGTTCTAAAGCACTCAACATTTCTAATGAAAGTCTTAATGCTGTAGGGGCTGAGAAACGATAATGTTGAAATTGAAGACGAAGTTTGTACAAATTTTCTCCTAACTGTAAAGAAAAAAATATTTAAAATAATTTTTTGACCTTTTATTGGTTCTTTTAGAATCTCGGAATCATTTCTAAAAATCCCTAGCTTTAGTCTTGGTACACTAAAAATGCCTGAAGCCATCCCTGACAAGCCCACATCTCCAAAGGAGTGTGCTGGAGTACCCAGAAATCTGACCTAAACATTTTCCGACAAGGAATCAGATCCGAAATTTTCTCAATCCGGCCCATCCCTATTCTTCATCTAGGAATTAATCTCCAAATTTATTAAAAAATAAATCAAAGCAAACCCTATTCATTATGAGAAATTTGAAATGTTTTTGAATCATCCCTCTGTCAACAAGATTACAAAAATGAGTCAAGTGTGATTTGTTTGCTGCTTTTAGAACCAAATAGTCCATACTTAGAGCGCGTGTAGCAATGTCACAAACTTCGAGTTTTGCAGCAAATAATTCTGGAAAGGGAGAAAATGAAAAAAAACTTGAAAAACCGTCTCCCCTTCCAAAAAGAATTAAAAACTCACTTCCATCTCGTGTCCGCAACACCTTTAAAAGAATTTTTAAAATCAAAGAAAAATTTTTTAAAAAAAAACCTCATAAACAGCTCCATATTTCCCCGAAGCAATCCTTTTTCCAACAGCATAAGAATCTTCTTGTCCACGAATTATATTATTGCTGGAGGGAAGTCTGGAAGAAACCAATTCCTGTGAGTGTTCTGCATCAAGACCCTAGAAGATAAAAAATTTTAAAAATTTAAATTAAAAATTTTTCTGCTCTTCCAAAAGTGACAAAAAGGTCAAATAGTCCAAAAGAGTCAAAATGGACGAATTAATAAAATTAATGATATAAGCTTGTTCCCCTCTCTCCACCTGCATTTTAACTCCAAAAAATATTTTTAAATAATCCTTAAAGGAAAAAAACTTTTTTTTACTTCAAAACTGTTGTCGTCGTTCATAGAGATTAATTAATTTATTTTAAGAAAAAATTTTTTTCAGAAAAATAAAATGATTTTTGTGCTTAAAATAAATTTAAAAACAAAGAATACAAAAAAAGAAAAAAATTTTTTTAAAGAAATTGCGAGAAGGATTGAGCAGCGAGAAGGACAAACATTACAACATTTGAAAAAAGTTAATGTTAAAATTGTCTTTTTTTTTAATTGTGTGGACAAATAGAGATGGATAATGAAGAGGATATATTTTTGTAATATTAAAAACAAACATTAAAAAAATAAATATTAAGGAATTTCTTCTTTTATTGTTTAAAGAGGAACGGAATGGAACGGGGAATAGTGAAGGGGTACTTTTGAAAAAAAATTTTTAAAGCTGTCAGAAACAGAGAAAGAAAGAGGAGAACGCATTGCTTATCCTCCACACTTCTCTCCATTTAATTTAAAAAATCCCCGATCAAAAAAAAAGTAATAAAAACAACAAAATGTTTTGTGAATCGATTTGAAGGGCCCCGTTAAAAAAAGAAACATAGAGACGAAAAGGATGTGAGGGATGATCAAAAAAGACAAGCCCCAAAAGATCGACATTTAGATCAAGAAAATCACAAGTTGAGAGAGGAACTGACAGAATATCCCAACAAAATTTTTTAAAGGATAATGGAACTCAAATTAAACCAAGAAACTCATAAAAGTGGCATTTCCAAAACAGAAAATCAACCCAAAAATTAAAAAATAAGAATTTCGCATTAGCCAACAAATTTATTTAAAATATAACAACCTTGTTGATTTTTCCATCCTTTCAAGTATTGATCTTCTGGGTTAACTGCTCTATCAATTGAGAGGTCATGTGCACATGAAAAGCCAAGTGTGCTTGATTGCTTGAGTGGATTGAAAAAATAAAGAAAGGTGTAATTATATTAAGAACAGCTGAGCTTTTGAAGATTCTTTGCTTTTCTATAATATTTTTATTGAAAAAATTTTTTTTCAACATTCAAAAGGAAAAGATATTAAAAAAGAAAAAAAACTTTAAAATGAGCAATTAACATAAAAATAACAAACCATTTTTTATTGCAAAAAAAATATAATTTTAAAAAACAAGAGTATATATTTAGTCTTAATTCACAAAAAGAAGAAAAAAGGATCAAAAACAATTATAAAATTCTTATTCAGAAAAAAATTTCGACTCAAAAAATTTTTGAGCTCCAGACAGTCTTAGTAGTCCAATTAAGGTTTAGTTAATCACATAAAAGTTTGTGATGAAGTTTTTTGGACTCATAAACAGACTAATACTTTCATTGGACTAATAAAACTTAATGAACTCATAAACTGTTCCAGAAGTCAATTTCTGTTTTTAATCCATTTTAAATATAAGCACGGAAAAATTTGTTCTTAAAACAGCAAAAAACCTTAAAATTAACAAACCTTAAAATTTATTTATTTACTTCTTTTTTGGGTAATTTTTCTTTCACTTTCTCTTGGTCACAGGGTGCCGGTTTAACAAAAGGAATTTTTTCTTTATATTGTGGAGGCATAAATTCACGTAAAGCTTCAGGAATTAAAATACAATCAGCAGTCTGATAATTTTCTAAAACAGCACAAATAACTCTTGTTGTTGCACACATTGTTGCATTAAGCATATGAACAAAATTAACCTAAGATTTTTGAGAAAAAAATGTTTTTTTTCTTAAACAATGCCAAGGTTGCTTTAGGAGGCCGTACTCAAATATTTTTTACTTTACTTACTTTAAGATATATGTTTCTTACTTTAAGATATACTCACAAAAAATGTTTTTTTAATATATTTGGTCAGACAATGGGTAATGGGAAGATTCTAGCATGTATTGTTCTCCAACCCTGTAAGTCGAGGAATTCGAATCATTTCTTGAAAATTTCCAATCTCCCATGGGGAAAGAAAAAAATTTCCTCGTCCCACCAAACTCACGTATGGTTTCCTTAATGGGGGGGGGCTTTCCTTGACTGGGAACAACCCTATAACTGCCTAAGCGATAACTCAATTTAAATAGAGTTTTAAATACACGAGATGTAACTCTTAAAGGGAAACCCGAAATAGCATCAGAGGCCCCAAAAAAGTTCAAAAAATTTTTCTAAATTAGCAAACCTCTCCATCCAACTTTTTAGTTTGTCCATAACGAATTTTAAGTCTTCTCGATTGATAATCTGTACAATTTGAACACGAAACCAATTCACGAAAAGCTCCACTTGCAGGAAACCAAGCTTCCAAATCAAGTTTTTTAGATGCTGCATTATTTAATTCACCAGAGACAATATTAACAATTCTATAAGGAATTCCAAGAAGTTGATAATAAAATTCAGCATTTCCAATCATCTATTTAAAAACAAAAAACTGAGTTATTCTAAAAAACATGGGTCCTACAAAAGATAAGCAAGACATTCTCTTCCTATATTTTTGAGGTTTCCCAGCAGGGATGTCAAGTGTTATCCGAAACTTTATTCGACCAAAACTAGATACGAAAAAATTAAAAAACCCAGCCGATCTGGCTCACATCAACTTTTTACTCAACTCGTAGTATCCCTGTTTCCAAGGGTTTAATGAGTGTATTAAGTCAGAATCTGAGTTCAGATTCTTCCTACTCATGTCTTCTAGGGACCAATATTCTTCAGGATTAAAAAAAGCGAAAGAAAAAAATTTTAAAAACCTCATCAAAATGCTCCCAAGATTCATCATCAAATGGCGAACAAATAACAAATTGTTCAACCTTTTCAAATTGATGAACTCGAAAAATTCCACGAGTATCACGTCCATGACTTCCAGCCTAAAATAAAATTTAAAAAAATATTTTCTAACGAAAAACCTCTTGTCGAAAACATGTAGACATACCAGCATATTTTAATGGCAAATTTGCAGGTACTAACCATTCATCACCTTTTAGATAAAATTTAAAAAAAAATTATAAGCTAAGAACAAACGATGAAATGCAGCTATAGGTTGTTCTGAAGTAGCAATTAAATACTTATCGTCACCAGAATTTTCGTTCTCAGAGCCTTTTCCGACTACCTAAAAAATTTTTTTAAGTTAAAAGAAGTCTCCTTAGTTTCTCAATCACTTGGGGGACGATATCTAAGAAAATAAAAACAAGAAACCGCAAACGGACTCGAACCAACTACACACAAATTAGCTAATCCAGCACACTACCGATCAACCACGGAACATCATAAAACAGATTAAACAAAAAATGCTCTAATGCAATTAAAAAACTCACTCTATAAAGCTCTTCATCAAATTGACTTAATTGAGCAACTTCTTGCATAAATTCCTAAAAATTTCAAAAATAATTTAAAAAAACAATAAAACCTTTCTCATAAAAAATGGAGGATAAATTGGAACAAATCCTTTTTCCGAAAGAATTCTTAAAGCTAATCCAATTAATGCTTGTTCAAGAAAAACTAAAGGTCCTTTAAGGAAGAAGCTTCTACCACCAGCAACATTAGCACCTCTTTCACCATCAAAACCATCTACCATTGTAACCAAGTCAACCTTAAATAAAAAATGAGAAAAAGTATGAATAAGGGCGTGGAATCCTTCCTGACTCGGCGAACCTAGCCAAAAAAAACCAACATTTATTTATACCTTTAGGGGATCGGCCAGCGTCTTTCCCTTAACTAAAGACGAAAGTACTCAAGACCATGATAAGCAACCATGACCATGACTCGTCAAGGGTCAAGTCGTAAGATCTTCCCGAACCTAGAGTCTAGACCCAAGCATTTGTTGGACTTCCATCTGGCCTGATTTTTCCTAAACCCAAAACCACAACTAGGAACCAATGAACTCAAAAATTGAATATAAATATTCAAAGATAGCCTAAAAGGACGCAGATTGAGGAAAAAACCTCAAAACCCATAAAAGAAAATAACTCAAAAAAACTTACATGAGAATAACATTTCCGACTTTCACAATCCCCAAAAGTCCTCTCCACTTTATTGTCATCTTCATTATCACTTATCGGAACAGAATCATGCAATAAATTCCCAATTTTCTTCAAATTTTCATTTCGATCCTTTTCCAAATTTTCCATTTTTAAATTCGTTTGAACAGTTTCCTCGTCCAATTTCTTTTTTAAATTTTTGAGTTGAGCAATGGAAAAAGGCTGAAAATATATAAAAAAGAGTCCTCAAAAACAAGAAAAAACCTTAAGAACGTCCATACTCAAAACATCAAATTTAGTCACAAAATCAGCGGGGAGTTCTTCCGGCCCGCCTTGTTGTTCCTTTTTCTATAAAATAAACATTTTTGAAGATCAAAAAACACACAAAATTAACCTTCATTTTGTCACCTATAGTTGTGCTACACATTTTACTTGCACGATTAATAGCATCCAAATTGAAACGTTCTAAAAATGATTTTATATTTAATCTAAAGAGAGCAAACAAAAATCTCAGTTATCGAGTCTCCGATTTTTCGACCTATCAAACTCGATCCCTGTCCCACCCTCACAATCCGGTCCCTAATTTCTCTTATTCACAAACCCTATGCGCTTCGCCCAGTTCATCCCAAAGATAGATATATCCCGGAGATGACAAAATGTCGTTTTTCTCGACGACCTTTCCCTAGGTTGATCTTTACCTAGGCAATTCTCTCACGTTTTCCCCAATAACTACAAGGAGGTCCTCTATATGTATTACAAAATAAATCATATAGAAATAAACCATTAAAACCCTCAAAAAAATCTTTCAAACCTTTTCTCCATTCAACATCAGCTTCAATAACTTTGTCAACTAAAGTAACATCAGCAAAACGTCCTTTTTGAGAAATTCTAATTAAGTCTGGATTGCCTCCTTTTTCAACACGAAAGAGATCAATGTTTAGAACCATTTATATAAATACTAGATTAAAAATTATGCAAAAAACTCTGAAAAAATTAAATTAAAAATTAAATTTCGAGAATAACTTTGATTGAGTCAAAATTGAAGAAAAAAAATAAAAAATGGGGTGGGGGATCATTGAGTCCCGCCTGTTGAGTCCCGGAGTCATATTTTGGGCCATAACTTTTTAAGTTTTCAACTAATTCGAAATAATCTTTTATAATTCGAAAGCTCTGAATGTGAGGATCATTTTCGCCAACAGGATTGATTTGATCAGATCATCTTACAAAAAGTTACATCTAAATAAGTGCGCGCAATCGTCATTTTTGATCTTTATTAGGCTGTAACTTTTTCTAACATGATCAGATCAGATCAATCCTTTCAGATAAAGTAATCCTTTCACAAGAGCTTTCGAATGATATATTAATTACCTAAATCAATTACGAGATGAAAAAGTTATGGCCCAAAATATAACTCATGGACTCAACCAGCAGGACTCAACTGGGCCGTTCTGGAAAAAATGTCAACAGGACAATTGAGTCCTGTCTGAATCTCGCATTTTGTTTACTATATAAAGGAAAGTTCTCTTTTTTTATGTTCATTTGTGTTATTTTTTTGATTCATTGATTTATTCGTCTTATTTTAATTTTTCTTTATTTAAGTTATCTACTTAATTGGTTAAATATTTATTATTTTTTAAATTAAAAATGACTACTGAAATCCGAGCTATTTGCGTTCTCAACGGCGACGGTGACAAGAATGTTAAGGGCACCATCCGTTTCTCTCAAGTATCCTTTTAATTCTCTCAATTTTTTTTTTAATTAAATTTAGGAGAAGGAAGGTACGCCAACGCGAATTGAAGGCGAAATCACCGGCTTGTCTCCCGGACTTCATGGTCTGAGATTGATTAAATGTTTAAAGAAAAAAATTTCTTTTCAGGTTTCCATGTTCATGCTTATGGAGATCTCACCAATGGCTGCGTTTCCGCTGGACCTCATTACAATCCGACCAATATGACTCATGGTGGTCCTCTGGTAAATTTATTTTATTCCTTTCCCAGGCTCTAGTAGACGGTGACAAGAATGATCGAGATTTATGAAGCCTAGGCCTGTTCCTGTGTTACGAGTTTGATTTATAGACCTGGGCCGGATTCTGGGCCTGTAGTTCAGGAAAAACCCCACCCAGAAAAAACGCAGTAAGGTCAAAAAATGCCTGGACTTTGGGTACGGGAAAACCCCAGGACTTGGTCCCCATGCCTTTATTCAATTCCATAAAATTTACCAAACCTTTCCAGGATGAAGTTCGTCATGTGGGTGATCTGGGCAATGTTCATGCGAATGAAGATGGGATAGCTGAGATTGACTTCAAAGACGGGAAGATTTCGCTCGTTGGTCCAACAGCTATCGTCGGGCGTACTTTGGTCGTTCACGCTTTGGAAGATGACCTCGGTTTTTTTTAATTTTTAAATTTTATAAATTCTTTGAATTTAGGCCGCGGTACTGATGACAAGGCTGAAGAGAGCAAGAAGACTGGCAATGCTGGGCCTCGCCTGGCTTGTGGCGTTATTGGTCTCGCTGCTGTTCCGCAATGAATAATGATGGAAAGGAGAAGCAAAATTTGATTGAATATCAATTTGACTTATAGGCAAATATTCCAAATATTTTTAAGTTATTTTTTAATTGATTTTATAAAATTTATTTGGATTTTTTCATTAAAACGAGTAAATTTTGATTTGGGTAAATTTATTTTTATTTTTAGAAAAAAAAGTTTAAGGAGTTAGATTTTTATTTAAGTTAACCAAATACCCCCAAAAGCTTGTCGTCGAAGACTTTGACTTCCATAATTTGTATAGACATTTTAATTGACATGAGTTTTTTGTCCGAATTAATTCGAAATGTCGATTTTTCATGATATTTGGAGTCTGTTTATTACAAAAATTTTTTGGGGGTTCCAAAACTCAAGGCTTTTTCCAAAAAATAAGAACTATTTAAAATCAATCAAAATAATTGCCCAAACTTGTAAAAATACAAAAAAAAATTTTTTTTGTTGGATATCGCCGTTGTTGTTGTTGTTGTTAAAGCAGCGGCTATCTTCCTTTTTATATATTTTTTATTTGTCCTCATTCTCAATCGGCAACAAAACCTAAAAACTCCCTCCTTTTTCCCTTTAATCTCAACCCGTTCAAGTGGATTTTTAACTAATTCAGAATATCGACACTCGACTTATTCTCTCTTTTCCAGTGATCCTTTGGGTTAAAACAAAGTGGACAACACTCCACAAAAGAAAGGGAAAAGTAAAAGCGGACAATTGCAACTTGAAAAATAAATATGCTGCTGCAAGTTTTGTAAGAAAAAAAAATTTTTTTTGAAAAACTTTCTTTACTGGAAAGAATCTCCCCTCTCTTCTCTTTTATATATTAATTCATCAACAATTTGTAACGTTTTTACATCTTCCCCTGTTGTGAATATTATTGTGTCCATCACTACGTACAACCACTTTTCAAACTTCCCCCTGTTTATACCTCAACTGGCTTTCTAATTTATATAAAAGATTTTTAATTTTTCTTATTTTCGCGCATGACTAAACTTTGCTTAATTGAAAATACTTCCCTTTAAATTATTTTTCTTTGGGACTTTTATATCTTGCTAATTTTATTAAAAAAATCTTAAGAACCCTTTATAGAGTAGTCATATCTCTCAAATGTATATCAATCCCTCTCTAGTGAAAGATAGATGACGGGAAGCTGAAGCAGAGGAAACCAACATCAATCATCTTGAGGCTCTATAACAAGAATTGGCCGGGTTACTTGAAGCTTGAAGTCTACGAGAGTTCAAGAACCCGAGGACTTCTTTCTCAACCCGTGAATCCCAATCTTATACTAATTCAAGCGTGTAAAAATTAAATTTCTTTAAACAGGATAAATGTTAGCACTCAAACCAAATTTAACAATTTCCATAACATTCCTAATTATTTTTATTTCCCCCAATTTCCCCTCTACAATATTAGCAGATAAATTAACAACAAAAACAGCTTCATTAGACGGTGAAAAATTAAAAACTCAATTATTACAAAGTTTAAATAGTTATGGAAAAAGTAGAGGAAGTGAAGAATTTTTAGAGCCTATTGGAAATAAAAATCCGAAAAAATTATTTTTGGATGCTCAAACTACTTTTAAAGGTTTTTATTAACATCTAGAAGCTTTACTGTAAAAATAAAAATTATTTTCCATCAGTGGGATTCGAACCTTCAACCTCCCTTTGATTATTTCTCTTATCCAAAAATGTCAACACGCAAATGTTTCTTTCCTTTCTGGTGATCTTTTGGAATAAGCAGGAGAGAAAAGGAAGTCCAAAAGATCACCACGCAAATATTTCTTCTCTCCTCGGTGATCTTCATACCCTCTCTTCTTACCCTATTAATTCTTTGGTTCATCCGGAAAATGTTGAGTTTTTAAACACCAAAAAGGTTAAGGGTTCGAATCCTATTGACGGAAAATAATTTTTATTTTTACAGTAAAGCTTCGAATACTAACCAAAAATTTTTTCTATTTTTAAAAATTCCTCAAATTTTTTTCAAGCATTTGAACATGTTGACAATTTAAATAATTCAAGTTCAATGCTTACAGAAAATGAAAAATCAAAACAGGCAAAAACGCTAGGAGAATGGCGTCGAAAAATGTAAGGAAAAATTAATTTCTAGGGAAATTTTTTAGCCTAAAAAATAAAAAAAAATTTTTAAAGATACAAATTTTTGGGATTAAATAAAAGAAAGGAAGAAAAGCCTGCTTTAACTACTACTAAACAATCCCCTCCTCAAGTATTGCATGATGATGAATTTTCCCCTACCCCTCTACCAATTTTTATGGAAAAGGAAGATGAAGATAATTTATGTAGTCATTACAAAAGGTGAAGGAAAAAATAATTTTCTTTATAAGCCCTCTCTACCGGTAAGGTAAAAGATGTTTAGCTCTTGGTAGGTATCCTGCGACCTCAAGACAGTTATAGGCAGGATAGGTTTCACTCACCACACTGGTCGTGCCAATGGGGAGCCTGCTGCCTGCTTTTAATTTTTTTAAATTGTGTAATTTTAATTGATAGCCAGCTGGATCCCCTTCTCCTTAAACAGATTTTTATTAAAGACTGATAAGAGCTGGATTCCTCTTCTAATTTAAATTCCCCTCTAAAAAAGAAAATAGTAGAGGCTCTATGTACAATTTTTTAAATCCTTTTTTAAACAGAAAAGATCAACAAAAATTTCAAAACAAAATTATTCGACTTGCCCCAATCCAACCAATATTTACTTCAGTAAAAGAAAATCCTTTACATTGGAACTTTGGAAGTTTTAAAAATAAAGAAAATCCTGGAGGATGTGGTGGAGATGAACAACAACAATTAACTTTAATGCCATTAGAACAAAAAAATAGATTAAAAGCTAGTGATGATAAAACTAGAGTAATATTAGTAGCTTAAATTTTTCTGATATAGTAGACCTCACTGTAGGATACATGGCTGAAAATCGTATCTTATAACGAGCAGTACCATAAATAGGGGGTATCGCTTAGGCAGCCAACCTAATTTTTTGAGGTTTATTTTTATGAGGTTTATCTAATAACGTGTGAATTTAAAATGAGTGGTGCTTTAACTTGGGGGTATCGCTTAAAAAACTATCCAACACCCAGTGGCCTAAAAACGGATTTTAAATTAGGTCAAATTCCTGAGGTATCTTATTATAATGAGGAGTATCTTAAAGTTAAATCTGACTGTATTAAACCAAATAATCTTCAAATGTTTTTTTACTAAAAGAATCTACAAATTCCATTACCCTCAATTCAACAACAACCTCCCCCACCTCCTCCCCAACTTTCACCTCTTCAATTCCCCCCACCCCCACCACAACCACTTCCACCACCTCGATTAATACAACCTTTTCTTCCTCTTCAATTTCCCAATAATTTATTTCCAACTTTGCCTTCTTTAATAACAACACCTCCATTTCAACATACAAGCTTTGCAAACCCATTAGAATTGGTACAACATACAGAAAAGGAATATCTTAAAGAATTGGAAAATGTTCCAGAAGATTATTTAGACGAGCAAGAAAATAAGGTAGAGATTTTTTAGAGATTTTTCAGACCCTGACCGTGGTAACAACTCAGTTTAGCTTTTCCAGGCCCAAGAACGCAAGTAGACAATAACGAATATCCTCTCTGGGACAAAAAGGTTTTTGGGTATTTTTGGCATTTAATTTTAGGATTTGAGGGAATTTTCAGCATTTTCAGGATGCTTTCAACTTTTCTTGGAATTCAATTCACGACTTGCAAGGAGAATTAAAGGTGGTTGAGAGATTAAACAAAAGCTCTCAATTACTGCTAGTCTATTCACTCAAAAAAGTCAAGAGAAGGAACTGAACTTAAAAGCAAAAACAGTCTCCCTTTTACTTTACAACACAAGACAAAAAACAATACAACTTTCAGCGAAAACACCACAAACTTATAGCAAAACAACAATATATACAACAATCACAACATCACTTTCCTTCATTTTCAACATTGTCCAACATCATCCTCCTTTGCGAGATTGAGCAATTTGGCGACTAATGTTTCCCAATCGGTCGAAAAGAGAACGGACGACACCTTCTAACTCATCCAGAATCCTGCTCAAAGCCTTCTTCCTCTTCTTCAGCTCCTTCTTCAGCTCCTTTTTCTTCTCCTTCACCGTCTTCATCCTCTGATTTTGCTCCTGCATCCTCTGTTTCTGCTCCTTCTCCCTCTGTCGCAACTCCTTTTTCCGCTGTCGCAACTCCTTGCGCTCCTCGCGCAGCTCCTGCCACTCCTGTCGAAGTTGCTGCAGTTCCTTCTCCTCCTCTGCCGTCATTTGTTCCTCAGAGACAGAGTAAGCAGTAGAGACTCCGGAGACGTTTGATAACTCGCTCGGCGAAAGGCAGGTAGAATTCTCTGTTGCTGACAAGCTCCAAGTTGTAAGGCCAGAGGAGTTGTCCGCCGTTGACACACTCAAAGAAACGGTAGAAGAGCACGACGAAACGCCAGAAGAATTGTCCATGACTGACTTAAAAAATAGATGGATTAATTTAGGAATAGAGATAGGAAAAAAGCGAAAATGGTACCTTAGTGATAATGAGCAAGGTTAAATCTTGTGATTTTTAGACTTGCTTTTATAGTCTGTTTTGTGGATAAAATTAGATTTGAGCTGTGAGCTGTTTGTTCCTTGCTATAGTAAATCAGAGTTAGGCTATAGCTATCTCTTCCCTTCAGCCAGTGCAAAAGGTTATTCGGCGGCTGAGACCGAACTAGTACCTTCAGTAGACCGCACTGATGTATCCATTACAAGACGCCGCCTACTGATATCCTTAAGAATTAAATGGCTATATTCTTTACATTATGTCGCAGGTTCGAATCTTGCTCGGTGCTTAAACTTTTGCTAAACTCTTTCTGTAATAAATCCCCTTCCTTTTTGGAAATTTTTTTCAAATCTAATCAAGTTCACAAATTTATATAAAGCTGCCTTGTCCTGAACGTGCATTTGGAAGAGGTTGTCAAAAACAACGAGATCAACAACAACTACAAACTAAACAAAAAGCTTCTTCAGATGTTTTTATTGAAGCTGCTAACGAGAAACAACAACAACAAAAACCTTCACAACCTTCTCAACAATTCCTCCTCCCATCTTGGAGTGAAAATAGAGAAATGTGTAATTCTAATAGACTTCGATCTTTAATTTATCAATTACTTGTAAATACCAAAATTAATGATCCAACAATTAATGTTGAACGTTCTAAACGTTTTTTACAACAAAAAGCTGAATCTTTATTTGGAAATTTTTATAATGTTATTTGTGGGACAGGATTTTTTTCGTATATTGCACATACCGACGAATTTTGGTTTGTTTTATGGTTTTTGTGAATTAGGTGGAAACCTAGTTATAAGGCACACCCATTATTAGGTGAACCTCATTTTAGGATACGGACCTTATCAGATCACTTCATTTTAAGATCAAACATTATAAGGCCACTAAGTAGGGGAGCTTTCTAAGCGATACCCTCTGTTTAAAATTACCTCCTATTTAAGATACACCTACTATAAGTAACTGCCTAACCGATAACTCCTAATTTAACGTACTTCATTATAAAATACACCCATTACACCTATTTTTAAGATATGCTTTTTTTTAATTTGGTTGGCTACTTACTGGTTATGGAAGTTTTTAAAGAGACACCCTCTATTTAAGATACCCTCATTATAAGACTTCCGCTCCAAGAGTGTTATAGTGAGATTTTTGAATTAAAATTTTAACAAAATTCTTTTTTTTCAAGCCTTGTAGCAGTCAAAGATATTCATTGTTATGTATTTTCCCCAGTTTGCTCCTCTACTTCACAACAAAGGAGTATAACTTCAAGAGGAATTGAAAAACAAAAAAGATTAGCAGAAATAAATAAAAATAGTAGAAGTACAAAAAATAAAAATTAAAAAATAAAATTGTTTTTAAAAATTAAATATAAAAATTAATTTATGGCGAGAATCAGGCATAAAAACAAATAAAATTGAAAAGAATATATTACCGGATTAAAAAATTAATACCCTCTTATAACCCCAAGTTGTATCAATTTTTCTCTTATTTTTTGCTGAGTTGGAATTTGTAAACCTGGCGGTATTGCAAATTTTATTAAAGGAGGTTGAATATTAAATTTTGTTGGATTATTATTTAAATTTCTCCTGTTATTTGATAATTGTGAAGCAAAGTTGTTATTAATTGGAAAAGAATTTTGAATTGAAATATTGGCAAAATCATTAGAATCCTCAGCAATTTCTTCTCGTATTGGAGGTGCTCCAGACCTTATAGCAGTATTTGGAGAAGAGGGTTGTTGTTGGGGAGCTACAGGAGGATTAGCAACAGGGTTAGCTACAGGAGCAACAGAAGGAGGATTAGCAACAGAAGCAGGATTAACAACATTAGCACTTCTTGTATTTACTGTTGGATTTCTTGTATTGCCGGTTAAACCTTAGCAATTTTTTATAAAAAATAAAGAAAAATCCCCAACCGTCAAACCCCAAAAGAGAGAGAAGCAACGGCATTCCAAGTAAACCACCGCCATCATTACAAAGTCCACAGGTGGCGGCGCCTTTTTTTTAGTTAAATTTTTGGTAAGAAATGAAGGTAAAAGTGATCTTACAATTAGCACGCATACAAAGGGCCTACAAAAAATTTTTTTTTATTTTTTCGAAATTTTTCAAAAATTTCCCAAAAAACATACATAAACAGGTAAAGCACAATAAAATGTATAGAGAGCACAATTTAAGGCCAAATCCCTGCATAAAACCAAGCTAAGTCGAGCTCTAGGTCCTCCTATATTAGAACGGGGAGACGACAACAAAAGGGCAAGCAAAAGTCGAGTTAGGAGCAAATTTGAAGAAATACTGAAGAAAATATTATAAATGACTTAGGTACTGTTTTAAACACCTTCCACCATTGGTTCCATTTTGTGTAGTACAACAAGCTATACGCGCAACACAAGTACAAACAACAGGACAATCAGGAGGGCATTCCCCACCAATACAAGCTTGAATTTAGGAATTAAAAAAAAATTTTTTCAAAAAAAAATTTTACTAACGTCCATAAAAAACTTGATTTCTAGGACAAACATTAATATTAGGAATAGTTGAAGTGGCATTACTTTCATTTACAATTAAATAGATAAAGAAAATAATAAAAGCTAATAAATATTGATACAAATATATTCTCATTAAAAGGATAAAAAGCATTTTTTGGGAAATAAAGAAGGGAGGAAAATTTTTTAAAAATGGATTGGATTTGGGAAGAGACAGGAAAAAATTTTTTGGGAGGATTTTTAACAATTACACTCTCTCCTTTGTTTTAATTATTGTTTTATTATTATTAGCACATCCATGCGTTAAACAAATAATAAGTGAAACAAAAAAAATAGAAGAAATAAAAATTTGAAAAGAAGTATATGGGAATTAGAGGCAAGTAAAAGGCCAAATTAAATAGAAAAATAAATTAAACATAAAGTTTATCATTTAGTTTTTATTAAAAAATGTAAAAACTAGGGTTGTTGGTTTGTTGTTTTTTTTTAACCGAATCGACCCCAGAAACTGGGAGAAAACTGGCCAGAACCGAAAACCGAGGTACCCAATAACCGAAAACCCTAGTAGAAACCCTCCATCCATCATTCAACCAAGCCCCAATCTTTGCCCCAATGCTTGCCCAATAGTTTGTAAATTCAATCCTGAACCCCCAATTGTTCCAAGTGCCTGATTTGCACTGTTTGCAAGTCCCTGTGTTTGATCTAAAAATCCTTGTATACGTCCAATTGTGTTTGAACCATAAGGAGATTGTTGTTGTTGAGGTTGTTGAAGACCTCCTCCACCAAAACCTTGTTGAAGACCCCCTCCACCAAAACCTTGTTGAAGACCCCCTCCAAAAGGAAGAAATCCTCCTCCAAAATTCCCTCCCCCTCCTATTTGTTGTTGTCCAAAACCACCACCTCCTCCTCCACCTCCACCTAGGAGCATTTGTAAAAGTCGTTGGTTAACAAATTGTGAATTGTATAGAGGACATATTCCACATGAAACAGGACAAAAATTTAACATATTTGTAGAATAGAAGCAAAGAAAAGAGAAGGGGGCTGGAAAATATTTTTTAAGGCTATTAATAGGCCATGTTTTCTGGGTGTTACCACAGTTATCTGCTTGATCATAACAACCCCAACTACTACCACCACCCAACATTTGTTGTTGTTGTCTTAGAAGTAATAACATTAATAAATAATTATTTAATTGGCCAATTTGTTGACCGCCATTTTGTAGGCCATATTGTTGTTGATCTCCCATATATGGTTGTTGTTGTTGATATTGTGAATTTTCGTTTATTCTATCCCAAAAATTATTTTTGACTGAACTGGCTGGATAACTTGAGAGGGAAATAAATTTCAAGAAAAATGGTTTTGAAACTAGAGCTGTCCAAGGCTGGAACACAAGACCAAGACCGAACACCAAGGCCAAGACTGAACCCCAAGAAGGAGACCAAGACTGAATCCCAAGACCAAGTCTGGACCACAATACTTTTGAGTCCCAAGTCCATGACTTCCACAAGACTAAAACTTGACTTCTAGAGCGAGACTGAATCCTAAGACAAAGACTTGACCACCAAGCTCAAGACCGAAAGAACCCCCCAAAAGTCCTGGACAACCCTATCTACTAACCAACAACTATTCTCGACACAATGACAGCCAAGTGGACAAGTTAACGGACAAGTTTTTGGAGTTCCTGGTAAACAGGCTAATAAATTAAAAAAAATTTTTTTCGAGGAAGAAATAAATACAAACGTCCAAAATTTAATTCTTCAGAAGAGCAAACACCGTCTTGAGCAAAAACCAAAATATTATTAAAAATTTGGCAATAGGAGAAAAATAAAAATAAAAAATAGAATAAAAACCAAAAATTATTAAAATGAATAATGTGAAGCATTTTAAATTTTAAAAAATTTTTAGGAAGGATGAGAGAGAGAAAAATTTTTTGGTGAGAGAAAAAGAAAGAGTAAAGATAAGTTACCAAAACTCAAATTTTAAAATTTAATTATGGATTTTTTAAAGTTTAAAAGAGAAATAAAGAAAAAAGAATTTCATAAAAAATGTTTGAGCAGCTTTTTTTAAAAAATTTTTATGAGAAAACGTATAAATGACTCATAAATAAAAAAATTAATTAATTTTAAATGTTTTTTAAGTTTTCAAGTAAAATTAGCAAGATAAAGCCCCTCAATCTCCCTCCTTCCCCTCATAAAAAATTATTGGAAAAATTCATTTGAGAGAGTAAGATAAGATTTGAGCGAGAATAAATTTTTTTTAAGTCTATTTTTGTAAAGTTCTTCCTTCTTTCCCCCCTGTACTTAAGCTTAACATCTTTACAATCCAATCCCTGGACAAATTATTTAAAAAAATCTTTTCTTCTAGTTGCAATAATTAAATTAAATTTAATATTTATTTTAAATTTTTTGAAAACAAAAAAAAATAACAAAAATAGCTTATTGTTATTATTTTTAATTAAATAATTTTTTAAAATTAAGGTGTGCCAATTATAAAGAATTTTTTATAAATTTATTTTTTTCTATTTATGTATCATAAATATATTTATTTTTTAATTAATTTTATTATTTATTTATATAAATTCTATGTGTATTTTGTGTTAGCTAATTAAAGAAAATTAAATCAAAATTAAATTGAAAAAAAATTAAATTAGTTAGCCTCACAAACCCCCCGATTTTATTAAAATTAAAACAAAAATCAACTAGCATCTCATAAATCAAAAATTAATTAAATATTCAAAAAACCCGACAGAAAAAAGCCAAAACAAAAAAATACCAAAAAAAAAACAAAAAATTTGTTCTCATTTTACACCTCAATACCTTCTCATTGTTTAAAATATTGTTGACCAATTTACACTTGAATTACTCTCAAATATTTAATTTGTATTTTTATGAAGCGTGACAGTAAATAGTATATCAGAAAATATAAGCTTTTTTCAACAAAAAAATTTTTTTCGTCAATTTTTTTAATAAGGTTAGCATGACAATAAAAAGTAGACGGGGTGGTGGGTAGGCACTCTTAAAAAAAATTTTTTTTTAATCTTGTAGCTCATTAAATCTCAGCTTTATCCTCTCCTTTTAATGAGTCACATCCTATTTAACTCAAGCTTAATTACTATCACACTCCCTTTTTACACTTTCTTATAACTCCCATTTGACGTAATGGACACACACAAACACATAAGCATACTAATGCACCTAAAACATCAAAGTTTAAAAAAGCATCTCATCACAAAATTTCCAAAAAAATGAAAAAAGATTTCCACAAAAAAAAATTTCAGAAAAAAAATCCGAATCCTCGGAAGCTTAAATATCATCCATATCAACATCAGAAATCCTAATGACATAAAAAATAAATAAAAAACTAAACTAATGTATCTAAAACATTAAAGTTTAAAAATCTCGTATTATTCCTTCCAAAAAAATCCAAAAATAAAAATTAAATCATCATCATCGCAAAATTTCATCGCAAAATTTCAAAAAACATAAAAAAAAAACACTCTTCCCTTCCCCTTACAAACTCTCATACATAATTAACCTTAAAAATATTCTTTCCAGCTTTTCTTTTATTTAAATACCTTTTTTATTAATTTTCTTTTTCCTTTTTTTCCAAGTCTCATTTACAACATTGCGCCAGACGACTGGCGGCACACACACAAATTTTTTTGTTTCATTTTTCAGCATTTTTCTAGAGACTTTTTTGGTTATATTTATGGCTTTTATCTTTCCGTTGGCTTTTATCTTTCCTTTCTCTCTATTTTTACTTATTTATTTTTTTTAAATTCGCTTTTAGGCTTTAAATATATTTCTGCACTCCTCCAAAAAAACACTCTTCCATTACTTTTACCCATTCAATTGCAATATTTTTTTAAATTGCCAATTTTAGTAAATTAAATTTTTTTCCTTTTCTGAATATATAAATTTAAATTGCGGCTTTGCCTTTTAAAAAATTTAATTAAAAATGTAACAAGAAAAATATAACAATTCAGTAATTGATAGATTCCCACCCATTTTTTTGAATTTATACAGGAGTTGCGCGCGACTACAAAATTGTTTTTTGAAGAAATAGCGTCGAAATGCCAAAAAATACGTGAATGGGTAAAGTCTTGCAAGAGAAAAACTTTTTTTAACCGAAGAAAAATTTTTTGGTTGTAAAATAATGTTAAAATACCAAAAAATATTTAAATGATTAAAATCTAGTTAGTAAAACAAGCTTGGTTTCCTAGCCAAAAAATTGTTTTCCTAACTAAAAAGAATTTTTCCTTTTGCATGTAGCTGTTGGACAAGTTTAATTAGTCCATATATTATGTAAGAAGCTAATAAGCCTAACACTAAACCACACAATATAATACTTATGTGTACATATCGATAACTAATTTTTCTACTATTTTTCTCGTTGTTTTTTTACATACTAAAAAGAAACCTAATAGTATTTTTAATATTTCCATTTTTAGAGACACCAAAATAAAAATATAAATTATTTCTTTTAAAAAATTTTTTAAAAATTAGAAAATGAAAGCAACTAAACCCATTATTTTACAACAATATTATTCTCTTAATCATTCCAATTTTTGTCTTATATTTTTGTTCTTAATAATGTTTCAATATACTACAATGGCACTTTATATTATTCAACCAGAAGAATTATTAGCGTTGAAACAACAAGCGAATGATGAAAGGGATGAACTTGAACTGGCTTTAAGGTAATAATAAAAGAGAGGTAGAAATTAAGCCCTCAAGGCATCGATGCTACGACAAAATGGGATTATTGCTAAGAGTTTTCGCTCACCAGGAACAGTTGTTTGAGCAACCACCAAGGCACTGATTCCAGCTTCCTTTTTTAAAAAATCTTAATCCCCGCCTAGTAAGCATTTCCCCCTTCTTCCTTACATAATAAAGGAACTTGATGAGAAAACATTCCTCGATATAGGACGAAAAATAGCGTAATAGGAAAGAAACGTTGGATGGTTGAAGATAGGAAAGATGGGAGAACAATAAATTTGATTAAAAAATTTTTTTTTAAATTCAGATGGCGATCACTTCAACAAGCATTAAAAGGAAGAATTGATGACTTGATGGATAAAGAAAGGCAAATTAATTAATTTAAAAAATAAAATTAGAAAAAAATTTTTTTCTTAAAGATTACTTGCTTTACTTGAAGAACGAAGAAATCAAATTACACGAAATAAAAGACAACAACCAGTAATACTTATTGAACCAGAATTTGAAGAAAATGAAGAAAATAATGAAATTGATGAAAATGATCAACAAGAAGATGATGATGGAGAAAATGATGATGAACCAATGATGCTAATATTTGAAGAAAAACAGCAACCAGAAGCTTCACAATTTTTAGATGATAATCATCTATTCTTTATGCCAGATTAGAAAATTGATTAAGAATTTTTAATTTAAATTTTTTAAATTAAATTAAATTAATTTTTAACATATTTATATTATTATAGTGCCCAACACATATCTCTCTTCCTTTCATTGTTACATTATCAGTGAACCCGTTTCCCTGACATTTTTTGGGTGATGAACCAATGATGCTTTTTTGGATGGGAATTCCTGATGTTTTTTGGATGGGAATTCCGAATCTCGAAATAAGGAATTAAACAAATAGGGAATTTTTTAGCCCCTTTCATCATTACCTATCAGTGAACGTTCCCGATTCCCGAAAATACCCCGACATTTATTTGAGGTCAGAATTCTGAACATGTCGTAAATCCACGCTTCCAGAAATTTATTTCTTGTATAGGCACGTTTCCTTGTATTTTATTTTGAAAAAATCTGAATCTCTTTTAATTAAATTTCTAGTCTAATTTCTTAAATTGCTCTTTTTTAACCTATCAATTAAATTAATTTTTATTTTTCTAAAAAAAATTTTTCCATTTTATATAATTAAAAAAATTTTTTCACATAGATGTGCGCAATTTCAATATCTTAATTCATTAAAAAAATTTTTTGCCATTTATTTTTTTAAAAATATTTTTTAAAAATTCCCTTCCTCATTTTTATTTACCCAATTAATTGTTACTTAGCTAAATTTGTTTCTCTCTATCAAATTATTTAAAAAAATACAATTTAAAAGAATTAAAAAAAATTTTTTAAAGTCCAAACAATTTTTAAAAATTAAAAATAAATTTAATTACCTAAGAAAATATTTTGTATCAAAATAATTAGACTAATGTAAAAAAATTTGGAAAAAACTCCCTCCCAAAAATTCACTCACAAAAAATTTCCTTCCCCAAAAAATCTAAACAAACAACATTGAAAAAATAATTAATTATGCTAGGATCACCACCAACGCACTAAAAAAATTTTTTTTCTTAAAAAATAAGGAAGAAAAAAAATTATTTTTACACTTTAAATCTTTTGTCTTTCCAAAAATCCCTCGAAAAATTCGAAAAAAAAGTTTTTACGTCAATTTTTTCCTTTTTTCTTATTATTTTAACTTTAAAGCCAATTCTAAATGAATAAACAAAGCGTAAAAATCTTAAATAAATATTGTGTTATCCTAATTTTAAAACTTTTTTCTAGAAAAAAAAAAATATTTTTTTGAGTAATTTACCTAATTTTACCTAAAAATAGTAAATTTTTTAACACATTTTTCTTAAAAAATTTTAGAATAAAAAATTTTTAAAAATATAAATATTTACAAATTGCAACACAAAATTGTCATTTTCTAAAAAATAATTCTGATTTTATATTTATAATTATATTTTTAAATTTTTTAAATTATAAAATAAACCTTTAAAAAATCAGAATTCAATAAAACAAAAAAAAATTGAAATTAACACCTCACATGAAATCAGAATTACAAAAAAAACACTCCCAGAAAAATACTAGAATAATTAACAAAATAACCGATTTCAGAAAATCAGAAAACACTTAAAGAAAACCAGAATTAAATAACCCACACTCACACACAAAAAATCACTATCACACATCAAAAACCCCTTAAGAAAAAATAATATTTCAGAAAATCAGAAGACTAAATAGTAAATAGAAACACGTACAGAAAACCAGAATTAAATAATCCAGCACCCAAAAAAATCACTATCACACATCAAAAACCCCTTAAGAAAAAATAATAATTAAATAACCCCTTTCAAAAAAAATACAGACAAAAAAACGCAAAAACATATGCTCATTTCTAAAAATAAATCATTTAAAAATAAAAATAAATCACTCAAAAAATCTATTTTTATAAAAACCACGCTTAATTTTACGTCATCAATTTTTGTTTAGATCTTTACAAAAAAGCCCACTTAAAAAAATATTTTTTTCTTCCTAAAAAATATTTATTTATTTATTGCCAATTTCCGTTCCTCCTCATTAAAAATGTTGCCAATCCCCGGAAAAAAAATTAATTTTTTGAGATTTTTGAAGACACTTATAAAGTTTCCATTATTTTATGGCCCTTCATTTTTCCTTTAATTCTTCCTATATTTCCCCTCCTCCCAAAAAGCGTGCCAAATTTAAAAAAAAATAAAAAAATAAGTAATAAAAAAGATTAAAAATTAATTTTAATAATAAAATCTCGCATGTCAGAGAAATAAAAAATATAAAGCAAAAATAAGAGAAAAAGAAACAAAAATATAGGAGTGGTGCCTTTCTTATCCCACGCCCATTTCCCCTTTACTTCTACTTTTCAATATAAATTTATTTGAAAAAAATATTTAGGGGTGGTCATTGTTTTTTTTCCAAAAATTTTTTTCTAGTTTATTAATTAGAGGGAAAAACTATTCAAAAAACTTTTTTAGCTTATTAAAAAACAAAAAAAAGGGTTGGGCAGGGGTTGGGTTAATTTTGCTTTTTTTTTTTGCTTAACCTGAGAGAAAATTTATTTTAAGAAAAAATAAAAAATTTGTCATACCAAAAAAGGGGTGTAAAAATATTTAAATTAGCTTAATAATAAAAAAATTTTATTTAAAAAGCTGCAATTTTTTGTTCAAAAAAATATTTTCAGCAAAAAAACGGAGCTTTTTTTTTTAAAATTAATAATACCTAAAAGACGCCTTGCTTTTACAAGGCTCCCCCCTTCCCCTTAAAATTCCCATTCTTGTCTTGCTTTCAAAATTACCCACCTATCATGCTTGATGAATTTCACCCTAGAGCGTGATTTATAAATTATTCCCAAGCGAGACATATTGACAAAAATATTTTTTTGGTCCCAAAAAAGTATTATTTTTTCCTCCTATTTATAAAACTTTTTGAAGAATTTATTAAATTTAAATTAAAAAAATTTCCCGTTTTTCTTTTAAAAATCCTCCTAAAATCCAACATTTCGCCCCTAAAATTCTCTAAATTTTTCATAAAAACTCTTTAAAATTTCCTATTTTCCCTCAAAATTCCCTTTCTTTCCCCCTTAAAATTCACTAAATTTCCCATAAAATTTCCTTATTTTTTATCACCCTATTTTCACGTAACCACTATATTCTTTTCATTCATATCAGAATCACAAAAAAAAAATCAAAAATCACTCACTCTCCTCAAAAAATGTCAGCAGCAAAACTAATTTCCTCATCAACCACAATCAACGCTTTTAATCGTTTTCTACTTCCCCTTACTTTAATCACAATATTCTTCTATACCTCTTCAGTTCACTCATTTTCACCATTGGAAGGATCAACAGGATTAACAGAACAAAAGGAGATGGATGATAAAAGGGCTAATATTCCCGTCCGTAATCCTTATTCGTGGATGGCTTTGATGGAGGGACCACAGGTTATTTATAATTGAGAGATTAAAAATCAGAAAAAAAATTTAAAAGGACCATTATGGTCAAAAGAGACCATAATGGTCAAAAATGCCAAAAAAATGATAAGTGATAAAATAATAAAAACTGATAAAAAGTACTAAAATAAAAAAATTTTACAGTCACTAGAAAAGCGTTCAGCCCTTCGACGACCCCAAAACCCTTATTCATGGATGGCTGGTGGAGAACCAAACTCAGAATGGACAGTAGATGGTCTTCGACCATTCTCTGCTGCTGCTAAACGCTTGGTTGTTGCTAGAGCTGGAATTAGTCGAAATCCTTATTCTTGGACTAATTATTGAATTTTTGAAAATTTTTTTTTGTAAATAACGAGTCTGGTGAAGAGAAGACACTTTGGACAACGGAAAGGAAAAAAAATTTAAAATCAAAAAACACATTTATTTATGTAGATATATATTTTTTATTCCAATATATAAATAATATTTTATTTTATACACAAAAAATGGATAAAAATTGCAAGCATATTAATAAAAAAATGAATAAAAAATTAAAGAAATTTCGGCACTTTTCCGTTATCCCTACAAGCTTTTTGTTAACTTTTCTCGTTTCTTCAAGATTTCCTGATCATTTCTCTCCGTATATCAGTGTTTAATGGCATAGATTCTGTCTGTAATTTTGAGTTTTTGATCACTTTGAGCCCTATACTTTGACATCTAAAGCCCTAAGGTCTTTTGGGGATAAAGGGGGTAACGGAAAAGTACCAAAAAATTTTCATTTTAAAGAGGACAAGGATTAGCAGAATTAGCCCTTAATCTTTTTTGTTGTTGTTGTTGTTTTGTAACACCTCCACCACCATAATCATTATTATTATTACAACTAGCAACTGTTAAAAATGTTGATGACATTTTTTGTCTATTAATATTACAACTATTTTGTTGTCTTAATCCAATACCAGAAAATACACATGATGGTGTTTCTGCACCACCAAATGAAGAAACTTTAGGTGGTGGAAGAAGACAATCAAGAAATTTAAAATTGCGCAAAAGAGAAATTAGATGAGCACGGTAACTGGAAAAAATAATAATTGAGGAGAGAATTTCAAGGCTTGAAAATAATGACCAAACACAAAACAGGAAATCAAACAGAAAGATAAAATTACAAAAAATAATCGAGAAGAATCAGGGAGGCAATCGGGTTTTACGTAGGAAAGTATCACCAAATTGCTTGTAAATCCTGAGGCCGAAAGGTATAACTACTACTATTAACAATCATAAACGATAACTGATAAACTGAAAAAACAATAACAAGGAGGAATTCAAGTATCCTTCAAAAATATTTAACGACAAAACACCTAGACAACATCAAACAAATACAAGGAACTAGACGACAAAAACATAAAAAAAAACGTCAACAAAATTAATTTTATTTACCGAGAAGAAAATCTCGCATAAAATAAAGCTGAAGATGCTGAATTAATTAAAACTAAAATGTTGTTAATATCATTTAAAAGAAATCCAGTAGATGAACGAAAAAGTCGAGGGATGGACATTTCAAGAACATTTAGACAAAGTGAAAGAAAATAGCAAAATACAAATACTGAAAAAAATTTGTTAACTTAAAAATAAAAATTCATTCCACTTTCCTCGTTCATTAAAAAATATTTTTTTGCAAAAATTAAAAAAATACAAAATATAATTAATAATTACCCCAATAATTATTTAATTGAATTAAGTCATTCCTTCGCCCTCCCCAAAATCCTTCTCCCAATAATAAAAATCTGCCTCACAATATTTAAATTTTAAAAGTCATCCCCCTCCCCGATTCATTTAAAAAAATATTGAACAAAAAAAATAAAAAAAATCTTCTTATAAAAATAAAGAATCCCTTCAATAACAAGATATTACTCCCAATTAATTTATAATTAAAATTCATTTCCCCTCCCAGAATCCTTCAAATAATTAATTATCAATTAAATTTAATCCCCACCCCCATTCATTAAAAAAATTTATAAATAAACTCCCCACCTAAAACAACAACAAGCATCATTGCAGCAGTACTTTGTTCACGGCTACTAGCTTCAACTGATGAAAGTTCTGTCCATAACATATTCTTTCGTCTTTCTCGTGCTGCCAAAATAGAACGTGCAACTTGTAAATTTAGAGGGCATAGCACACATAGTGGAAGTAAAAATTGACTTAATGTTGTTGCCAAGTTTTGATAGAGCAGCATAAATAAATAGTCATCACTATAAAAATAAAAAAATTATTTATAAAAATATAAAAAAATTATATCTTTAGTTGGCGAGAGAAAAGTCCATTCATGCGCTTAGATTTTCGGGAATTAGGTCAGCAACAGGATTCGGAATCTTCGGGAATTAGGTCAGTTAGTTGGATTCGGACGGGTTACTCGAAACAAGGACTTTGTTTGACTCGAACCCCAACCCAGAGAAAAGTTTGAAAATACCGACAAGTTATTTTTCTCGACTCGACCTTAACCTTAAACCTTAATTTATCAACTTAAACTTTCCCAAATTCAATTTAAAAAATTTAAAAAGTTTTTTAAACTAACCGTAAAAGTCCAACAATTTCTCCATTTGAGTCAATACGATATTCCCAAAAGCGAACCAAATTGTAAAAGAGCGAAAACAAAAAAGTTGACAAAACAATTAATCTAGCCCTCTTTACAGTACAATGGATGCGTATGGAGAAGGGGTAACAAACAGCTAGCCATCTATCAATAGTTATTCCGACAAGCATCTTTTAAAGAAAATTTTTAAAAAATTTAAAAAATAAAAAAAATCATACCCAAACAGACATAGTTTGTGCCATTAAACATAAAGGATAACAAAAAACAAGTAAATGGTTGGCTAAAGAAGGAGGTAGACCTATGGGAAATTAACTAATTAAAAAAAATTTTTTTAAAGAAATACCAGGAATTAAATGTTGAAGTTGTGCAAGTGAAAATACAGGCAAAGCGAGAATACAAAGAGATAAATCCGAGGCAGAAAGCCCACAAAGAAGTACCTGAAAAAATAAATATTTAAATATGGGAAGAGAGAAGATGAAAAGAGAAAAGGACAATGCGCGAAAGCATAGGAAAATCAAAAAAAAATTGTGAAGGGCCTGAATCGGAAACCAGGAAGGAGCGAAGTGAGAAAGAACTGAAGTTTGGGAAAATGAAAATTCTTAAGGGTCTATAACAGAAAGAAGCCCCGGGTTCAAAATCAGAATCCCGGATCTCAAAAAGCATTCTAAAAATTCAAAACAAACATTAATTGAACGCCGCCTAGACGAAGCCTTTGCAAATATTATCAAGCTTAATGTGTTTGTAACAGTTCCAGCAACACAAAGAAAAGCCATCAAAACAGCAAAGACCAAAGAAAGTGAAGAAAGAAAATCTTTAAAAAATAAAATAAAATGAGAGAAAGATAAAGTTTAAAAAAACCTTGATTGTCCAAAAGTGGAATTGAGTCAAATTGCTGTTCTTCAGTAATATTTTTAGAATTATCGCTGGTCATTATAAATAAATAGTAATCTAATCTTTAAAAAGAAAAATGATTAAAATTTTGAAAATAAAAATAACAAATGAAGAGGAGGTCAAAAAGTATGGTTGTCGGTTCTTTAAAAATTTTAGAATATTCGGAATCGAAAAATACTCACAATCAATTCTTCGATGAATCGACAACTCTAGTCAACGGAGAGAAAAAAATAGGAAAAATTAAAAAATTATGAAAGGCCTAAAGCGGTAAACTGCTGGGGATTTAGCTTCAGGAGCTAGTTACGGATTTAACTTCGGACCCGGCTACAGCCGAAGCTCGGGACTAAAACAAAAATTTGAGAAAGGTCGCAGTCACAGAACAATAATAAACGAATGGACCAAGAAAAAAACTTTTTCTAAAAACATTTTAGCAAATTTATATTTTAAAGGATTCATAGAAATAAGGGATTCAAAATGAACACAAAATTTTCGAAGGAAAACAACATTTAAAAATTAAAATATAAAATGTCGTCGATGCTTTTTGCTTCCATTTTTGCAATTTCTAATAAAGAAAATTGTGCTATAAATTCTCCAGGGAAACAAAAAAAAACGATTATAAGAAATTGGAAAAACTTTTAGGAAAACGATGACATGAGGAAGAAAAAGGAAAAGGTTAAAATAAATAGAGGAAAGAAACCTTTCTTTGACAGATGCTTAATTAGTTGGGGGTAATGCTTATAGCTTCTTAAAAAGGAAAGTAATCTTTTGGAGGAGAATAAGGAAGGTCAGAAGTTAAAAAAGAAGAAAGAAAAAAAGATTTTTAAACGAATTAAGAAAGAAAAATTTTTTTAAAGGGTTTGTTTATAATCTCGTTTTTGAATGAAATCCCTACCAGGATGGGTTGAGAAAAAAGTCAGGTCGAGTCGGGTTGGTGTTTGAAAAAGAAAATTTCTCGACGAGATTTTGGATATCCTGCTCCCTACATGACCACCTAACATAAAAACTAGAGATCGGTCTGGATCTAGAAAGCGACCTTTGGATCTAGATTGACTCAAAGTCAAGAATCTGGTCAAGGGTTCTCAAACAAAATTTTAGTTGAAAGATCCTCAACCTCTACCAAAATCAAGATTTAAAAGTTTTTAAAATTTCCGAACCATATTTTTTAGAAACTTGCGTGGGCCTAGGAGAGGGATTCATAATAGAATAAATGAAAATGAAAGAAAATAAAAAAGAAAATGTGTGTTGCTTAAATGACGAAAATAAAATAAATATATACAAATTAAATTTTAAATGCCACTAATCTCCCCCTTACACAACCATATGGATTCCTTTGCATATAAATACTTTGCGCAATGTTTTAATTTATTATTATTGAAAAGGGATTAGTTTGTGGATAAAACAATTCTCTCATTTTGACAATTAAAATTAACGGGAAAATAATTTTCTTTTAATATCCCCTCTTTACGGAAATAGATAAACCAAGGGAAAAAGCTCGTGTTTAAGCGAGCCAAATTTTTTTCTAAATTAGTTGTTAGTCCGGAAATTGATTTTAAATGAATACTTTTTTGGTGATTTTATTATTAATGGATAGAGCAAAGAATTTTTTAGACAAAGAAAAGATTTTTTGCAGAATTAAAAGAGTGAACTCGGTAATAAAGAACCCCAGGAATTTTCTGAAGGGAGCGCACACCATAATATCAAACACCGAAAAACCAAACCCCAAAAGAGAATTCTCAAGAGGGTTTATAGAAAAACCAAATCCCCAAAAGGAAAACCCCCCAAAAACATAGTGAATAATAAAAATATGAGAGAATTAATGAGAACTTAAAATTGAAAGGAAAAAAGAATAGGACTACTTAGAGGAAATGATCAAAGAAAATCAAAAACTTAAAGTGAATCCCTGGGATTTTCTAAAAAATCTCTCTTATTGTTAGGATATTTAATCCAAAAAAAACTCCTCAAAAATTTATTACAAACCTTGAAATTATTGTAAATTCACTGTTCAATGATTAAAAGAAAATTCAATTGTTTAAATTCGCCGTCTACAAAGCTTGTTTTGAACCAAATAAAGAGGACGTCTGAAGGGAATGAATTAAATGGCGCCATCTCTCATTTTTTTACAACACCAACCAATCTAATAAAATGCCAACAAAAATATATATTACTTTTAGTGCCAAATGAAAAGCTAAAAAATATAAAAATAAAGAAAATTAAATTGAAAAAAAGACAAAAGAAAATTGTTTATTGGAGAGAAACCCTTCATTTTCTTGTCATAAAAAGTGAAAGGGTTTCTCAATTTTAATTGTTCCCTATAATTGTTAGGGAGGGAGCAGGCCAAAGTGCCACGACTTCGTTCGAAGTTATCGAAGCCGGGACAGGCTGATATGGTTCAACTCGGCTCGTGGAGGGGGTATCGAACCATATCAAGGCGCGTCCCGGCTTCGTCAATATTTGAACGAAGATATGGCGGCGGTAATGTAAGGTGTACCCATATCATGTAATGAGGTCTGACTGTATTAGAAAAAAAATAAAAGAACTAAGGGTTTCTCAATTCTAATTGTTTCTACTAATAATAAGTGAATAACGAAAAGATAATGTAAATTACTATAAGAAGATAATTATTGAAACCACACAAAAAAATTTTCCCCCAAAATTAATCATTTTAAAAATAAAAAATTTGGTAAAAAAATACCAACAACAAAAATAACAAAATTTTTTTGTCAAATTTTATTAACGCACGAGAAAAAATATATAAATATACTAAAACGAGCTCCACGGTAGAGAAAAATAAGTATGATGAAAAATACATCAGTATAGAAATCATTTAGTATAGAAAAAATTAGAATAATTAGAGCGGTCATATTAATATTCTTTAATCAGAATGATTTATAGTACTGCACGAAGGAGAATAAGAAAATGCTATTCCCGAAAAACTTAATTAAAATTTTCTTTGGATCGAGTTTCGGCTTAAAAAAGTCCGTTTCGGGTTGGGTCATTTAGGGGGTTAAGAAGGGAAAAAATCAGATCGGGTCTCCTTGAAACAATAAAATTCTGATTCTTTTGAGAAAAACACAAAAATGAATATAAAAACCCACTCTAATTATGTTTTTTTGTATATTAATATAGAAAATATTTAAAACAACCTTTTTGTGTCCCATAAATTTTGATCGCAATAACAAAAAAATTTAAAAAATGCAAATTGTTTCAAGTCATTTCCGGAGATGGACTCTTCTCATTCTGTTCACTTCCTCTCGCATACATCAAAATTAATTGCTTCATTCGAGATGTGTCTTTTGGTAAAGTCAAGTTTTGATGTCCTCCACCAGATTTGGCCAATTTACTTGGCAAAGTATTACTTCCACTCATACCACCCAAAGCAGGATTATGTCCTTCAATCATCTTTGCTACACGTTCCCATAATGCAGCCTCATCACTGGTGTCGTCAACTTTAGTCGAGGATTCAGTCAATGCTAGTTGACGTTCCCTGGAATTAAAAAAGATTAATCTCGAATCAGTCAGGAAGGACCAACAAGTTTACGTCTAAATGAGATAAGTTTGTAGGTTTAAGAGAACCCCAGAAGAAAACCATCCCTCTGAACTAATGGGGAGCAAAGGATCAAAGGATGTGGGGGAGTAAAGGTTATAAGAGTGAGGAGTAAAGGATCCAGCCAAGTACATCGACACATGGAATGTCACCTATCCCGTAATATATTAAAAATTTAATGATACATCAAGCTAAAGTCCTGCATAAAACTGATGCAAAAAAATAATCTCAAAAACTAACTGATTCTGCTTCTTTCTCAACTCCAGTTGTGTCTTTCGCTGAGCATAGAACTGTTCCAATTCCTTCTTGGCTTGCTGACGAAGCTCCTCCTTTTTGGTCTCCTCTTCCTCATCTAGCCAAAATAAATTTTAAAAAATCAAATCAAAATAAACCTTTCAACGCAATCATTTGAGCTTGCTGCTCACGCCATTTACGGATCTTCTCTGGCTCTTCTTCAGGTTGAGTGCTCTGACTTCGAGATTCATAAGTTCGAGTACCTAGAAAAAAACAAGAATTTTAAAAATAACTGGCAATTGACTTACTGGTATAATTTTCAATGTCATTGGCCAGCGAAGCAACATTCACGTCAGAGTTGAATTGTGTCAAACCAAAACCGGAAGTACCATTAGTCAATGTTTGGACCTCTGGAAATCCATTTTCTGTGGCTGAAATTGAAAAGGAAATAATAAATTGAGGAGAATTTGGGCGATTATTGGTTGAATTATTCCAAAGATTAAACAACAATTGATCAAAAATACCGAGTTTAGTGCCCAAATCTTGACCATACTTTTTTTCTTAAAATGTACATAATGGTCAGATTTAATTCCCTGTCTCAATTCCACCCGACTTCCATGCGGCATATTCAGTTTTCCCTCTCCTTACAGAGAAGGGGGGAGGGGGGGCACGAAACTCGTTATTACCACAGAATTAATTAAAAATACCATTGTTCTCCAAAGTAGATCCAACAAGTTCAGGCTGAACAACAAAATCGTCACCAAGATCAGCTAACACAGACTGTTCTCTAGCAAGAAACTCGGATACAGGGTCATTAGATTCCATTTTATTAGTCAAATACAAGTTAGAAAACCTAAAATTTAACGAAAATTAAGGAAGATCAAGCGAACAAGATCAAAAGTTAATGACTACGTGGAGGGAAAAAATAGCGTGAGAGTAAAAGAGAAAAAAGAAAAAAGGGGACTATTGAGTGGTAAAAGGGGACTACTAGTGGTAGAATTGAATTGAGACTCAAATGGAACAAAACATAATGCCAAACAATTAAATGCGGCAACTTACAAAACTAAACAGTAGATTTTTCTGAAAAATTTTCTACAATTGTAAAAACCTCAGGAGGTCGTGTTTTTGATTTTTTTTTGTTTTTTCATTTGTTTTTTTATTCGTTTTATGTTCCTCTGCCGCGCATGCCAAAAATTTATAAAAAATTTATAAAAATTTGAATTTTTAACAAGAAAAAAATTTTTAATTTGTAGGCTCAGCTCCATTGCTGCTGTTGATGGTGGTTGTGGTTTTTTGTTTTTTTTTTTGTTTTTTTTAATATTTTTTTCTAAAAATTTGAAATTGCAGGTATGCTCAACTCAACGATGTGCTCAACAAAAAGATGGCTCCCTGGCAGAATGGGAGCTTGGACAGGTTTTTTTTGGCTTCTTGTTTTGAAAATGATTCTTCCCTTAGATGCAACTCAAGCAACTGGTGGACGCCAGCATGGTGGTGCTGTTGGTCGACCTGCTACTTGTGGAGGGATTAAATGGAGGTTTTTTGGTTGTTCTAATTTTTAAAGGATTTTTTAATTATAGGCCTGTTCTTGGCCTGATGACCTGGTAGTGGTAGAGGGTTTGGATGGAGGTTTTTTGTTTTTTATTATTTAGAATTTTTTTCATTTAGGGCCTGCTCTCGGCCTGATGTTGGTGGTTGCTGATGTGGACTGCTGTGATGAGGCCTGCTCTTGGCCTGATGTGTTTGGAGCTGTTTGGTCTGCTGTGTTTTGGTGGTTGTTGGTGGGGGGATTTTTTTTAAATTAAAAAAATTAATTAATGGTGGGAGGGGGTTTATTTCCAGCCAGGAGCAACTCCAGCAACTGGTGGCGTCAACATTGGTGGCCTTGCCTTTCAACAACTCAACATGGTAAAAATTTATTTTTAATTTAAAAAAAATTGCAAAAGCTAAAAATATGCGCGCGAGCTCTTCTTCTCTTTTATTTTTTCTTGTTGTCCTTGTCCTTTGTTTTTTCACATTTTTTCAATCGTCTAATTTGAGATTTTTTGAGATTTTAACAATACAGGTCATTTGGGATGGGTGGAAGAAGCTGCAACAACTGACCAATGGAGGACATCCAGCAAAAATTTGGCTAAGCAACACCATAGTAAGCAAATCCCTAATTGAAGTAGTCAATAATGGAGTTTCTTGAGGGGTTTTTGCTGGCCAAGGCTCTAAAATTCAAATTTCTGGCATTCTGTTATTTTTTCAATAAATGAAAATTAATCCAATCAATATAATAGGAAATAGTATAGGCGAGTTAGTTAGACACTTTTCTTTTTGTTTTTGGGAAGGATCGTTAGAGTCTGATAACCTAGAATTGATGATAGCCTTGTTTTTCTTTTTAGGCCAACAACTTTATGTCCTGTGACGGACTTATAATTTATTTAGCTCATTCTTATATCGAATACTATACTGATATCTCTATTGAACTTTTCTGTGAACATTTTTTCTTTTACAAACAAGCAGCACATCCTCCAGATAATCTACCTAAAATGAAAGAACCTGCAAAATATGCAAATGATAAAACTTTGCCAAGTGCATCAATAAACGAACAGAGACCAGGTTTTTTTTAATTTAAATAATAATTTTTGACTTGCTTAAGATGTCAAAATGCGCAAAATTCGACGTGTTGGAACTACTTGTTGGGACTACCAAGCTAAAGAAAAGGATGAATTGTAGGTTTTAAAATCCATTTTTAATTTTTTTGTTTTTAAAGGTCTTTTCGGCATGGTTCTGTTGTAGAGATTTTAAATGATGAAAGGTATTTTGTTTATAATTTTTTCTAAAATTTGGGTATGACTTGTGTAAAATAATTTTAATGGGAAATTGTTCCGATTGTCCAAATTAGAGGGTAAAAACATTTAACATAGGTTGGAACCTATTTAGTACACTCACAATATAATGCTCCCCAAGGGAGCAGAACGTATTACAGACCCAACGTACATTGACCTGTATCATTTTATTCTTTTTTTAGTTGTGAGGATGGTTGGGTTATGGCACGCATTGATAAAAAGAAGGGAATGGTCCCTGGAAATTATGTAAGAGAAGAAATTTTTAAACCAATTTGTTTTTAATTTTTAAAGGTCGTTTTAGTTGGCACTGGACCGAATTTAATCAATTCTGAAGATGTTAAACGCGGAGATTTATTAGCCTCTGGAGGGTTTGCTAATGTATTTAAAGGGTCTTACAAAAATCAGGTAGATCTTGATTTTTGTTTTTTCATTTTTTATTTTAATTTTTTGGCAGGAAGTTGCTTTAAAAATACCAAAATCGAGCACAGAAGAAAATCGAGAAGGTTTTTTTATTTTTTGTGGAAACGGGTAATTTTTTAATTTAAAGATTTGGAACGAGAAGCCTTAATTCTTTCAAGAATCAAACATGAAAATATAGTTGGGTTTTTTGGATATTCATTAGACCCACTTCTGATAGCTTTGGAGCTTTGTAGAGGTTTTTTTTATTTTTTTAGAAATTTTAAAAATTTTTTAGGTGGTGCTCTCATTAATTTATATAGACGAATGGCTTCTTCTGATATTTCAACTGTTATTTGTTGGGCAAAACAAGTCGCTAGTGCAATTCAACATCTTCATTCAAGAGATGATCCTGTAATTTATGCTGATTTGAAGGCGGAAAATGGTTCTTATTTTTTTAATTTTTATTATGGTTCGACATTTTTGAATTACTGGTCGCGGTTTTTAATTCTAAACTGGCCCAAGCCGTGGTTCTGACATGAGTTGTTATCATTCATTTTCATCAGAAGTCATTGTCATCTGCTCTCTGACGGAGAGGTCTTTAAAAAAAGATCGGACACGCCAAGTTTAAACCTCTCTTGTCAAAAGACCCTCCTGGACCCAGCCCGTGTCGAACTTTTATTTTTATGATTTTATTTTATATTACCTTTTTTCAGTTTTAATAAAAGAAATTCCTTGTTTGTGTGGTTTAGATGATGAAAGTTGGAAAATTGTGTGTTTATTTATTTTCAATTAAAAATAATTTTTAAATTATGATCTTTAGGTAACCAATTATACAAAAAATAATTGTTGTCGTAAATGTAAAGGTTTAAGAATTGATTTGATTACATTGAAGATATCAGGTTAGTAAAATTGGTCTAGTTTATGAGTCCAATGATTTCAATTATAAGTTTTCTATTGTATTCATAAAACCTCTAGAGATCGGTTTGGATCCAGACTTTGATTGGATTCAGACTCAGGATTAGGTGTATTTTTGAGTGTTCCAGGGCCTCAACTAAAATCAAGTCAAGTTTTTTAAAGATTTCTACTCTTTAAGAGGCAGAAAAATCACTCATAAAACTCACATTTTCTTTAGACGACTCATAAACTATACTTCGGACGACTTATAAACTATATATTGTTGAAAGCCTTATCTTTCTAATAAATTTTTTTAATAGATTTTAATGTCTCGAAGAATGGCACATTAATAAAAAGCGATGAAAGTTGTGATGGTTCAGTTCCTTGGATGTCTCCAGAAGTTTTGGAATGTAATGGTGTTACAACGATGATAGATGTTTGGTCATTTGGTAAGAAAAAGAAATAGTTGGCTAATTGTTAGATTTGTGTAAATTAATTTTTTTATTTTTAAAGCAAATTTTTTGTGGGAATTGCTTTCAAGAAAAATACCTTACAAAAATCAAGGAATTTATACTATTCGGAATTTTGTGAGTTTTATTGATTTTTTCAAAAAATTTTTGAAATTTTTTTGAAAATTTTCAAAAAAATTTTCTCAAAAAAAAATATTTTTTGACAGATGAAAAATGACTTGCCTCTTCCTTTACCTGACGATTTACCTTTGGAAATGCGAAAAATTTTTGAAAGCTGTTGGAAAAAAATTCCTGTAGAACGATCGCCTATTAAAGATGTTATTGAAATGTTGGATGTTGCTGAATTAAATATTGATAATAATTATAAATGGGTAAGAATTTTTAGGAAGGTTTAAGAGGGGAGCTTATCTTATAAATGAGGAAAATTTTAATTTTTTGGACAATTGATAGAAGTCATAATTTTTTGTATAAAAGACTTTAGGGCCAAGGTCTGAGCTTAAAGTGAAGCATGGAATTTTTTTGTCTTGATGGCCAATCTAGAAAATCCAATAAATCAACTTAAAAGTCATAGGCTTCAATTATGCTCCCCTCTTTGACTTGTATTAGATCTGATAAAAAAATTTTTTTGAAAAACATGGGGTTAAATCAAAATTATTACCAAAGATTTGACTCTTTTTCTATCCTATATTTTTATTATTTTTAAGATATTACCAAAAGAACAACCTGAAGAAACCTTTAAAAACAACCAAATATTAAATGATCAATCAGACGAAATGTTAAATTGTTTACAAATTAATTCTTCAGGAGAATCTTTTAAAATTCCAATTTATGAAGCTATAATGCTTATACAAAGATATGGAACAATATTACCAAAAGAATTGAATGAAATGAAAAAATTGGGAATTGAATTACATCCACCAACACCTGCAAAACGTTTCAAAAAATCATCAAAATTAAATAAAGAAAGTATTGGACCTCCAATAAGTTTGCTTTTAGAGTTTTTGAAAATTTTTATAAATTTTTAATTTTTTCAAGATTTTCGACATAATGTTTCTGCAAGAGTTAGAAGTTCTAGTTCTGATGATAAAACATTTTCTGATGAAAAAATTCTTGTTATACATCGTTAGTTTTTTTTAAATTATTTTTTTGTGGTTTGTCAAAAGTGTTTTCTCTGTGGTTTGTCAAAGAAATTTTTTTAAAAATTTTAGGGTTAAAAAAAGATCAGGATCGTCATCGTTCTCATGATTCTTTAGTGGATCAAAACATTGAAGATAATAAAGAAGATAATTTGTCAACAATTCATTCAATGTTAAAATCGCAACAACAGCAACAAAAGGTTTGTTTTTTTTATTATAAGCACTCTCATTATAGATACCCTTACGTTAATGTAGCTAAATTTAATTTTCCTCACTTTAAGATTTTATAAGATACCTACATTGTTTTTCGCCTACTACCTTCAAATTTAAAAAATTTCCGCCTGCGGCGCTGTGGAAAGAACTAACTGGCTTCTTTCGCTCCGAAATTCAAAAAAATTTACCCTTTGATTACTCCCTTGTCACTTATTTGTTAGATAACTTCAATTTAACGTACTGCTTTATAGAACTCCAGAGTATTCTATAATGTGTTTTGTATCCATAAAAATTTTTTTTCTAATCTTTTAAATTTTTTGTAGAATATTAAAACCAATCGTCCAGACAACATTCGTAAACATGACTATTTAACCCTTAGCACAATTGTTCCAAAAAATTCAAAAATTGCTCATCAAAAAATTGAAGAAAAAAATTGTGCACAAATTGTTGATGAAAATTTTTCTCAATTAAATGAAGAAAATAAAAACTTTGAATTAAAAAAAGAACGAGGTTTAAGTAGAACAAATGCTGTTAGACCAAAAATTTGTGAACAATTAATTCCTGAAACTATAAGTAATGCTTCTTCACCTTCGGATTCTTTGTCGTCAGAAGGTTTTATTGTTAATTCTGAAGGTTTTGTTGTTGTTAGTGCTACTGGTGCAGGTTTTTTTTTGTTTTTTGGTGTTTTGTATTTTTTGGTGGTTTGTGAACAAATTTTGAGGTTTTTTTTGGGTATGTCTTGATCCCCGCGTTTCTATTTTCCGTCAATTTATTTCAACTCCGTTTTAGGAATATTATGAGTTATCCGAACTCCGATATTTAATTCCTGAAACTATAAGTGATGCCGAACTTCGAACTCCGAAACTGGGAAAATTTTTTTGAAACCACTATCCAAAATATAACCAATTTTTTCCACCCGTGTCATCCAGGCTTTTGTTTATGAATCCTGGCCTACCTTATTTGTTCAAAATTGGGTTTTTCGACGTTTGGGATTCGAAAGCCTTGAGCCAAGTTATAGCCATTTTTCGATGGATTTGTGGTCTATCGGGAAAAACCAAATCCCTATTTATTTTTTATATTAAAAAAAATTTTTTTTAAGATTTCCACAGCCCATCCCATCCATCTGATAAATCATCTTTTAACGTCACAAATATATTCAATCGAAGAATTAGCCCTCCTCATCATCAACAACAACAACAAAATTTATCATCAATTACACCAACATCAGCACGTAATTCAATACAACAACAAAATGAGGCTAATGAACATGGAAAGGGTTCAATAAATAAAGAAAATCGAAAATCATCTTCTTCAAATCAATTAATATCAAATAGTATATTTTATGTTCCATCAACAACAACAGCAACAAATGAATCAAAAACAACTACACCAGAAAGTGATTCATCTTTATCTTTTGATCCGTGTACAAATGCTTCAAAATTAAAACGTGGATGGATGAATAAAATTTTTGGAACATCTCCACGTCCTTCTATTTGTGGTGGTGTTGGTGGTGGTGATTCTGAAGTTAATTTGGAAGATTCTGTTCAATTGGAAAAATTGGAAAAGATTGGGTTTGTTTTTTAGAAAAGAATTTTTTAGGCTTGACTAGGTCGGGGGAGCTGTTTATGCTATACCCTATATTTAAGGTAACACGTTATATAGTTGACCTCCCTCATAGGAGATACACCCATTATTAGGTACACCTTAATTTAAGGTACGCGCTCTTTAAGATTTGGTTTGGTCATTTTATTGGGGGATGCTTAAGCGATACCCTCTATTTAAGATATTATTTTTCAGCCAGAGGGGTGGGGCTGTCTAAGCGATACCTTCAAAGCTGGTCGAATAATGTTGTGTTTGACTAAAAACTTTGTTATTTTTCAGTTTTGACAGACAACAACACGAAACTACACCAAAATATAAAAAACGAACAGAAAGTAGTAACATAATTAAATCACGCCATAAATCAAGTAGTTTAAATCCAATCCATCATAGCTCAAAAGAACGACTTTCAATAAATACAATTATTCAAATGGATGATGATTATGGTGATTATGATAATTATCAACAAGAACACCGGCCTAATAAAGCTTTTAATTTAAATTTTGGTTTGATTTTTTAATTAAAAAAATTTTTTTGGCAATTTTAAAAAAATTGAAAAATTTTTTTGAAATTTTCTAAGTTTTGAATTTTTTCCAAAAATTTTTTCTTAATTTTTAGAGCCTATTGATGAAAATTATTCAAATTCTTTAACAAAAACTTGCAATTCTGCACGTTCATATAATGATTTAAATAATCCAAATGATAGAAGAAATATGCAATCATCAATTCAAGAAGAAGCTGATTGTTTTCATCAAAGATCAAAATCTTCCGAAACTCCGATAACTTCTCAATCAAGGTTTTTTGTTTTTAAGAGTTAGGGTTGAGGGATTAAATTGAGGGTTTACTGGAATATCTTGGGGGAGGGGGGGGGGAGGGCTAAAGAAGGAGGAGAAAGTTAAAGATGCCTCGATTGTGAAGGTATGGCCCTTGTTAGCTTTTCATTCGGTGAAGATAGGGGAACGTGAGGTTGAAGAAAATGTTGAGGGTTTAATCGAAGTTTAAAAGATCTTAGGGGGAGGATTTGAGAAATGTGATGATAGTGAGAGTGTGGAATCTACCGATAAGACATAGTTGTTAATATTTTACAGAATTTTTGTTAGCTCAAAAAAATTTTTTCATATAGAAACGATTTGGTTAACTTTTTGATGCAACATGTACCTACAAACAGTACATTCATTAATCCTTCATATGTTCGTATGCAAGAAAATCAAAAGGTTTTTTCAAAAATAATATTTTTATATTAAATTTTTGTGAATTTTAAGGCTCTTGTATCATCTAACACTCAAAAAAATCAAGCACCAATTCCAAGGCCTAGAACTTCTTTGGGTGCTCCACGCCAAGTATCCTCAAATGACCAGCCTTGGCCAACATCTATAGCTCCAATGCGTGAAAAAGAATCGAAAACTTCTTCGTCTCAACAATCATCACTTGTTATTCGTCCAAATACTTTGCGCTTACTTCCACCACCACAACAAACAATATCACCTTTAAATAGTTTAGCAACAACAACTACAACACCTTCAACGTCTACAACAACAACAACAACAAATACATTTTCACATTTATTACAAGAAAATAATTCATTGAGACAATGTGACAGTGGAATATATCCTGAAGGAAGCACTGATGATGTTTGTGGTTATTTTACAAAATTTTAAAAATTGAAAAAAAAAATGGTTGGGATAAGGGATGGGCCGTTTTGAGAAAGAGTTTTCAAAAATTTTTCAGATCGGGTTTTGTGTTTCGGGTCATACCTTTATTTATTTCAAGGAAACAAAACTTCAACATTTGGATCATCCTAGTACATCTTCAGATGCATCTCCACAAATTTGTTATCGTTCAGGTTTTTTTTTGAAAAACAAAATTTAAAATAATTTTTTTCAAAAAAGATTCTTCTTCTGTACATGATATAATATATAATAATGATGCTACTTCGCCTCCTCCTCCATTATATCCAAAAAGAATTCATGGACCAAAAGTTTCTGGACAAAGAATTCCACGACTACCACTTGATTTAGTAAGAAAAGTTGAGAGATTTCAATAGAAAACTACTAAAAAAAACTTTTTTTTCTTTAATTATTAAAAGAGAAGATGCTGTCTGAACAACAACAACAAAGTGTCCTTTTTATTTTTTTAGATGAATTTCATTAATCGAAAATCCTTTTCTTTTTTGAAATAGAGAAACTCGTATTTTTTTTAATTTTTGTAAATTTTTTTTTAATTTTAGAGATAGATTACTTGCCCCGTAAATATTCTAATAGAATCCTTGAACCTATTGGGGAAGACCCCTCAAAATAAGGCCTATTGTTTACGAAAGAGGTCTTTTTAAAATGCTTACAAGGAAATGGTTTAAGATTTATTAAAAAAGTGTTGGTATTAAAAAAAGAAGTGTCCTTTTTATTTATGTATACCTGGTGAGCGAGAACTCGGGACTAAACTTTTACCTCTCTATTGAAAAATAAATATTGAAAAAATAAATAATGAAAAATAAAAGCTCCCAGTGCTTCTATTAGGATATTTACGCTAATTTTAATTTTTATAAATTAAATACATAGAATTTTTTAAAAGAATTTATATAGAGAGGACAATTGATCCCATTTTTAATTTAATTATTATTAAATCCGATAAAAATTCGCTTACAAAAAAAATTTTTTTTTATGAATTATTAGATATATTCTTTAATATTTTTTGATTAGAAAATTAATTTTTTAAATAATTTTAGATTTTATTTTCTTTATTTTCAATAAATTTTAATGAATAGATTTAGATGAATATGTTATTTAGAAGAAATTTGTTTAATGTTTTTAAATTACAACGACGGCTACTTTGGTCTAGTAGTGATAAAGAATTCTTTGCTAATGTTCCAAGGTTTTTTTTTAGTTTTTTTTTATTCTGGTGACATTTGATCCTGCCATCGATTTGTAAATTTTGTTGTGGGTCAATGACTGCGATGCAAAATAGGATGTTGACACCTATGGGTCCGACGTTCTCTTCCGTTCTTTAGCAGAGATGAGAACGTTTCTCCTCGCCGAAGGGCATACAAAATGAACCTATAGGTCAACATCCTTTTTGTATCGCGGCCGTCGCACCATAAAATTTTTGATATAATTTTTTAAAGGTTAGCTGATGTTAGCAAATTTGATGCAAAATTGGTAGAATCACATTATTTTGAAAGACCTAAAGACCTAAAAATTACTAATGAGGATGGATATTTTAATGACGCTTTTATAATGGTTTTGCCTCCACCAAATGTAACAGGAAATTTACATGTTGGACATGCACTTACAGTTGTCGTGGAAGATAGTATTTGTCGTTTTAATAAATTGTTGGGAAATTATGTTTGTTTTTTTTAATTTTTGCTATCCTTTAGGAATGTTAGGTTGTAATGTTGAATCCTTTGGAAAAATGAACCCGTCTCCGTAAATGTGATTATTGAGATTTTCCAGGTTTTCTTCCTTTAATTACTGGGTCTGGGGAGTGTTTGATGGTTTTTATGTTTATGACTTCTGGTCACTGGATCTGGGACAGTTTGAAATCTTTTTTGGTATAACTTTGTGAGTTGTATCTCATAAATAGGATTCGAGGTTTTCTAGAGGTTTTCATGTTTAGTTTGGGTTTTAGTAACCTTTTTGATGTGTGCGGTCTGGCTTCTGTTTGAGCTTTCTATAAATTTTTTGGTTTAATTTTGGAACTTGGCCTCTCAAAATATATACAGCCTCTTATATATTTTGTGGGAGTCTTGAAAAAATTGAAGCAAAAAATTTTTTTTAAAGGTTCGTTGGATACCTGGTTTTGATCATGCTGGTATAGCAACTCAAACAGTTGTTGAAAAACAAATTTTAAGAAAATTTGGAAAGAAAAGAGAAGAAATGTCAAAGGAAGAATTTTTGGATTATTGTGAAAATTGGAAGAATGAGTGAGTTTTTTTTAATTAATTAAATAATCTGTTTTAATATAGACGTATTACTGACATTACAAAACAATTAAAGTCATTAGGATGTTCTTTGGATTGGGAATATTCATTTTATACAATGGATGAGGTTAGAAACTTTATTTTTGTTGCTAATTATTGTTTGGGTTCAAGAACGATAAAGAAACTGGGGTTCTGACATTTTTCAAAGCTGGGTCGGGTTACCTGAAACTCAAAATTTTATGACCGAAACTATGTCATTGACATTTTTGGTTTGTCTCAAGGTATTTGAAACCTGATTTGAAAATTTTTTTTGATAAACTCGAAACCCTACTGGTCACCGATCACTGGTCTGTCTATGTATTTCCTTTTTTGGTTTGTTTCAAGAATGAATCTTTTATAAGTCTTGAACTCACGATACGTTAAAAAACTATTTTTCAGAATTTTTCTAATGCAGTTAAAACAGCATTTGTTCGTTTATATGATTTGGGTTTAATTACTCGTGAAACGCGTTTAGTCCAATCTTTTAATGAAAATGAGCCAACAATGAAAGAACAATGGTTCCTTAAAATGACTGAAATGAATAGAGAATTATTAAAAGATGTGGAAGAAGAATCTGGAAAGGTTTGTTTTTTGTTAAATTTAAAAAGGTTTCGAATCTCGGGCGTAGCCAGGGGGTCGATTTTGGGGGTGGGTTAACATTGGGTGTGCGCCAAAATTTTGGCGCCCTTGCCTCATTATAAGATACATCTCGATTTAGTTTACGCCCAATAAAACCTCAGTTTTCTTTTTCAAGTTGAATTTTGACCCTGCTACAGTCAAAGGCAATCTGATTGAATTTTTAAAATTTGAAGAGCCTTGGTGTTTAAGTAGACAACTTGTTTGGGGACATAAAATACCTGCATATTTTGTTGAAAGTTCAAAAAGGTTTCTTTTTTGATTTTGAAGAGAATTTTTAAAAAGATTTTATTAATAGATGGATTGTTGCTTTAACTGAAGAGGATGCTCGCAAACAGCTTTTGCCGTCAGAAAAGGATTCTAAATTAATTCAAGATTCTGATGTTTTGGATACTTGGTTTAGGTTAATAAATTTTTTAATGTTTTTTTTTGAAAATTTTTGAAAAAAATTTTTAGAATTTTTTTGAAATTTTTTAAAATTTTTCGAAATTTTTTAAAAATATTTTTTTTCTGAAAAGGTTAAAAATTTTTTTAAAGTTCTTCATTAATTCCAATTATTATTGCTGGTTGGCCTAAAAGGAGTATTAAGTCAACTTCAATTGATTTAATGGAAACTGGTCATGATATAATAGGTTTTTGGGTTGCTAGAATGTTGGCTATTTGTAAAAGGTTTCTTTGAAAATTTTTGAAAAAAAATTTTTTTTCCAAAGGTTAACTGGCCATTATCCATTTTCTAATGTATTAATTCATGGCTTAATAAGAGATAGTCAAAATAGAAAAATGAGTAAATCTTTGGGAAATGTTGTTGACCCAATGGATATTATTAATGGAATAACACTTGAACAAATGATTGAAAGAATGAAAAGTTCAAATCTTCCACTTGAGGATATGGGTAATTTTTGTTTTTTATTTTTATTTAAATTTCGAGAAAGTTTTTAATATAAAAATTCCGGAAAATTCTGATTCTGTGAATCGGAATTTGTGAATTCCCCTTTTCTCCTAAATTTGGCCTAATCCGTTCGGCCATCCACCCATCGGCTGGTGCGAATTTGTTGGCAGCCGATTTTCTTTGCTTCTACTTTTTTCCTTCGCTAACCAGTTAGCGAAAAATATTGTGTGTTTTCTTTCCGGAAAGTTTATTACAAATTCTTTTTTGTTTTGTATTTTATACATGTTTTGATTCTGATTTTTTATTATTTCCGGAAGGATTTTATTTTTTTCCGGTTTTTTCTTTTCTCATAATTTTCCTAAAATTATGATTAAAATTTTTTTTTGTATTTTAGAAGCTTCAGAAAAAGATTTAAAGAAACGTTTTCCTAATGGTATAAAAGCTTGTGGAGCAGATGCTTTGCGATTTGCAATGTTACGACATGATGCTACAGATTTTGAAATTCATATAGATATACCTCGTTTTGCTGATGAAGGAAGACGTTTTTGTAATAAAATATGGAATATGTGTAAATATTTTGAAAAAGTTAGCAAATTATATGATGAAATTAGTCTTGAAGTAGACGTACTAAAAGAATTGAAGAATAGAAAAAGAAGTGAAGGAGATGAAGATGTATGTGTTTAAATTTTGAAAATTTATTTTAAAAAATTATTTTTTAGGATGCCAAAATAGATGATAAACTAAATCAAACTGTTCAACTTTATTATTATTGTATGTCAAAGAATCGACCACATTTAGCATTTCATCATTTATATTTGTTTATTTTGGTTGATGTTTGTGACAATTATTTGGTATATATATTTTTTTTAATTATAACTTTTTAAATTGGGGAATGAGCTGAAATTTCTAGTTTTATTGTTAAACGGAGGTTTAAGGTCTATAGCAGGGATCGCGCCGACCCGATTCATGATTCCCGAAAATCGGGAATCATGATTTTCTGTCGGCGCGATCCCTGGTCTATAGATATGTAGCCCCTTTCTATGTAGCCCAAAGAATCAACTGACAAAGGAACATTCTGTACTTTAAGTGCGAATTTGATAAATTTTTTGGTACCATTCGATAGAGGAATGGTCCCTTGTGAGTAGCCCATTGTGGGTAGGGTTGGGGCCCGGTTTGATAAAATTGAGGCCCGAAAAAAATGACTCGAACGTAGGCGCCCGATTAGAAAACCCCAACCCTAATTGTGGGCAAAGCTTACCAATAAAATTTTTAATTTTGGCTAGTACTCAACGTTAGAAAAAAAATTTTTTTTTAATTTTTTAGGAAAGCACAAAACAAGCCGTATGGGCTAAAGATTCAGAAAGAATACTTGGAATTTATTTTGCTTTTAATGATATAACTCGCATTTCTTTAACACTTTTACAAACTTTTATGCCTTTTGTTTCAACTTTTTTGTTGGATTCTTTAAGATTTCATAATGAGGGTCATTATGAATGTTATGATTTACTTGTTGGTCATTGGTATTTTAATGATTACCACAAAGATTTGGTTAATGATGCATTACCAAAATTAACTGATGAAGGATATCAAGAAATCACTAAAAGTTTAATTGGAAAAGATAAAAGAGAATAGCAACAACAACAACAGAAGGAAGTAAAAGGAGATGAGGACAAGGAAAATGTTGTTGAGTTTGACGAAGAAAAGGAACAAAAACAAAAAGCCTAGAAAAAAATTTTGTTTTTTTTTGCGGACACAATAAACAGGTTTGCGGGCAAAAAAACCCAAGCCTGTTAAAACTTGAACTGCTGGCCAATACATTTTAACTCTCTAGAGTTAGTGGATCCTTGGAAATATAAACCCCTTATCCGGATTAATATCTTAAAAAATTTTCTCCGAGTAATTAAAACTTTTTTTTCTGAACCAGTTTACTTTCAAAAATTAGTTTGTGTTCGCAAATATGTATATTTGTTTTTATTGTTGGTTATTAGGAATTTGGCAAGAAAAAAGAATTTTTTTTATCCTTTTATCAAATTATATAATTATTTTATATTTAAAAAAATATTTTTTTTGTTGGTTTTTAAATTTTTTTTAAATATTTTTTTAAGGATTTTTAGTTTAACAACAACAACAACTATTTAATTAAAATGATTCGTTTAACAGAATTATTTTTATTTATTGGACTTTTGACGCATATATTACTTACATTATTTACTAAAGTTGAAGAAAGTTTTAATACTCAAGCAATTCATGATTTTATTTATCATCGTAATAATTGGACTAAAGTTTGCATTTTTTTAAAGTTTTTTTTAAATTAATTTTTATAATAATTTAAGTATGACCATAGAGAATTTCCTGGCGTTGTTGCTCGGTATATTTTTTTTATTTTCTTTTTTTTTTCTATAGGGTTATAAGAGGACCTCACTCAAGGACGAAAGTTCCTATTTAGGGTTGCCTTAATTAGAAAATTTTTACTTTTTGTTGGTCACTAGGAGAGGGAAGGACCTGGGATTAACTGAAAACGAGGTTTGAAGTAAGAACTTAAAATAAGGACTGAACGGAGGGATTTAAGTATAAGAGGAAAACGGATGGAAGGTTTGAACGGAAGAAAAAAGACGAAGGACTTGGGAAATAACAAGTGGAAGGTTCTTCACTTTAAGATATCCCTCATAATGTGAGATTTTTAAGCCCCAAGAGAGATATCTTATAATGAGTTTTGTGTATATTTATATCTATATATTTTTTTAATTTTAGTACATTTGTTGGACCATTAGCTATTGCTACATTAATTTCTCCACTTGTACCAATAATTAAATATTTTGGACTAAATAAAATTTGGATGTTATTTGCTGGTTTTTTTTTTAACTTTTTGAGATTTTTATTTAAAATTTTTTTATATTTTCAGCCCGGACAGCTTTAGGAATGGCTATATTGACTTCTTTTTGTTGTTTCTGCCGTTGTGTTGAAAAACGCTTTGGAAACCGTGTGGCTCTTTACTTGCGACTTTTTACTCTTTCACAATTCCATTTTTTGTTTTATGCATCAAGACCACTTCCAAATATTTTTGCACTGTTTTTTGGTATATTTTTAAATTTATTTTGGGGATTCTTTGAGTTTTATGGGTACCGGGAAGGGATGGGTTCTTTTCCTTCTTGCACTCGTTATCTTCCGTTTCGTAAGGTAGAAGGGCAAATGCCCATCCTTGGGATGTGTGAGCCTTTACCAACCCAAATCAAACCTTCACCAACCCAAATCTCACTATTCAGTAAATTACTTTTTAATACTTTAATCAAAAATTAATGGTTATTGGGCGTTTTGTGGCTCCGACTTTTTTTTTTAATTCTTGACGAGAAGGCTTCAGTTGTAAGGGCGTAGCTAGGGGGTTGATTTCACGGGGAGGCTAAAATTGGGTGATTTTAAAATGTTTTTTTTAAGTTTTAATTGTTTATCAAAAATGGATTGAAAACAGAATTATTCCGTTCACTTTCTGGTCAACAATAGCAACATTCTTATTTCGCTTTGAATTAATTCTCTTATTTGGACCAATGTTTGGTTATTTTATTGTTACAAAATTTAAAAGGATATTGACTGTTGGATATGTTGGATTTGTTACACTTTTCTTCGTTTTGTGTAAGGAAAGAAATTTTTTTCTTGAATTTTTTTTTTTGACAATAAAAATATTTTTTATTTTAAAGGTACTTCTGTTCCTTTTGATTCATTTATGTGGGGTAGACCAGTTTGGCCTGAATTGGAAGTTATGGAATTTAATATTGTTAAAAATAAAAGCCATGAATATGGGGTATTTTTTAAATTTTCTTTTTTTTTTAATTTTAAAGTTGGAGGTTTTTTGGGATGGTTTCTTAGGTTCGCAAGCCTTTCCGAAGGTTGTAGTATTTTTTCGATCTTTTTAATTTAAAAATTTTTTGATATTTTTGAGGGCATTAAGGACGTTCAACGCTTTCCTACGTATTCAAATAATCCTGTAAAAAATATAAAAAATTGCTAATAAAAATTTTTTACGGTTATTAGACCTATTTAAGTGTCCAAAATAATCCCAATAATTTTTTTTTAAATTTGCGAATAAAAAATTTTTTGCTGTCTTTTGGGAAGCATAACTCCTAAAAAGAACTCCGAAAAATTTTAAAATTTAATTATTTAAAGGTAATGCCATTTTGGTGGTATTTTACTTCAGCAATTCCTCGTGCTTTACTTTTAACAACTTTGTTAGTTCCTCTATGTATTTTTGCTTGCCAAAAAAATCAACGTTTAATAATTCAAACAATAATTCCAGCATGTATATTTTTGTTTTTATTTTCTTTTTTGCCACATAAAGAACTTAGATTTGTTATTTATGTTATTCCTTTAATGAATTTATCTGCTGCTTTTTTTTGTGATTATGTGTAAGTTTTGTTGATTTTTTTTTTGGGGGGGGGGGGGGGGGGGCCTATTATGAGTTGTATTTTAACCATTAACCAAGACTTCTTTTTGGTTATATAAGACTTCTTTGGTTAGTTAAATTTTTGTTTAACAAAGGGATATATGGAGGGATTTTTTATTTATTATTTTCTAAGGGTTTTCTTTGAGATTTTTTGGTCATATTCATAATTGACCAAAATGGCACTAACAATCTTTAAGAATCTCGGAAAATAAGGTTCCCTTGGAAAATAAGTTTCTCTTTTGGCTAAATATTGAACAGAAATCCAGTGCTATGTTTTTTTCCTGGACTCTGGCCTGGATTTAGTCCATCTGTTCACATTGACAATTATTGTGCTGAATTGACTAAATTTAGGACAGAAAAATATTTTTTTTCAACTTTCTCTCTAATTCAAAAAATAAAAAATTTTCTAGATGGAGACGTACCAGCACTTTTTATTCAATAATTTCACCATTTATAATTTTTCATATATTCATAAATTGTTTATTGACTAGCCAATTTGTGAATGTTAGTGTTAAAAATTATCCTGGTGCTGATGCTCTTGTAAATCTTCAGGTTTTTTTTTGGATTTTTTTTTTATTTTTGAAAGTTTTTTGAAGTCAATAAATAAAGAAATGAGTACAGAACATGTATCTGTTCACATTGACAATTATTGTGCTGAAACTGGAATTAGCAGATTTGTTCAATTATATGATGCTTGGGAGTAAGAGAAAAGAATTTTTTTTTAAATTTTGGAAAATTTTTTGGAATAATTTTTAAAATTTTGTTGAAATTTTTTTTAATTTTACTGAATTTTGTCAGGAATTTTTCTGAATTTTCCAAAAATTTATTTTGAAAATTTTCAATTTTAGATATAATAAAACAGAAAATCTGTCACCTAAAGAATTACAACGTTTTGACTTTCTCATGTTTGGAATTGACAATAAAAATGCATTTTTAAACGACTTGAAGAACTTCAACATGACTTTAAAACATGAAGAATATTTAATTATTGATGGGTTTGATAAGGTTTGTTTTGCATTTTTTTAATTTTGTATTTTCTTTCGAATTCTATTTTCCTTTTCCGGAAATTATCTTACAAAAATATTTGTGGTGTAGTGGGAAAATTTTTAATTTTCAGTGTATAGTGGTCGTGGGTTCGAATTCCAATTGGGGGAAATATTTTTTAATTTCGTAAAAAAATTTTCCTGGAATTTTCCTTTGTATTTTCTTTCCGGAAATTATTTTTTCATTTTTACTTTCCTATATTTTTATTTAGATTTCATGGCAAGAATTTCCTTTTCCTTCTTGGTGGCCTAAAATCTTTTCAAGTATGCCTTATCCAACTTTTAATCCAAAAGTTGTTGTTTTGAGACGGATTTAAATTAAAATGAGTAAAAGAAATTGCAAGGGTATTAAATAATTTTATTTTTTTAATTTTTAAGTGCTGGGTAAATTTAGAAAAAGATATTTTTGGCTCTAAAAACAGAGATTTTTCTAAAATTTTATGACATTTTTATTGACACCTTAATTTATTTTTATTCACTCAGAGCACTTTTATTTATAAGACCATATATAAAAATTTAGTGACTTATAGTATTTATATATTTTTAAATTAGAGATCGAGTACAATAACTTGGATTTTTTGGTACCTAAAATCAAAAACATTTTTAAAATTTTTCTAGCAAGGGAACTACTCGGACTGTGAGTAAAATTTTTTTAATCTCGTGTTCAATGAAAAAAAATTTTTAAAAGAAATCTCGATCTCTAAAAAATTTTTTTTACATTCCAAAAAATACTATACATGTATATTTTTAAAAAATTTTTTACTAATTTAAATATAACTTTCTAAATAATTAAAAATTTAACAACAAAAATAAAGTCAAAAAAAGTTTCAAAAATACCCAAATTAATTTACCAAATTGCTTCAATTGATTTGTAAAATTCTGATTTATTTGAATGTTTTGTTCTACTAATATCCCCAACTTCATCAATATTTTTTAATAATTTATCAAGCATTTCTTTTGTATGTGCAGCAGAAATACAAATACGAACACGGCTTTGAGTCATTTCTGTTGCTGGAAATGATACAACAACCTGAAAAGGGGTTGGTTATTATTAGAGAAATTAAAAGGAGAAATAGTTAGAGAGAGAGAAACACTTTCCGGAAAGAATCAGAATTTTGAGAAAGCTTTCCGGAAAGAGGAAAAATACGTCTCTATTGAATTATTTGTATTTTCCGGAATTTAATAAATCAGAATAAAATAAATTTCCGGAAAAAATACATATAAAAATAAGCTCTGATTTTTATTTAAATGTATTTTTCCATAAAGTTATTTTTTTAATAAATAGAATTTTCAAATCAGAATATTTAATTCTAACTTACCACACCAATTTTACGTTCCAACATTAAACGTCCCCAAAGACTTTAATAAAAAAAAATAAAATTAATTTAAAAAATTTTTTTTTAATTTTTACCCGCATTTTGTTGGATGATAAATCATAATAGGAATAACAGGAGAATGATTAGAACCATAAACAATAAATCCTAATTGTTTTAATTTTAGACGAACATAATTTGTGTTTCTGGCCAATTGTTCAATTCTTTTTTGTCCTTCACCGGTCCCATCTTTACCCATAATTGATGACATTGCTGTAAATATTTGTTTGGCAATTGGTGGTGAAATTGGTATTGTGTAGAATTCACCGGGAGAATTTTGGCGAATGTGGGAAATTAATGCCTTAAAAAGAATAAAAAAATACTTTTGGTGTAGTGGGATAATTTTTAGTTTTCCCTGTATAGGGGTCGTGGGTTCGAACCCCGCTCGGGGGAAATATTTTTTATTTTTATTAAAAATAAAAAAATTTTTCAACCTTGCTACCCGCAATATAACCACCAGCAGCTCCAAAACTTTTTGTAAATGTCCCCATAAAAATATCAACATCTTTAGAATCACAATTATAATATTCAACAATCCCGCGTCCTGTTTTTCCCATAGCACCTTAACAAAAAAATATTTTTTAAGAAATTTTAAACACCTCCAAGTGAGTCGAACCCACCGTACTCCTTCCTATACAGTGAAAATTTTATTAAAACTCTTTGAAAATTTTAATTTCTGGTGTAGTGGGAAAATTTTTAGTTTTCACTGTATAGAGGTCGTAGGTTCGAACCCTGCATGGGAAAATATTTTGAATTTCTTTTTAAAAAAATTTAAAAAATGTTTCAAAAATTTTTTAAGCCTTAAAAATACATAAAAAAAAACCTATGCTGTGTGCCTCATCCAAATATAAATAAAATTTATATTTTTTCTTTAATTTAATAATTTCATCCAATTTACAAATTGTTCCTTCCATTGAATATATTCCTTCAATAATAACCATTATTTTAGAAAAAGGTTTTCCTTCCTTTTTAGAATTTCCAAAAATAATTGATTGTCTCAATACTTTTTCCAAATCTTTTATATTATTATGCTTAAATATTTTTATTGTAGCTCCAGATATTCGTGAACCAAGAATTAAAGAAGCATGGTTATATTGGTCAGAAATTATTAAGGAATCCTGTGAAATTGAAAAAATAATTTGAGAAATATTTGCGGACAAAATTTGCGGATTTTTGTGAATTTATCGGAAAGGTTTAGATTTTTTTGAAAAAATTAAAGAGAAATACCTTATCCATTAAACAGGTCAAATTCATTGAATTTGTGGCAAATCCCATCCCAAAACATATGGCAGATTCAACTCCAATAAATTCGGCAACCAAATTTTCTAGTTCAGTATGAGCTGAAGGTTGGCCTTTAAAAGAATTTTTTTAATTTTTAAATTTAAAAACCTAATTCTCGAATACTGGCACATGAAGATATTCCTTGCTCATTAATTATGTTGGCTGAAGCTGTGGCACAAGGTCCTTTATTTTCGGCAAAGCCAAGGTAATTATAAGAGGCAGTGTTGATAACTTCTGTTTGTGTACCAGGAAATCTTTGAAAAGGTTAAAAAAAATTTTTTTTTATTCTTTTGGAATGTTCTTTTGTTATTTTACGACTAAAAAATATTTCTCAAGGAAAATAAAAAATATTTCCCCCAAGCGGGTTCGAACCCACGACCCTTATACAGGCAAAATTAAAAATTTTCCCACTACACCAAAAATATTTTTTTTATTAAAAAATACCTAAAATTCCAACAATAATCATCAGTTTCTCGATCGAGTAGCTTACTTTAAAAAAAAGATTTTTTTAATTTAAAGAAAAAAATACAAACACTGTGCCTCCAGGAACTCCACATATTGGCCTTTCAAAAACATCTCTAACTCTTATATAACAATTTCTTGCATAAATAGCTTCAAAAGAATTGAAAAGTGGAGCAAAATCCTTTGAAAAAATATTTTTAATTTTAAAAAATTTTTGTGGCATTTTGTCCAATGTCCTTTTGTCCCGTGACATTTCGTTCAATGGGCATTTTGTCCCTTGGACATTTTGTCCAGAAATTTTTTTTCTAAAACTAGAATTTCTTAATTACCCTCATTTCCAGCCTTTCACAAGCTGATTTGTTCTTCTCAAATCCATAGTACCGAAGAAATTCCCGAATGTAGGCAAAAACGGTCAATACAAACCAAGTAAAGTAAACAGAAAATGAAACAAAAAAATTGCATTTTTCAAATTCTTCAAATTTGTCATCATTTTTAAATTTTTGTTTTTCTTCTTTATTATTTTGGGATTCAAGTTTCACTCTTTCCTTTAAAAATGAAAAAAAAAATTTTTTTTTTTAATTTTTAGGTGAATTGTCTTTTTCGGTGAATTGTCTACTCGAAAAACTTTTTTTTCTTCGACTCTAATGGCCATTCCGTCTTAAAAACTCACAATTTTATTTTTATTACTGCGTAGTTTGGTTTGAGAATTAATTAAATTATTTCTATTTATGTGACTTGAAATATACTCGTCATTAACATTATACCCAAAATTGTAAGCAGAAAGTGAAGCAGAATTTTTTGAGTCATCATTGGAAGTTGATGAAATTTTGTAAAGAAAAAAATTTTTTGCGCAAGCTTCGAAATCAAAAATAACGTCGTTAAACATGCTTCTGGAATTTTTAAAAAATTTTTGAAAAATTAAAAAAATTATTACAGAGAAGTAGAGACAGAAGAGAAATAGTGTGTAAAAATGAGAGAGTATTTTAAATAATTTTTAAATTAAAAACAACAAGAATATTAGACTGAAAATTAATTTAAAAATTTTCTTGAATAATGATGATTCTTCTAAATAAAAATGGATGGTGTGATTCGTCAGAAAATTTCCAAAAAAAATTATTTATGAAGAATACTCTTTAGACTATTATAAAAGGAAGAACACTCCTTGAAGAACACTCCTACGCTAATTAAATTTTATGTGATTTATAGCGAAAATGATGAAATTTAATGATAAGGATAGACCAATAAAAAGACCAATTAGAAAAATAAAAATAGATAAAAGAACACAAATTAGTATGAAAAAAATTTTTTTGAAGAAAATAATTAACAACTCTTGATCAACAACAACAAGAAAAAATGTAAACAACAACAAGACTGAGACTCTAATGTACCCCTAAAAATAAACAACATAAAATACAGAAGGTCGACAACAAAAATGCCAACAGACAAAATGCCTGCGAGTAAAAATGGTCAAAATACAAAATGGTCAAATTTAAAAATAGTCAATTTTTTTATCAAAGAAGCTCAACAAGAAAAAAAATTAATTTTTGGCATTCAATCAAAAAATATTTTGCGTCTTTCTCCCCTCTAAAAAAATTATGAGACATTAATAAAAATAATAAAATGATTGATTGACCTTGAAAACTAAAATAATATTTTTAAAAAATAATTTTGCGACAATTTGACATGTTTTTTTACGTTTTCTGCAAAAATCTTGTTTTGTGATTAGAAATGTGTGTTTAGGTAAAAAAGAGGGAAGAGAGGGGGGGGGGAAGCTTTCTCCTTTTTTTGCTGTTTGCTGACTAATAGAGGGGGGAGAAGGGAGAGAAAGTGATGATGGGATGAGGCGGCGAGGAGGATAAATTTAAAAAATAAACACAAAATCAAAATCAAGTTTTATCTGTTAATTAACAGATTGGGGTTAAAAATCAGTCTTGAAAAAAATCAAATCTTCTTGTTGTTTTTAATTTTTAAAATAAAATACTCTCATTTTTACACACTATTTCTCTTCTGTCTCTGACTTCTCTGTAATAATTTTTTAATTAATTAAAATATTCTCTCATTTTTACACACTATTTCTCTTCTGTCTCTGACTTCTCTGTAATAATTTGTTATTTTTTTATTTTCTCGGACTCTACTGACCCTAAATAAATAATATTTGTTCTAGTGGAGTATCGTTAGAGTATTTTGTTTCTTCTCTTCTCTTAAATTACCAATGTTTTTATCCTCTCTTGCCGACGCAATACAAGTTTTTTTTTTATTTTTTCTTTCCGGTTGAGAATAAATAAATAATAAAGAGAGAGAGGATGATTGAGAATCCCTTTTAGTCTTCCTTTTCTTTTTACAATTTTTTTAAAATTTAAAAATTAAAATTTTTTGCCCTTCAACAAAATGCGAAATTTTGTGGTTCTGCACGTTTTGAATTTTCTTAAATTTTGGGATTTTGAATTTTACAGATTTTTTAATTTTCGACACTTTGACATCCTTCGCGGAAATATTTCTTTTAAAAATTTGTTAACCTTTATTTTTATTTCCCGCAGGGTTTTTTGACTTTTTTTTGTTAAAATAAACTTAAGGAGGGTTGATTCATGCATTATAAAGTTAAATTTAAAGACTTGTTACTTGATCAATTCTGTTTTTCTTTCTCTTTAAACAGAAGAGAAACGATTTAAAAAGGCCTTTTAAATTGTTTGGTCTAAAGAAAATTAAATTGAAATTTTTTGTTGTTATTTTTGTTTCCCTTTCAATTTTCAATTTTATTTATTTTATTGTTGTTATTTCTTTTCATTTTTAATTTGAAAAAAAAAAAGAAAAAAAAGTTCTATTTAAAAAAGATGTTTTGCGCATCATTTAATTTAGAAAAGAGATTTGAATTAAATTGAAAAATTTTTTGGCGTTGGTCTAGTTTATGCGTCCAATCAACAACAAATTAGATTTTTTTTTGGTATTTCAAAGTTGGGCTATGGTTCCAAAACATTTCTTCGTGTTCGGGACCTGCGCCCATCGGGTCTTTTTGTTGATTGGACGCATAAACTAGACCAGCGCCAAATTTTTTTCTTGAAAATTTTTTGTGGCTGCCATTTTATTTGAATGTCTAATTAATTAAAAAAAATTTTTTTTTAACAGGAAAAAATGATTTAGAAAGAAAACTTCAATAAAAATAAATGATTACTGCCACAAATTTAATCTTTCAATTAATCCTTTTTTGTTGTCTTTCTCAATTATTTTTAATTTGTGATGATTTATTTTTGAAGGATTTGGAAGAATTCAATTTTTGTCAAAATCTTCCACATTCAAATTATTTATCTACTGAGGATTTGAGGTTTTTTTTAATTTTTTTGGGAGTGATCTGGATGAGAAACCATGTTTCTCAGGGGCTTTAAAAAAGAGGTCCTCCCTGTTCTTTAATTTTGAACTGTTGTAGAGTTTAGGCGTCCAATAAAACTCGTCCAATACTTACTCATTGTCGCTTAGTTTTGGATTCTTTTCCCGTTTAGGCGTCCCCGATTACACTTATACGTCCAACACCCTTTTTATACGTCTCAATACCTTCTTTGACTAGGTAAGAAGACTGTTGATTGACTGATTAACCTCTAATTGAAATTCATATGACCTAAAAAAAGAGTGGATACAGAATTTCCTTGAAAAGTTTTTGCTCGAGGGTTCGTTCACTATTTATTTAAGAAATGCCTGTAATAGACGAAACCAATGGCTTCGAGACAAAAACAACGAAGAAGGCAACAGCAACAATAAATTATCAAAACACCCAACAGCTTCTCAAAAAGCATATTTTGAATGGTTAGAATCTACAAGAAAAAATTTGAAAAAGAAAATCAATTTGCCGGAATTTGAAACTGAAAATTTTGTTAAGGTTTGTGAAACATTCCCTGATTCTTTTAAAATCGGCATGAAAACCAGCAAAGGCTTCCTGTTGTTTAGAGTTTTGGCCAAAGTTTGAGGGTTTTTTGGACTCGAGCTCAAGGGAAAAATTAAAATACTGGACATCCATCAAGTCTTAGAAATTGGCCAAGATGTAGCTCGATCTCTAAACAACAATAAGTCCTTATTTGACAATGGAACTCAAACCCCTCTAAACTTTTTAAAAAACTCAATTTAATTTTTAGAGGTCAAAAAGACGAGATCAATTATTGCCATCATTTTCACTTAAAGAAGAAGAAGAATCTGAAAGATATTTGAGGGAGGACCAAAGAAAGTACAGAAGAGGAAAAAAGTTTATAAGAAAAGAATATAGAATGGTTGGTATATTTTTTTAATTGGTTGGGACTTAATTTTATGTGGATACCTTCTGGGGTCGTTAAAATTGTTTCTTATAAGGGGTGAAATATTTTAGATAGAGGATTATCTCTTAGAGACTCTCCGCCTTTGTAAGTAGTCAGTAGGGATGGGCTGAGTTTTCTAAATTCTTTCCTGGTCGGGTTTCGGGTCAAAAAAGTCCTGGTTTAGGTTTCGGCTATAGGATAACTCGGCCCTTCCATCTAGGAGTCAATTAAACTTTAAAAACCAATTTTATAGGGGAGGGGGTATCTTAAATATAACGACCGACTTAAAAAAATAAAAAAAACTTTTTTTCTAAAAAGATGACAGATTTGGAACGTAAACAACTCCAATTAGCTCTAAATGGATTAAAATCAAAACATATAGATAATGTTTCAATATGGGATTTACACACACTTGTGCATTATCCAAATTCTGCTGTAGCTGCACATTGGGGTTTCTTTTTAATTTTTTTTAATTTTAAAAAATCAAAAAAATTTTTTTTTGCAGGCCCAGCATTTTTGCCTTGGCATAGAGAATTTTTAAGACAATTTGAAATTACTCTACAAAATGAACAGCCAGGTTTATTTAAATTTAAAAAATTAATTTTTAAAGAAATTATCTTTAGAATTAATTGGAATACCTTTTTGGGACTCTACTTTAGATCATGGTAAGCTTTTTTAAAATTTTTTGTGACGTAATATATATTTTATTTTTCCTGTATTTTTTGGGGAACTTTAATTTTAACTAGGGTAGGACCCCAACACTGAACTCCGACACGAATTTGAACCTCCCGACCTCAACATTCTCAACCCCACCATGTCGGGGGTCCAACCCTATTTTTTATCTTATTTCTCCGGAAGAATAATAGTAAATGTTTTTAAATTTTTTTAACCAACATTTATTTTTCCTAGGACTTCCTGATCCTTCTGACAGCATTCTTTGGTCTGAAGAATTAATGGGTAATGGAAATGGTTTTGTAAAAAATGGACCTTTTAAGGATTGGAATACTAATGTATTTTTATTTTTAAATTTATTTTTAATTAAAAAAAGGTATTGATGCCTCTAAGTCCAGTGCCTATCCAGCGATTATATCGATCTACTGGTGGAAGGAGTTCTGACAGGTTTTTAATTAAAAATTTTTTATTGAATTTTCAATTAAATATTTTTTAATTAAAAGGATCAGGAGGACCCAAAAAATTTTTTTAAAATTCCTCAAAAATATTTCTTTGATTAAAAAAATTTTTTTGGGACTCCCCGATCCTTTTAATTAAAGAATTTAGAAAATTTTTTATTCAAATATCTTTTAAAAATATTTTTTAATTAAAAGATTAATGTCACCAAAAGATGTTGAATGGATTACAACTCGTAAAAATTTTAGTCAATTAACTTTCTGTCATGACAAGACATTTGAATCGATGCATGGATTGTGTAAGGAATTTTTAAAAAATTTAGAAAAATTTTTTTTTAATTTTAAAGCTCATGTTTGGGTTGGCGGCTTTATGTTTGTTATTCGAGTATCTCCAAATGACCCAACATTTTATTTTCACCACGCTTTTATTGATTATTTATGGGAACAATTTAGATTACAAAATCAGGATAGATATCAGAGAGAAAATGATTATGCAATTGTAAGAGGTTTTTTAAATAAATATTCTGATTTTTAGAGAAAATAGAAACTTATGAAGGGATGGTCACTTTTTGTTAATCTTGGTACCATTGGATAGAGCATTAAATAGGCTACAAAATACCAAAAAATCAAAATTCCCGACCGACTGGTAAAAAAGTTATGATCGATAAAGTGCCGAAAAATCAGATTTTTTTGAAAAAATTAGTTTTTAAATCATATCTTTTTTATCAATCGGTCAAAAATTCTGATTTTTTGACATGTTATAGAGCTTTTGATTCTCTATCAAATGAAACCAAGAACATGAAAAAGTGACCTTTTTTTGCTAAGTTATAGGGCCGGGACTCAGTTGAACTGCTCCGTTATTTTTATTTTTAAAAATTTATTTTTCTTTTATTTTTTATGTGAATAGAAAAACTGTAATAGGAATCATGAATTTAATGCACAAATGAAGGTTATTTTTCTTATTAATTTTTATAAAATTATTTTTTATTTTTTTAGCCTTTTAATTTGCGTAATAAAGATGGACTTTCTAATGATTATACAGGTTTTTTTGAATTTTAAATTTTTTTAGAATTTTTTAAAAAAAGATTTTTGGTTTGAATATGAATCTGTCCGTCATTGTTCAAAAGAATTGCCTTTTTGCGATTCAAAATTTCTTTTTTGTGATAAATCTTCATGGCGTTGTCGAAGCAAAATAATTTTGGGTGGGAATTGTACAGGATTTGTTGGAACAGAAATATGTTATCAATCAATTTGTATACAGGTTTGGAGGATTTTATTTCTTATTTTTTAATTTAAATATTACCAAAATAAATTTTGGTAATATTCCGTCATATCTCCTCTACTTCAATTCGGATAAATGACACCAGAAACCAGCTTTCGAGATACACCCAATTTGAAAACCATTACGAGACCATAACTCGGCCGGAGCTTAATTTTAAAAAACCCGGAGTTTAATTTTTGTGGGATTTGACACAGCATACCGAGCTTATCGGCTATGAGATCAGAATAGGATTATCGGACATATGACGGAATTTTTCCGAGAATTATTTTTTTTTTTACTTTAAAAAATTTTTTTGAAGAATATTTGTCGATTACCAGCAACTGAAGGAAATGGATTTTTAAGAAGAGAGGTTTTTTTAATTTATAAAAAATTTTTGAAATTATTTTTTAAAGCGTCGTTATGATAATGTTGTTTGGGCAAAAACTTTAATGTTAACGGAAGGAAGTTTTGGTTTGTCTAGTGGAATTGCACATGTAACTGTAAAAGAAGAATTTATTGGTGGGAGAGAAATGACAGCATTTATTGAAAGAGAACCTACAGTTTATCCTGAAACGAGGGTTTAATTTAAAATTTTGGAAAAGAAATTTTTTGAAATTTTTCTGAAAATTTTTTGTATTTTTTTTGATTTTTGATGAAATTTTTTATCCATTTTAGGGTCTTCTATATTTGCCTCTGCCTAATCCAAGGTTTTATAAAAATTATAAAGTTAAATTTCAATTTTTTAAAGCGAACCAAATGTTGATTTTAATGTGAGTTTGGAAGCAAGTGATCATTATGGAAGATATTGCCAAACTTATTGTTTGAATTCAACAACAGATAAATATCAAGTTTGTTGTTTATTTTTTTAATTGCTTTAGATTATTTAGCGTTTATTGAGTTTTTAAAAGTATAGGTTTAGGATCTGGGATGATTTTTGTTGTCATTTGTTTAACATTCTTGTAAATTTTTCGATATATCAAAACAAATATATTAATAAGGTATGTTTCCAGACAAAATATGACCGGATTTTTGACCCGAATCTGGCTCGGACTTTTTTCTTATATATGTATCTTGTTTTTTAATATTAACAGGTTTGTACTCCACAATTAGTGCTTCGTTCATCACTAAACTCCCACTTGTTGACTTCAAATATTTCATTTACTCATCAATTATCTGCTCGTAAATTTCTTGACATGGTTTTTTAAATTATAGAAGATTTCTAAAAAAGATTTTTTTAAAGGATTTGTCAGTTCATCCAAAACTTTGGAAGGTTCATAGCCCTTTTATTGTATTTAATTGTCAAACAAAGGTTTTCTTTTTTAATTAAATTAGGAAAATATATGGGATTCTGGCTTTCTGACTCGATCTTAAATTCGTGCTCATATCTTTCCTAGCCCTCTTCGTCCTTCCATATTTTTTTCTGAATACGTCCTTTATATTCTCTCTACTAGGGTTGTCGGTGTTGTCATATTCTTTGATTAACCGAACCGAACCGGAAATCTTCTGTTTGAAATCGTCAACCTTTCTTTCTTTTTTTTAAGATTATCAATTCTGCTATGGTCAAAGAAATAACAGAAAGGATATCCCCACCAATTGAACATTTAATTGCAACACCACATGTTTGGTTTAGAGTTGGTTTAATAATTAAAAGTGGTTCTTCTTCACAATTAATTGATTATGATGAATTTGAGGTTTTTTTTAAATATTCTGGGTCAGAAAAAAATTTCTTTTCTTTTAAGGTTGAAGCAGAAGAAATTGGTGGAGGTCATTTTGAATTTTATTCAACTTCTCTTCGTCGTGCTCGTTCAGTTTTTGATCAAGGCATTTTATTTTTGAGAGCAAGCAATCCTTTTTTACAAAAAGGAAGAGAAGTAACTGTAAAAGTTGGTATACGTAAAGGTGGAGGAGGCCAACGTATTAAATGTGATGCTTTATGTGATAGATCTCAGGTTTTTCTTTTGTTTTTTTTCTTAAGTTGAGGTATTGGTTGAACCTTATTTTTAAATGCCCCTAAAATTGAATACACCTCTTTTTTTAATTTAATTAGCCACTGGGTGTAGGAGACAGGGCTGGGGCAATTGCGGATTGCGTGTTTTTTGACCTGCTGATTGCGGCTGCGGAAATTTTTCCAATTGCGCCCAGCTCTGGTAGGAGAACTGTCTCTGAGACTTTCCCTTATTTAAGATATACATTTCATTATAAGATAATCAAAATTAAATATTGGTTGGTCACCGGGCGAGGGAGCTGATTAATCGATTCCTCCTCCATTTAATGTTGGTATACGTAAAGGTGGAGTAATACATCTCATGGAGGGGTATTTTCTTTTCTTTTAGGCTTCCAATCCTTAAGGGAGGAGTATCTAAAAAAGTGGAATTTTAATTGTAATTTTTTTCTTGTTAAGGTCAACTTTTTAACATCAAAGACAACAACAAATTATTGTGATTCAACTGTTCGTTTAAATGCTGAACCTCAACTTTCTGAAGATGTATTTGCAACAGATTTGAGTTATATGCCTTATTTGGGTTGGAGAATGATAGGTTTATTTTTATTAAAAAATTTTTTAAATTAAAAATTATTCCCAGGTCATCCATCAGAATGGAGATTTCAGATGCCTTTTTTATCATTGTCATGTTGAAAAAATTTTTGTGTAAATATTGATTTTTTAATTAATTAGATTTTTAATTTTATTTTTATAAAGTTTTTCAAATTTTTATTTTTTAGTTTGTTATCAGTCGAAATTTCTGAGATTGAAACTATTTTTAAAAATTTTAACGAAATAGTATGTGAAAAGTGGAGAGACAGTTAGAGAAAAAAGGAGAAACGAGAGTGATAGTGGAAGTTTTTTTGTTAATCTATTAGTTCTTATATTTTGCCAAAATGTATGGGGTTTTATACTCGTATTGGCAAAAATTGTTCTGGCAAATGTGGGCGACCTGTCAGTTTTTTCTGTTTGATCAATTTCCTTCTTTAATTTTTTGTTCTATTTAAATTTATTTTTATTTGGCAATTTTTGGCGTTATGTTTTGTTCTTTAATTTAATTCAAAAATATTTGGCTTCTTTTTTATTGTTCTTCCTCTTATTTTTTGTTTTATCTTTATCAATTTTCCCTCGTTTTTATGAATAAATTTCTTCATTTTTAGATAAATTTTTAAGTTTTTCTCAAAATAAATTCAAAGAAATGTCAGCAAGTACAGCAAAAACTACTGAAGACAATTTCCGTTATGTTCAAAAGTAAGTAAAAATAAAATTACCCTTTTTGTTTAAATTGACTTAAATTTTAAGAGTTGCAAAATCTATTGATGATATCGAAAAACGCTTTGTTTTTGTTTACAGGTTTATATATTTTTTTGTTTTTAATTAGTGTTTGAGTTTCTTGTTATTTTTAGACAAATCTTAACTTTTGAGGAATGTATGGAAGAAGGGCCAAAAAAGAACCAAACAGTAAAAATGCTTGTTACTTGGGCTTTAAATGAATTTGGTGGTGGTTACAAATCTGATAAAAGAATGCTTGATTTGTGGAAATTGATGGTTAACTTTTGGTTTGTAAGGAAGGGTTGTTTTTTGGGATGTAAAACGTTTTAGGCAGTAGTTTAAAAGACGGGCGAGGGTTTAGGATCTATTGAATAAGAGAAGGTGATAGCTTCCTTTTAATTCATTTCGTCGAGCATCTTCACTACGTTTTATGTTTTACCTTTCCTTTTGTTATTGTTTAGAAATGATATAGTTGTGAGGCTTTGCTAAAAATATATTTAAAAACTTCTTTAGTCAGACATTTTTAAGGGCAAATATAGCAATACTATTGGTATGGATGGTGTTCTTGAAAATGTTCATCGCCTTGGATTCTTCAAAAATGTTCCTGATTTTTATATTATGTGGGCAGATCATTTGGGTGCTAAAGAAAATAAAGAGCATTTTGATAAGATGATTCAAATTTGTGAGGAAAATTGCAACTTAAGTTCATGCGAAACTCGGGAGCTTTTCAGGTTTTTTTAAATCATTAGATTATTTATAGCCCTTTTTGTAGTCATTCCTCACGGTGATTTTTTGTAGTTAAGTAGATCGAGCTTTGAGTCTACATTCTAATTGTAAGGAAGCCTTATTCCTTATCCATTTCGATCTCTATTTTCCTTTTTTGGTTTTAATTTAATTTTTTTTGAAATGTCCGAAAAAGTTAAAAGTTGCCTGGTTTCTGAACCCAAGCATTGGCCCAGATCAAACTTGGTCTTTATTTTCCTCCACTAAATTATTAAAAGATTCTTCTATATTTCAGCCCACTAATCAAAAAATATTTCCCTGATGATTGTTATGAAGAAGAGAACAAAACTATCGATTTTATTAAAATGTTGGCGGATGATTCAGACAATGTTCGACCTGAATTGACACTTTTTCAAAAAGTTGATTATGACAAATCGGTCTCTTCGTCTTCTTCCTTATTGCCTCGACAACCTCCTCCATCACCTGTTGTTGAAACTGCTGTTAAAACTTTGGACGTTTTGAAAGACATTACTAAGATTACTAAAGGTTTTTTAAGTGTTCTTTGAGAGAATTTAAAAAAAGTTTCTGATTTTTGGAATTTTTTCTGATTTTTAATTATTTTTTAATTGAAAATTCAAGTTAAAATATTCTTTTTTTTCGGAAGTTTTGCCACCACCAATCCCTGTTAAACCATTAAAGGTTTTGGATAATATTCCTGTCGTAACAAAAGGTTTATTTACAAGTTTTCTTTCTATAAAAATATTTTAACAGAACTTTTGCCGCCACCATCTCCTGTTAAACCTTTCAATTTTTTGGAAGATAGTCCTGATGTAACGAAAGGTTTTTATTTAGAAAAAAAAGTTTTCTTTTTACAAAATATTTTCTAACAGAAATTTTGCATCCATCACCACCTCCTACTATTTCTAATACACCTGGTCGTAAATTTTTGGATAAAAATATTGAGATGAGTTGTTTGGACGATTCACAGAAGGTTTTAAAATTTTGGAAAAAAATTTTTTTTTTGATTTACCTAAGTGTTTTCCTGTGGGTGTTTTAGCTTCAGAAATTTTCACCAAATATTTCTTAAATTATAGTCGATAAACCTTGAAAAATTAGGCATTTTTTGGAAAATTTTTGGCCAAAATTTCTGAGATTTTGGGATTTTATAAGCTAGCGCTACTATGGTTCAGTCCCTTAAGTAGTTTGGTTTAAAAATGAATTTGGGGGAGGGGGGGGGGGTGGAGGGTTATGAAATTTTTATAAAAAATCTTTCCTTTTGCTTATGTTGGAGGAAAAAATTTTTACACAGAAAGAAATTTTTAAATTAATTTTTTAGACTGACAAAAAGAGTGAAGATTAATGGATGGGGAAGAATTGTTCTTTGTGAGTTGAAAATTAAATTTGGAGATATTTTAAAAAATATAATTACAATATGACAATGGTATTTTTTTATTTTTTTAAATTAAATTTTTTTGGGCAAAAAATTTTTTTTGAAATTTTTATCTGGTAAAAATCCCAAATCTAGTCCAAATCATAGCTGTCTCGATTTTCGAGTTTTTTTCTTTCAATTTTCGAAGATTTTTTTTGAACAGCTTTGTCTCCCAGAGCCAGCTCGAAGTCTCGTTTTTTTGGGAATTAAAAAAATATTTGGGCAAGAGTTTTTTTCAAATTTTCTTTAAAAATATTTATTTGAACTCTATTTTATTGAGAGCCCCCTTTTCTTTTTTTGGGGAAAATTTATTCGTCTTTTTTAAATACTAGTAGGCTTCTACACATACACATTTATTTATTTTTTTTGTGTTCTTTTAATATTTTATTTATTTTTTTGGGGTGAAAGAATTTTTTTGATAAGTAAGTCCTCTGGGGAAAATTTTTGAATAAATAAAAAAAAAGAATTGGCTTTGGGAAATTTTTATTTTTTTTTGTTTTTTTTTTGAATTTATTATATTCATGTCAGTATATTTGTGTCTGTTATTATTTTAAGTATATTTAGAAATTTTTTTTGAGAATATTTTTTAATTAAAGGAAATAAGGAAGTAGGGGAGGGGTTGGTGGGGGTGAAGAAGTGGGAAGATGAGGACTTTTTTTTTATTTTTTTTTAAATTCCAAAATTTTTTTTTGAAATTTTTACTGGAAGAAGGGCTTTACTTAGAGGGCTTATCATGTTTTTTTAATTTTCTGAATTTTTTTTTGTGATTTTTTAAAATTTTTTGTCAGAAAGTAGGGGAAGAGGGATAATGTGTCCTTTTTAATTAAATATATTTTTTAAAAATTAAAAAAAATTTTTTATCTTTTTTTTATTTTAATTTTTTATTCCTATATACATCTTTAACTTGTATATTTTCTCATTTTTCTTTATTTAAAAAAATGTGTGTACTCTTAATTATTTTTTTTATTTTTCTAAAAGTATTTTTACTTGCTAATTTATGTAAATATTTTATTTATTTTTATTTATTTGTGCCATTTTCTTAACCTTTTTTTTGTTAATCGATTTTGGGAAATTTTTCTAATTAAAAAAGGATACATGTTTGAGCGCAGAAAAATTTTTTTTCTTTTATTTTTTCATTTTTTACAAAATTTTTTTCTACTATTTTTTGTGTAACGGGGAAATTTCTTGCTACAAAAAAATTTTTTTTTATTTTTTATTCCTCAAAAAAAAATTTTTTTTCTCACTACCACACACATTTAGCGTCATTACCTTTCTACCTTTTTTTTCTCTCTAATTTTCACATTTTTTAAAATATTTTTTTCAAGATTTTTTTTGAATATTTTCTCATTCCCTAAATTGTCTTTAAGAAACTCACCACTAAAAAAAAGAAGGAAATGTACAAATTTATCCATTTATTTTTTCCCGTTATTTTGGCTAATTTAAAAAATATATTCTTATTCTCCTTTTAAAAATATTTTTATAAATTAAGAAAATAAAGGGGGGGGGGGAAGGCCAAAAATAGAATATATACACTAGTACAGAAACAAAAAATTTTCTTAAGAAAAAAAAATTTTAAGGCAATCACTATTATTATTTTCCTATTTTGATTAAAATTATTCTTCTTTTTATGGTTATTTAAGTTGAAAAAAAATTTTTTTTTATTACTATTTGAATGGGGAATTAAAAATAAGGATATATAATTTTATTATTAAATACGGGTCCTTAATCAAAAAAAAAATTTTTTTAACGAAAGACTTATGTAAAAAAATTTTTAAGGGGGAATATTTAAATAAAGGTGAAAATTTTTATCGAGCTACTGGTTTAACCAAAAAAATTAAATTAATTTTTGTAAAGGGTTACATGAAATCCGTCTTACATATCCTTGGGCTTTTGAGGCCTTTTCTATAGTTGGGAGAGTTTTAAAAAATGGGAAGGAATTTATTTTATCTTATTTTTCAACATTTTTGTTAAAAAAAAAACTAAAAAACAGAGAAAATTTAATGAACTAAAAAATAATATTTTGGGCTAATTTTGAAAGAAACTTGAGAATTATTGTGGGACATAAAATGGGTGATGATGAACTCTTCTTTTTTTTCTGTCATTTATTCTCTACTTATTATAGTAGTTATGAATTTTTTTTCTTTTTTTTTTGTTGTTTTTCACACACATTCTTTAAAAAATATTTTTTTAATTTTTTTACTTAAACTCTCTTTTTTAGAGGGCTTAAGACACTTATTTTTCTGTTCCTCCTTAAGAATTTTCAGAAAAAAATTTTTTTTCGCTTAAAAGAATTTTTTTGCTTCATTTAGCTCTCAACACTTTGTTTGTGAAGTTCAAAATCTTTTTGTTTCTCCTTTAATTTTTAATTTTTTTTTATTATTTCTTCTCATCCATCAATAAATATATATATGTCACTAATAAGTATATTTATAGATATATCCCACACCTATTTTTTTTAAGAAAAAAATTTTTGTCAAGTATTTTTTAAACACACCATAAATTTTGTTTCCATAATTTTTCTGTTGTTTTTAAAATCTTTTATTTTTACAAGTGTTAATTTCAAGTGATTTTTTAAAGGGACTAAACTTTGAACTTAAGATAGTGTCCAGTGGTATTTCGAAACGGATTTTAAAAGGCGCGGAAGTCCAAAAAAAGGACACAAATTTTGGTGACACTCTTGATAATTTGGTATGATATTTCTGAAATTTTAGCGAATAAAAAATAATACACTTTTAAAATTTTGGCACATCCGTAGATACTAGAGACCGAGGATGACACTCCCAGTCCGGTCTCTACTTTATATTTACCTATATGTATTATTTGGGGAATTTTTGTAAATTTTTAAAAAATTTTTTAGCCATTTTTTTCACATAATTTTTATATTTTTCCCCTTTTTATTACCAACATTTTTTTCTTCCATTTTCCAAAAAAATAATTTAAAATTTTTATTAGCTTCCGGTTTTATTTCATTATATTTTTTAAAAGAAAAAAGAAACTTTTATATTTTATTTTACACCTTTATACAAATTTTAAAAATAAAATATAAAAGAATTTTTAATAAAAAAATTTTTTTTTGTTTTATTATTTTTGACTTTTAAAATTTATACCCTCTAAAATTTATAAATAATTTAGTTAAACAGAAATATTATTTTTAAGGCGAGAATAAAATAACACACACAAACACACCCAAAAATATTCTTTTGTTCTTAAAACTTGTTGTGTTTTTCTTTTAATATTCTTAAAAGGTTTTGTGTATTTTATTCTGATTTTGTCAAGTTTTGTATTTAAAATGTTTTTAAGGTTTTTGTGTTTGTGTGTTTTTAAGTTTTGTATTTTGTTCTGATTTTCTTTAAGTTTGTAATTAATTCTGATTTCTTTATGTTTGTGTTTTATTCTTTTTTTTTTAAGTTTGTAATTCTGATATTTAATTCTGTATTTTATGTTTCTATTTAATTCTGATTTTTTCTGAATTTTTTTGAAGTTTGTAAATTCTGATTTGTTTCAAGTTTTGTGTTTGTGTTTTTATGTTTCTTGATATTTCTTCTACCTGTCTTGCCTTTTTATAAAGTGGTGGTTTTTATTTTAAAATATAAACTAATTTTTTGGCGCTCACACGCTCACCTTTATATTTTTTCCTTCCCTTTTTTGCGGTTTTTGTTGTGTCAGACCCTTAGCCTCTACACCTCTAACGGTTTTTTTGTTCAATTTTCATTTTTTGGCCATGTTTCCTCCCCTCCCCTTCTTTCCCCCATTTTTTTCATTTTACTAATTTCCCATGGCTAGAATTACTTCACAAAAAAGGTTTTTTGCTTCCTTTTTCCGTTCATTTTCTTTCAATTTTTATTTTATTTTTTTAAAAATATACAAAGGGGAATTGATTGAGAAACAAATTTGTTTTAAGGCAGTTAATTAGCTAAAATATATAATGAACTAAAAAATTAATTTTTTTTTGGAGGGGGTTAGAAATATTTTTTTTAATTTTTATCCCTATTCTATTCTCTGATTTCTCGATTTTTTTTTTGCCTTTTCCTCAAAAAAATTTTTTCCCCTCATTTTCGTCTTGTTTCACTTGGTGTTCTTGTTGTTAATATATTTATTTATTTATTATTTTTGTGTGCTTACCGGTGTCAATTTTAAACGAGAATTGTAAATAGTTATATGGGATGAATGTTTATTTAAAAAATGTAGTAGAAATACAAAAGGCTAACTGCGCATTTAAACAAATGAAAAAAATTTTTTTTAGTAGAAAAAAATATCCTCACTTACATATGTTTTCATTGTTGTTTAGGAGGATTTATAGATAATCAATATAAATTGTTTTAGATTTTTTTGTAAATCCAGTACCCTTTGAATTTTATTAATTTGAAAAAAAAAAATTAAAAAAACCTCAAACTTTTCCCTAAAAATGGATTTACTTCAACAATGCCAAACCCAATCATTTTTTCAATTACCAACAGAAAGTTGGGTTTATGTTTGGCTACTTGCTATAAAAGATTTTTACAAACCTATACATACGGTAAATTAAAAAATTAATTTGAAAAATTATTTTTGATTTCAGTACCTTTCAATAGTTTTGTGTGCGTTGGGAGCAATTTGTAATTTTTGTAACATTGTTGTGCTTACAAGAAGAAAGGTAAAATAAAGAAAAAATACAAAGCTTAAAAGAAATTAAAGTTGAAAGAAAATACAAAACTTGGGAAAAAACACAATTTACTAGCTTAAAAATACAACCAGAATTAAACTTAAAAAATACAAAACTTGAAAGAAAATACAATTACAAATTCAGAAATGCAAATGAAAGACAAAACTTAAAAATACAAAAACTTTAATTAAATAAACTTAAAAAATACAATCAAAAATACAACTATTAAAAATATACTTGAAATTACAAACTTGAATGTATTTTCAAGTTTATTCTAAAAAATACAAACTTTTTTAAATTAATAAAATACAATTTAAATAAACTTGAAAAAATACAAAAATACAATTTTTTTACTTCAAAAGATGCGAACACCTGTAAATATGATTTTGACAGCTATGGCTTGTTGCGATACTGTTGTACTTTTTTCTAACCTTACTTATACTACACATTACACTTTTGGTATGAAAAGATTTTGAAAAATTTAATTATTTAATATATAAATTTATTTTAAGTTGCCTTTGAACATTGTGTACCTAAACATTGGTAAGTTTATTTTAAATTAACTAAAATACAACTACTTAAAAACTTAAACGATACACTTAAATGCATATAGAATACATTGGTAAAATACATTAATTTATTTAACTTGAATTACAAGCTTAAAAATACATAAAAAATAAATAACCGCTTAAATAAACTTGGATTTCAAACTTGAAAAAATACAATCGAAAATACAACTTGTTAAATAAATTAAATAAACTTGGATTTCAAGCTTGAATTAATTTTTAACTTTATTTTTAAAAATATAAACTTGAGTATGTATTTTCAAGTTTCTGAATGTATTTTTTCAAGTTTATTTTTAAAAATACAAACTAGAATTAAAAATTAATAAAATACAATAAAAATACAAAAATAAACTTGAAAATACAATTAATATAATTTTATTTTCCCCCTTTTTTAGGTCTTATGGCTGGTGTGTTTTTCTGATCTCACATGCGCATCTTTCACTAGTTTTTCATTCCTCCTCAATTTGGCTTTCTGTAATGCTTGCTCTTATTCGTTATTTAACTTTACGTCGGCGTGGTAAAGCTTGTGTTCAGGTTAAAAAAATTTTCTGAAAAAAATTTTTTTTAATTTTTTTAAAGATTGGATTAAAACATTCTTATGTTGCTATTGCTTGTGTGGTTTTATTTGGTATATTTTTTTAATTAAAAAAAATTTTTTTTTAATTTTAAAATCTCTGTAGTATCGCTAATGAATGCTCCAAATTTTTTAACTTATAAAATTACTGAACAAACTTTGGGTGAAACTTGTGGTGATTTGGCTGTTTTAAAATATAAAAATCATACAGCTTATATACCTGGTGTTGCTGATATTGCTTTAAAAGTGAGGAAAATTTTTTGATTTTTTGACTAAAAAATAAATTTAATTTTTCAAGTCTGATTGTTTGGTCTTCCGCCTCGCTTTTTGGATAACTGGAGCAGTTTTCAAATTGTTTCCTTGTTTATTATTGACAGTTTTAGTCTCATTACTTACACAAATTTTAAAAGAAGTTAGGGCAAATAGGCAAAGACTATTTTTTGGTGGTGGATGTAGCAGTAGTACTTTTGAAGCAAATTCTTCTCAGCAATATTTTTCGGAGCCGATAAGTACCCAAACTGGTGAGGTTTTGATTATTTTTAATTTTTTTGGAATATAGTGATTATGAAAAAATATTTTTCTTGAGAACAAGTCCACAAATCGTGGGTTTCTTTGAGGTCGTGGGTTCGAGTCCGCCCGGGGAATTTATTTTTTTTTATTTCTTGAAAAGGATAAATTAAACATTTTAAATTTAATTTAAAATATTTTCTACATTCAATACTGATTTTCGGATGCCATGTATTTTTATTATACTAGAAAAACGTTGATTTAGTCGGCCTTATGTAAGCATCACCTTACAAAAATTTTATTAAAAAAATTTTTTTTCGAATAAATTTTTCTCAATAAAGCTGTTCTCTTCCTTTTCCCCGTTGAATCTTCAAACAATCAAAATAATGAATCTCCTACAACAGCAACTAGAAGGGATGTATTACCTCAAAATAATGGGAATAACAACAGCAACACAACAGTAAATTTATTAAGTCCTCCTCCTATTACTTCATCTACTTTAACCTTAAATAATAGAAATGATTGTACATCTTCGTCATTTATGAGGTTTTTCTATTTTAAAAATAATTTTTTTTAATTTAATAAAATGCTCGTAAATGAGAACGAGTTTGGTGGAGTTTATGAAGTTATAGGTGAGGGGGTCATGGGTTCGAGTCCGCTCGGGGAAATTATTTTTTTTAATTTTATTGAAAAGGCAAAAGTAGACCATTTTAAATAGTTCTAGTGATTCTCTCATGTTTCGAGAGCGAGTCCAAAAATATAGGTTTTTTGTGATCATGGAGAAGAAGTGTGGGAGAGAGGGGGTCATGGGTTCGAGTCCGCTTGGGGAAATTATTTTTTTAAAGTTTATTGAAAAGGCAAAAATATACATTAGGTTCAGTAACACTGTCTTTTTGTATTCTTAAAATTTTTTAAACTTAGAAAATTTTTTTTAATTTAAGGAAGGGTGTTAATGCCACAACTGCAAGTGTTCACAGAACAGACAGAACAACTCGAATGCTGCTTGCAATTGTTTGTGTATTTTTAGTCACAGAATTACCACAAGGAATCATGTATTTTTTTTATTTTTTTTCTGAATTTAAAAATTTTCTTTTTCAAAGTGCTGTAATGAGTGGAATGTTTTCTGAAGAATTTCGTTCACATATTTACAACAATTTGGGGGATATTCTTGATCTTTTATCATTATGTAATGCTCTAGCTTCTTTTATTATATATTGCTCAATGAGTGCTCAATTTCGTAATGTAAGGAAGAAAAAATTTTTTTTGAGAAAACAAATTTTTTGGAAAATTTTTTATAATTTTCTTCTTGAAAATTTTCGAAAATTTTGGAAATTTTTTTGAAAATTTTTCTGAAAAAATTTTTTTTCTTATTTTTCTTTCAAGGAATTTCGCCGTGTTTTCCTTCCAACAACTCAACGTGTGAAATGTTGGCGTCAATTACTTGTATTAACTAGAAGAAGGAAAAGAAATGACGTGGAGAATATTAAATTTGAAACAAGGCAGGAAAGTGGAGGTGGATGTGAAGAAAGTGATGGATTAGGTATGGGGGGATTTTTTTAATAAAAAAATTTTTTTTGGAAATTTTTTGAAAATTAAAGAAATCCTTTTTTAAAGTCGAGGAACAAGAACAGAATAATACAACAACAAAAAGCCCATTATTAAGAAGGCCAACAACACAACAACAACAACAAAAACAGCAACAAACAACTGCTCGAAATGGTTGTCTTTCTGGAGAAAGAAAATAAATTTTTGAAAAAAAATTAAAAATAATTTTCACAGCCTTTTTGTTTGTTTATCGTCCTAATAGAAGCCCCTCCCAAACAGAAGCTAGTGCCCCTAGTAGAAGCCCCTCTAATAGAAGCCCCTCCCAAATAGAAGCTTGTCCACTCAATGAGGTCCATCCCAAACAGAGTTCATCCAACTACCCCTAATAGAAGCTTATCCCTTCTCTCATTCTCTATAAGAGGCGCTTATTCACATCAATTAGACAATAAAAAATAAAGACTCAGGGCCTCTATTTTAGGACATTTACTAATTTTTGAAATTTTATTTTATTTTTTAGATTTTGTGTATTTAAATGAAAAAAAAGAATTATTATTTAAAAAAAATTTTTTTTATAAATAGTTTATAATCTTTAAAAAAATATATCTATATGTATAGATTAAAAAAATAAATTTGACAGATTTTTAAAAATTTTTTCAGCATTTTAAAATTTTTGTAGAATTTGTAGAAGAATAACTTCTTGGAGGTAAAGAAGCAGCTCCTTTTCTAAACCCTCCGTCTCCCAAATCTGTCCTGTTCAATGCCTGTGAAAGCGCTGGAAGTGAACTTGCCTCTAATGCATATTCTGGTATGTCATCTGGCTGGGGAAGATTGGCACAAAATTCGCCAGGCAAATTACAATTACCGGAAGGTCTGTAGAACACAACTATGTGGAGAGGACACGAGGTTAGTGAATTAAATTTAACTGGGTTTCTAATTTTTGTTTAAAAACTGGAAAAAGCTTTTGTGGAGCAGGAGTTTAATTATTAAGAAAAAGTCGGGTTAGGTTTCGGGTCTGGGGTTTTTTTTTTGCGCGTCGTATCTTAATCAGTGATAAGTGAAAAGAGGGTAAAAGGTGTGGGAAAAGGTTTTTGTAAGTACAAAGAACACATTATGTCATTTTTCCCATTCTTGATTAACTAGAAAATTTTCCTTCTCTTACCAATAGCCATACAATCAGTTGAAGTATCCCAATGCCTAGCAACACCCATTTCTGTTGAACCTCTCCATATCATTTGTGTAAAATGTCGGCATTCTTTAAGGGGGATTTTTGGTTTAAGTTTCTTTTTTTTAATTTTACCTAAACTCCATCTTGGCCTAGAAAAATCAACATGCCTTGCTTCTGTTGCCCATAAAGCTACAAGCTCCTAAAAATTAATTTTTGAAAAATTTCAAAAAAAAATTTGAAAAAATTTTTTTTACATTTCCAGTGGTCAAGTGATCTCCTGTGGTGCATTTAAATGATTCTGATGCTCCTTGAAAATTCTCAACAGAATTATCAGAAGTTAGCAAATAAATATTTTCTCCAATTCCGGGCAACTCTGGAAATAGAAGACGACCTCGCTGTGTCAATTTGAGAGCCCACGTTTTGGCTAGTTCTGCAAGTTCTTGAGACCAAAGTAATGGAGGAATGCCGTAAATCTGGTTTGGAATTTTGTGAGAATTTTTTAAAATTTTTTGAAAAATTTTTTTTGAAATTTTTTAGAAAATTTTTTTGAAATTTTTTGAAAATTTTTGAAAAATTTTTTGTTTGAAAACCTGTCTAACGTGATTATGAGCTTGTAAACATTGCCTTTGAAAATTGGCATCAACTAGAAATTTTTTAAAAATTTTTTTCCTTAAATTTCAGTTTTTCCCCCAACTCACCAACAGCTGCAAATTTTGGCCTTCTTCTATTCTCATATTTTACATCTGTACAAATTTGCATAAGTGATTTATCCAATTGCCCATCACTTCCACCAGCACAACTGGTACTTGCTGGTTCTGAATGGCAAGCGGAAGGAGCTGGACTAAGCGAAGGACAAAAACGATCAGGGGAAAGATGGTGGGTTGTTGATCTGTTTTTATTGATAATATTGGGAGATGTGAACGGTAGGAGTTTGAGGTTTTTTAAAGTTTTTTTCTCAGACTTTTAGGCCAGAGAGGTCACGGGGTATCTGAAATCTGGACTTTTTTAGACCCGAAACTCGAACTTTTTTTCAATATGAGACCCATTTTCGCGACCAAAGCTCGGTCCGAAGAAAATTTTAAAAAACCCGACCCGAAGCCTAACCCATTTTTTTTCTCTCAACATGTGGGCATCCCTCTGATTTGGACCCAGAAATTAAGTTAAAAATTTCTTTACCTCGGAACATCAAATGTTCTACTTGATGTTAACAAAGAATTATTTTTTATTAGACTTTTATTATTTTTTGTAGTTGATGATTCCTTCCTTCCACCACCACAATCAACACTTTTAGAATTACTCTTTAAAGAAGACCGCAAAAAAGCAGCAAATGAACGACGCTTTTTATTTAAATTGTTTTCATTATTTTGTTGACGTCTAGCGGGTGTTGAAGCTGATGTTGATGGAATAGAAGAAATATTAGTGGAAATATCCCCGTTCTTTTGACTACTATTACTACCAAAAATCCAACGCATTAAATTAAATTGGGTGGTCAAATCTAAAATTTTAAAAGAAACTTGAGGTAAATTAATAATTTTGAAAATTTTTCAAAAATTTTCGAGAGAAATTTTTTTGAGAGAAAATTTTGAAAATCTTTCAAAAAAATTTTCTAGAAAAATTTTTTTAAAAATTGCGAGAAAATTTTTAGATAAATTATTTTGTGAAAAAAAAAAGTCAGAAAATCAGAAAAAATCGGAAGTGTACTTTCTGTTACTCTCCCTTAACTTATGGAGGTCGAAGGTTCGAAGCCTAAATTTTTCTGTTATATTTTTTTATTTTATCTTTCAGACCTCTAAACCATTTTATTTAAAAAATTTTTATTCTACAGAATTTTTACGTTCTATTGAATTGGAAAAAAAAATTAGTCAAGCATCATTATGTTCAAAAACATTATTTTAATTATTATGGTCAAATTATTCAAAAAAAAAAACTTTTTATGATTGGAGAGGAAGGTATTTTTTTTTTCTTCTTTGATTCAAAAAAAAATTAAAAATAGGTAAGTAAGTGTGTAAATAAGAATTCAATTTATTTTATAAACTTCCCTTTTTTTTTCTTCCTACAAAATTTGGGGGAGAATTGGAAGTTCACCTAGAAGAGTTATCTCCTCAAATTGGAGTTCTTTCTCTAATTTGAGGGAGTAATAATTTTTACGATTATTTTCGGGAGGTCTCTTTAATTTTACGGGAAGGGGGAGACAATTTAAATTGAAAATAAAAAAAAATAGTGTTCCGAGGGAACTACTTTAATAATGTAAATATATATATAATTTAGGGCCAGTCGATTTTTAAAAAAGTGGATAAATAATAAAAAAGGGAGGGGAAAAGCAATAGTGAGGAAAATGACTGTGCACAACAAAAGCTTGCTACCAGTATAGAGGGGAAAAGCTATTCTACTAACCACCCTACCACCAGTTTAAGGGGGATATATATATATATATTTTTGGGGGGAGAGTACATATAGAAAAGAAAGGAAAAGCCACAATTTTGTCTGTGTTTTTAGGTCCCATTGGGGATAAAAAAAAAAGAAAGGGAAGGAGAGGGATTTTTTGGAAGAATATTTCCTTTACAAATTTAGAGGAAGAAAAAAAAATAGGGAGAAGGGAGCAGCTGTCGACTACTTTTTTTATCCTTCCTTCTTTCTTTTTTTTCTCTATTGGAGAGGGGGACATGCTGTTATTTTTTTGTAGAGCCTTTTTTGCTTGTAAAAGCCCTAAAAAAGACCCCAATTAGCGCAATTCACTACCACACAGACAAAAATTTTTTGGGCCTAGCAAAAAGCAAAAGAATATAAATAAATATTTTTGTGGCGCTAGAGAGAGACAATAAAAATGCCAAAAAATGAAAGGAGGGAAAAATGTTTTTTTTTATAAAAAAGGGTAAAAAAATAAAAGAAAAAATAGGAGGGGAACGGCATTTTTAAAGAAAATAAAGGAAGAAAAAATGCTGGTAGATATACAAGTTGTGTGTGTGTAAAAGTATTTTTAGGCCAGTTGGTTTTATTGTTAAAGGGAGAGGGAAAAGAAAGAAAAAACAGGAAGGAAAAGCTTGAAATAGAAGAAAAAAAATAGAGAAGAAAAAATAGCCAAAGGGGAAGGATAAGCAAAATATATAAGTATGTAGATATATGGGGAAGGATCCAAGAAAATCAACATTTTGGGGAGGGAGGAGGGTTGGTGATATTTTGTGGAAGTTGGGTAATTAGGAGGTAGATTGAAGGAAGTTTTGAAGAAAGCCGAAAGAAAATTTTTTTGGTTATTTTTTGGATTTTTTTTTCCGTTTAAAATGTGTTCAATTTTTCCTTTTGATATATGTTGAAGGAAGGTTTGGGGGAAGATTGAGGGGCTGAGGGAGAATGAGAGGTTTATTTTGAGGTGTTGATTTTTTGGAAAATTTTTTTGGGAAGGTCGAGGACTTCTTTGGGAGATGGATGTTCACTTTCTTGTTGATCTTTTAAACTTTTTTTTTTGATTTTATTGACTGATCCGTTGCAAAGCCAAATTACAAATATTTTCTAATAATAAATTATTTTTTCTTCACATATATTTTTGCTTTTAATTTAAGGTCACGAGCGAGATAAGCAATAAAAAAAAGATTTTTTTGTTAAACAAAATTTATGGATGGAAAAAGGAGACAAAAATAATGTTGTGCTTTAAAAGAAGAGGAGGATTTAATTTGTTTTAATGAAAAAAAATTTTTTTTGGCAAAAATTGGACGATTAAATTGGTTGAAGGAAGAGGAGAAGAAGAAGATTTTCTGGTGCTCAGCTGGTATTTTTAATTATAAGGTAATATTTTTTTTATTTTTTTATATTTCTATTTAAAAAATGATGAAAAAAGGATGTCTGGGACCCTGTTTTGTAGTTGAAATTTTTTTGGAAATTTTTGAAAAAATTTTTTTTTAATTTTTTAGACCTTTCTGGCTGACAATGAGACCCTTTCTAATTAAATAAAATTAATTAAGCTAATCTTCCCCTTATTTTTATTTTTTTAATCCAATCATTTTTCTCTTGCTAACCTCACTTTTTGTGATTTCCCGATCTAACAACTTTAATGCCCTCCGGGGATTCCCCTTTTCGCTACCTTTCAAAACACTCTAGACAAATTTAAAATATTAGGAAAAGAACAGGTTTTTTTGTCTTCCCTATTGTTATATTATTGGCCTATTAAAAATTATTTTAAAAATAAATTTTTTTTTAATTTTTACATAATATTTATTTTTTAGTTAAATTTAAATGCAACAATATTCATTGTTTATTTTACCTTTTATACTGGATCAAATTTCAACACAACTTTCGCCTATAATTAAACAAACAATTAAGTTTGGAAATGTTTCTTTAGTGAGGGTAAATAAATTTAATGTTTAGATGTTTTTGTTTAAAAAACATGATGTTTTTTGTTGAAATAAACATTTTTATATGGAAGGGAAACTTGAATGTTTACCGGAAACAAATGTTTTGTTTTTCTTTTGTATGTTTTTCCGGAAAAAAATAAATTTTGTTTTCCGGAAGAAAATGTTTGTTTCAATTTCTCTTTTATGTTTTTCCGGAAACAAATAAATTTATTGTTTTCCGGAAAAAAATTAAATTTTGTTTTCCGCTTCTGGGAAACTAATAAAATGTTTTCCGGGAAAGGTTTTTTCAGTTTGTATGTTTTCCGGAACGAAACATGTTTTTACAGGCATTCATGTTTTTAATAATTTTATTTTCTCCCAGGAAATTCGTTTCTCTGAAAACACTACATTAGTAGATGATATTAAATTATTAGACAGAATTTTTGAACAAAAAATAATTAAAGAACAATCAACTAAAAAAGAAGAAAAGAAAATAATAATAAAACAGAAGAAGAGATTAGTAAAGGATAAAGGTCCTAGAGCAAGAATTTTATTAGTTGGAGATCATTCATTGTTTGAAAAATTTTTTGGTTTGTATGGGGAAGATGAATATGCTGGTAAAATTTTGCTAATTTTTTTTGAATAAATAAAAAATATTTTTTAAGCCTATAATGGTCTCAGTTTATATTTAAATGGAATATTCAGTCAATTAAAATCTGTGTTTGATAATCAACTTTATTTCTTTAATAAATTCTCTTTGAGGTTAGAAATGGTTGGCGTGCCAATGGTAAACTTATAAAATTAATTTGTTTATGTTTTTGGAAACATGTTTTTCTGGAAAACAAATAGAGAAAATAATAAATGTTTTTCCGGAAGCATGTTTTTTCCGGAAAATGAACTGAACATCTTTATTCACGAAACAAACATGTTTTATTATTAATTCTGTTTTTATTTCTTTCCGGAAAATTTCTTTTTCAGATTATTCTTCGCCCAGAAGATTGTCCACTACGAGGGCCTCTACAAAATTTTATCAGTCAACATTATCTTCTAGATAAAATAAACACAACATTAATTAATTCTTCTATTCCTTTAACAAACTCTTCTATTCAACTTCAACTTGAAAAACAACAAAAACAAATGAATTATGTATGGCGTTCATTAGATAGCTTAGTAGCAGTGCAGTGGGCAAGTCAGTGGGTTAAGCAAAATGAACCTACAGGGAATTTACCGATGCATGAACATTTGATGATTATAACAGCTTTGGTAAAAATATGTTTAAAAATTAATTGTTTTCATTAAATATTTTCCGGAAAACATCTTTTTCCGGAAAACATTTAAACAAAACATTTGTTGTTTTCAGGAAAACATTTTCTTTTATGTTCGAATGTTTTTGAATATGTTTCTATATTTTCCGGTTGGAGTTTTCTTGTTTAAAACAATTTAAGTTTACTTAAACATGTTTTCCGAAAAGTCAAAAAAAACATTGTGTTTAAATGTTTTCCATTTAAAAACATTTTTGGATGTTGGAAGCATTTTATTTTAATGTTTGAGAAACATGTTTTCCGGGAATTTTTAAATTTAATGTTTCTTAGATGTTTTAAAGTTTTGTTTTTTAAAGGATTTACTATCCCATAGAAATGATTCTTCTACTCAAGGAATGGCTTATGTTCGAGCAATTTGTAGAGGCTATGACAGTGTTTCGGTTGGTTGTTTTTGTTCTTGTTTTTAAAATAATGTTTTTCCCTTCCCATTTCGGTGGTTGAAGATGTTGGCGGACTTAGCACTTCAGTGAGAATTTATTTTTGAAATTTTTTGAAAAGATTTTTTGGAAATTTTTTTTAATTTTTTAGATTGTAGCAGCACATGAATTGGCACATAGGTGACCTTAAAAAATTAAAAAAAAATTTTTTTTGAAAATAAAAATTTTTTTAATTTATTAAAGTATTGGAGCATCTCATGATGGATTTGGTGAAAGCGAAAATTGTTCATCTCGACAAAATTTTTTAATGACTCCTGTTTCTGCTTCACACCCTTTTGATGCTAAATTTGGTGATACTTTTGGAAATGCTTTTATTTTGAGTAAATGTTCTCGACAACAAATTGAAGATTTTTTTAAGTCTTTTAAATTTAAAAAAATTTGAAAAAAATTTTTTATTTCCAGTTCATCAGATTCTAATTGTCTTTGGTCAGAAGAAGAAGAAAAAAATTTATTTTGGTCAATGTTAGAAAAAGAATTTCAATCATCTTTAAATGCTTTAACTAAAAATGGAAGCAATACTTCTTTATTTGATGATGAAAATTATTTATTGGAGGAAGAAAAACAATTATTAAATAATAAAAATAAAATAGAAGAAGAGATTAAATTTTTAAAAATTTTGCCGGGAGAACAATTTAATCCTTCTAGACAATGCCAAATTGCTTTTGGGCCTAGTTATGGTTATTAATTTTTTTTAATTAAAAAAAATTTTTTTTTAAGTTTTTAGGACTTTGCCAGGTTTTTAAACAAATGTAGCAAAAAAATAAATTTAAAATTTAAAAGAGAATTGATTTTCTTTTGTTAACGTCTGATCCTTGTCGACGTCTATGGTGTAAAGACAGACGCCAAAGACGTTGGGGGCCCTGTGAAACAAAAGGATTTTTACCTTTAATTGATGGAAGTAGTTGTGGAGATCATAAGGTGTTTAATAAAATTGAAATTAATTTTAAAAATTTAAAATAATTTATAGTGGTGTATAAGAGGACAATGCCAGCCAATGCCGGGAATATCAGAAGAAGAAAACAAGAACAGTAATAATGAGGAAAATAAAAGTTCGGGTAAATAATGAAAAAAACATTAATCAAAACAAAATCAGAATTAAATTAAAACAAATATGTTTTGAGAGATATAAACAACAAAAATCAGAATTTAATAAAAACATGATCCAAAAATCAGAATTAAACAACAACAACTTCAAAATCAGAATTTATTAAAAACAATCTAACAAACATCTAACAAACAAATTCAGAATTAAAAATTAAAATCAGAATTAAATTAAAACAATACTCCAAAATCAGAATTAAATAACAACCTTAATAAAAAAAATCAGAATTATTTAAAAACAAATATCAAACAAAAAACAGAATTTAATAAAAACACAAACAAAATCAGAATCAAATTAAAACAAATTTTCAGTCAACTGCAACGACTTAAATCACACGTTTTGTTCCAATTTTCAACATTCCCAACTACATTCTTTTTGCCAAATGATTAGTTTTTCAAGGATTTGTTGTTCTACTTGTCGTAGGCCTTTTATTAAAAAGATAATAAAAACAAAACAAAAAATTAATGAAAAATATTTTTAGCTAAACGATCTCATAAAATTTTTTTGAAATTATGTTTAAAAACAATTGAAAATAAAATAAAACAATTTTTAAAAATTTAAGAATTAGGTAAATAGTTTTGTAGAAATATTTTGGGAGTTTAAATTTTTTGCTTTTTTGGGTTATTGCGAAATGGAGTCTAGGTGGGATAAGCATTATACTGAAAAACAATGTTTTTATTGCTTTAAATGTTTTTACTTTCGGGGAAAAAAACATGTTTTTTTCTTAAACAAACATTTCCCTGATCCTCTCTAATTAGAGCCTTATTCTTTAATTAATCCTTTTCTTTTTTTTCATTTTCTTTTCTTTTTTCATTTCAACCTTCCCTATCTTTGGTTCGTAAAATTAAATTTATCTCAGATAAGAAAATTTTTTAATCATTTGTTTTTATTTATCTTTTTAGAATTTTAGGAAATTTTTAGAAGAATTTTTTCTATCTCTTCTTTCTCTTTTCTTTATTTTTTTTTATCTCCAATTTTTTGATTTTGTGAATTTTATTTTGGGTTATTCAAAATTTTTTTGTTTTCCTTTTAAAGGAACTTAAGGTTCTAAAAGTTCAAAAAAAACAAAACACAGAATTAAACATTTATTTATCACAAAGGTATTTATTACAATACATCCACAATATATATTTAGAACCTACATACAGACAAAAATGTATTATCACATTTTTTCGTCCTATATTCTTGCCTTCTTTATTCCAGCGAACTCGGGTTTTCGTACCCCACCGAGTCGCTTATAGCCGTGTGGACTTCTTCCTCCTCCTCATCTTTATGATCGACTACGCACTGCTTGTGATCATCCTCAATCTTTCCCTCGTTCATGGCACACATTGCTGTCTCGCCGCAAAGCTGATCATGGACACTCTGATGAATGGCTTCAATCTGAAACAAAGAATTTTTTTGTTAAAAAAACAAATTCTAAATACCCGAATCAAACGCATCTTCGTTGCCTGATGAGCACATTCTTCCTCCTCCACCTTTTTCCGCAGCCCATCAATAGTTTTGGAAGTAGACGTTTTGAACTGTTTGAATTCATCCTCCAGCTCTTGAAGCTTTCGAGATTTATACTTGGCTTGCTCTTTGTATTGTTCCTTCTGGGCTGCGAGACGAGCAGGATTTGGAGTACCTTTGGCTGATTTGGAAGAGTGACCAGAGCATTCACTATTGTTGCGAGATGGCATGCCGGACAATGATCAAGTGAAGAGAAGCGAAGAGAAGCGACGTGAAGTGGTTGTTGATTGGAGAGAAAATTTTGTTTTAACCAAGATTTGACTTGGTTTTTATATGAAAAAAATTCGGGTATTTGCTCAAATCTAAGATTGGTTTCCCTGAAACAAAATTTTTTACAAGACATTTACTTGAAAGTTTTTTGTTCTTTCCAATTTTCCACTTCTGTTATTTAGAGTTGTCGTTTAGGAAACGAACGAGGAACTGAAGATTTTTTTTCGTTGGTTCTTCTGTTTAGGATATCCTAGGATTTTCCAAGAACCTCAATTCTATTTCTTTTTATTCAAAATTTTTTTCCCAATTTTAATCTTTTTTTTAAATTTAGATTACTATATTTATTTATAATGACCAGCGATACTATTATTATTAAAAATATTGCTGAAGAACAACAATTTGACTCAATTTCACTTTTGGACAATCAAGGTTTTTTTAAATTTATCTTTTATTAAACTTTAATTTTTTTTTAAATTTTCTCCCTTCACTTTCTTTGGTATTTGCTGTTTTGATGGCTTTTCTTTGTGTTGCTGGGACTGTTACAAACACGGAATCAATCTTGGGATCAATCTTGGAATCAATTAGACAAAACAGCTTTTCATCGAGCCAAGGTTTTTTTAAATGTTTTTTTGGAATGTTTGGGGAATTTTTCTATTATAGTTTCCTCGGGATGCCCTTTACACGAATCCTTGTGCGGTTTTTACCTGAAATTCCCACCACAAGTTTCTGGGAATTTATCTGATGATGTTTCTTCAGCGTCATGACATTTTTATAGGCTTCAGAGCAACGCCTACTTCCTTTTCTGTTAGCATCAAATCCAGTCAATTATGGAACTCCTTGCAAATTAAATTGTGCTGAAGCATTAGCCGCTGGTTTATATTTAATTGGACAAAAGAAGGCTGCGATTAATTTATTAAGGTCATTCAAATGGGGGAAAACTTTTTTGAATTAAATGTGGAAGCTTTTAATTTGTATTCTGAGGTTTCTTTTGAGTTTAGAGGACATTTTAAATTAATTTTTTTAGCGTTCTTCGGCTGCTGATATAATTAAAAAACAAACTGAATTGATTGCAAAAATTGATCAAGAAATTGAAAACAAAAAGAATTTGGCTGTTGATTGTTTTCCTCCAAGTGATGAGGAGGAGGAGGAGACATCCTGAACTGGATATGAGGTTAACTAAGGAAAGAATGAAGACTGAAATAAAAGCAATACTTAAATGTCAAGAGGTTTGCTTTCTCTTTTTTTAATTTTATTTTTATTAAATTTTGTTTGGATGGTTTCTTTTGTTTTTTAATTATCCTTTAATTATACCTCATCTTGAATATGAGATATAGTTCAGACAGCTCTGACCCCAGTAGATTTTCATAAACGTATCTTAAATTGGGATGTTTTGTTCATAAATGGGGAGGGGTAGTCTAATATTGAATCTATATTGAGGTTCGTCGGTTCTTCTGTAAATTAAAAAATTAATATTTTTTAAGGGGGCATCTGCTACTATTTTAAATCAAATACCCGTAATCCGAACAGTAATTAATGAGAAAGGAGTTGTTCGCCAAGAGTCGTCGGAGGTTTTTTACTTAATTTTTTATTTTTTTTAAACTTCCCAGCTATGCCTTCATTATTTAAAACAGAACCTAAAACTTTGGAATGTTTATTGTTGCCTTCTTCAAATATTGAATCAAGTATGACACCTGAACATTCTATGCCGCCAACTTCTGGTGCTTTTGTTCATTCACCAATAACTACAACACCCCCTCCAATTGAGCAACAGCCGATTAGTGTTATAGGTTAAACTTTTTTGTCTTTTTTAATGGCGTTAATTTTTTGAAGATTTCTCGAAGCCTCCACCAAGCTTTGATCCAGCCATTCCTCCACCACTTCCATTGGTTTCTCAAGTCCCTCAAGTGCCGATGGTCAGTCAAATTCCACCATCACTACCATTACCTGTTCAATCGTCGATTGCTCACACTTCTTCAGCTCCTATTTTATCTGCTTCAACAGGTTTTTAAAAATTTTTTATTTGTACATATCTTATATCTTAAGCAATGCCTGCCGCATCAGCAATGCCCGCTGCTGCTGAATGCCCGCTGCTGCCTGGTGTTAAAATGATGGGCCGCCGGGAGTTTCTTCAATTCCAGCAGGAATTTCAATGCCGCCACCGCCAAGGATTGATTTTTCCCAACCTACGCCTACCAGGTTTTTTTAAATTTATTCAAAATTTCAATCATTTTTAAGTCAATTCTCATACAATCCGAGACCTCCATTCTCCATCCCTCCTTCAACTTTTGGCCCAGCTGGAAGTCTCTATCCACCACAACAACAAACTTATGCTCCAAGACATTTTCAACCTTCCTATCGTCATCCATTTGGAGGGTTTGGCCGTGGAGGATTCCATGATCGTTTTCGTTCAAGTAGAGGAATGTCTCGGCCTATGGAAGAAAGAGACCGGAGTTCTGATGAGTATTTTTTATAAATTAATTACAAGTTTTACTTAAAATTTTTTATCAGGGGAAGTGATTCTGGGCCAAGTCTTCGGAAGAAACGTCGGTCAAGGACTCGTTCAAAAAGTCGAAGTCCATCTACAGGACGAAGGTTTTCTTTGATTAAAAATTTTTTTGATTTTCTATTGCTAGATTTTTGTTTGACAAAAATTTTTTCAGGCGCAATAAATACCTTAGGAGATGAAAATCAGAGAATAAGAGAGAAAATTGAATTGAATGAATTAGAAAGCAGGGTGGCCCCTTCCAAAACACTAAAATAGGGCGCAGCCACTCAAAAATAGGGCAAATATAGGGCAAAATCGGCCAAAAATAGGGCAAAAAATAGGGCATTATTTAAAAAGCTTAAAAATAATTAAAATTTCAAATAAAAAGCTTTATTCTGTAAATTTTTCACTAGTTTTAACCGTATTTAGCAAATAAAGAAGGGATCAGAAATAAAGATTGATATCTCTCTATCAATGCAAATCCCTAGTTATATCGTCAAATCCCCATAATCCTAGTAAACCCTCAGAAATCTATACTAAAAATCAGCCTATATTCCACTCAAGCCCTTCCAACCTCTTGATTTCATATAGTCTTCACAAACTTTCCTTTTCTGCGCCGCAGGCAAAAATTTTGAAAATCTTGGAAGGCCGTGAAGCCCGATTTCTTTCTTTTTTTCAGCGCCGCAGGCGAAAATTTTCAAAATTTTGGAAGATTCTTAAGCCAAAAATCTTCTTTTATGCGCCGCAGGCGAAAATTTTAAGCATTTTGGAAGACAGTCAAGCCGGATTTCTTCATTTTTCAGCCATTTCATCTACGAAATGATGAAATGGCTGAAAATTGTAAAAATTTTACAAAATGGTAAAAATAGGGCAAAATATGGCAAATGTATAAAATAGGGAAAAAATAGGGCGAAAAGGTCGAAAATAGGGAAAATCCTCTATAAATAGGGTAAAAGAGCCACCCTGTTAGAAAGGAAAAATGAAATTTTAAATTCAATAAACATGAACAGAAAAAATATGTTTTTTCAGAGGAAGTGATTACACTTCCTCTTTCAGAGGAAGTGTATATGAAGAAAGAACCGGGGAAACTTTTCGAATTTATTTTTCCTTTCTTTTTTTCAATCCATGTTTTAATCTTTTTCTCTTATTCTCTTTCTCATGTTTTTGATTTATACGGATTATTTTTTATTTAAAGTTTTTTTTGTTAACAAAAATATGGCAATAGAAAATTAAAAAGTTCTTTTTAGGATTGATTTTTTTTTAATTTTTAAGTAAACGCAAAGATGACGATCGAAGCAGTAAACATCGTAATCACAAAGACAAGGATAGAAAAAGGAAGAAGAAGAAGGAAAGCAAAGACAGACATAAATCTTCGCGCCGTTCACCTAGTATAAAGAAGGAAAGTCGAATTAAAAGTGAAAGAAGGAGCTCTGAACGTGACAAGGTTTTTTTAAGTTTTTCTTGGTTATATGTGTGTCGTTCTTCCCCCTCCTTACTTCCTCTCTCGTCTACTCCCATTATTTATTTGTAATGTCGTTAAATCTCCCCTTCCTTCCCTTGTTTGGTGCCCATTTTTGTTCTGTTTCCTGGTTCCTTTTAATTCTTTAAATTTGTTTTTCTAATTTCCGTAGGCCCCAGAACCCTGGAAGCCATTAATATGTTTCCAGAAGCCTAATGTGACTACCAAAACCTTGAAAAAGGGAACGAACTAGGGATGGAATCTCTTCCGTCTTCTGCCAGATTCTTTTATTTTCTTTTCTATTTTCTTCCGTTTTCTTCCGCCTCATGTCTTCCTCTTTTAAAAATGCGGAAGGGACCCCATCCCTGGATCGAACGACATTATTGCCTTTCTTTAGAAAATCTTCTACAAAATTATTTTTTAAAGGATGATAGAGATAAATGATATGCTGAACCTTCAAGACAACTTGATTATTTAAACGAAGAGGACAGCGAAGATGATGAATTTGTTGTAACAATTGGAGATGTTAAAGCGAATGTTCCTTTTCAAAAGCAAAATGGAAGTGGAGTAACTAATGGAACAATTGATTTGGACACAAATCCGACATTGAAAGATGGAACGCCGATATATGATTTGGATTTGGCTACAATGGAAGATAAACCTTGGAGGAAGCCGGGAGCTGTTTTAATTAAGTTTTTTTTCAAAATTTTGGGTGGATTTCAACCTTAGGACCCACTTTTCCTTTTTACTTGGGGATGGGGGTTTAGGTAAAGTTATCTCCGAGATTTGCACGTTATGTGACACTCGGCGGTGGGCGCATCGTTGTTTAGACGGTAGGTAGTCTCATCATTGTCCGGTGATGGGTCTCATAGTTGTTTTGGTGTCGAAACAACTTCGGTTGTTTCCTCAACGATTCAACGGTGAGTCGCGTCGTCGTTTCGACGGTTAGATTTTCTTATTGTTTACTCAATGGTGGGTCTCATTGTTGATGTTGTATTTGCAATTTCGGATAGGAGTCTTAAAAAGAGGAAAACGGGTTAATTATTTCTTTCTTGTTTCATTTTTTAAAGATAAACTTTTTTTATTCTTGTCTTATTTATTTGTGTTTTAAATAAATGATAATTAAAATGAGGATGGTTTTTTTTTAAATTAGCTGATAGCGAAACGGGTAAAAGTTTGTTTCGTGTCTCCTAATTTTTTTATGATTTTCCATCTCCCTATAAGATTGAGGAAGAAGTTCTCTTGATATTTTACAGGTTCGCCAATACTTTGTTCTTTTTTATTTTCTACTCCAATCAGTATCGATGGCTGCGAAGAAGACAAACAGTTTTTCTATCATTTCCCGTTTTATTTTATCGCTTTGTTCGTTAAATATGTTTCCAATTATCACTTTCGATTCTATTACATCGACCTAAGTTAAGGCGATATTTAAAGTTATTAGGACGCTAGTATTCCCTTTATATTTTTTCATCAAATCTAGTAAAGTTGAATGTGTTAAGTAGAGAAGTAAATATTGAAGATAGTGTGGAATTAGTGATGTAGTTTTTAAATAAATGACACTTTGTCCTTTAGTTTAGAGAAGAATAAAAAGAAAATAAGTGGTTAGAGAATACATAAAATAAGAGGTCGTTTGAGTGCCGATTTCTGAGAGGGAAAAGTTACTGTATTCGAATAAAAACGTCTTAATTTGTTCGATAAGTATTTACTCAATTAACTTGGACTTGTTCTGATATTGTCGTGATAAAGTCCCAGCTGTGATAAAGTCCCAGCTAATTAAAAAACCAATATAAATTGGCGTTTCAAGGTTTGCACAAATTTTATTAGAAAAAATGTAGAAATAAAAATTTAGAGTATTTTTAAATAAAATAATATTCTTTGTCTATTTTTAAGTACATTTTTAAGTATACACCAAAAATTTTTCATAAACATTACAGAAAGTTAACAATACAAAACTAGAGATTAAACTAATTCTGGATCTAAACATTAACTTTTACTCGACTCAATATAATTTTTACAAAATTTTCACCATTTTGGCAGGATTTTGGACAATTTTGTGTTATTTTTTTTAAAAACCTTAAAATATATATGCAGTATGCAAAAAAATTCGAAATATGTAAAAATATGCATTGTATGTATGTAAATAGAAACCCCCTCTAAAATTTTCAAAGCAAATGAAAACTATTTTTTGTGCAATAGACATCAAGCCAAGTTTACCAAAAATATGCATTTTCATAAAAACTCATAAATAAACCATTTTGGGCTTCTCTGATCACGGCATATCCTTTGTTATAAATATTATTTTGGAGTTAACAACTATGAAGTGAATCTTTCTCTCCAGTGCATTTAGTCAACAAGATGAAAAAGAAAATATGTCTACTTGGCCCTCCAAAATTCACATATTTGTCAATTGTTGACTATTTTCGGATCCGGATATCTAGATCCTAGACACAAAATGTGACCCAAACTATGTTTAATCCAAGCAAGAGCTCAAAATCCTTCCCCATTTTTTCCAATTATTTCATATTCCCGATTTTTTTCTAATTTTAGAAGATCCAACTGACGCTAACATACTTCTGGAAAAAAATTTTTGATTTAAAACCAAACATTTTAAAATTTTCCATTTTTTTTGATTTTTGATTTTAGAGGTTGTTTTCGACTTCGATATTTTGTTACGATAGCTTTGTACTAAGTAAATACTATTAGCTCGGATGCAAATGTCGACAGGTAAACAACAAAAGAAATAGGAATGACGTAATTTGTGTTGATAGTATAGATAAATAAATATAAAAAGAAATAAAGCGCATACTGAAAAAGGAAGAGAAATATAACGCAAAAAAATGAGAAAAGAAAAAGACAGTTATATTTTTTGTACTGTGTGTTCTATGTCGTTTGCAACCCGGCGATAATTTTTTGACTTTTTTAATGATATAATCGATACATTTTTTCTGCATTGGACTTCTACTCTTCAACATCTTCTGATCGACTACGCTAATTTTTGGGTCGTCTGCAATTTTTTGTGGACTCAATTTTGTTTTTTGGTTTTACACTTAAATTTTATTTTTGATGATCGATGATATTATAAATTTATATAAATTTTTTAAAGTTTTGGATCATCAACTATAAATATTTTCCAATTTGCTATCCACGTGTGAGGATAATGATAAAATAAAAATACAGATACACATTTATTTTAAAAATAATCCAGGAACGTAAAAAAGTAATCGTGCTAAATCTTGATAATAAATCTTCTGATCGTTGGATTAAAGAAATCTTGAAGAATATCTGGGGGATTTATGGGGGATATTGAGGGATTTATCTGTGATTTTATATCGATCATTTGATTTCTATAGTAAATCAACTATTGACTAGGTAATAAGGTGATATTTGGTTTAAAATAATATCAAAAACTTCATTTGTCTTTCCAAATAGTTGGCTCCATTAAAACTTGTCCAAATACTTGTAAATATTTTATTTAAAAAATATATATTTTTCATAATTTTTTCACATCCTAAATGATTATTTAATTTTTATATATTATTCATTAAAGTATGCTTTAAAAGCTTGTTTATATATTCTTGAGTGAGAATTATGATGATAAATTTATGGAGCAATGCGTTTGTCCACCTTGAAAACCAACTACTTTTACTTATTATCGCATATCTTTTGAGATTTTTCTTATTAAGTAAATTTTTTGTACTTATTTTGGAAATGAGGTAGTTATTTGGAAAAGAAAATTTTCCACCAGTTTGGAGCAATACTTTTGAGTGTAGATGAAAAAAAACAATTTTATTTTAGTTCTCTATGTGTCTGGGTTGGACGAAATCTAAAAATCCATTCCGAGATCAGAAGTTTATTATATATTTTTGTTGAATTTAAAATATTTTTATACATATGGGTCTTTGGAATTTTAGATGTTTCACGTGTTAGTTTTTAATATTTGAATTTTTTAAAATTATTATCGATTAGTATTGATTTTATTGATTGATATCGATTTTTTTGAAGGAATTTTTAATATAAAAGCCGACAAAATCCCTCTTAGTTATAAATACGACAAAATGTCTTATAGTCAGAAGTATGACATAATGACTCATAACTCCAGTGCGACAGATCCAGTTCGGAAAAATGCATCATAGTTAGAGGTACGACTAAATTGCACTCAATCAAGAAATGAATAGGATAAAGTGTCACTCATCACAAATATTACATTTTTTCAAAATTACGCGGATATTTAAATTTTTAATAAATAATTAATAAAACATAAACTAAATTCTAAAAATTAGTAGAATTAAAAAAGAATTAAAAATTAATTTTTTTTAGAATTAAAAAAATCACAACTTAAAATTTCTTTTACCTCAACAACTTCCTTCCAAATCATTATTTTCCAAAAGTTCAGGATCTCCTTTATTTGCAGTAATGGTATTTGCCAGTTCTGGGATAAAAGCAGGAACAGGATTTTCTTTTGGATCAAGTTGGAATGAGACATGGCCAAAATCTACGTCGTATTGATAACTTTAAAAATTGGAAAAATAAATTTTGAATTTATTTTAAACTAAATTTTAATTCCCCTTAAAAATAAAAACGTTTTTCCACCAGTGAGATTCGAACCCTCAACCTTTACTGAGTAAACCCAATCGTTTCCGACTACACCAAGAAGACTCTTAATTAATTTTATTAATTTTTCCTTTTATTCTTACCAAAATAAACTCAAATAGTCCACTTGATAAATATCCTGTCCTGGTGCAAGGCGAACTCGTAAATCATTTTCTCCGGAGTAGTATTCACGCAAAGAGCAGTGTTTATTCAAGCTATCTCTTCCAATAACCATTGCTTTTTTGCCTGTAGATTGGCGGACATCTCCCTTTCCAGCAAAGATCCAGGCATCTTTTTTAAACTTTTAAAGAATCTTCGTTAAATTCAATACCTGGCGCTTTGTTAGCTTCCAAAGAAAATTTTTGGATTACTAGAGTCTTTGAGTCTTCAACCAAAATTGGGCCAGTTGCTGCATTGTAATGATCCCCAATTACTCCTTGATCTGGTTTTTCGTTGTTTTTAAGGCAGCAAAAATTTTGTGGGATAGGCTTGTCTAGTTGTACTACTGATACTTGTCTCTAAAAATTAAAAGAAACACAAAAAACAAAGAAAAACTCTAATTAACGAAAAACAAACGAGAATAGAAAATATTTAAAATTAATTTTTGACACGAAAGTTTGCATACTGTAATGTAACATACTCACCCACACAATATCTATTTTATTTTTACTCTCTAGTACTCTCTCATTTTGCCCACTCTTTTCAATAATGTTCTCTTACCTAAATTCAAATAAACAAACTAAAAACCACGGTAGGGGATCATTGAGTCCCGCCGTTTGAGTCCCGCCGATTGAGTCCCGCCGTTTGAGTCCCTGGCCGTTTGAGTCCCGCCGTTTGAGTCCCGCCGGTTGAGTCCCCACCCAAAGGGGGACGTTTGAGTCCCCGCATTATTTTTGGGATTAGGAGGGATTAAAGAGGATATAATTTCATTTAGAATAATTAAGGGGGATAATAGAGAGATTCTGGTGTGATATTGAGTTAATCCAGAATTCAAGGGAACGAGTTAAAGACCCTGAAAAGCAAAAAAGGGGTCGAATTCAATTTTGGGTAAAAATTTTTTAATATACAAATGATAGCTCATTCGAAAGGGCCTGTCGAGCTGCATCGAATGATACCGAAATCAACGTGATTGGACCTGTTTCGACAAAGTTATGACATAAAGTATACCTATGGGAGTACTGTGGGTGTCGGCGACTTATGTCATAACTTTGTCAAAACTTGATGAATTACTGTGATTTTGGTGTCATTCGACTCAACTCGACGAGCTCTTTCGAATGAGGTATCATTTGCCTAAACTTTTTTTTAATTCAAAAAATCACCCCTATGGTTTTTCAATATTCAGGGGTCTGTATCTCGGTCCAATCACGTCGGATTTCATCGAATTTGGTGTCATTCGATGCAGCTCGATGAGTTCTACCTGCAAATGAAAGACTGACCATTTTGTACTTTGTCCGACAATGTCCGGGGTCAAATTCCGAATTCGGGTGCGGGATTCGACTTTTTCAAAATCCGAGTTCAGATTCGTAATCAGCATATTTTTTTACCCTAGAAAAATTCTTTTTCTTATTTTTAAACTTTTTTTTCGAAGAAACCCCTATTCTCCGGGATTGCCGACTTGGGACCTAAAGAAAGACAAAAATATTAAAAAAAAAAACAATAAAAAATCTAAAAAAATAATGCGGGGACTCAAACGTCCCCCTTTGGGTGGGGACTCAACCGGCGGGACTCAACTGGGACGTTCCCAAAAACCAGGAGAGACACTATTTTACATTTTCCTCTCAAAATCATGGCAAAACTTGGGGAAATTTCTTTTTTTTTTCTTTAAAAAACTTTTTTTTTCTTCATTTTTTCAGGTAATATGGATTCTCAACCTTCTTCATTCTTCCACACATTTATTCTATACACAAACATTGGTGTTTGTATATTTATTGTTTTGAGGTTTTTTTGAATTTTTTAACGAGGGATTTTCTTAAGAATTTTTTTCCCAGTTTTCTCTGCTTCCACTTCACCTGGAGAAACGGCAGAAATCGACTCCCAGACAGACCCAGATTTTCCCAGGCCTCGACTTTTTGGAATGAATTATAAATTGATTTTAGGATTGGGAATTTTTGAATAAAATTTTTTTTTTAAATTTTTTGAGGCCTAGGAAAATTTTTTGAGGGTAAGTATGGACATTACCCAATACCAGGATGCCTAGTTTATCCATTTTTAGATCCTTGGGGAGATTTACTGGACGCCAAACACACCACAAACTAATTGACCTAGACACCCCTAAAAATAAATTTAAAATAACCTTGCTCTTCCCTGTCACCAATCCAAATCTTTTCCATTGATCTATAGTTGTACCATGTGGAGCAATTGCTACCAAACGATGTTCAGAAAGTCCAACATCCAAACGTCTTTTCCTTCAAATTTTTTAAAATTATTTCGCTAAAATTCAGTCTTGAAACCAAATTTTGGCCCATAACTTTTTTGATTCTTACCTATCTAAATAAATATTACATCAATCGAAAGCTCTTGATGGGAGAATTATTTTAGCTAACAGGATTGAGTTGATCAGATAATCCTACCAAAAGTTAGAGCCGAATAAAGATCAAAAATCACGATTGTATGCACTTAAGTGGCTGTAACTTTTTGTAGGATGATGTGATTAAATCAATTCTGCTAGATAGAATAATCCCCACATCTAGAGCTTTCGATTGGTGTATAAATCATTCATATTGACCAAGAATTAGAAAAGTTATGGCAAAAAATATAGCCTCGAGGCTGATTGTAATTCTGAATTAGTGTCTTTTTAATATAAATATTAAAATATTCTGTGTATTTTGGTCATCAAAAATTTTTCTAACTATTGATATTGTGTATATTATTTATTTTTACAAGAAAAAAGATTTTTTGCAAAAATAAAAACTTTTTTTATGGCAGCATGGTTCGAACCCACACCCCCTACCCTCATAACCAAGACTCTTAGCCATTACACCACCACGTAACATATCGAACTTTAATAAAAAAGAATTATATACTTTAATTAATCCTTACATAGGGAATAACATTTGTTCTCCATTATTTTCCCCAGAAACTTTATACAAAAATTTAACAGGTTCAACAGCTTCTTCAGAAATGAAGGCAAATATTAATTCTTGTTCTAAAAAACACAATTTTTTTCTTAAAAATTATTTAAAAATAAACTTTGATGTGGCTCTATATTAAAATTATTAATTTGTAAAGTTGTCGAATTAGCTAGCCACACATTGCCTGAAATGCCTGGGGAGGATGAATTTTGAAGAGAGCCTAGAGGTACTCCCAAATATTCCGAACATGTTGACGTTGTTAAATAAGCTTGAAAATTAAAGGAAAAATTTTTTTTGAAATTTTTAGAAAAATTTTTTATTAGAAAACCACACATTTTAGGTCACCCAAAAATTGTTTTATTTTAATTTTTAAAAATTACCAAAAAGTAGAAGAGTTGTGTGAAACAAATACATCTAATAAGTAGATATACCTATATTAAATATATTTATTTTATAAAATAATAAAAGGATTTTTTAAAAATAAATAAATACACACAAGTGATCACCATCATCCTTCTCATTCTCTCTAATTTAAAGAAAGAGATTTATATATATTTAGGTCATAAGAACAACGAGAGAGATAGATCTACTTTTATTTGACCTCCTCCCGTTTTTAATCCCATTCCAAAGGTATTTTAGTTTAAAAAAGATTAAGAGAAAGAAGGGAATTTTGTGAAAAAAATAAAAATTTATTTTTAAAAAATGCTTGATTTTTTTTCAAAATAAAATAAAAAATCTTACCATAAATTCATTAATTTATTCATTTTTAAACAAGCCAAGAACACTTGAAAACACTTCTGCACAATCCATCCACAAACTTAGTTACTCCACAAGTATAAGGCCCTATTCTAGACCATAACTTTTTTAATCCTTAACCGATTTTTATAATTTTTGTATCAATCGAAAGCTGGGATCTTGCGAATCATTTCACCCATCAAACTTCTTCCAATCAAACCACCCCATAAAAAATTACAGCCAGATAAAGTTGAAAAATCACGATTGCGTGTATTTAAATGACTGTAACATTTTAGCTGATAATTTTATCGTTTCAATCCTGTCAGAAAAAATAATCCACACATTCAGAGCTTTCGATTGATATACAAATCATTTAAATCGGTTAAATATCAAAAAAGTTATGGCCCTTCAAAAAGACAAAAATCTTCCAAAAAATCATTAATGTGAATTTTGGTGTAGTGGGTAACTGTTCGGATTCCCCCCAAAAAGGGTTGGAGGTTCGAACCCCACCAACGTAAAATTAATTTAATTTACTCATAAATGTAAAAAATTAATTTAAAAATATTTTTTTTCTTTATTTTTAATTTTTTAAATTTATTTTTATATAATCCCTTGTCATTAAAAAAAATTTTTTATTAAATAAAAAAAAAGAACTTTGTTTCCCCCCACAAATTAGCTCAATTCAAAAACAATTTCCGACTATATTTATTATTTTTTTAATGTGTGACGATTTTTTATGAACTAAAAAATTATTTTTTTTCTTTTTCTAATTAATAAAAATTTTTTTAATATTCCAAGAATATCTTTGTTAAAAGAGAGAGAGAGCTGTTTTTCTACTGAATTTTTTATACTTTCTCTCCCCTGTTCTCAAAAAATATTTTTTTCTTTTTAAAAACAAATTAAAAAGCACGCAATTTTTTTCTAAAAAAATTTTTTTAACAAAAAATAAATTTTACAAAAAAATTGTTTTTCTAGAAGGGCGTTACCAAGCGATAAACTTTAGATTACAATTATCAAAACTATTAATTTGCCCCAAAAAAATTTTATTTTGGCAAATTTAAATGACACTTTATATATTTAAATTTTTACATGTACCACATGATTTAAAAGTAAAAATAAATAAATAATTTTCCCCTTAGCCTCCACGTAAATTCCTCATATAATTTTTTTAATTCTACGAGAATATTATTTCAATTTAAATGTCACTTTTAAATATCACGAATTTAAACATCCCGTGTTAGGATTTTAAAAATAAAAAAATTTTTTTAACTTTAATTCCCTTCTAATTATGTATTATACTTAACTTAAATCACCTTTTAACATTTCAAAAACTTAAGCCTTCTAAGAATTTTTAAATTATTCACATATAATCTATTTTATTAAAAAAATTTAAAAAATTAGAATATATCCATTTCCATAAATTAACCTTCAACCCCTTCCCCTTCCATACATCATTAAATAAAGTCAGGCGATAAAAAAACAAATCCTTAGAGAATTAAAAAAAAACTTGGCAAAAAGAACGTGTTAACTAGAATTATATTCCTATGAGAATTTTTAAATTATTTACATAAATATATGCTTATAAGGTGGTAGACGTTAAAGAATGTTTATACACTACAATTAACTGTGTGCGCAGCAGAAAAATTTTTTAATTTAAAATTTATTTTGAAAAAATTATTTTTTGGTGTCTACCTTTGTGGGAAAATTTTTTTTTCATAATTTAAAAATTTCAGAAAAATTTAATTTAAAAAATTTTAAGGTTGCGCACACCAATCTCCCTCCTTCCTCAATTCTCCCCTGTATTCTCCCCTCTGTCACAAACACAAACACACGTAAATTAATTTTCTACAAACACATATAATGTTAAAACACAGAATAAATAAACACATTTTTATTTTTTTAATTGGAATAAAAGCTTAAAACTATTTACATACACAAATATCCATGTCATTCAAGAAAAAAAATTGGCACCTATGGGAAAGTAAATAATATTTAATTATTCCAAAAAAAAAATTAAAAAAAATTTTTTTAATAAAATAAAATAATTTTTTCCATATCAAATAACCTAATTTTATGTTAAAATATTTGAGTTAAATATTTCCCCTGAAAAAATAATACTCGCAAAAATACACAGCCAAAAATACAAAAATTCCGAAAATACAGCATAAACAGAAAAACACACAACCAAGAATAAAAATTAAACACCCTTCCGGAAAACAAATAAACAAAATAAAAATCAGAATAGAATTTAAACAATTCCGGAAAACACAAAATGTTTTTAACGCTACAAACAAATCAGAATTATTAGAAAACCAAAAACACGAGTTTTTATTCAACAAAACACACAATTTTTCTTTCTTTTCCGGCCTTCCTTAATTCATTAAATCTCTCCCCTCATGTTAATTTCTATTGTCCTTTTGTGTGAAATTTTTTTATTATTTTTAAAAAATAATTTTTTTTTCATTTGCGTGATATATTACGATTTTTAAATATATTTACTTTAAAAATAATTTTTTTTCCTCACAATTTTAAAATAATAATAGTCTTTTATTTTAATTAAAATTATAGGTTATTTTCCCCGTAAATTTTTTTAAAAAAAGGAAAAAAATCTTTATAAACTCCTACGCAGTTTTTTGGCTGTGTAAAAGTTTTCTAGGGTGGCATTTATTTTCTTTCTCTCTTTTATTTTAGAAAATTTGTCTATTCAGACAATCAAACTAATTATTTTATTAAAATTATACCAAACATTTCCGGAAAAATACAGAAACCAGAAAAATACAAAAACCTCCTGAAAAACAATCCGGAAAAGCACAAACACAAACATTCCATAAATAAAATCAGAAAAACATTCAAAACATTCCAACAAAAATACAACACAAACAAATAAAATTTTCAAAACACAGACAAATATAAAAAATATTTACACAACAGGGGTGTGCGAAAGTGATTTTAAAAAGCGAAAGGCTAAAGACGAAAGGCGAAACTCGCACACCCCTGTTACACAAGTCTTAGTCACTACCCAGATTCCCCTACAAATTAAATACCCACACGCGATTATGTTTTTTAATGTTAAATTAAATATTTTCTAAATAAAAATTAAAAATTAAGGGCTGCCAAAAAACAAAAATAATAAATTCTTAAAACAGTAAAAAAAATATTTTTTTGGAATTTAAAAAAAATAAAAAAATGGAAATAATTAAAATACGGCAACACCCAAGGACACAAAGGTAAATAAATTTTCTTTTAAATTAAAGAATTAGGAAATTTTTTAAAGAATATTGAGGCACTCAACACTAATGCTAATATTTTCGTTATTAATTTTATTAACGCCACCAACAACTATGGCTACTGGAGGATTTAGATTGTGTGGATTGGTAAGTGAGCAAAACATTTCCGGAAAAGGAGAAAATACAAAAACCTAGAAAATTTCGGGATACATATGTAAAAATATAAGTATTCCGGAATGAAAAAATATATAAAAGCCAGAACATTATGGAAAGCAAAAATACAAAGTCATAAAAACAATCTGAAACATCAGAAACAGAAGAAAAATTTTGGAAAACAAAATTATAAGAAAGATTCCGGAAAAAATACAAAAACAAAAAATACAAATCAGAAAAATACAAGAACCAGAAAACCATTTTTCACCGTTTTTTCGCCTAAAAATTAAAAAATCAAAAAAATTTTAATTAAAAATTTTTTCTTGGACCAAAAAATATTCTCTATTTATTCCCCTATCTCATTCCTACTTGAGAAAAATTCTCCCCAATTTTTAGAAATTAACAATGACATTAAATGCAATATGTAAAAATCAGTTATGTGGAGGTTATATAATGTCAAAAAGGAATAATAATGAAGAAAATAATAATTCTGAAGAATTTGAATTTAATCAACAAGATTCAGAAGAAACAACAGAAAGGAGAAAAAAACGTTTTTATCCTTATGGAGCTTTTGCCCCAGTAAAAAAGAGTGGAATTGCTACTGAATGTTGTTCAAAAAGGTGTACATTAGGTAAGATAAAAAATTTTAGAAAATTTTTAAAAAATAAAAATACATAAGTAGAGGATAGAGAAAAGGAAGGGAGGGGAAACAAAAAAACCTAACAAAATAAGGAAAAAAATATATTTATGAAACCAAAAAAAAATATTTGGGACTTTCAATATCAAAAGTTGACAAACCCTAAAATAATGAGACAGAAAGAATAACATATTTTTGGATATCATTATAAAAAAATTTTTAAATTTATTTTTTTTTAAAGGTTATATGAAGACTTATTGTTGTAGTAATTCTGTAAGATTTGGTAAATAATTAAATGATAATTTTAAAAAGAAAGAAAGAATTTTTTGAAGGGTTTCAAATTGAATATAGTCGAAAATTCAATTTAAGACCCTCTCTTGAATTAATAAATTTTTTTTGATCCAATAAAGTTATAGTTTTATTGAGCTTTTATATAAAACTCCCAGAAAAAATAAAATAAAATGGAGAGTATTAAAAATATTAATATTTTCAAAAATAATAAATATGTCAAAAATTTGTTTCAAAAAAATTTTTTTTCTCTCAAAAAAATATTTATTTAAATCTACCTCTCATTTCTACCCATAATTGTTGTTGTTGCAGTAATTGTTTTGACTTGACGACATTGATGTATTTGAACGAGAACTATTATAATTTTTGTTGTTGTTGTTAAAAACATTTGTTGGGGCATAATCTGCTTGGTAAACTTAAAAAAGAAATTTTTTTTTCAAAAATTCAAAAATTTTAAATTTTGGTGTAGTCGGAAATGTTAGGTTCTCTCTACAAAAAAGGGGTGCGGGTTCGACCCCTTTTGGTGGTAATTAATTTTTATTTAAAAGGAAAATAATAAATTAGCCAAATTATAAGAAAATATACCAAAATTTAAAAATTTTTTTAAACGTAAAAACATAAAAAATACCTGTTGGTCTCATAAAATTATTTCTTTGAACACAACAAGCACTGTTAAATAAAAATAAATTATTAAATTTAAAAAAAAAATTTTTTTTAATTGAAAATGATAACGTTAAAAAGATTTTTGCAAATTTTGTACTCTAGCAAAATCCAGGATTTGAAAAAGATCTGGAATTTATTCAAACCTAGTGACTTGCTCGATCTTTTTACTTCACCCCACACACTCTACCTCACTCAAACCAAAAAAATCTAAATTTTTAATCCCGGACTTTGAAAAGAAAATTAATTCAAAAAAAATTTGTCTAGTTTTTTTCTTAACGTTATCACAATCAAAATTTTTCAATAAAAAATATTTTAAAAATAATTTAATTTAATAAAAATAAACCTCATAATGTCTGGTTTATCTACAAAAAAAATATTTTTTACGATAAAAAAATTCAAAAATAAACCCATACATTTCATATGCATTGAACCAAAAACTATAAAATTTTTGAAAAATTTTAATCTTTCAAAGAAAATCTCTCAAAACTTACAATAACAATTTTTTGCATAAATTTTATCAACAATTTCTCTAACTTTTAAAGCACCAGGATCATTTACTTCAGTTCGGCGTCGAAAAGAGTCCAAATTTGCTGGGTTCATTATACTTGTAGTTAATTTATTTCCCTAAAATTTTAAATTAAAAATTTTAAAAATATTTTTTGAAAAATCCGCAAGTCCAAAAAAAATCCGAAAATTTTGTCCGCAAGTCAAAAAGAGTCGATCTTATTCCTATATGTTTGGCAAATTTTCAGTTTGGTATTTCGGCATTAGGAATTACGAGGTGATACAAAAAAAAATAAAAAAAGTAGTGCAAATAGACATTGATAAAAATAATAATTTGCGGACTTCTTTTGATTATCAAAGAAAAAAGTTTTAAAATTACAAAACAAATAATAAAATTATCAGAAGAAATTTTTGCATTGAAACGACTTATAGGGCCCCAATTTTTGTATGCAGATTCGAGTAAGAGATTGAAAGCGCCTTCTCTTAAAAATTAAAAAAAATCTTTTTAAAATTTTTAATTTAATATCAGAAAATAATTTTAAAAATAAGAAAACATTTTAAATAAATCCGTCGATAGGCATCGAACCTCCATTGAAAATAGGTGTAGTCAAACATACTACCACTACACCACAGTGTCACAAAATTATTTTAATAACTTAACAGGGAAAAATGTATTAAAATTGGAATATACACGGAACTGAACTTTAAACAATTTTCTAAACTACAAAATATTAAATAACTTTTAATTAATTAAAAAAACCTTTGAGAAATATCCAAATCTTGAAAAAACATAATCCAATATCCACCAATTATATTGTATCTATTTGCTAATTCTACTAAAAATGAAGGTCCTTTAGAGCTTAATACATCTGTAGGTTTGTGTGTACTTGAAAAGGCTTTGAAACTGAAAAAATAAAAATAATCATTAACTTTGAGGTACTCTCCTCCCCTTGAAGATTTTTTTCTTCAAGTTTATTTAACTCAAGTCGTCAGAAAAAGATTTATTAAAATCAAGTCAGAATTGAGGTATTCCTCCAAAATTTTTTATCTATCTTATTAAATCAGAAAAATAAAAAAAATTGTTGAATCTTGGAAGCAATGATTTTCGGACAAGTAACATTTCTGGACTTTTAGTTAGAAAACTAAATTGAGGATGTCTTAAAGTACATAGTATTAATTGAACCTCCCAAAATTTCCAAAAAATAACCGTTCAGCAACTTTCATAGAATTAACCATTGTTTGTTTGTGATGACTTGATAATCGAAGGAATGCTTCCAATTCGCTTGCCCCAAGCGATTTTCCATCGTTTGTAAGGCTTCCACTTTAAATTTAAAAAAATTTTGAAAAAACATTTTCCAAAAAAACCTGCTAATAAACATTTTTGTAGAAGAAAAATCAACCATTAATTTGAGTGGAAAACATTCATAAAATAGTTTGACTAAAATTCCAAAAGAGAAAGGGCCGTTATGTGCTTTTAAAACAACACTGAGAATGTACCTAGAATAAATTTTGAATTGAAAAAAAATTTTTTTTTAAAGAAACCAATCCTTGAGATCATGCAAGGAATCTGGAGCTGCAAAAATATCAACATCTATTTTGAAGAAAAGAGCTTGTCTATCTATAAATTAGAAGATAAAAAAGTCACATGCGGACGACAAGAACTATAAATAATTAGGAGGTTTTTATTATACTTATTTGGTTCCTGGATCCAAAATATAGAATATTTTTATTTTAGAACAACCTCAAAGACTAAAACTTGAATTTCTCATTCTCATCCAATTTCTCATTTAACGATTCTATAGGAAAGAAAATATATGACGATTATAAATCCCAAACGATAAAAAAAACCAAAAACGCCCCAACAAAACAAAAAACTCCCAAACAAACCTGAAGTCAACAATTCCAATTTTTCAACATATTCCCACAAACTGGATCTAAGCATTCTTGTGTAACAAAAAACTGTTGTTCTATTATATACTTCTTCACAATCATTGTCATTTCTTCAAAAATATTTTTAGAAAAGATTAACATAAATAAAACCTTATTATAAGCACAGCCATTTTCACTTAAAAAGTGTAACAAGATAATAAAGTAGAGCAAAATTCCTTTTTGTTAAAAATGAAAAGTTAAAAAACAATTAACAAAGTAAAAAAATCATTAAAACTTGCTTAAAATCAAGTAGTAAAAATTGCAAAAAAAAATTTAAAAAAAATTTATTTAAAAAACTGTTTAAATTTATTTAAAAAATTATTTTTACTACTATTTCCCTCCTCTTCTCCATCTCCTTCAATTTCTTCTTCTTTTTCCTCATTTTTTATCAAATAAATATATTTATCCAATTGGAATAATTCAGAATATGGATCCTCAATTTTTTTCATATATTTTTCAAATATTGAATATTCTTTTTCCAATTCTTCTAATGAACCTGTTCCATGTCCTTTTTATTAAAAAAAATTTTTTTTTTAATTTTAAAAAAATCCCCAAGGAATTCCCCAACATTTTTCTTGTTCACGAGACTAAATCCTACGATAAATAAAAAATAATAAAAATCTATCAAAAGAGCTCTGTCCTTTTTTGAGAGAGAGGGGGGGGGGCTTAAAAATAAACAAACCAAAATTCCTACTATCAGAAAGTCCAAATAATTGTCTAAAATTTCCCTTATTGCTATCAATTTCATCAAAATCCCCAACTTGTGCCAAATACATTTTTCCAAATTTCGCAGGTCCAAGCAATTTTCTCCAACGTTTTAAAGCTTCATCTTTTGGAAATAAATTTTGCTGTTGTTGTTCCTCATTTAAAATTAATCTCATAGCTATTACAGGTCCAGATCGTAAATGATTGAGTCCACGATTGAAATAAGATGAGTTCTTAAAAAATTTTTTATAATTTTTAAAAAGAGAATACTTAAAAGTCATTCTAAAGGTTCAGAAAGAATTTATCAGTAAGAGATTGGAAGATGCCAAAAATGATAGAAATTTTGAAAGAATTGCTGAAATCAGGGCTTTGCAAAAATTTTAACATTTAAGATACAGTCAATTCTCAATATAAAATAACACAAATACTAGATACAGTTTAAGACATAAATTTAGCCAGTAGATGAAAGAAACTGCCTAAGAAATATATCAATGCACCACTCATGTAAAAATTGTCCGCCTTAAGAGTTATCTTCAACGAGTTCCGACCATACTAATGTAAAAAATTAAAAAAAAACCTTGTGAAATGAATACAAATCAGAAACTTGATCTTTCGACAAATTTAAACGACAACCTATCTAATTAAAAAAAATTAAATAAAAATTCTTGCAAAATTCAAAAAAATACCCATTTCAATAATTAAACCATTTTTATTTAAAGCATCTAAAAGCCAACCAAGAGAGATTGGATTAGCTACAGCATCTGGTTTTAAAAGGGCAAAAGTCCAATTTTTTGTTGACATTTTTAAATTAATAGATAACTATAAATTAAATTTATTTTGATAAATATAGAAATTAAAATTAATATAATATAATTTTAATTAGAAAAATAATTCCTCTGTCAATTTATTCTCTAATATATATTAATACAATTATTAACAATGTTTTTTCTATATTCCCAAATTTTCGGTTCTACTTGACTTTATGAGTCCAATCAAACTTTATGAGTCCAATCAAAAAATAATTGAATTTTTCTTGGTATTGCAAAGTAAGGGTATGGTTCCAAAACATTTCTTCATGTTCGGGACCTAAGCCCACTGGGTCTGGGACCGTTCCTTACCCTATCCCTCGAAATTTCGGAAAGTTATAATTGTTTTTCCGAAATTTTTAAAAATTGGCTATAACTTTCAGAAATTTCGAGGGATAGGGTAAGGAACGATCCCAGACCCAGTGGGCGTAGATCCCGAACGTGAAGAAATGTTTTGGAACCATACCTTTACTTTGCAATACCAAGAAAAATCCAATTATTTTTTGATTGGACTCATAAAGTTTGATTGGACTCATAAAGTCAAGTAGAACCAAATTTTCTTTACAATTAATGTCAACAAAACAAAACTGAATATTGTTACATTTTGATACAAATCTTTAAAAAAAATTAAATTAATAAATGACGAGGATAAAATTGATAAATTTGAAGAAATAAAATATTCAACCCAAAAGGACTCGAACCCTCATCCAAACATGTGCAGTCGGAAGCACTACCACTGCGCCACAAATAATCTTACTCGATTTTACTTAAGGAGATATATAGTCTGCTTGAATATTAAAAATAAATGATAACCTACCGTCAGCTTTTCCCTCTCCAACAGAAATATTATTTTGAAAAATATTTAAAGGCCAAAACCATTTTGCGTCCATTTTAAATAAAACAAAAAATTCAGCTTTCCACATCAAACATGTTGCAATAACCATAAAGATAGTTTTAACAGCAATATTAATTTTTACAGAAGAAATAATTGAGTTTGAAAATATTGTTTTATCTGAAAGAGATTTTAAAAATTAAAATTTTTTAAATTGCGGACATCGGAAATTTAAATGCGGCACTTTTGCGGATGTCCGCAGAATTTTTTTGCGGACATTTTTTTAATTTTTCTTATTTTAAAAAATCAAAGAACCTAATTTTTCCTTTTGTTCTTTCAATTTATTTAATAAACGCTCATTTTTATAATATTTTGCAAAATCTGCAGTTGGAGAAAGCATTGACATTTGATTTTTAATTTGTATCATTTGCTCATTTAACCGGTCCAGTGAAAATTCTTCGCGAGTTTTGCGAGAGGATGAACGAAAAAATGAATTGACAATCTAAATTTTTGAGAATTTAAAAAAGTCACAAAAAAGTTTTAAATTGTGGACACTTTTTGCGGACTTTTAAAAAATTTCAAACTGTAAACTAGTATTGCACACGACCGGTTAACTTACATAAAGCAACCAAGAAATAGACCTAATTTCACTCTTTTCTTAAAAATATTTAAATAAACCTTTGTATAATTAAAATCAACAAGTCCAAAAGATAGCGATAAAAGGAAAGCACACACAAAATCTGACAAAATTTGAAATAAAAAATTGAAAGAATTAATATTATCAATGTTGAAGCTATCCATTTTTCACTAAAAAAAGGTTAATAAAAATTGATTAAAAAATAAAAAATATTTAAAGGCTTTAGAAAACCATAAAAATAATTTTTTAAAATTAATTTATTAACATATAGAAAATTTAAAAACTAAAAAAATTAAAAAAAACATAGAAAAACAATCCCAACAAGCTCCAAACATCTAAAAAGTCTTTGTGTCAACTCCACGTCTCATATTGAATTAGTTTTTTCTTTTCCATTAATTCTACAAATTTATCAGCTTCTTCAACAGACATTCTTCCCTCTTGAATAAACACTTGTTTAAATGAATTAATTACTTGTTTAGGCATATCACCATCGCTGCCGGCAATAAATATTTTTGCTTTAAAAAAATTTTTTTAATTCACAAAAAAATTTTATTAAAAAAACCTCCTCCACAATTTATTAAATTCCACATTTCTTTTGAATTTTCACTTATTTTGTGTTGAACATGAATCTTTTTAAAAAAATATTTTTTCTTAAAAAATTAAAAAAACCTTCTCCTCCTGCTCACGAGAAAATGCAGTGAATAATTGCAAATTTTTATATTTTGACCATTCCTCTTTAAAATAAAAATCCATTTTTTCATTTCTACATCCAAAAAATAGAGTAATTGGACATTCTCTGAAAAGATAAATTTTTAATTAATAAAAAATTTTTTAAAAATATAAAATGAAAGTTTAAAATTAATTTCAATTATTGTCAACCATCTTTTCTTAAAAGAAATAATATTTACCTAAACGGAATCGAACCACCTACCCTCGCCCCAAAAGCCCAGCACACTACCAATACACCACAAGCAAACACAAACAAATTTTTACATTTACCACCAAATAGGATTAATTAATTACCTATTAAATCCATTTTCAACAATCATTGAACGAAAAGGAGCAACACCAGTTCCAGGTCCAATCAAAATATATGGAGTAACCTGTTCTTTATCATATTTAAATATTCCTGGACTAATACGTGCATAAACTTGATGGCCTGGAGTTGTTGAACATAAAAAATTGCTGCACAAACCAAGCCTATTTTAAGGAAAATATAGTTAAATCTCATTACATGTAAAATGAGGTTTATATTTATAATGACCTTCAGGGCTAAAAATCTAAATTAAATGAAGAGTACCTTAAGTTGAGGATATCGTTTAGAAAGCTACTATCTCCTGCTAATTGGGCGCTTACCCCGGAAGCTTACCCGGAATTGAAAAAATTTTGAATAAACCTTGGCGTTTTTATCCTTCTAATATTATATTTAACTTTAGCAACAAGTATTTGAATTTCATTTAAATGTCTACTTGGAGATGAGGCTATGCTAAAAGCTCTTGCACGAATTATTGGGAAAAAATCGAGGAAATGTCCAACAGCTAATAATGAAGAAGTTTGTGGAAAATCTCTCAAAAATTCGCATATTGAACGTTTTGAATAAATACAATATTCATAATAATCGTCCTGAAAAATTGAGAAAAATTTAAAAAACCTTTAAAAATTCAAACAATTCCTTCAGGTGAACATAATTCCAACAATCGTTCCTTTTCTAGTTCGTCTTCTGCTATTGAAGCAAATTTTTTAATAAAACTTCTTTTAGGGATGTATTGAAGATCAAAATAATATTGAAACAAAGCATTGAGAGTTAAGTTTTGGGAGGCTTAAAAAATAAGAATTTTATTTAAAGCGAAAAAAAAATTTTTCATAAAAAAATTAAAAATTTCTCAAAAAATTTTGAGAAATTTTTTTGAGAAATTTTTGGAAAATTTTTTAGGTGCCTAAAAATCCAAAAGAATTATCAGAAACAAAATTCACCCAAAAAAGACTGTAATAACCCAACGAGGAATCGAACTCACCACCCTCGCCCACAAAGCCCAACACACTAACCATTACACCACATCTTTCTTCAATAACAAATCAAAGAAATCCTACCACAATCAATTTAAAAAAAACTCACAAAATAACCTTACAAATCGGGGCGATATTGGAACATTTGAACTACTTCTACAAATTGACATTGGCAATTCCCAAAGATTTTTACATTTGGTTAAAACATTTTTAGCCATTTCTATTGAATAAATTAAATTTTCTGGTAATACCATTAAAACATCTCCTGGATTATACCTAAAAATACTTGATTTTTAAGGTGTATCCTTCCCTAAAAGGTCCGCAACTTGTATCCGCAAATTCGATTTTTATTTATTTAAAAAAAAGATTATTTTAGTGGGCATTTTCAAATAGGAAAATTAAAATTAGGTATGAGAATTAATTCAGAAAAAATTTTTTAAAGCTCTTTTTAGTTTTAAAAAAATCCAGTGAAGCTTTGAGTGCAATGAAAAATTATGAGTCAAAGTAATCACGGACACCTCCATGGTACTAATAATTTTTTGTTGGACACATAAAGCTTCATAGAACTCATAAACTAGATTAGAGCCAAAATCCCTTTTGGAAATTTTTAAAATTTGCGGATAAGAAAATTTGCGGACTTATGGAGGAAAATAACCAAAAAAAAGTATCTAACGCCCAAAGATTATTGAAAAAACAAATTAAAATATAAAAAAATAAACCTAAAATTTTCTTTAGCATCTTCACCAATAAATAAACTAATTAATCTAGTTTCTTGAAAGTGTTGTTCATTTGTTACTCTCTCATTTTTAATAATTGTTAAAGGGTAATAATTGTTATTAGAGTATTCGTAGTTTAACAAAATATCAAAATGAAATTTTGGATTCGTTGAAGTCGATGGTTGAGAAACAAAATATTCCTTTAAAATTAATTACAAAAATTTATGAATCACGAGACAAATGATGAAGATGGGGAGGGGGGAAGGAGGGTGAGGTGTCTGGAAAGTCTGAAAGGAAAGTCCAGTTGGTGGACGAAATTTAATCCAAAAACTGAAAATAAACAAGCGCCCGCGTCCTGTATGTGTGTTATACGGAATCGGAAACAATATCCGAAGAAAATTGAGCTTTCTGCTTCAAATCGTCTTATCCCTGATATTCACCCTTATATGTAGTAATCCAAATCACTCCCCTAACAGCTAATGCCAAATCACTCCCCTAATAACCTCTCAAAAAATAAACAGAATAATAAACCTTATTATTCTCCAAAAGTTCAAAAAACCATTTTTCAAATACCCCCTCTATTCCAAAAGTATCTTGATCATCAGCCAATGCCAAATCACTCAAAGGTTTAGCTCCAAGTCGAATTAATCTTCTATACAATTTTTTTGCTGCAAAATTGTATTTTGTATAAGAACTGTCTCCTAGACCAAGAAGGGCAAATTTTAACTTAAAAAATTATATCAAATTCAAATTTTATTTAAGCAAAACCTTGTCAAGATATTTTCCTTCCAACAATTTTTTAGACAATAAAAAAGTCCAACTTTTCCTCATATTTGTTGGAACATCACCATTCCCACTTGTTGAGACAATAAATATTATTAATTCTTCAGTAGGCAAAAGCTTGAAAAATTATAAAATATTTATTTTTTATGAAAAGTTTTTTTAAATGTTTCCTCAGAATAAAATTTTTTGATAAATTTTAAAAATCTCGCAATAAAATTAATTTTTGACAGTTTCCTGCGTAAAATTTGTCCGACAAATATCAACTGATTGAACAGAAAAGGTACAAAACATTTTAACAAACGTAGAGAATATAGACAAACGAAGGAGACATGATAGACCGAAGTTTAAAATGGCTTTGTCAAAAATACTATAAAAGCAGATAAAAACTTTCATTCTTACTTTTGCCTGTCACCACTAAAAGGTAAATCTTTCATTTTTTTGTTTCTAAAACTTAATTAATCTTTTTTATTTTGTGGTCAAACATGGACAACTCTTCTGGCGTTTTGCTGCACGTGTCATCAACTGCCTCCAAAGTCAACACTGGTGACGCTGTGTTCAAATGCGGCAGGGGCCGGAATTAAATTCAAAAAGTGAACGGCGGAAGGTTAAAAAAGTTTTGGCGAAGGGCGAAACTGGCACACCCCTTGTGTAGTAGTGTGGTCAAACACGGACAATATAAGCAATCGGCTTATGAAAGTTTAAAATCCGTTGTCCGAGTCTAATGGGATCATACAAGCACAGCTAGTCCCTGATCTCCTGCAACTACATTGTAACATTCTATTCTGAATGTTGTTATTCTAGCTCGGACGAAACAGAGGGGCCGTCTCGGGATAAGTCTCGAATCGGAAGGAGCCTTTTGCATTTTGATGGGAGGGGCTCGAGACCGTGCAACGTCTTAGAGAACGGATTAAGGAAAAGCGAAAGCCCGGACAGTTTAAAACCTATTCTGCAAGGAATCAATCAATAAAAACCTCAAAAACAAACATTAATCGAATAGTCATCCATTGCAAGACATTGAGTCAAAATATTTTTTGAATACAAATTTTGCCATATTTGTTCTGCAAAGTCTTGAGCATTTCCAGTTTCTGAGCCATATAAAATTTTAATAATTAAAGGCATTCTAAAGGACTTAAAAACTAAAAAATTTTTAAAAATTATATGGGATTAATTAAAATATAATAAAAATAAATATTTATGTACGTAGAATGCATTTAGAAAATTTTTTAAAAGCACAAAAATAGAGAAAAATTTAAAGCGATCCCCATAAATAAAAAATTTTTAAATAAAAAAAAGTCAAATTTAAAGCTGATAGAAAAATATCAAACTTGGTGTACTTCTTCCTCTGTCACAAATTGTTTCAATAAAATTCTCTCTCACAATCCTCCAAATATTCAAGGCATACTAAATTCTGGTTCCAAATTAAAAGCAAATGAACTTTCTCTATCTTCCAAATATTGATAAAAACGATAAATTACTTCAAAGAACCAACATTGAGAAGAAAAGAAGGCAATAAAGAAAAGCATTACCATTATAACAAAACCACGAATACCTTAAAAAATGAATCATATTACTTAAGATAATTTGTTAATCTTCAAGTGTAATAAGAATAAAAGGCACTAAGACCAAAAAAAAATCGATAAGGTAATACCGATCTAGGAGAGAGGATAACAATAAGGTAAGGAGAGTATTAAAAAGAGCTCAATCTATTGTTGGCTTATAAAAATCGTATGTAGACAATTTTTCACTAAAATGAACCGAATAGTATTATTAGTGCCATGAGATTTTCGTTAAGTTATGATCATGAAGTAAAGTTAAGAGCATGAGCTATAGAGGACAGAGCCTCAACCCAATAGGAATACAGCAGAAACAAAACCCCGACAAAATAACTTTTAAAAAAACAAACTTTCATGATACGAATTGTTAGTTTCATTTTCATTTATACCACCAAAATCATAAGCAATCTTCTTGAGTGAATCCACAGAAAACATTGCACAAATCATAAAGACAAAGAACATCATTCCGATAAGAAAAATGAATGAAGCCTTAAAATATAGAATTTTTAGATTAAATGAAAATAAAAATTAAAAAAACCTGAAAAACAAGAAAAGGCATTGTAAAAATCTTCTTTTCACGAAAAACGCCATAGACGAGGCTTCCATAAACTCCAATCGCAAATGTAGCGAGAACCCTAAAAATGAGTATATTTAAAGTAATAGGTCGTCTTATCATTAGAAAGGTACCCATAGGAATACTGTCGCCAAGGACGTCACCCTGGTTACGCCTTTGCTGTCGTCACAATTACGCCTTTGCTGTCGTCACAAGGGCGTCCCCCTGGTTACGCCTCGCTGTCAACACAAAACACCATCCAAAACTCTCATGAATCGGGTCAACAGGAAACCTGGGACCCAACAATAAGAGTCGGCAAAAGAAAGGGCAGCATAAAACCTGGACAGCATAAAACCTGGCTCCGAATCAAAGGAAACCCATACGCAATTCTCATGAATCAGAGAAACAGAAAAAGGGCACGACCATTCAATCGTAGGGACCCAGTTCACAATTTTCATGAACCAGGTACGAAGGAAACCCAGGACAGTAAGAAAAAATCAGAAAAAATTCAAACCATGAATAAATAATAAGTGTTGATGTTCGACCAAATGAATAAAATATATTTATCACAACACCAATTACAAGTAAAATGGAGACTAGACGAGCAGCAGTCTTAAATAAAAGAGAAAATTTTATATTTAAATTTTAGAACAAACTAAACCCGAATATGTAGTTTTTTACAACAACAAAAATATTTAATATTATTTTCATCAAATGGAGCAGAAGAAGACGATGGTTTAATTGAAGAAGACATTTAGATAAAATTGAAAACTGAAAAATTAAAAATTGAATTAAGGGGGAGAGGTAAAAAGCTTATTTGTTATATCCGAGTGGGTAACGATCCTGTAACTCAGGGCAGTTACCTATCTTAATAGACGCTTTCGCTCACCACGTACAGGCTCCTTACCGGCTGAGCTTCGCCTTGCTTGGCAGTTATTCATAGGCTTTCTTGCTCTACCGGATGCTTTCTCCTTCCATTTTTTAACAAATAAATCTTAACCCCAAGGCCTTCCTTACAAATAAAAGGGAGATTAATACAAAGACAAAACGAATATCGGATTAGGAAAGAACTCAAAATTATGAAATAATTTTAAAATATCCCCTCAACTAAAATGCCAACAAACAAAAATTGACTAATTTTAAAAATAAAATTTGGATAAATTAGCCTGAAAAAGAGAGAATATACCGTCAATGATAGAAAATGAAAGGATTATTTTACTTCGTTTTTGTGGATTTACTCAAAATTATTCAAACACCTGTACAATCAAAAAAAGGGAAAATCATGCTTAAAATATAGAGAAAGAGAGAGAGATTTTATTTTTATCATATTTTACCTTTCTTGTTTGGCCAGTTGGCATTTGACGCGCGTGTTGAATCGAGAATAATGCATAATAACGCATTGACCTGCGATAATCGATTGGTAATCAGAATATTATTTAAATGGATTAAGAAGCATACTCCTCCTAAAAACAATAGTTAGAAATTAAAAATGAATTATAAAACGTTGAACTTCAATAGAACAAAACAACTTCCTGATTCAAAGAAAGAACGCGCTAAAAAAAGAGACAGGTTAGAGAAAAATAAAACAAAGAAAAAAATAAAATATGAACTTTTCGATAAACTTCAGAACACCTAATTACAAAATGGTCAATGGTGGAAAATATAGTAAAATGCAGAACAAGAAAATTATAGATACAGTGAAAGAAAAGTGAAAAAGAAAAAGAGCACAAAAACTACATTTTCTCGAAAATCTTCAAAACAACTAAAGACAAAATGCCAGGTAGTAGAAAATATAGCATATTGCCTAAGAGAGAGACAGTCTCGCAAGAATTATCAATTTAAAAAAGGCCACAAGAGTTAATTTAAAAAAATTTTTTTTTAGGTTTTTAATGGCCCTTAATAAAACTGAATTATGTTCTTCACTTTGTTCATGTCCTCTTCTTCTACAAATGCAAGAAAATTTTGTAAAGAAATTCAAAGTATATCCAAATCAAGGAGAAATGGTTCAAACAACGAGTAATTTTAAAGGTTTTCTCTTTATTTTTTCGAAAAAAATTTTTTTTTAAATATTAAAAGCATTAGAGCTTCCAAATAAACAAAATAACGAAGAAAATGAAGAGAATGAAGAAAATTTAAATTTACTTGACCAACCAGAAATTAGTAATTTATGGCATTCTTTTGATGAAATTAACAACGAACAAGAAGAAAACGAGGAAGAGGAAAATGATGAAGAAGACAATATTATTGCTTATTTAGATTATAAAATTTTAAATGAAGAATCAAAAACACCCATTCCAGTTTATGAAGCTATGACTGAATTAGAGCTTAATTTAAGTTTATTTTTTAAATTGTGAAGGACATTTTGTCCCAAAGGAAAAAAATTTTCCAAAGAAGTTTTCTTTGGGGCCAATTTGTCCCTCATTTAATATAAATTAATTTTAGTTTATTTTTAGACAGAATTAGCAAAATACGGCCACGGACCAACGGGTAAAAGAGCAGCTATAAGATTGTTAAGACAAATATTTGAAGCAACACATCCAAGTATTTTATTTTAAAAATAATTTTCAAAATTTTTTTTCAAGTTTTTTCTGAAACTACACCAATTCCAAGAAAAATAATTAAATTATTAGAAAAAGAAAATGGTGGAAATCAAAATAATAATTTACAAAGACAAAAAAGAACAAAAGCAAAAATTGCTCTTTTAATGGAATTAGATAAAGATGTTGAATGGAAGAAAAATAAAAATGATCCAGAGGATTGTAATAGAATAGTGCACAAAAATGATGAAAAACATCGACAACAAGGAGGAGAGGTTTAATTTTACAGGGATTTTTCAGGTCTGGATTAGACCTCATTCAGACAGGATCTCTTGACGCATAGTTCATTGACCTGGGTCGCTCCTGTGCTTGGAGTCCACAGGAAAATCCCCCATGAAGCTCTCAAATGCTTGAGATGAGTCTGGGCCAGGAAAACCCCCAACTTTGACCAACGGAAGGGAGACCCTCCACAGACCCAGAGCAGGAAGATTTATGGCACCACTCGATCTCAATTCAATTTAAATTAATTTCCAAGAAAATTCATGGGGCGACTTCAGGTCTGGAATCCTTGAAAACCCACTCCCCTAATCTCTACTAAAAACTAATCTAATAAAGAAATTTCAAAGAAAACAGCCCAACTCAAAAAAACCTTTCTAAGCTGGTTGAGGAAGCCTAACAATGCCAAACTGTACAATGAAATATTGACTTTAAATCCTGTTCTTCTTGTAAGCTTTTTTTCTTCTTCTAAAAAATAATTTTTTCTTAAAAGGAAAAATTGTATGCCACATTTAGACAAGATTTGGAAGATACAAGAGGCGCTTCAAAAGAAGCTTTGGCTAATATACTTGATGAAATGGGTGTAACTTATTGTTTAAAAAATGTTGAAGAATGTTAGAAGAAAGGAAAGTATTTTTTTAAATTAATTTTTAAATTTAATTCCCTGATTTTTCCAAAAAAATCAGACATTTATTTATTCTTCTTACATTAAAAATTAAATTCTTTAAAAAAGCACCTCGTTAAAATTTATATATAAATAAAAGATCATTTTCTTTGGTGATATCTAGACGGCATATTTTAAGTATTTTAAAAAATTAGAGACTTTGAAAATTTTAATTATTTTCGTGATAATCTCCCCTCTTCTTAAAGCTCAAAAACCAGAATATTTTTTTCTAGAATCAAGAGCAAGAATTTTCTAGTATATGTAGAGATAGGGACACGCCCAAGTAGGCGCTAAGCCATAACTACCTGGAAAATTTATGGACCTTAACAATTTTGGTACCAATCTCTTTAGCTCGATGAGAGGAATCGTTTAATACCAAATTTGGTAAGATTCGGAAAGTTTGAAGCAAGTTATGACCTTGCGCCTACTTGGCCGCGCGCCTACTTGGGCCGTACCCGTAGAAATAATTTAGGACAGGGAATGGAATAAAACACTCACAAGACCATCAGAATAATCAAAAAAAACACGGGGAAACGGAAGGAAAGAGATGGTCATTCTCTCTAACTGCCTCCTCATCCAAAATTTCCTTTAGAAAATTTTTTCAAAAATTTCTACTAACTCTCTTCCCTTCAAGTTTTGCCGCTTCTCTCTCTCATCCCGAACTTCCTTAAAAATTTTCCAAAAATTTCTATTACCCCCTCACACCCTCAAAAGTCTCTAATTTAATAAAGGGAATATATAATATTAAAGTGATTTTTAAAAAAGAAATAAAATATATAGTACCAGCAGTAATACACAATAAAATTAAACCTCTTTAAAATCCAAACAAATTTCTCTTTAACCAACTTTAATTTTTTCATAAGAAGAATCCCTCTCATTAACACCAACAGAATTTTTCTTCATTTTATTTGCAGCTTCTTCACTTATTTTTTCATATTCTTGACCCATTTTTTGTTGAACATTTTCACAAAGTTGACAAACATCGTTATATTCAAGCTAAAGAAATTTTTTTTAAATAGAAAAATATTTAACTGATTTCTGGGTGTAATAAAAAGCTAGTGAAAACTTAATCTGTGGGTTTTCGATATTTTTGGAATAAATTTTTCCATATTTTTAAATCTTTTTTAAAATTTCCAAAAAAATTTTCAACATAATTTTAGTAATTTAACGGTTGGCAGGTTGTCAATAGACAGAGAACGTGCCGATATATAAAAATAGCGAGGGGGGATTTTTGTTCAGAACCGAATCGAAGAATAAAGGATTTTTCGGTTAGGGGTTTGTCTTCGGTTTCGGAATTAAAAGATTTTTCAAGAACTGACAATTAGTGAGGCAAAAGAAAGATCCTCCTTAAGGATAAAATCCATTTTTTAACAAAAAGCCCTTTTCCAAACCTTATATACATATTTACCCCAAAAAAAATTAGCAAACCCCTTGTGTCGACACCGGATCCAAAACTTGTATAATTACTTTCCCTCCAGAATAAAAATATTTTTCCTTTTTAGAATAAAATGGAGTATAATCAGATATAACAATTGGAATAATTGGAAATTGTGCTTGAACAGCAATATTAAATGCTCCCTTTTTGAATGGTAAAAGTCCATGTTGATGATGTCGAGTACCTTCTGGGAAGACCCAAACTTTTAATTTTTTATCTTTCATTTTTGTTATCTTTAAAAAATATTTTTTTTAATTAAAAAAAAAATTTAAAAAAATACCGCATCATTTAATGCTTCCTTTGCATTATTTTTATTATTTCGATCAACAAAAATTGAATTAGACTGAAATTATAAAAAAATATTAATTTTAGAAAATTAGAATTTTTTGGAAAAATATTTATTTGGATTATTAATAAAAGAAACCCAACAAGTTTAAAAAATATATAAGAAAATTTTTTCGAAATCCTGCGTCTCATTTTCATCGGAAAAAAATTATTTTTAACATAGCCCCCCTTTCCCATGCAAAGGCTTCGAACCTCCCCCATTTCACCAAAGAAATCAAACATTTTCCGACTTAACCAAGACACCACTTATTTCCATTACTCAAAAAATAAAATATATAACAAACCATAATAGCTCCAATATTAAAGATCGGCACATATTTTAATGAATTTTTCATCATTATTGTAGTTTTAGAAGGCCACATCTTTGACAAGGTGAACAAATCCAAAGAGCTCTTTAAATTTATTAAAAATTGATTTTGAAGAAAATTTTTTTCTTTTTAAATTTAATTATTTTTGAACGAGTAATCTATGAGTAGCCAATCACACTAACCCAAACACTCTTCCCAGTCTCCAGTTTTCCATGGTTGGTATTACGGCGAGGTTAGGTATCTCGGACTTCTCAAAGGCCACTTTTCGGATTAATTAAGGTCAAATAAGTTAATTAATTAATCAATTAATTAAAGTCAAATAACCCCAAACAGAAAGACAACTTCATACCAATTTATGATTTAAAAACAAAAAATCATAGAACCTATTAGCCAGAAAAAAATTTTTGTCTCCGAAAAAGGGTAAAGTCCTCAAAAACATAAAAAATCACCCAAAAAAGTTCCTTTTTTAAAATTTTTTAGAAACCTGATGATTAGAAATAAGAACAACAGGCTTATTTTCGGGTCCACTCGCCTCTTCAATTTTTTCAAGTCCTCTAATTTCAAAATCAATATCCAACCAGAACGAGCAGATAAAATTAAAAGAGTTCATAGCGACAATACAACCCTTCAAATAAATTTTAAATAAAATTTTCAAAAAAATAAAAAAAACCTCATTATAAAAATAAGTAATCAAAGTACCAAATAAAGCACAAAAAGCAGCCAATAAAATACTCAAATGGAATACAACCATTTTTAAGTAGAAAATAAAAACAAAACGGGTAAAGCCTCCATATGACGCCAATAAACCAATTAAAGTAGAAAATATAAAGAGAATCACTAAAGACGCTTCAATCATTTTTCTGGGAAAAAATTTTTTTAAATCAAAGGAAAAAATATTAAAAAGTAAAAAATAAATAATTCGAAGCATTTAACTTTTAAAAAATTTCAAAAATAAAATTTACAAAAAATTTATCAAAATTAAATAAAAAATTTTTTTCTTTGTTCATATTTAGGGAATGGCACAGGTTAAGAGGGAAAAGTCAAGTCAAGTTTTTTAAGAAAAAATTTTTTTTACTTCTGATTGGGTTTAGGGTCGGGTAGGTACCAACAGGATTTGAGGGATTAAAAGTGATTAACAGGCAAGAGAAAAATCAGTTCGTGTTTCGGGTCGAAAAAGCTCGGGATTCAAATAACTCGTGACATCCCCTTTTTTCACAAGCTTAACAACTAATTAAGAATAATTTAAATTTTTTTTCTAAAAATTCAAGGCATTTTTAACAAAGCCTCATAATCAACTTCACCATCTGACATTAAAGGAACTTCTTTATTTGTATTAGACAACCCCATTCCAGACATTGCCATTTTTGCAAAATCATATTTTCCTGGCATATAACTTGTTACACTACTAGAAAAACGAAATTTTTTTTTTATTTCTAGAAGATTTAAAAAAATTAAAAAAAACCTTGTTAATAGCCACATTATTAAAGATTGAAATGCTGTAATTGCTAGTAGCAAATATATTTTTCTTTTACGACCACTATTTGGACTCCAACCCATATCAAGAATAAATGTTTTGAGACTTCGAAGCTGAAAAAAGATATAAAATTTCGGTTATATTTTTATTATTATATTATATATATATATATTAGATAAAGTGTCCATTTGAGAATAAAGAGTTGCAGATTTTTTAAAGTTTTTTAAATGGACAGTTGATCCCACTTATTGTTAATAAAGACTAAAAAAGAGAACGGAAGGAATTCCAATGAATATTCCCAGCTTGAAAATTATTATTTGATAGGCGAATGGGAACTTATATTGTTTAAGGGCGCTTTTTTAACCACGCCCCTTTTTCCTTTCACATGTCAATCAACCACACTACGTACAGATGGTCAGCCTGTATTCTTTCCTTTTCTATCATTATTTTTTTACTCCTTTTCCATCTTACAAATTAATCAATTGAGATTATGCATATTTTTTTATTTTAAAATTTATTTTGGTTATATAAATAAATTCAATGATAATTTTTTACTTAATTTAGAATATGGAAGAGCTTAAAAATTTTAATAATCACGATTTATTCCGCTTAATTGGTAAACCAGACGAAGAGAGACATCGGGGATTATTAAACAGTTATATGGAAGAGTTCTTATGTAGAAAGAAATTTGGAGGGAAAGACATTTATTTCCACTTTTGGAACCAAATAAGAGACCTCAAAAAAACCCCTCAAAAAAATCTAAAAAATTATGAAAAAATTAAAAATATATACCAAAAAGAAAACTGTAGCCAAAATACAATAAACCAACACAAAATAATATATTTTTCTTCCACCAATTAAATAAAGTAATAAACACACAACCATGCTTTAAAATTAAAAATTAATTTTCTAATAAAAAACTCAAAAAAAAACCTTGTAAATTTATAAGAACTATAAGCTAAAGCATGCCATACATTTAAACTTTGCGAAATATTTAGAGCATATTTCATTAAAAATACAATTAAATTCTCAAAAATCATATAAAATAGAGCATTTGTTGTTAACATTCCAAGCTTTTCTGGTGTAAAACTTAAAAGAAAAATTTTTTAATTTTCATTTTAGAGGGAGCAAAATCTGTGCAGAATTTATTTTAATCATACAAATAGAAAGGACAGGGCCAAAAAAGTTCAAAGATCAAGTTTGGGTAACCTAGCCCATCCCTTTTGCATGCGTATCATATAGCAGAAACCTTAGTTAATGCAATAGAAAGATAAAGTTGGAAATCCTGATCAGGCCCCAGTTAGCTCTATCGGTTGAGCAATTATACGAGGTGAACGAAGAGTATGGATAAACTTGCCCAAAAATTTTTGATAAAAGCAGAGACTCTCCCCATAAATAAAATCAATGTCCTTTAACCTAATGTGGGAGAGGCTAGACAAAGAGTAATGGACATGTATTGACTTTGTTATCTTTAAAACAACTCATTGGCTTATCATTTGCCCCCTCTCACTGAACCCAAAAGTGTTTCCCCAAAATAAACCAAGGTTTCGGATTTCAGATAACCTGGCCCTCCCATCCCTGCCCAGCTAGGCTCATAAAATATAAGTTTTTATACCGTTGTTGAACTCCAAAAACAATTCCAGCAACCAAAATATAGGTAATAAAAGCCATTGAAGGAATATACAAATCTGGAGCTGTAAACAAAAAATAAATTTAATTTAAAAAATAAACAAAAAAAACCGTTAATATCCTCTCTAGGAGTCATTGGCTTGTCATTTGTTGATAATTTATTTGTCCAATCACGATGTAAAAAAGGGAATAATATTATTATAAGTTTACGTCTAACATAATTTACATCAACAGCAAAATAATATTTTAAGTTGAAAGTAGAAATGTATTGAGTTATCTAAAAAAATATAAGGGAAAATAGAAAAATTAGACTGATTAATTAAAATTAGGAAACAGGCGTGGACGAAGCTTGATTTTGCTCCCTGTACTCCTACCAGGCTTATTGTTAGTCAAGATCGTTCTAGTCTTCCTGGTTCCCTCTAGGACAGGGTTCTGACTGCTGTCAAGATCCAAGCATCGTTCGAACCTTCCTGGCTTCCTATTGGGATAGGGTTCTCTCTGTATTTCAGGGGCAAATACCCAAGAAAAATATTCTAGAGCGGGGGCTTCCCTCTACCCTCATGACTATGTACTAGAGATCGAGCTGGGTCTGGACCAAGGCCTGGGTTTTTCATGTACCCAGAGTCCAGGCCTAGGCATTTTTGACCTTCCTAGGGGTTTCCTGGACTACGAGCCCAAGCTTTTCAAAAATCTCAATCTCTACTACGTACTGTTCGTGATCCCTCCCTAAGTACACAGGCTCTCCCCTGTACCAGGCCTGGCAAAATGTGTTTACTTAGCTCTCGACCTACAAACAGCCCAAATTCAAAATCCTAAAGCTCAACGATTTTACTTATTTCAAAACCTAATTTCTAAACTTCCAAAAAATCCCAAAATAAACCTTTTGTTTTTGTTGCTCAGCAAATTGTCCGCCCAAATGTCTAGCAGTATTCACAAACGGATCATACATAAATTGTTGATTAAAACTTTGTTGCTGCTGGGAAGTATCTGGAGGGGGAATATTTGAAGAATAATTAAAATGAGGGTCATATTGAGGTTGTTGTTGGGTATAATAATCAAAATTAGCTTGTTGTTGTTGTCCATCAAATAAATGTTGTTGTTGGGAGTCAAAAGGATTTGGAGAATTTAAATTTTTATTTTGGTCGTAATAATGTGGTGTAGTCATTCTTAATTCTTTTTATTCTCTAAAATTAATTTAAAAATTAGTAAATTACCCAGGAAAACACGTGTTTATTGAGAAAAATGACGCGAGAAAAAAAATAAAAATTTAACAAAAATTAAATAAAAATTCCCCTAACCTCTCTAATCATCTTTTTCTAACACGCTCTCTTACTTTTTCTCTTTTTCTCTCACACTCTCTCACAAACGCATACTCTTTCTCAATAAATTGACAAATTAAAAAGTCCATTTCAGTGCCAGATTTCGTCGCAACCTCCATTTCAACTCTAGCCTTTTTCTTTTTCTTCACTTTTAGCACACTATTTCATCGTTTATAGAATCCGACTCTTCCACTTTTTTCCAATACATATTTTGCCAATAAGGCTAAAAACCTACATTTTGTCATTGAGGTTGTTTTGCTAAAACGAGGGGTTTAGTTTGGGTTTTTAGCTTTATACTTAATTTCTTCAAAGTATTTTTAAAAATCTATCTATTTTTACAGCTCAACAACAAAATATGAGAATTAAACTAGATAATCGTATACGTACGTTAATCGAAAATGGCATTATTATGCGACATCGTTCAATGTTTGTTATTATTGGAGAGAAGGCTAGAGATCAAGTAGCTACATTATATCAAATTATGGTTAAAGCTAGTACTGCTCAACGTCCTACGGTTTGTGGATTTTTTTTGGATTTTTTATAAAATTTTGATATTTTGGTGTAGTGGGATAATTTATTTTTTCGGAAGCATAGGGGTCGTGGGTTCGAACCATTTTGGTTACCTTTTTTCTTAAATTAATAGGAAAAAAATATTTTTTATCCATTCTAGAGCATTTTTGAGTTCTTAAAATTATTTTTTTTAATTTTTTCAGGTCCTTTGGTGCTACAAAAATGAGTTGGAATTTAATTCACACAGTGAGTCTTTTTAAATCTCCACAAAATTTTTTAATTTTCAGGGAAAAAGAAAATTGAAGAATTAAAAAAGAAGAAACAAGCTGGGCTTGCTCAACCTAAAGTATAAATTTAATTTTTTAAGTTAGAATTTTATTTTCAATTTTAGACAGACGATTCCTTTGAACAATTTATTCTTTCTACTCACATAAATTATTGTTATTATTCCGAATCACAACGTATTCTTGGAAATACTTTTGGAATGGCTGTTTTACAAGGTTTGTTTTAGTTTCTAAATAAATCTGAAATAAATTTTTTTTAATTTTCCGGAAAATTTTTTTATGAAAAGATTTATTCTTTCTACTCACAAAAAAAATTTTGAAGCTCAGAAATTATTCCAAGATTTAATGAACGTTTTACAAAAATTTTTCCGGAAATTTTTTAAAATTGGGAACGCCCTCCTACTCTCTAATTTTTAATAAATTTCCCCTCTCCCCACAGATTTTGAAGCTCTAACTCCAAACTTGTTGGCTAGAACAATTGAAACAGTTGAAGGTGGTGGTTTAATTGTTTTACTTTTGCAGAATATGCATTCTTTGAAACAATTATATACTTTAACTATGGTTTGTTTGCTGATTTAAATTTTTTTAATTTTTTGACCCCTTAAAATTTTTTCCTTTTCTTTAAAAAAAGTTCTAAGAAAATTTTTAACTTAAAAAAATTTTTTAACCCCTTAAAATTTTTTTAAACAAAAACCCTCTCAAATTTTCTATTTTTCCAAAGGATGTTCACAAAAGATATAGAACAGAATTGCATTCAGAAATTATTCCAAGATTCAATGAACGTTTTACACTTTCTCTTTCTACGTGTTCAAATTGTTTTGTTATTGATGATCATTTAAATGTTTTGCCGATATTTTCTAATGTTTTGAATATTACACCTTTACATCCTAATCAGGTTTTGTTTTCTTTTTTAAATTAAAAATCCTCTCCTTTCCCTCTTATATTTTACTAGATTTTTTTAAATTTTCTTAGCGATTTTCTTGCTAATTTCAATCCAGAAATCGTTCATAACTGTCAAGATTCGACACAACCGGCACTTAAAAACAAACCTCATTTTTTTTATTTCCAGTTCCTATATCGCAATTGTCACCAAAAAACGACAGTTGTCTTTCTTTTAAATTTCCAAACCCTTGGGTTTAAGCTTGGGAATACTTGGTCTCCAATAAACATGGGAATGATTCTGAATCCAGACCTTGATTTTTTCAGGGCCTAGAGACTTGACCATCATTGAAATCAAAATTCAAAGGTTAGAGACCTTGTGTCTCGCTTGCGTCTTCAATTTTCTTTTAAAAAATCTAAAAAAATTTTTAAGAATGACAAAACATCCTCCAAACATCAAATTGAATTACAACAATTAAAGGCATCTTTAAATGATTCAAAACCTATTGGCCCCTTACTAGCAAAATGCAAAACTTATTGTCAAGCAAAAGTTCTACTTCAATTACTCGATGTTTCAATGGAAAAACAAACAAATTTAAATTCAATTTGTTCAATAACAGCCCCAAGAGGAAGAGGAAAATCAACAGCTATGGGTTTAGCTGTTGCTGGAACTATAGGATTGGGATTTTCAAATATTTGTGTTACTAGTCCAACACCTGAAAATTTGTCAACTTTTTTTGAATTTGTTTTGAAAGGTTTTGAAGCTATTGGATATCAGGTTTTTTTTAATATTTAATATAGGATTATTAATAATTTCTTTTTTCTTTAAACCCGTTAAATTCTAACATAAGAAAGAAATTTAACTCTTGAAGTATCTCCATTTGTTTCCGTTGCTTGACTTATCTTTGGGATGTTCTTATTGTTTAGTTTGACCGTGTTTTTGTAGATTGTCAAGAAGTGCTGATTCTAACATATTTTTTGATTCCGGGTTTTAAAAGAATTTTTCATTCTTTCCTCCCGTGGTTACTAGCCTCATGAAATGTGTCGTGTTTCGACTTACAATGTATCTGAATAACAGCAGAACAGACTTTACTAACCAACTACATTACCGCAAAGGTACTAATACAAAAGAGCGAGACAATGCGATGGGATACTACTGGCAGAATATTACTAACAACAACTGACACACTCGTTCTAGTTAAAGACTGCGCCTTTTTATACTGTATTTCGGCCCAAAGTTCTTTCCTGAATAATTTTGGCATCACTCAATCGGCTCGACGAACTGTTTCCATTGGCATAGATTGGCTAAATCTAAAATCGCCCATCAAAGTGCGGTTTAGACAGTTTTAAACTTTATCCAGGCCTTCGCTTCTCTACGACGTCGGGCAATGCGTGTCAAATAACACTTTCTAGTGAAGAGCTTTTAGGCCTTTAAACTATCATAAACCACACCAATACGCCACACCAATACGCCAGGAAAGTGCTAGTTTCGCCTTTCACCGAACTTAGTCCTTTTTATCTTTCGCCGTTCGCCTTTTAAAATTACTTTTGGCCCAACTTTAAAACAGCATCACCAGTGGAGAATTAGAAGGTTGTTGATGATACGTGCAACGAAACGCCGAAAGTATTGTCCGTGATTGACCACAAAATAAGAGAGATTAATTAAGGATTAAAAACAAAAATGAAAAATTTACCTTTTAATGGTGACAAGCGAAAGAAAAAATAAGATTTGTAGCTGCTTTTATAGTATTATTATCTTTGATGAATAGGGTCCGGGTTTTCCTGTCTGATGGACTATTTTCGAGAATTTAATTCATAACTAACAAGACTTGTCTTCTTTGAGCTGACTAGAAACTAGAATAATTTGATTGGTCTTTCTTAAAGAACCTTGACTTTGTCGAAGTCGAAGACTTTGTCGAAGTATACGACTTTTAGATTACACTTTTTAATAAACCCTTTCGATCTCGGAATTTCTATTTTTAGATAACGTGGACTAAAGGACCTGTTAGGGTGGCGCGCTTAGTATAAAAGGCGCAGCCTTTTAGTAGTCGGGGAGTTAGTCAGGAGCTAGTACAGAGTCAGTCTTAGTCCGTAGTCAAACTACATCTACTCCAGCGCATAGTCTCGTAATTTCTATTGTATTGTTACCTTCGTGATAAATCTTTGTTAGTTAGTCAGTTAGTTAGTCTTTCTGTTAGTATCGGACACAACCGCAAGTCGATACGTAACAGGACCTGAATTAACATGATTTACTTTTTGCCCTTTAACTCGGTTCAACATTCTTTTTGGTGTAAAAATGGTAGAAAAATGATTCCATTTCTAATATGACTTAAACTCTGTGATCAACGGCTATAACTCGCAATAGTTATCCGTCGAATGCTTTTTTTATAGACAGCTTTTTTTCCATTCAACTTGTCTAGAATTTTCATTTTAAAAATTTCATTAACTTCACTTTAATAACAAGCAAAAAACTAAAATTTATTTTTCAAAGTTTAGGAGCATGCCGATTTCGAAGTAATAAAATCTCTAGATCCATCAATGGATAAATGTGTAGTTAAAATTAATGTTTTTAGAAGACATCGGCAAACAATACAGGTTTAAATTTATTAAAAAAATTTTTTTTAATTTAAAGTATATTACCCCAATCGATTTTGGTAAATTATTACAAGCTGAACTTGTTGTTATTGACGAAGCTGCAGCTATTCCAATGCCTCTAGTCAAAAAATTAATTAATGGTATGTCTAAATTTTTTTTTGAAAATTTTAGAAAATTTTTGGAAATTTATTTAAAAAATTTTTTTAAATCTTTTTGAAATTTTCAAAAAAATTTAAAAAAATTTTCCTTAATTTTTAAAGGCTCCAATTTACTCTTCCTAGCATCAACAACAAGTGGTTATGAAGGTTCTGGAAGATCCTTATCCCTTAAATTGCTTGAACAATTAAGAAAACAGCAAAATAATGGAAATAAGGACGAAAATAAAAATAAAAAACGTCTTTTTGAATTAACTTTGGATGAAAGTATTAGATATGATAATGGAGATCCGGTTAAAAATTAGAAAAAAAATAAAATAAAAAAAATTGTTTTAAAGGTAGAAGAATGGCTTAATAGAGTACTTTGTTTAAACCCTTCAAATTTAAAAAATACAATTTCTGGAACACCGGCTCCGGAAAAATGTGAATTGTAAGAAATAAATTTTTTTGTTGCCCCTTTAGAAAAATTTTTTTAAAGGTATTATGTAAACCGAGATGCCCTATTTTCTTTCCACAAGGCTGCTGAGGTTTTTTGAATATTTTTTTCTTAAATTTTTATTTCTAAAAGGTCTTCCTCGCTAATTTAATGTTTATTTATGTGGTAAATTTAAATTTATTTTTTAAATTATAAAATCTTTTTATAAGGCTGCCCATTATAAAAATTCTCCAGACGATTTGCAACTTCTTTCAGACGCTCCAGCACATCACCTATTTGTTTTAATGTCGCCAATTGCTTCTGATCAAAATTATGTCCCTCAGGTTTTCTTTAAAAAATTTTTTAAGAAAAAAAATTTTCCAGAAAATTTCTAGAAAATTTTTTTATTTTTAAAATTTTTAAAGATTATGGCAGTTATTCAAATTTGTTTAGAAGGTTTTTTTAGTTTTTTAAATTTTTTCAAGCCAAACAAATTTAAATTTCTAGGAGCAATTTCAAAACAAACTGTAATTTCAAAACAAGGAAAAAAAGTTGCCGGGGATTTAATTCCTTGGACTATTTGTCAACAATTTTTGGTTTATTCTTTTAAAAAAATTTTTTTTCTAATTTTAATTTTTTAAAAATTAGGACAGTGAATTTTCTCTCTTATATGGTGCTCGTATTGGTAAGAAAAAAAATTTTTTTGAAGAATTTTTTTCTAAATTTTTTTTCCTTTTTAAAGTTCGTTTAGCAGTTCATCCAGATTTTCAAGGTTTTTTTTATTTTTTTCTATTTTAAAAATAATCTTTTTAAAAAGGAATGGGTTATGGATCAGCAGCTATTCGAATGTTACAAAAATATTTTAGAGGAGATTTTGGTCAAATTCAAGAAAATGGTGATAAGTTAGATAAGAGAAGAGATGAGACTTTAGAAGAGGATATGGAAGGAATTGAAGAGGAGGATGAAAAAGAAGACGAAGAGGAGGATGAAGAGGTTTTTTTAAAAAGAATTAAATAAAAACAGTCGAGGGACCTCATTATTAGATTACTCTTATGGCCGAATAAATTTTAACGGGAAATTCAGGTTCAATGCCTGGTGAGACAAGCTGATAAAGTCCTTTTTTAAAAAACTCTAAAAATATTTTTTAAAAAGGAATGGGGAGGTAACCAGGTCCTGAGGCAGTTCCTAACCATCCCCTTCTACATATAAGCCTCCTTAATTATACAGAAACTCAGAGTATCCAATTTTGCGGTTGTCTTATAAGCGGGGTCCGACTGTATTTATTTAATTTTCCCAAAATTCTATTAATTTTTCAAATAAAAAATTTTTTTTCTTTAGGAAAATAATGATGACAGTTTAACCCCTCGAACAAATTTACCTCCACTTTTACAACGTTTAAATGAAAGAAGACCAGAGAGTTTAGATTATATTGGTGTTTCGTTTGGCCTAACATTGCCTTTATTAAAATTTTGGAAGCGTTGTAATTTTATTCCTTTATATATTAGACAAAGTAAAAATGGATTAACTGGAGAACATAATTGTATAATGATTAATACAATTTTGATAAAAAATGGAGAAGAAAAAGGTATTTTTATTTGTTCCCCCCTAAATAAATTATAAACAGCTTTCATAAACATTTCCGGAAAACATAATTTATTTGTCTAATAAAACATTCCGGAAAAACATTTATAAACAATTCACACAACCAATTCCGGAAAAACATCTACGATTTCTTACAAACTTTTTCCGGAAAACATTAAAAATTAAATTCTCCCAAACATTTCCTGAAAACATTTATAAACAGTCCCCACAACCAATTCCGGAAAACATCTATAAATTCTCATAAACATTTCTGAAAACATTTATAAACAGTCCCCACAACCAATTCCGGAAAACATCTATAAATTCTCATAAACATTTCTGAAAACATTTATAAACAGTCCCCACAACCAATTCCGGAAAACATCTATAAATTCTCATAAACATTTCTGAAAACATTTATAAACAGTCCCCACAACCAATTCCGGAAAACATCTATAAATTCTCACAAACATCTCCGAACATATTAATAATTTCCTTCGAACAATTCCGGAAAAACTTCTACGATTTCTTACTCACAACAATAAATTCACACAACCAATTCCGGAAACATAAATTCACACAAACATTCTCCAAATAATATAATTTCCTCAACAACAATTTTTTAGATTTACATACAATCAATTCAGACGGAACTTGGTTATCCTCATTTTTTAAAGAATTTAAAAAACGTTTTATTTCGTTATTGAGTAGTTGCTTCAACGATTTTAGTCCTCATATGGCTTTTAGTTTGCTTTGTATGAATTCTTCTGGTGGTACAAGTTTTGATACAATGAATTTACAGGAGAATAAAAGTAAACATAAACTTGAACATTTAAAAACATGTTTAAAAACATTTAATGTTTCCGGAAAATGTTTATTTGTTGTTTTAAAATGTTTCTGAACAATTTTTAAGTTTAAAATGTTTCTTTCCGGAAAAACAAAAGTTTTTCTTAAATTATAAAACATTTCCGGAAAACATTTATTTGTTTGATAAAAATTATTCCGGAAAAACATAGTTTATTTGTAAGTTTCCGGAAAACATTTAAAAATTCTGATAAACATTTTTCCGGAAAACATAGTTTCTCGAAAACATACCCAAACAATATAATTTCTTTAATGTTTATTCCCATGTTTGTTTAACATACAAATTAATTACTTCCGGAAAACAAACAACTAAACATTTACACTCTCACAACATACAAAACATTTATTTAATTCCCCCTTCCTTTTCAGAACCTCTATCTCGACAAGAATTGAATTTTCTACTTTCTGATATTGACCTTTTACGACTTTCTCATTATTCTCGAAATATGACTGATTTTAATTTAATTTCTGATTTATTACCAATTATTGCTAATATTTATTTTAATGGACGTTTAAATGGACAACAACAAACACCTTCATTTTCCCTCGATTTAGGCCAAGCAGCAATTTTACTTGGTGTTGGATTACAACGGAAAAGTGTTGATCTTGTCGCTAAAGAATTAGAATTACCTATAGAACAAGGATATGCTCTTTTAAATAAATCTATTAGAAGATTATCTAATCATTTTGACACAATATGTCGTGATTCGATTGAACTAGATTCAATTATGGAGGAACAATCAGAATCAAAAAATAATAGCAAGAGAATAAGAGTTTCTCATTTTGATGTTGAAGAATAAATTTTTTTTGTATTTGTTATTTTATTTAAAAAATAAAAATTTAAATATTTTTTCTGCAAAAATGTTTAAAAAAATTTATTTTTTTATTACACAACAACCCCTTATTTTGCCAACCAATAAAAAAATCAACAATCAAACAGAAATTAATTGGAAAAACCAACAACCAGTCAAAATGACTGGTTTAATGTTGTTGTTGTAGTATTAGAATGATAAGAAAAAGAGAAAATGCTGCGCAAAAGTAAAACTTTTAAAGATGTGCGCAAACGCTGCTGTTTTTTCAAAATTTACAATTAAACAAATGTTTTTAGAAAATTTTCGTTTCTAATAAAATATGTGTTTTCTGTAGTAAAACAAAATAAAAGAGCTTACAACTGGAGCATAGAACATGTTAGTATCTTGGTTAAAGATTGTTGCTGCGACTGGGAAATATCAAAAATGTACTGAAACTGGGGTAACTAAAAACTAGCACTTTTATACCAAACAAACAGTTAAAATAAAATGTATGTTTTCAATAGTTTTTTCTGTCTAAAATTGTACGAGTTTCATTGCAAGAGCCATCCACAGCCTCGTGTCTCTGATGGTGGCATTGTTCAAAGGTCCGCTATTTCAAAGGTTAAAAAGCCCATGTAGCATTCGGCTTATGATAGTATAAAAGCTAGTGTCAGCGTATTTGGATCCCACCTCTAAATCGTCGACTTAGGCACATCTTGGATACAACGGACATGCATTTTAAGTAATTCGATACAACGTATTTCGTAGACGAAAATCGTGCAAATTTAGAGATGAAATCTTCAAAAATTAGTGACGCCGAATGGGTGATTGTTATGTATGGACTTGAGGTTGTGTCCGATACTAGCAGAAATACGACTAACAAACAAGGCTTTATCACGAAGGCAATAATATAATATGTATAATTAGCAAAACTATGCGCCAGAGTAGAATAATAGCTTTAAGACTATTTAACTGATATTAGAAAAGAGCCTCATGTGCTCTATTTTTATTGTATTCCAGTAGTGTAAAGCAATAAACAATTATTTTCGGAAGTGATTTCCGGAAGCATTTTGCGTCTTCACTTTATTTATTTTCATTTGTTTTTGCGCACAATTCAAACTTGATTACCTCTCTCCCCTTATTTTCAAACGCAACAAAAATGCGCGCAATGTATTTTAATAATATTAGAGACGGGAAAGGAACGAAGAATAAAATTAAAGAAGAACGAATATCAAAAAAAAGTTTGATGGCCAACGGGAATGCAAGAAAAACGAGGAACAACATTCAAACATAGTTTGATGAAAAAATCGTTGACGCATAAGAATAGTGATTTGATTATTAAAAGAAGGGAAGGAAGAAAAATTGATTTTATATTTTTATTCCGAAAAAATTAATTAAAAAATTTCTGTAATAAATATTTTTGCTGCTAAAAAAAGACATACAATTGAAAGAAAAAAAATATTTTTTGAATAAAAGACAAAAATTCCAATTAAATTGAAAAAATTACAAAAATTTTATGACGCAAAAAATACCCTATTTTAAGAAAATATCTTTAAAAAAATAAAATTTATTAACTGTAAATGACTAATAATAATACTTAGTGATTGCGCAGTTGCGATAATAGAGAGAGCAAAAAAGAAGCTTTTTAGGGAACTCTAAAACAACTACAAATTTACTAAATTAAAAAAAACTTTAAAACATTTTTCTCGTTTTTAGCCAATTACACAAAACAAATTAATTTTTTTATAATTTATTTTCTCCTACTTGCCCCAACAAGCTACAACAACCCTTCTCTTTACCCACAAAACTTTCTTATTTTTATTTCTCCTTCAAAAAGTTATGTGTTTTACCTCATTCTAAATTAATATAAACAAAGTAGAAAGTTTCTACAACAACAAACAAACAAAACACAAAACATTTCCCCCCTTGTTCAGAATGGGCAAACACGAGAAACCAGAAAAACGTCAAAAACAAGTTTTAAAACAACAAAACAAACATCCATTTTTAATACTACAAAAACATCCAGAAAAACAACAAAAATGTTTAGAGAAACATCAACAACGTTTAGAGAAACAACAAAAACATTCAGAAAAACAACAAAAACATCCAGAAAAACAACAAAAACATCCAGAAAAACAACAAGAACAAAACAACACACAAAAACAACCAAAACATTTTAAACAACAAATTAAACTCAGAAAACAACAAAACAAACATCCTCCAAAACAACAACAACAAAAACAACCCCAAACTTATTATAGTAGATGTTATTCAAAAAGTGCTAATAATCTTCCTTTAATTAATTTTTCAAGTAAAATATATTTATTAGCTACCCTATTTTTGGGAACATTTTCCTGTAATTGCAAACAAGAGTTAATTTCACAATCAGTCACTAATATCCCAGCTCCATCCCCAGCAGAATCTTATCAATTAGATTTAATGCCTTCTGAGGGTGTTAGTAAAATTCTTACATTTATGGATTTAATGAAACAAAGAAAATATGGAAATAATATTGAACAATGCCCTTGTATTATTTTACCTGGATCAAATAAATGTGTGACATATGATTCGAGATATCAAGCGGCGTTGATAGAGTAAGTTGTGAAAGAATTAAAACAAACATGTTTTTTGGAAAGTAGAAATAAATAGGAACACTAAACAAACACTATTTATCGCACGTAGAAATACAGGTTTACGTACAGAAGAATAAAGAGGGATTAAGACCGAGAACAAACTATTGGCTGGCTTTTATACTAAGCGTTTAGGGCTAACGCCCATACACAACAACCAGGAAAAGATATACTATAGTAATTCTAGAAATGATAAACTTTTTATGAGAGAAATGTTTGCCGAAAATAGGAAGAAAAAATATTTTAAAGATAAGTCGACATTGTTAAATCTCGAACAGGGATTTAATTTAACAGATTAGATTTAACGTTATCAGACATAACAAGTACGATAAACATTGTTTAGGATGTGCGCCATAATCCTGTTGTGTTGAACTTAATAGCAATAATTATAATTCAGATAAAAATATGTATAATTTAAATAAAATAGGAATTGAAATTTTAGGGAAGCAATGCTAACTTTTGTTGATAGTTCTATGGATCCCAGAATTTTTGAGGATGAAATGAGTGGACAACAAATTGTAATATTTTTTAAAATTATTTTTTATAAATAAACCCACCCCAACCAATCCCCTTAGAGCTACCACACACTTGAATGTTTAACAGAAGAATGCCGGCAATGTGTTGGAATGCTTGTTAGTTTTGTTGTTTTATATGGGGGTTTTGTTGTTAATTAATTAAATTTTTGTTATTCAGACTGCACGGCTTAAACAAGTTGGCCTAATTAAAGGAGCACCACAATACACATTTACTGTACCTAAAACTAACGAAATAAAGTTTGAAACTTGTCCCTTTTACCTCACAAAAAATTTTGTTTTTAGACCAAATGCCTGTCCAAGGCTAAGGATTGGCAGGCCGATCCCTGTAAGTCGAAGAAATTCAAAAAAATTAAAAAAATCCCTTTTAATAGCAATATATACCTCCAACAACAAAAATGGCACCAATAGAACAATTAATTTCTGCGGGTGCCCCAATGCGTGCAACAATGCAAAGGGAGCAGTATTACTCTGAGTTTGCTCATAAAGTTAATCAGGTATGGGAAAAATGTTTTTCCGGAAATTATTTTAGGAAAACATTTGTTCAAAACACTTTAGTTTGAGAATGTTTAAATGTTTACGAACATGTTTTAAAAAGGGAAAACATAAGAAAACATGTTTTTCCAGAAACAAATGAATAGAAACAAACTTAGTTTTCCGGATAGGAAGAGTTTTAAACAAACATTTTCTGGAAAAATGTTCGTTTGAAAAATGTTTGTTTGAAAGAATAATGTTTTTCCAAACAAACATTTTCCGGCAAGAAACAAATCTTAAAAACATGTTTATTTCCCGGATAGAAACAATGTTTTTCCGGAAAGTAGTTGAAACAAATATTTTGTTTTAAAGACATTTTTATTTTCCGGATAGAACAATGTTTTCCGGAAGGTAGATAAAACAAATATTTTGTTTCTAAAAACATGCTTATCAGGCACTGCACACGAATCAAGCTGCCGGCACAAACCCAATTTCATCTTTGTTCAACAACAACGAAATGGCTCAAAAACGGTCATCCACATCCTCTTCTTCCTCAACGTCAACAACAGCAATACCATTAAGAGATGGGAATGTTCCTCACCATAATTATAACAATTATCACCCCTCATCCCCAACATCACAACATCATTATTTTCCTCCAAAACCTCCCCAACATTATCCAAATAAATATAGAAATACATATTATACACAAACTCAAAATAATAGAAGATATAATAATAATTTGAGAGTAGTTGATAGAGATATTTACAGAGATAATAGAAGGCATGTTCGGCAAACTAAAAAAGCAGAACGCCCAGTTATTGGTAAGAGAAAACATTTTTGAGAAAAAACATTTGTTTTTAAGAAGGAAAACAATGAGAAACATTCTAGAGGACACGGATATCTCTTCAATTTAATCATGCCTCTTTTCCTTTTACCCGGACCGAGTTTTCCGGATCAGAATCGCAAAAATCCGGAAACTCCTGTTCTACCAAAATATCCGAATTCAGTACTACCGGATCCGGAAAATCAGGATACAGTCCTGGTTCAACCTCTACTTGAAACTAAATTGAAGGGAGTTCCGCGGCAACTCCCTCCCTGATCCAAAAATTATTTAAATCAACGAAGTGTAAGGAATAATAAAATTGCTAAGTTTAAGTAAAGTAATAAATCATTTCCCATACTAAGTAGAATTTTCTTATTTCTACAAAGTAAAACTTGACGAAATGTCAATGAGGCAATAAATTTAAATATTTTAGAGAAAAACATTTGTTTTAAGAAAAACATTGTTTCCTTACTTGAGAAAAACATTCTTTCCTTTTCGGAAAACAATGGAAACAAATGTTTCCATAATGCACAAAACACATGTTTTTCTTCAAAACATAGAATGTTTGTTTCCGGAAAAACATGTTTTTAACAAAACACATGTTCTCCTTCAAAACATAAAATGTTTCTTTCCGGAAAAACAAATGTTTCCGAAAAACAAAACACATGTTTTCCTTCAAAACATACAATCTTTCCTTCCGGAAAAACATATGTTTCGAACAATTTTTTAATTTTAAGGAAATCGTTTTGTCATCAACTGTGTTGAGAGAGGAGAACCAGAAAGTGACCAAACAGACCAACTTAATCTTTGCACTGCTTGTTGGGTAATTTTCAAAAACAAAGGGGCTCATAAAAACATTTCTTTAGACATGGCGCCAACTTTCCGAAGAATACTTCCCCCGTTTAATAAATGAATTAGTTTGCCAATCAAGTGATTATTGCCTTTCCGGTTGGGGAACGTGTAATCAACGGTACCGAAATTTTGATGTGTTACAAAAAGTAACGGTAAATGGGCAAGATGAATGGCGCCCAACAACAATTTCGGCAGCTTCATGTTGTGATTGCAAAGTTAAAGCTGGAAGTCAGGCTCATCACCTGGTATACAGTTGAGATTTTTTATAAAATAAAAATTGCAAATTTTAAGGTTGTTGGTGGTAAAAATTAATAAAAAAAATTTTTCTACTAAACCAACAAAAAAAGAAGAGAATTTTTTTTCGGTTATGAGGTTACACATTTACAAATTTTAAAAAGTTCTCAAATGGTCAGTATATCATATATAGGGTAGAAAAAGGTGCTGAGTCGAACGGTATCAATCTTTTGGCAATTGTTCGGTTCGTACCCCCACTCCTTTTTCGTTCCTAAAACTATTAAAAAATGGTCAGTCAGTCCAAGATTATATAACTCATCGAGCTGTGTCGAATGACACCACCATAACAACTGGGTCACTTCGGGACCTTTATTTTTAAAAGGGGAATGTTCTCCCATAACAACTGGGTCACTTCGGGACCTTTATTTTTAAAAGGGGAATGTTCTCCCATAACAACTGGGTCACTTCGGGACCTTTATTTTTAAAAGGGGAATGTTCTCCCATAACAACTGGGTCACTTCGGGACCTTTATTTTTAAAAGGGGAATGTTCTCCCATAACAACTGGGTCACTTCGGGACCTTTATTTTTAAAAGGGGAATGTTCTCCCATAACAACTGGGTCACTTCGGGACCTTTATTTTTAAAAGGGGAATGTTCTCCCATAACAACTGGGTCACTTCGGGACCTTTATTTTTAAAAGGGGAATGTTCTCCCATAACAACTGGGTCACTTCGGGACCTTTATTTTTAAAAGGGGAATGTTCTCCCATAACAACTGGGTCACTTCGGGACCTTTATTTTTAAAAGGGGAATGTTCTCCCATAACAACTGGGTCACTTCGGGACCTTTATTTTTAAAAGGGGAATGTTCTCCCATAACAACTGGGTCACTTCGGGACCTTTATTTTTAAAAGGGGAATGTTCTCCCATAACAACTGGGTCACTTCGGGACCTTTATTTTTAAAAGGGGAATGTTCTCCCATAACAACTGGGTCAATTCGGGACCTTTATTTTTAAAAGGGGAATGTTCTCCCATAACAACTGGGTCACTTCGGGACCTTTATTTTTAAAAGGGGAATGTTCTCCCATAACAACTGGGTCACTTCGGGACCTTTATTTTTAAAAGGGGAATGTTCTCCCATAACAACTGGGTCAATTCGGGACCTTTATTTTTAAAAGGGGAATGTTCTCCCATAACAACTGGGTCACTTCGGGACCTTTATTTTTAAAAGGGGAATGTTCCCCCATAACAACTGGGTCACTTCGGGACCTTTATTTTAAAAGGGGAATGTTCTCCCATAACAACTGGGTCACTTCGGGACCTTTATTTTTAAAAGGGGAATGTTCTCCCATAACAACTGGGTCAATTCGGGACCTTTATTTTTAAAAGGGGAATGTTCTCCCATAACAACTGGGTCACTTCGGGACCTTTATTTTTAAAAGGGGAATGTTCTCCCATAACAACTGGGTCACTTCGGGACCTTTATTTTTAAAAGGGGAATGTTCTCCCATAACAACTGGGTCACTTCGGGACCTTTATTTTTAAAAGGGGAATGTTCTCCCATAACAACTGGGTCACTTCGGGACCTTTATTTTTAAAAGGGGAATGTTCTCCCATAACAACTGGGTCAATTCGGGACCTTTATTTTTAAAAGGGGAATGTTCTCCCATAACAACTGGGTCACTTCGGGACCTTTATTTTTAAAAGGGGAATGTTCTCCCATAACAACTGGGTCACTTCGGGACCTTTATTTTTAAAAGGGGAATGTTCTCCCATAACAACTGGGTCACTTCGGGACCTTTATTTTTAAAAGGGGAATGTTCTCCCATAACAACTGGGTCAATTCGGGACCTTTATTTTTAAAAGGGGAATGTTCTCCCATAACAACTGGGTCACTTCGGGACCTTTATTTTTAAAAGGGGAATGTTCTCCCATAACAACTGGGTCACTTCGGGACCTTTATTTTTAAAAGGGGAATGTTCTCCCATAACAACTGGGTCACTTCGGGACCTTTATTTTTAAAAGGGGAATGTTCTCCCATAACAACTGGGTCACTTCGGGACCTTTATTTTTAAAAGGGGAATGTTCTCCCATAACAACTGGGTCAATTCGTGACCTTTATTTTTAAAAGGGGAATGTTCTCCCATAACAACTGGGTCAATTCGTGACCTTTATTTTTAAAAGGGGAATGTTCTCCCATAACAACTGGGTCAATTCGGGACCTTTATTTTTAAAAGGGGAATGTTCTCCCATAACAACTGGGTCACTTCGGGACCTTTATTTTTAAAAGGGGAATGTTCTCCCATAACAACTGGGTCACTTCGGGACCTTTATTTTTAAAAGGGGAATGTTCTCCCATAACAACTGGGTCAATTCGGGACCTTTATTTTTAAAAGGGGAATGTTCTCCCATAACAACTGGGTCACTTCGGGACCTTTATTTTTAAAAGGGGAATGTTCCCCCATAACAACTGGGTCACTTCGGGACCTTTATTTTTAAAAGGGGAATGTTCTCCCATAACAACTGGGTCACTTCGGGACCTTTATTTTTAAAAGGGGAATGTTCTCCCATAACAACTGGGTCACTTCGGGACCTTTATTTTTAAAAGGGGAATGTTCTCCCATAACAACTGGGTCACTTCGGGACCTTTATTTTTAAAAGGGGAATGTTCTCCCATAACAACTGGGTCACTTCGGGACCTTTATTTTTAAAAGGGGAATGTTCTCCCATAACAACTGGGTCACTTCGGGACCTTTATTTTTAAAAGGGGAATGTTCTCCCATAGCAACTGGGTCAATTCGTGACCTTTATTTTTAAAAGAGGAATGTTCTCCCATAACAACTGGGTCAATTCGTGACCTTTATTTTTAAAAGGGGAATGTTCTCCCATAACAACTGGGTCAATTCGGGACCTTTATTTTTAAAAGGGGAATGTTCTCCCATAACAACTGGGTCACTTCGGGACCTTTATTTTTAAAAGGGGAATGTTCTCCCATAACAACTGGGTCACTTCGGGACCTTTATTTTTAAAAGGGGAATGTTCTCCCATAACAACTGGGTCAATTCGGGACCTTTATTTTTAAAAGGGGAATGTTCTCCCATAACAACTGGGTCACTTCGGGACCTTTATTTTTAAAAGGGGAATGTTCCCCCATAACAACTGGGTCACTTCGGGACCTTTATTTTTAAAAGGGGAATGTTCTCCCATAACAACTGGGTCACTTCGGGACCTTTATTTTTAAAAGGGGAATGTTCTCCCATAACAACTGGGTCACTTCGGGACCTTTATTTTTAAAAGGGGAATGTTCTCCCATAACAACTGGGTCACTTCGGGACCTTTATTTTTAAAAGGGGAATGTTCTCCCATAACAACTGGGTCACTTCGGGACCTTTATTTTTAAAAGGGGAATGTTCTCCCATAACAACTGGGTCACTTCGGGACCTTTATTTTTAAAAGGGGAATGTTCTCCCATAACAACTGGGTCACTTCGGGACCTTTATTTTTAAAAGGGGAATGTTCTCCCATAACAACTGGGTCAATTCGTGACCTTTATTTTTAAAAGGGGAATGTTCTCCCATAACAACTGGGTCAATTCGTGACCTTTATTTTTAAAAGGGGAATGTTCTCCCATAACAACTGGGTCAATTCGGGACCTTTATTTTTAAAAGGGGAATGTTCTCCCATAACAACTGGGTCACTTCGGGACCTTTATTTTTAAAAGGGGAATGTTCTCCCATAACAACTGGGTCACTTCGGGACCTTTATTTTTAAAAGGGGAATGTTCTCCCATAACAACTGGGTCAATTCGGGACCTTTATTTTTAAAAGGGGAATGTTCTCCCATAACAACTGGGTCACTTCGGGACCTTTATTTTTAAAAGGGGAATGTTATCCATAACAACTGGGTCACTTCGGGACCTTTATTTTTAAAAGGGGAATGTTCTCCCATAACAACTGGGTCACTTCGGGACCTTTATTTTTAAAAGGGGAATGTTCTCCCATAACAACTGGGTCAATTCGGGACCTTTATTTTTAAAAGGGGAATGTTCTCCCATAACAACTGGGTCACTTCGGGACCTTTATTTTTAAAAGGGGAATGTTCTCCCATAACAACTGGGTCACTTCGGGACCTTTATTTTTAAAAGGGGAATGTTCTCCCATAACAACTGGGTCACTTCGGGACCTTTATTTTTAAAAGGGGAATGTTCTCCCATAACAACTGGGTCACTTCGGGACCTTTATTTTTAAAAGGGGAATGTTCTCCCATAACAACTGGGTCAATTCGGGACCTTTATTTTTAAAAGGGGAATGTTCTCCCATAACAACTGGGTCACTTCGGGACCTTTATTTTTAAAAGGGGAATGTTCTCCCATAACAACTGGGTCACTTCGGGACCTTTATTTTTAAAAGGGGAATGTTCTCCCATAACAACTGGGTCACTTCGGGACCTTTATTTTTAAAAGGGGAATGTTCTCCCATAACAACTGGGTCAATTCGGGACCTTTATTTTTAAAAGGGGAATGTTCTCCCATAACAACTGGGTCACTTCGGGACCTTTATTTTTAAAAGGGGAATGTTCTCCCATAACAACTGGGTCACTTCGGGACCTTTATTTTTAAAAGGGGAATGTTCTCCCATAACAACTGGGTCACTTCGGGACCTTTATTTTTAAAAGGGGAATGTTCTCCCATAACAACTGGGTCACTTCGGGACCTTTATTTTTAAAAGGGGAATGTTCTCCCATAACAACTGGGTCAATTCGTGACCTTTATTTTTAAAAGGGGAATGTTCTCCCATAACAACTGGGTCAATTCGGGACCTTTATTTTTAAAAGGGGAATGTTCTCCCATAACAACTGGGTCAATTCGGGACCTTTATTTTTAAAAGGGGAATGTTCTCCCATAACAACTGGGTCACTTCGGGACCTTTATTTTTAAAAGGGGAATGTTCTCCCATAACAACTGGGTCACTTCGGGACCTTTATTTTTAAAAGGGGAATGTTCTCCCATAACAACTGGGTCAATTCGGGACCTTTATTTTTAAAAGGGGAATGTTCTCCCATAACAACTGGGTCACTTCGGGACCTTTATTTTTAAAAGGGGAATGTTCCCCCATAACAACTGGGTCACTTCGGGACCTTTATTTTTAAAAGGGGAATGTTCTCCCATAACAACTGGGTCACTTCGGGACCTTTATTTTTAAAAGGGGAATGTTCTCCCATAACAACTGGGTCACTTCGGGACCTTTATTTTTAAAAGGGGAATGTTCTCCCATAACAACTGGGTCACTTCGGGACCTTTATTTTTAAAAGGGGAATGTTCTCCCATAACAACTGGGTCACTTCGGGACCTTTATTTTTAAAAGGGGAATGTTCTCCCATAACAACTGGGTCACTTCGGGACCTTTATTTTTAAAAGGGGAATGTTCTCCCATAACAACTGGGTCAATTCGGGACCTTTATTTTTAAAAGGGGAATGTTCTCCCATAACAACTGGGTCAATTCGGGACCTTTATTTTTAAAAGGGGAATGTTCTCCCATAACAACTGGGTCACTTCGGGACCTTTATTTTTAAAAGGGGAATGTTCTCCCATAACAACTGGGTCACTTCGGGACCTTTATTTTTAAAAGGGGAATGTTCTCCCATAACAACTGGGTCAATTCGGGACCTTTATTTTTAAAAGGGGAATGTTCTCCCATAACAACTGGGTCACTTCGGGACCTTTATTTTTAAAAGGGGAATGTTCTCCCATAACAACTGGGTCAATTCGGGACCTTTATTTTTAAAAGGGGAATGTTCTCCCATAACAACTGGGTCAATTCGGGACCTTTATTTTTAAAAGGGGAATGTTCTCCCATAACAACTGGGTCACTTCGGGACCTTTATTTTTAAAAGGGGAATGTTCTCCCATAACAACTGGGTCACTTCGGGACCTTTATTTTTAAAAGGGGAATGTTCTCCCATAACAACTGGGTCAATTCGGGACCTTTATTTTTAAAAGGGGAATGTTCTCCCATAACAACTGGGTCACTTCGGGACCTTTATTTTTAAAAGGGGAATGTTCTCCCATAACAACTGGGTCACTTCGGGACCTTTATTTTTAAAAGGGGAATGTTCTCCCATAACAACTGGGTCACTTCGGGACCTTTATTTTTAAAAGGGGAATGTTCTCCCATAACAACTGGGTCAATTCGGGACCTTTATTTTTAAAAGGGGAATGTTCTCCCATAACAACTGGGTCACTTCGGGACCTTTATTTTTAAAAGGGGAATGTTCTCCCATAACAACTGGGTCACTTCGGGACCTTTATTTTTAAAAGGGGAATGTTCTCCCATAACAACTGGGTCACTTCGGGACCTTTATTTTTAAAAGGGGAATGTTCTCCCATAACAACTGGGTCACTTCGGGACCTTTATTTTTAAAAGGGGAATGTTCTCCCATAACAACTGGGTCAATTCGTGACCTTTATTTTTAAAAGGGGAATGTTCTCCCATAACAACTGGGTCAATTCGTGACCTTTATTTTTAAAAGGGGAATGTTCTCCCATAACAACTGGGTCAATTCGGGACCTTTATTTTTAAAAGGGGAATGTTCTCCCATAACAACTGGGTCACTTCGGGACCTTTATTTTTAAAAGGGGAATGTTCTCCCATAACAACTGGGTCACTTCGGGACCTTTATTTTTAAAAGGGGAATGTTCTCCCATAACAACTGGGTCAATTCGGGACCTTTATTTTTAAAAGGGGAATGTTCTCCCATAACAACTGGGTCACTTCGGGACCTTTATTTTTAAAAGGGCAATGTTCCACCATAACAACTGGGTCACTTCGGGACCTTTATTTTTAAAAGGGGAATGTTCTCCCATAACAACTGGGTCACTTCGGGACCTTTATTTTTAAAAGGGGAATGTTCTCCCATAACAACTGGGTCACTTCGGGACCTTTATTTTTAAAAGGGGAATGTTCTCCCATAACAACTGGGTCACTTCGGGACCTTTATTTTTAAAAGGGGAATGTTCTCCCATAACAACTGGGTCACTTCGGGACCTTTATTTTTAAAAGGGGAATGTTCTCCCATAACAACTGGGTCACTTCGGGACCTTTATTTTTAAAAGGGGAATGTTCTCCCATAACAACTGGGTCAATTCGGGACCTTTATTTTTAAAAGGGGAATGTTCTCCCATAACAACTGGGTCAATTCGGGACCTTTATTTTTAAATGGGGAGTGTTCCCCCATAACAACTGGGTCACTTCGGGACCTTTATTTTTAAAAGGGGAATGTTCTCCCATAACAACTGGGTCACTTCGGGACCTTTATTTTTAAAAGGGGAATGTTCTCCCATAACAACTGGGTCAATTCGGGACCTTTATTTTTAAAAGGGGAATGTTCTCCCATAACAACTGGGTCACTTCGGGACCTTTATTTTTAAAAGGGGAATGTTCTCCCATAACAACTGGGTCAATTCGGGACCTTTATTTTTAAAAGGGGAATGTTCTCCCATAACAACTGGGTCAATTCGGGACCTTTATTTTTAAAAGGGGAATGTTCTCCCATAACAACTGGGTCACTTCGGGACCTTTATTTTTAAAAGGGGAATGTTCTCCCATAACAACTGGGTCACTTCGGGACCTTTATTTTTAAAAGGGGAATGTTCTCCCATAACAACTGGGTCAATTCGGGACCTTTATTTTTAAAAGGGGAATGTTCTCCCATAACAACTGGGTCACTTCGGGACCTTTATTTTTAAAAGGGGAATGTTCTCCCATAACAACTGGGTCACTTCGGGACCTTTATTTTTAAAAGGGGAATGTTCTCCCATAACAACTGGGTCACTTCGGGACCTTTATTTTTAAAAGGGGAATGTTCTCCCATAACAACTGGGTCACTTCGGGACCTTTATTTTTAAAAGGGGAATGTTCTCCCATAACAACTGGGTCAATTCGGGACCTTTATTTTTAAAAGGGGAATGTTCTCCCATAACAACTGGGTCAATTCGGGACCTTTATTTTTAAAAGGGGAATGTTCTCCCATAACAACTGGGTCAATTCGGGACCTTTATTTTTAAAAGGGGAATGTTCTCCCATAACAACTGGGTCACTTCGGGACCTTTATTTTTAAAAGGGGAATGTTCTCCCATAACAACTGGGTCACTTCGGGACCTTTATTTTTAAAAGGGGAATGTTCTCCCATAACAACTGGGTCAATTCGGGACCTTTATTTTTAAAAGGGGAATGTTCTCCCATAACAACTGGGTCACTTCGGGACCTTTATTTTTAAAAGGGGAATGTTCTCCCATAACAACTGGGTCACTTCGGGACCTTTATTTTTAAAAGGGGAATGTTCTCCCATAACAACTGGGTCACTTCGGGACCTTTATTTTTAAAAGGGGAATGTTCTCCCATAACAACTGGGTCACTTCGGGACCTTTATTTTTAAAAGGGGAATGTTCTCCCATAACAACTGGGTCACTTCGGGACCTTTATTTTTAAAAGGGGAATGTTCTCCCATAACAACTGGGTCACTTCGGGACCTTTATTTTTAAAAGGGGAATGTTCTCCCATAACAACTGGGTCACTTCGGGACCTTTATTTTTAAAAGGGGAATGTTCTCCCATAACAACTGGGTCACTTCGGGACCTTTATTTTTAAAAGGGGAATGTTCTCCCATAACAACTGGGTCAATTCGGGACCTTTATTTTTAAAAGGGGAATGTTCTCCCATAACAACTGGGTCAATTCGTGACCTTTATTTTTAAAAGGGGAATGTTCTCCCATAACAACTGGGTCAATTCGGGACCTTTATTTTTAAAAGGGGAATGTTCTCCCATAACAACTGGGTCACTTCGGGACCTTTATTTTTAAAAGGGGAATGTTCTCCCATAACAACTGGGTCACTTCGGGACCTTTATTTTTAAAAGGGGAATGTTCTCCCATAACAACTGGGTCAATTCGGGACCTTTATTTTTAAAAGGGGAATGTTCTCCCATAACAACTGGGTCACTTCGGGACCTTTATTTTTAAAAGGGGAATGTTCCCCCATAACAACTGGGTCACTTCGGGACCTTTATTTTTAAAAGGGGAATGTTCTCCCATAACAACTGGGTCACTTCGGGACCTTTATTTTTAAAAGGGGAATGTTCTCCCATAACAACTGGGTCACTTCGGGACCTTTATTTTTAAAAGGGGAATGTTCTCCCATAACAACTGGGTCACTTCGGGACCTTTATTTTTAAAAGGGGAATGTTCTCCCATAACAACTGGGTCACTTCGGGACCTTTATTTTTAAAAGGGGAATGTTCTCCCATAACAACTGGGTCACTTCGGGACCTTTATTTTTAAAAGGGGAATGTTCTCCCATAACAACTGGGTCACTTCGGGACCTTTATTTTTAAAAGGGGAATGTTCTCCCATAACAACTGGGTCAATTCGGGACCTTTATTTTTAAAAGGGGAATGTTCTCCCATAACAACTGGGTCACTTCGGGACCTTTATTTTTAAAAGGGGAATGTTCTCCCATAACAACTGGGTCACTTCGGGACCTTTATTTTTAAAAGGGGAATGTTCTCCCATAACAACTGGGTCACTTCGGGACCTTTATTTTTAAAAGGGGAATGTTCTCCCATAACAACTGGGTCAATTCGGGACCTTTATTTTTAAAAGGGGAATGTTCTCCCATAACAACTGGGTCACTTCGGGACCTTTATTTTTAAAAGGGGAATGTTCTCCCATAACAACTGGGTCACTTCGGGACCTTTATTTTTAAAAGGGGAATGTTCTCCCATAACAACTGGGTCACTTCGGGACCTTTATTTTTAAAAGGGGAATGTTCTCCCATAACAACTGGGTCACTTCGGGACCTTTATTTTTAAAAGGGGAATGTTCTCCCATAACAACTGGGTCACTTCGGGACCTTTATTTTTAAAAGGGGAATGTTCTCCCATAACAACTGGGTCAATTCGGGACCTTTATTTTTAAAAGGGGAATGTTCTCCCATAACAACTGGGTCACTTCGGGACCTTTATTTTTAAAAGGGGAATGTTCTCCCATAACAACTGGGTCACTTCGGGACCTTTATTTTTAAAAGGGGAATGTTCTCCCATAACAACTGGGTCACTTCGGGACCTTTATTTTTAAAAGGGGAATGTTCTCCCATAACAACTGGGTCACTTCGGGACCTTTATTTTTAAAAGGGGAATGTTCTCCCATAACAACTGGGTCACTTCGGGACCTTTATTTTTAAAAGGGGAATGTTCTCCCATAACAACTGGGTCAATTCGGGACCTTTATTTTTAAAAGGGGAATGTTCTCCCATAACAACTGGGTCACTTCGGGACCTTTATTTTTAAAAGGGGAATGTTCTCCCATAACAACTGGGTCACTTCGGGACCTTTATTTTTAAAAGGGGAATGTTCTCCCATAACAACTGGGTCACTTCGGGACCTTTATTTTTAAAAGGGGAATGTTCTCCCATAACAACTGGGTCAATTCGGGACCTTTATTTTTAAAAGGGGAATGTTCTCCCATAACAACTGGGTCACTTCGGGACCTTTATTTTTAAAAGGGGAATGTTCTCCCATAACAACTGGGTCACTTCGGGACCTTTATTTTTAAAAGGGGAATGTTCTCCCATAACAACTGGGTCAATTCGGGACCTTTATTTTTAAAAGGGGAATGTTCTCCCATAACAACTGGGTCAATTCGGGACCTTTATTTTTAAAAGGGGAATGTTCTCCCATAACAACTGGGTCACTTCGGGACCTTTATTTTTAAAAGGGGAATGTTCTCCCATAACAACTGGGTCACTTCGGGACCTTTATTTTTAAAAGGGGAATGTTCTCCCATAACAACTGGGTCACTTCGGGACCTTTATTTTTAAAAGGGGAATGTTCTCCCATAACAACTGGGTCAATTCGGGACCTTTATTTTTAAAAGGGGAATGTTCTCCCATAACAACTGGGTCACTTCGGGACCTTTATTTTTAAAAGGGGAATGTTCTCCCATAACAACTGGGTCACTTCGGGACCTTTATTTTTAAAAGGGGAATGTTCTCCCATAACAACTGGGTCACTTCGGGACCTTTATTTTTAAAAGGGGAATGTTCTCCCATAACAACTGGGTCACTTCGGGACCTTTATTTTTAAAAGGGGAATGTTCTCCCATAACAACTGGGTCACTTCGGGACCTTTATTTTTAAAAGGGGAATGTTCTCCCATAACAACTGGGTCACTTCGGGACCTTTATTTTTAAAAGGGGAATGTTCTCCCATAACAACTGGGTCAATTCGGGACCTTTATTTTTAAAAGGGGAATGTTCTCCCATAACAACTGGGTCAATTCGGGACCTTTATTTTTAAAAGGGGAATGTTCTCCCATAACAACTGGGTCACTTCGGGACCTTTATTTTTAAAAGGGGAATGTTCTCCCATAACAACTGGGTCACTTCGGGACCTTTATTTTTAAAAGGGGAATGTTCTCCCATAACAACTGGGTCACTTCGGGACCTTTATTTTTAAAAGGGGAATGTTCTCCCATAACAACTGGGTCACTTCGGGACCTTTATTTTTAAAAGGGGAATGTTCTCCCATAACAACTGGGTCACTTCGGGACCTTTATTTTTAAAAGGGGAATGTTCTCCCATAACAACTGGGTCACTTCGGGACCTTTATTTTTAAAAGGGGAATGTTCTCCCATAACAACTGGGTCACTTCGGGACCTTTATTTTTAAAAGGGGAATGTTCTCCCATAACAACTGGGTCACTTCGGGACCTTTATTTTTAAAAGGGGAATGTTCTCCCATAACAACTGGGTCACTTCGGGACCTTTATTTTTAAAAGGGGAATGTTCTCCCATAACAACTGGGTCACTTCGGGACCTTTATTTTTAAAAGGGGAATGTTCTCCCATAACAACTGGGTCACTTCGGGACCTTTATTTTTAAAAGGGGAATGTTCTCCCATAACAACTGGGTCACTTCGGGACCTTTATTTTTAAAAGGGGAATGTTCTCCCATAACAACTGGGTCACTTCGGGACCTTTATTTTTAAAAGGGGAATGTTCTCCCATAACAACTGGGTCACTTCGGGACCTTTATTTTTAAAAGGGGAATGTTCTCCCATAACAACTGGGTCACTTCGGGACCTTTATTTTTAAAAGGGGAATGTTCTCCCATAACAACTGGGTCACTTCGGGACCTTTATTTTTAAAAGGGGAATGTTCTCCCATAACAACTGGGTCACTTCGGGACCTTTATTTTTAAAAGGGGAATGTTCTCCCATAACAACTGGGTCACTTCGGGACCTTTATTTTTAAAAGGGGAATGTTCTCCCATAACAACTGGGTCACTTCGGGACCTTTATTTTTAAAAGGGGAATGTTCTCCCATAACAACTGGGTCACTTCGGGACCTTTATTTGTTTAAGGGGAATGTTCTCCCATAACAACTGGGTCACTTCGGGACCTTTATTTTTAAAAGGGGAATGTTCTCCCATAACAACTGGGTCAATTCGGGACCTTTATTTTTAAAAGGGGAATGTTCTCCCATAACAACTGGGTCAATTCGGGACCTTTATTTTTAAAAGGGGAATGTTCTCCCATAACAACTGGGTCAATTCGGGACCTTTATTTTTAAAAGGGGAATGTTCTCCCATAACAACTGGGTCAATTCGGGACCTTTATTTTTAAAAGGGGAATGTTCTCCCATAACAACTGGGTCACTTCGGGACCTTTATTTTTAAAAGGGGAATGTTCTCCCATAACAACTGGGTCACTTCGGGACCTTTATTTTTAAAAGGGGAATGTTCTCCCATAACAACTGGGTCACTTCGGGACCTTTATTTTTAAAAGGGGAATGTTCTCCCATAACAACTGGGTCACTTCGGGACCTTTATTTTTAAAAGGGGAATGTTCTCCCATAACAACTGGGTCACTTCGGGACCTTTATTTTTAAAAGGGGAATGTTCTCCCATAACAACTGGGTCACTTCGGGACCTTTATTTTTAAAAGGGGAATGTTCTCCCATAACAACTGGGTCAATTCGGGACCTTTATTTTTAAAAGGGGAATGTTCTCCCATAACAACTGGGTCACTTCGGGACCTTTATTTTTAAAAGGGGAATGTTCTCCCATAACAACTGGGTCACTTCGGGACCTTTATTTTTAAAAGGGGAATGTTCTCCCATAACAACTGGGTCACTTCGGGACCTTTATTTTTAAAAGGGGAATGTTCTCCCATAACAACTGGGTCACTTCGGGACCTTTATTTTTAAAAGGGGAATGTTCTCCCATAACAACTGGGTCACTTCGGGACCTTTATTTTTAAAAGGGGAATGTTCTCCCATAACAACTGGGTCACTTCGGGACCTTTATTTTTAAAAGGGGAATGTTCTCCCATAACAACTGGGTCACTTCGGGACCTTTATTTTTAAAAGGGGAATGTTCTCCCATAACAACTGGGTCAATTCGGGACCTTTATTTTTAAAAGGGGAATGTTCTCCCATAACAACTGGGTCAATTCGGGACCTTTATTTTTAAAAGGGGAATGTTCTCCCATAACAACTGGGTCAATTCGGGACCTTTATTTTTAAAAGGGGAATGTTCTCCCATAACAACTGGGTCAATTCGGGACCTTTATTTTTAAAAGGGGAATGTTCTCCCATAACAACTGGGTCAATTCGGGACCTTTATTTTTAAAAGGGGAATGTTCTCCCATAACAACTGGGTCACTTCGGGACCTTTATTTTTAAAAGGGGAATGTTCTCCCATAACAACTGGGTCACTTCGGGACCTTTATTTTTAAAAGGGGAATGTTCTCCCATAACAACTGGGTCAATTCGGGACCTTTATTTTTAAAAGGGGAATGTTCTCCCATAACAACTGGGTCAATTCGGGACCTTTATTTTTAAAAGGGGAATGTTCTCCCATAACAACTGGGTCAATTCGGGACCTTTATTTTTAAAAGGGGAATGTTCTCCCATAACAACTGGGTCACTTCGGGACCTTTATTTTTAAAAGGGGAATGTTCTCCCATAACAACTGGGTCACTTCGGGACCTTTATTTTTAAAAGGGGAATGTTCTCCCATAACAACTGGGTCACTTCGGGACCTTTATTTTTAAAAGGGGAATGTTCTCCCATAACAACTGGGTCACTTCGGGACCTTTATTTTTAAAAGGGGAATGTTCTCCCATAACAACTGGGTCACTTCGGGACCTTTATTTTTAAAAGGGGAATGTTCTCCCATAACAACTGGGTCACTTCGGGACCTTTATTTTTAAAAGGGGAATGTTCTCCCATAACAACTGGGTCACTTCGGGACCTTTATTTTTAAAAGGGGAATGTTCTCCCATAACAACTGGGTCAATTCGGGACCTTTATTTTTAAAAGGGGAATGTTCTCCCATAACAACTGGGTCAATTCGGGACCTTTATTTTTAAAAGGGGAATGTTCTCCCATAACAACTGGGTCAATTCGGGACCTTTATTTTTAAAAGGGGAATGTTCTCCCATAACAACTGGGTCACTTCGGGACCTTTATTTTTAAAAGGGGAATGTTCTCCCATAACAACTGGGTCACTTCGGGACCTTTATTTTTAAAAGGGGAATGTTCTCCCATAACAACTGGGTCACTTCGGGACCTTTATTTTTAAAAGGGGAATGTTCTCCCATAACAACTGGGTCACTTCGGGACCTTTATTTTTAAAAGGGGAATGTTCTCCCATAACAACTGGGTCACTTCGGGACCTTTATTTTTAAAAGGGGAATGTTCTCCCATAACAACTGGGTCACTTCGGGACCTTTATTTTTAAAAGGGGAATGTTCTCCCATAACAACTGGGTCAATTCGGGACCTTTATTTTTAAAAGGGGAATGTTCTCCCATAACAACTGGGTCAATTCGGGACCTTTATTTTTAAAAGGGGAATGTTCTCCCATAACAACTGGGTCAATTCGGGACCTTTATTTTTAAAAGGGGAATGTTCTCCCATAACAACTGGGTCACTTCGGGACCTTTATTTTTAAAAGGGGAATGTTCTCCCATAACAACTGGGTCAATTCGGGACCTTTATTTTTAAAAGGGGAATGTTCTCCCATAACAACTGGGTCAATTCGGGACCTTTATTTTTAAAAGGGGAATGTTCTCCCATAACAACTGGGTCAATTCGGGACCTTTATTTTTAAAAGGGGAATGTTCTCCCATAACAACTGGGTCACTTCGGGACCTTTATTTTTAAAAGGGGAATGTTCTCCCATAACAACTGGGTCACTTCGGGACCTTTATTTTTAAAAGGGGAATGTTCTCCCATAACAACTGGGTCACTTCGGGACCTTTATTTTTAAAAGGGGAATGTTCTCCCATAACAACTGGGTCAATTCGGGACCTTTATTTTTAAAAGGGGAATGTTCTCCCATAACAACTGGGTCAATTCGGGACCTTTATTTTTAAAAGGGGAATGTTCTCCCATAACAACTGGGTCAATTCGGGACCTTTATTTTTAAAAGGGGAATGTTCTCCCATAACAACTGGGTCAATTCGGGACCTTTATTTTTAAAAGGGGAATGTTCTCCCATAACAACTGGGTCAATTCGGGACCTTTATTTTTAAAAGGGGAATGTTCTCCCATAACAACTGGGTCACTTCGGGACCTTTATTTTTAAAAGGGGAATGTTCTCCCATAACAACTGGGTCACTTCGGGACCTTTATTTTTAAAAGGGGAATGTTCTCCCATAACAACTGGGTCAATTCGGGACCTTTATTTTTAAAAGGGGAATGTTCTCCCATAACAACTGGGTCAATTCGGGACCTTTATTTTTAAAAGGGGAATGTTCTCCCATAACAACTGGGTCAATTCGGGACCTTTATTTTTAAAAGGGGAATGTTCTCCCATAACAACTGGGTCACTTCGGGACCTTTATTTTTAAAAGGGGAATGTTCTCCCATAACAACTGGGTCACTTCGGGACCTTTATTTTTAAAAGGGGAATGTTCTCCCATAACAACTGGGTCAATTCGGGACCTTTATTTTTAAAAGGGGAATGTTCTCCCATAACAACTGGGTCAATTCGGGACCTTTATTTTTAAAAGGGGAATGTTCTCCCATAACAACTGGGTCAATTCGGGACCTTTATTTTTAAAAGGGGAATGTTCTCCCATAACAACTGGGTCACTTCGGGACCTTTATTTTTAAAAGGGGAATGTTCTCCCATAACAACTGGGTCACTTCGGGACCTTTATTTTTAAAAGGGGAATGTTCTCCCATAACAACTGGGTCACTTCGGGACCTTTATTTTTAAAAGGGGAATGTTCTCCCATAACAACTGGGTCAATTCGGGACCTTTATTTTTAAAAGGGGAATGTTCTCCCATAACAACTGGGTCAATTCGGGACCTTTATTTTTAAAAGGGGAATGTTCTCCCATAACAACTGGGTCAATTCGGGACCTTTATTTTTAAAAGGGGAATGTTCTCCCATAACAACTGGGTCACTTCGGGACCTTTATTTTTAAAAGGGGAATGTTCTCCCATAACAACTGGGTCACTTCGGGACCTTTATTTTTAAAAGGGGAATGTTCTCCCATAACAACTGGGTCAATTCGGGACCTTTATTTTTAAAAGGGGAATGTTCTCCCATAACAACTGGGTCACTTCGGGACCTTTATTTTTAAAAGGGGAATGTTCTCCCATAACAACTGGGTCACTTCGGGACCTTTATTTTTAAAAGGGGAATGTTCTCCCATAACAACTGGGTCACTTCGGGACCTTTATTTTTAAAAGGGGAATGTTCTCCCATAACAACTGGGTCAATTCGGGACCTTTATTTTTAAAAGGGGAATGTTCTCCCATAACAACTGGGTCAATTCGGGACCTTTATTTTTAAAAGGGGAATGTTCTCCCATAACAACTGGGTCACTTCGGGACCTTTATTTTTAAAAGGGGAATGTTCTCCCATAACAACTGGGTCACTTCGGGACCTTTATTTTTAAAAGGGGAATGTTCTCCCATAACAACTGGGTCACTTCGGGACCTTTATTTTTAAAAGGGGAATGTTCTCCCATAACAACTGGGTCACTTCGGGACCTTTATTTTTAAAAGGGGAATGTTCTCCCATAACAACTGGGTCACTTCGGGACCTTTATTTTTAAAAGGGGAATGTTCTCCCATAACAACTGGGTCACTTCGGGACCTTTATTTTTAAAAGGGGAATGTTCTCCCATAACAACTGGGTCACTTCGGGACCTTTATTTTTAAAAGGGGAATGTTCTCCCATAACAACTGGGTCACTTCGGGACCTTTATTTTTAAAAGGGGAATGTTCTCCCATAACAACTGGGTCACTTCGGGACCTTTATTTTTAAAAGGGGAATGTTCTCCCATAACAACTGGGTCAATTCGGGACCTTTATTTTTAAAAGGGGAATGTTCTCCCATAACAACCGGGTCAATTCGGGACCTTTATTTTTAAAAGGGGAATGTTCTCCCATAACAACCGGGTCAATTCGGGACCTTTATTTTTAAAAGGGGAATGTTCTCCCATAACAACCGGGTCAATTCGGGACCTTTATTTTTAAAAGGGGAATGTTCTCCCATAACAACCGGGTCAATTCGGGACCTTTATTTTTAAAAGGGGAATGTTCTCCCATAACAACCGGGTCAATTCGGGACCTTTATTTTTAAAAGGGGAATGTTCTCCCATAACAACTGGGTCAATTCGGGACCTTTATTTTTAAAAGGTCTTATTTTTCAGATCGGCGATATACGAAACATCAAAATATAAAAGACCCATATTTATGCATAAAAATATTTATTTTAAATTCAACAAAAAAATAAAATTCTAATTTTTGGAATGGCAAAACTGGCACACGGAGCACTAAAATAATTGTGTACCTAAATACGAGATAAAAATATAAAAAATTAAAGGGTACTTTACGGTTATGGGGCCGCACTTTAAAAATGTTTAAAAATGGTCATGATTATGGACAAACTATATGTAATTCGAAAGAGCTCGTCGAGTAGAATCGAATGAGACCAAAATCAGAGAAATCCGACTTGATTTGCAAAGTTATGAGCATTTGTTTTAGCTCCTTACCTTGCGTCTACGTGCATAGGACGCCCCATAGGTTTATGTTGCTTGTTTTTGTGTCGTAACTTGTCTAATCTTGTTCAAACACCGTGATTTTGGTGTCATTCGATTCAGCTCTTCGAGCTCTTTCAAGTGACATACATTTTAAACATATTATGATTTTTGACCATTTATCTTTGTATGTTTTGATCATTTTGAGCTCGTACCATTTTGAACCCCAAATGTTTTTGTTGTCATTCGACTCTACTCGACGAGCTCTTTCGAATGACATATAGTTTGCCCATATTCATGACCATTTTTAAACATTTTTAAAGTGCGGCCCCATAACCGTAAAGTACCAATCAAAGAAAATTTGCACCGAAAATTTTGTAAAAAAATAATGGAATTTTAAGAAAAGATTTTTAAAGCTACGAGGTTAGGAAAGTATAATAGGGTTGCCAGAAGGCTAGAAAATGACTTGATATCAAGCTAGAAAATGACTTGAACTTTGTTCTAATTAAAAATAGGGAAAAAACAAAAATAATTTCTGACTCGGAGAGGAATCAAACCTCCATCATCGGAAATAGGAGATTATCAGCCAAAATTATTATCCAAACGGATCCTTCTTAGATTAGTTCCCGATGACTCGAAATTTATGATCTCTTAAGTCGAAAATGGCAACCCTTATTAAAAGCTATTAAATAAAAAGTTTAAAAAAACCATGTGAGGACGGAAAAAATATTCTATTCATCCGTTCTTCTTCTCTTTTTCCTTCATCAAACAATACATTGAGGTTGTGAAGCTAGCAAGGTTTCTCGATGACTCATCTCTTCTAATTCCAATGCCTTTAAAATTAAAAAATAATTTAAAATATTTAAAGGAAAAAATTCCATACTCTAACAGATTCTTTCTCCAAAGATTCCAATTGTTCGCTATGTTTTTTCTCTAATTGATCTTCATGCCGTCTACATCTCGTAGCTAATCTTTTTCTTTCTTCCATAAAAAGCTTTAAAAAAATTATGATTTTAGAAAGAAAAAAAATTTTTTGGAGATGATTAGGGGGTTAAAAATTTTTTTTGAATGGTTGGATCCCTTGGGGATAAAGTTATATGTCAATAAATAGAAAATAAAAGAAAAACAAAAATAATTGGACCTGAGAGGTTCGAACCTCCCTGAAAATAGGACAAAGTCAAGAACGCTAACCATTACACCACAACTGAGCTTAACAGACCTCTTTAAATAAATTATATAACTTAATTGAGAAATTGGTTAAATTTATGCTATTCTCAGAGGACTATTTTGGACAAACCGAAAGTTTTCCCAGAAGTTCTAGTGCCAACCCCCAAACTAAAAAATTTTTTTAAAAAGATCCCAAGACTACCTACTCCCCAAAAAAATTTAAATTTAAAAAACCTTCAAATTTCTTTCATTTAATTCTTTTATTCTTCTATCCCTCTCAGCTTTAGTTTTGATTACTTTATCCTGTTGAACTGCTCGAATATCTTCCATACTCTTTTTTGTTTGTGCTTGCTTCAATTCTCTATTTTCCATTTCAAATCTTGATTTTAATGCTAATTGTTGTTGTTTTTGTCTTCTGAAAAAGAAATTTTTTTGTCAAAAATTTCCTTAAAAAAGTCCACAAACTCTGTCAATATTCTCCTCAAAAGTTCATATTCCTCTTTTGTATGTAATTTACGTTGTTCAAATTGTTCAATTTCTATTCGTTTTATTAATGTTGACCATTCATCTGTTTGGTTTTGTATTAATGAACGAATCTAAAATTTTTTTAAAATTATAAAAAAATTTATTTAGTTAAGGGGAAAGGAGGGAAGGACACTAACCATGAAGGATATCCCAAAGATGACTTAAAATACTCCCTCGAAAATGTGTCCCACAAATTAATCTCAAAAATTAAGCTTCTGAGGCTATCTCCCGATTAGCTCAAAAAGAATCCCTCCCTCTCTCTCTCCCCCCAAAAATTTAGAAAAATCTTTCTAAATTAAAAAAAACCCCCCAGCAATAATCACAGGACAAAAGCAGCGAGATTGGATATACTCCCCGAAAAGGTATCCCAAAATTAATTTTAAATATTAATTTTCTAAAGCTTCCTCTCTGGTAGAGAAGAAAATCCCCTCCTCTTCCCTTTCTTCCCCTCAAAAAGTCCAAAAATAAATTTAAAAAAATAAACCAAAGAATCTCCACCCATATGTACAGGATCAGATATTCTATTTCCAAGAGATACATGTCTAATTTTGTTGGCATCTCCAGCATCTGTACTTGCATTATTTGGATGATTTCTTCTTTTTAAAGATAATTTGGTTGTTAAAATATTTGTTGTAGTTGTAGAAGAAGCATTTCCTACCAATTTTTCAACACTTGATTGTTGCGATTTTAATACATTTTCTCTCATTTTTTGATGTTTACGACGCATTTCTTCTTTATCTTTTGAAATTCTTTTTTGTAATTTTAAGAAAACTTTTTCTTTTCGCAATTCTGTTACTTCTATATTTTTAACCTGAAAAAAAAATAAAGAAAAATTATTTTTAAAAGAAAAAGAATGTTAAGGAAAAGAAAGGGTTAAAAGAAATATTTGCGGACATTATAAAAATTATTTGGTTTAAAGAAATTTCTCTATTATTTAACACGCAAAGCTTTGTCCGCAAATAAAAATGAGTCAAAAAATGGAGAATTAAAAAAAATTTTTTAAATGGTTTTCTTAAAAAAGATAAAATAATTAATATAATTTTGAAGAAGATTTTGAAAAAATGTGGGAATGTACAAGCACAAGAGATAAAAAAAATGGATAACAAGAGAAATGAGATTCTCGGATAAAAAAATGTAGGTATAAAATTTTGGAAGATTAAAAAAAATAAAAAAAGAAGAGGGAATACTACCAACGACAACACACAACATGATGGACTAGTTTTCGTTCAAAAAAACCTCAATAGTTTTTCGAAGAATAACACTTCCAGAACTTATAGAAGGCCCTCCAAATTGTTGTTGTTGTGATGAAGAAGGTTGATTGTTTCCACTACGTCGATCACTAAATCTTCTTCCAACAGGACTTTTTAAGAGAGAACAGAAGAAAATAATTTAAAAAAAAATAAAAATCTTACTCAAAACGCAATGAATTTGACATTTTTCGACACTTTCTGCCTGGTTTCTCTCCACCTTCATCTGTTAAGGTAGAACGAACCAAGGCGCTAAGAGCTCTTCTAGGTGGCGGTGGAGTGTCTTTTCCAGCCAAAACACGTGAGGAAAGACGTGATGGAGCCAAAGCTATTGCTACAACAGTATCACAACTGGATAATAAAGGAACCAATTCCGTGACGATTGGAGATGAACCAATAAAATTTCCGTCAGTATTATTTTCCAAAAAGTGTTGATGAGGACGACCAATAGTAAAGCAAGGAGAAAACAAGAATTTAAATTTAGCAAGTCCTCGACGTTTTTCCCAAAGAAAAAAAGAAAAGATGTTTAGAAAAATTAAAAGGAGATGAACAAAGAGAATAAAAAAGAAAAAAGCTCAAGCTAAAGAGAGGAGTCAAAAAGAAATTGTAAAAAGGAAACCCAAAGAAGAAAAAACTTCCAAGAAGCCCTCAGATTAAAATAAAATCCAAGAGAAAAAGATCCCTCCTCCATAAAAAAAACCTGAAATTTTCCATCAATAGTAGTTGTTGAATATCCATCTGCTGTCATAGGTATAGTTGTTCGAGGAGTACTACCACCAGAAGTAATGACAACATTTGATTGAGAAGAGTCTTTTCCACACATAGAAGGGGATTGATTTGAAACGAGACGTCCACTAAAAAATTTTTTCTAAATTCAAGTTCTAAAAATTAAAAAATAAACCTGTCTAACGAATTTATTTGTGTAGAAGAAGCCAAATTAGTAGAACAACCACCATTTTGTGCTGCTACTCTTCGGATACTTGCATTTCCATCAAAGTTAGTTGAGGATGAGGATTTTGCTGTTGTTGTTCTTCCTGCAGAATCTGGCCCTACGGGTGCCAACAATTCTTCCAATTCATCTACACACATTTGTTGTAAAGCCTCTTCTCGCTTTTCTTGTGCAGAAAGGTAAGCTCTGAAGAAAAAAATTTTTTGAGAAATTTTTAAAAAACCGAAAAATTTTTCGAAAAAATTTTAATTAAAAAATATAAACTTTGGATCAGCCAATGCATCAACAAGTCCACTCAATTCATCTGGAACATAAGTTTTTAATTGTAGATGAACAAATAGTGAAGGAAGAGTTAATGGTTGATTCTATAAAATTTAAAATATTAATTTTAAAATTAACTAAAAAATACATTTTCAGTTCGCAAAGAAATATGGCGATAACCAGATTGAAGGCCATCTAGAGGTAGTATCCGCTGAAATTAAAAAATGGAAAAATTAATCAATAGTGTAGTTGGATAAATTTAGGTTTCCTCCAGAAAAGGGGTGAGGGTTCGAACCCTTTTGGGGGTAAATAATTTTTATTTAAGGGAAAAAATAAAAATTGGTCAAAACCATGAGAAATAAAACTTTCAAAAAATATTTAAAATTTTTAAAAAATCAAAAAAACCTGTCCCAATTGTTTTCCACTATCATCATAAACAGCAAAACGTAAAACTGCCAATTCGGGTAAAATGACCTTGCGAAAAACAAAAGGTTCTTCATTATATACAGGAAATAAGCTGTTGGCTGGGACTAGACGTGAGCGATGTTCTTTTCTAATTGTATCTGTTGGTAATCCATACATTTCAACTTCCTTTAAAAGAAAAAAATTTTTTGAAGCCCCTCTCTAATTGTAAGTATTTACCACATAAGTCCCGGCTTTACGTTCACACAAAAATTGACCAGAAATTATCTTTAAAATTGATTAACATTAAAAAAATCAATTAAAAAATAAAGAAAATATACCCTAACAGAACAATGAGCAGCAATTACACCATCCACAGGAGATTCAGAAAAAGGATCAAAAGTTCGATCTGGACGTCGCATAAAATCGGGTTTGAGTAAATACCTTTAAAATAAAAAAAATTAAATAAATTTTAATAAAATTAAAAAAATACCCGCATTGATCATTATATTCAAATTTTCCTTGATTTAATTGTATACAAACATCGGGTGTTTGAAAATTTAATGCTGCCATTTGACAACCAGCATTCCAAAAAATCTAATAAAAAATAAAGGAAATTTTAAAAATCACAAGAATCAAATAAAATTAAAATCGAGAACCGAGAGTCGAGAAAAGGTCGTAAGAAAATCGAGATTATATCTCAATAACTTAGAGTTTTATTCAAGATCCTGACTCAATTCAGGCTTCTAGTTATACCAGTTAAAAAAAAGGGTAGGACTTTAAGTGGAGATTATTATCCAATAAAATAAAAAATCTAAAAAAACCTGTGGAAGAAAATTACTAGAATCAACACGAGCACCTTTTGGATATATTCTACTTAATTGCCTTTTATTGTAATTAACCCATTCTGGAGCACATTGTCTTAAAAATAGTGATTTTTAATTAAAAAAAGTAAAAATAATTACTTTATTAAATTCAGTCCAGTACTTTCAGAAAATGAAGACCTTTAAAAATTAAAAATAATTAAAAAAAATATATAAAAAAAATAAACATGTGGAAATGAAAATTATTTTGTTCAGCAACATCAAATCCAGAAAATTTAACTGGATGTGTATAATAAACCAATGAAGACAATAATGGGTGAATGTTGGTTGTAGCACCTTGGTAATAATAACTTTCTTGGACCTAGAAAAATATTTTTTTAAGTTTAAAAAATTCTCAAAAAATTTTTTTGAAACTCAAAAATTCTTTTCGATATTTTTTTGAAGTTTTCACAAAAAATTACACTTTGGTGTAGTTGGATAATTTTAGGTTTCCTCTACAAAAAGGGTCAGGGTTCGAACCCTTTTGGAGGTAATTAATTTTTAATGTTGGGAAAAATTATAAATCAACAAAATTATGAAAAAACATCCAAAACAAATGTAAAAAATTTTTTTTAAACATTTTACAAAATTTATTAAAAAATAATTATTAAATTTCCTCACCATTTTAATAAGCCGTTCCTCTTCTTCTTTAGACAAAACAGGCTGAAAAGGAAAAAAATTATTTGAGTTATAAATTAAAAACTTTGAACTTAGGAGAGGACTAAAAAAGCAAACTAAAAATTTTATGGAAGGTAACCAAATTTTTTTAGTAAAATAAAAAAGAGTGCCATTATAAAAAACGTAACAAAAGAATACTTAAAAAATAAAAAAAAAGAGAAAAGGCCAAAAAATAATATAAAAAAGCGGCCATGGATGTGGAGTGGAAAAAGAGAAAAAGAAAAGCAGCAGAACACCCCAATAAAAATTTTCAAAAAAATAAAGGAATTAATACACAAAAATAAATGAAAAAAATATGTATGAGACAATTAAAAAAACAAGAAAATGACCAAACTAGAAACAGACTGAGAAACTAATACAACAACAAATAAACAATACAACCTTTTGTTTAGCAGGCCTTCTTTCTAACAAACTTCCTCTCTTTCCTCCATGTTGTGTATTAGCATCAACTAAAGCAGCTGCTGTTGAATGATCTGTCCCCTCTCCTCCTCCACCACCTTGAATACAAGGACGTCGAAAAGAACGTTTATCACCTCTTCCACTAACTAAATGAAGTAAAGAAGATGGGGAAGGTGTTGTTGTTGTTGTTGAAGTTGAAGAATGATGTTGGGAAGAAGAATGACCGCTACCACTATTTCTTTGACGGACAGATTCATGGCCACCACCACTTCCCTCGTTATTTGGACGTTCCTAATTTTTACTGATATTTTTTGTTGTGAGATAGACAAGAAAAAAAATATAGAGAAAGATTAAAAAACGAGAACGTTGAAAAATGTTTAAAAATGGATATGAAAGGAACTAGAATGAAGGAAAGCTATTTCAAAAAATAAAAATAAAAGAAAATAAAAAAGGTTAATTTTGCGTGGTTAGATAAGGCTTAAAAAATAGACCAAAAAATATTTTTAATCTAGTAGCATAAAAACACTCCCAAACCCTCTCAAAAAATTTAAAAAAAATTTATAAAAATTAAAAAACCTGTACTCTCCTGTTAAGCCCCAACGGCTGTTTTAATTTACTAATAATTCCAGGAGGTTGTTGTTGTTGATTACTCGTCGTTGTAGCAACAATATTACGTGCTGTTGACTGTCCACTTGCACACTCTTCAGCTTTTTCAACTTCAAAAAATTTTTTCAAAATTAATTTTAAAAACTTTCATTTCAAAAATAAACCGCTAGTTTCCTTAGAAGTTTGTTGTAGTTGATTTTCTATTAAAGCAACAGTAGAATTATGCCTAGAAGGGACATTTGAAAGAGAAGAACGATGTTGTTGTTGTCCACCACCTCCAAGATTTAATAAATCAAAAGTATTAGAAAGTGAAGCACTTGAGACAGTTGGTCCCAATTTAGATTTTTGATGTTGTTTTTGTTGGTTATTGAGTTTTTCGTCCTCAAAATGTGATCTTTCTGAGGCTGAAAAAATAAAAAAAAATAAAAAAAATTTTTTTAATAACGGAAAGTTAATGGAAAAATTTTTTTATAAATGAAGGGAAATAGAGAAAATTGAGACACAAAAAAAAAGAAAGACAGAATAAAATCGGGAAATTAAAAAAAAATTAAAAAAAACATTCCAAGACATAGTCAAACAAAATTTTTAAAATGGTTTTAAAGGAAAAGACAGAGAAGGGGTAATTACTATAAAAAAACGACAGAAGATTGGGAGAAAGGATTAAAGAAAAATTTAAAAGAGAGGTGTTAGTCAATAAATCAAGAAAAATTATTTTTACAGAAAAAAAAAATAAAAATCCTAAAAGGGAAAAACAACAACAAATAATTAAAACAATCACAAAAATTTCAAAAGACAGAAGAGGGGAAAAAAAGAAGAAAAACTTTTTTTCTCAATTTTTTTAACAAGCCTCCTCTAGAAGAAGGTCGATCAGACGATCCAATAATTGTAGAAGCCGGTCTCAAATCTCCTTTAAGCCTTGCCAATGTAAGTGCTTGATAAAGTTTAGCACCCAAACCATCAGGTCTTTTAGACAACAAAAAATCTGTTAAGGAATGACGAGGTGATGAACTTCCACTGGCACAATGAAGATTGGCAGAAGAACTAAGAGAAAACAAAACTTCAAAAAAATTCAAAAAAATACCGAGATGTTCCAATAAACGGACTTAAACGCCCTGAACTTGTTCTTCGATGACGAGGGTCGTTGATATTATTTATTGAAGAACAATTACTATTGTTGTTGTTATTTGAAATTTCATCAACCAAAATAGATGCCAAAAGTGCTGATCCTTTTTTTGTATTATTTTTAATAATGAAAGAGGAGAAAAAAGAGAAAATATAAAAGTTTAGATCCCTCGAGAAAATGAAGAATAATGAAGAGAAAAAATATTTAAATAAAAATGAAGAGAGAGGTTTGCGAAAGAGATTAAAATATATAAATAATTTTTAAATAAAAAATAGAGATCGGTCTGGATCCAGGCCTTGCTTTTCCTGGATTCAGCGACAAGGACAAGAAATTTTTCAGTGTCCTTTGATTTTTCTTTGTCCTTAATTATTCCTTAACACAAGGTCATGAATCAGGTCAAGGTTCTCAGCTAAATTCAGAAATCAAAGTCAGTTTTTAAAAGAATTTCTGATCTCTATACAAAAATATTAAGTAAAAAACTAACGTGGAGAAAGAACCTGTCCACCACCATTATCATCAATATTTGTTGTTGCTGTTGTTGTAGTTGTTTCAGCTTCACTGCCAACATTTCCTTTTTGTTCAATTGCAGATTCTGATTGTTCATCTTCTTCATCTAATAAACGTCCTTCTCTTCTAAATTGTTCCATTTGACGTTGTTCATCTTCTGGCTTCAATCTTTTATTTTTAATCAAAATTTTTCTTTTTAATTGGCTTGGGGAAGGTAAGGGGATGCCTGGTTCCAACTTTAAAAATTAAAAAAATTTCAAAAAAATTTCTCCAAAAAATTTTCTTTTCCAAAAAAAACCTCGTGTCCTTTAATTGGCCCAGTAAGCAGCATTTCATCAAAAATTTCCAAACAATATTTTGCCATTTTTAATTGATTAGATTTTGAGCAGTGATTTTCAAATGAAAGAATTACTGGCCATTCAGAACGCAAAAATGCTGTTTCTTTTATTTGTACAAGCACATCTTTGAAAAAAACGTCTGTACACATTGCTTTTCCTTTAAAATTTCAAAAAAATTTAAAAAAAAAATTCGAAAAAAAACCATGAGTTATTATAGGTTCCCCTTTATTTTCTCCAGTTCCATCCCAACAATCTAGTTCGATACATCTACACCCAGACAATAAAACTTGACGGTAAATTTCTGTTGAACTTTTGCCTCCATATTGACGTCCAGTTAAATAAGTATTGTGAGAACTATAAAAAATATTTAAGGAAATTTTTTTAGTTTTTAAGATTCCTACAAGTCTGCAATATTTTATTCGCAAGTAAATTTTAAAAAGGAATTTTAGAGGAGCACAAAAATTTTTGAATTACAAGGGTTTTCAATATTTTCGATGGGCCGGTTACGGGGTTCATATCGAAAAACGAAAGGGTTTCAGGTGACCCGTTCCATTCCTGTCACGAAAATAAATTAATCTTCAACCAAATTTAATATAAGAAAAAATCCCTTTTGAGAAAAAATACTCTTACGGAAAATTTTGGTCAGGTGGGATCAAATGTCCCACTCTTAAATAATTTAAAAAATAAATAAAATTATAAACCTATTAATAAAATAATGACACAAAGGTTGATCCATATCTTGATGTCGCTCAGTTCTATCCAGAAAAACTGGAGAATTTTCTTCTGACAGTAAAAAACGCAGAAAACCATCACCAGACATTTTACCTAAAAATAAAATTTTTAAAAATTATAAAAAAAATTTTCCACAGAAAAACCTTGTGTAATATAAGATTCATCAGTTTCGTATTTTGCAATGAGCGAGTTAACTCTATCAACATCAAAATTTGGGAAAAGGATTTCATTAAGACGTGGATCTCGTTGCTCATCGTTTAAAAACTTGAAAAGAAAAAATTCTCAAAAAATCAAACAGAAACTAACCATCATAAGCTTTTCCCTTGTCAAATATTCTTTTTGACCAGACCTAAAAATTAAAAAATTTGGAAATAATTATAAAAAAAAACCGTACAATTTAACAAAAAGTTCTTGAATATCTGTCCGTGGGCTAATTTTGTGGTAGAGACGAAGAAATTTGTCAAAAGTGAAAAGAACGACATCCAGGTCCTCACGCTCCTTAAAAAATTGACAAAAATTCAAAAATTAATTAGAAAATCTAAAAAAAAATTTTCCTTCCTTAAAAATAACAAAAACCATGTTACAAACCACAGCAAAATTAACCAAAAAAAAACCACAAAAAACAACAACTAACCTTTCCTCCTTGTTTAACACGCCTAGCAAAGGAAATTTTTTCTCTTTCTACAGAAGTCCCATATTGATAAAAACTTGAAATTTTACGTGCCAAAAATCCTTTTTTGTGTCGATAGAACTTGTTGTTGTTGTTATTGTTGCTTTTTCCATTGAATTCAACCAAATTTCTTTCCTTGTGTAGCAACGGACATTTATTCTTCCTAGAGTTGGAACACATTGGAGAGTCCGTAGAGCATAAAGAATTTTTTTCAAGTGAAGTTTGACAAAGGCTAGATGATGAAGATGAATTTGTTAAACCACAACAGAAAGGCCAAAACACAAAACAAAATTTATTATTAAAAAAACAGAAAAATTCCAAATAGTCCGCAAATTTTGTCCGCAAATTATAAAAAAATTCTGATTTCTGAAAAAAATAAATAGAGCAATAGGGTCATTTAATAGTAACAGTTTCCAGTTCGAATGAGTATATGTAACTGTGCGTGATTCGAGGATAAAAATTAGAATAGGCCATTCTGTGGTAGGGAGTTACTAGTAAAGATATGAAAATTTGCAAACTTTTGGAAGGATAATAAAATAACAAAACACTAAAAAACTCAAACAAAAAGACAAAAACAAAAAATAAATTTAAAAAATTTTCTCACCTTATCCCCAGAAAGTCCCAAATCAGCAAGGCACTTATGCACCATTTTTTCAGGTTTTCCACTAGCAAAAGTACGAACAACATTTCTTAAAGGAATACGTCCTCGCTCATTTGTTGATAAACAAAGATAGCGCCAACTTGAAAAATTTTTTTTCTCAATTAAAAATTTAATAAAAAAATTAAAACTGTTTTTGAAAGCATTGCATAGGACAGGCAAAACGAATTTTATAGGTCCTCAAAAATTCATTAATTGATTCTCGCCAAGTCTAAAAAAATTTAATTACACAAAATTTCAAAAAATAAAGTATAAAAACCTTTGCAATTTGTGAAGTGGCAGCAACAAAGTAGAGATTACTGACTATAACCTGTAGAAAATAGAAAAACTTTTGCGTTAAAAATTTTATATAAAAAGACCCACAAGCAGGCCCGTAGCCAGGGGGGGAAGGGGGGGGGGAATTCCCCCCCCCCCCCCAAATGGGGAAATGGAAAAATTTTGCGGGAGGGTTTGGGGGAGAAAAGTGAATTTTTTTGGCCTACGGCCTCTGAAATTCAAAAAATTTTCGCCTGCGGCGCTGAAAATAGAAGAAATCTGGCTTCTTGAGCTCCAAAATTCAAAAAATTTTCGCCTGCGGCGCTGAAAAAGTGAATTTTTTTGGCCTACGGCCTTCTAAAATTCTCAAAATTTTCGCCTGCGGCGCTGAAAATAAAATTTTTTGGCGCCTTCGGCGCCAAAAATTGGGCGCAAAAAAATTTTCCCCTCTTGTCCCCCCCCCCCCCCCGAAAAAAAATCCTGGCTACGGGCCTGCCCACAAGAATATAATAAAAATGAGGAAGAGATTGGGAAAATTGAAGAAAAAGTTAGGTCGGATTTCGGATTGAAAAAGTCAAGCCATGAGGTCTAGCCTCCGGTCCAACCATGAAAAATAAAAGGAAGCTACAACTTCGTCGCGCCTGCCCATTACAAAAATCGAAAAATAAAATTTCCTATTTAGAGGAATCCCGGCTTTATTAATATTTTTTGACATCAGTTCCCCCTCCCAAAAAAATTTTATTTTCATAAAATCCACAAAAAATAAAAAAAAAATACCAGATCCTGCCCATAAGTCAACCACACAATTCTAGAATCCAAAGGATCCAAATTTGCCGCATTTTGAGTTAATTTCGCGCGTTGCTCCAATTCTGCTACAATACGTAAGTCTTTAATGTTGCCACCTGTTGGTCTTGCCTCCCAGAGCTAAATTTTGCAAATAGAACTTAAAATTTTAATTTTTAATTTGTATGCAAAAAATCGGTAAACATTTGCGGACAAATAGACAAAAACATTCCAAAAAATTTTTTTTTCTAGTGCAACTTGTAAACGGTTAAATTTTCTTCTGTATGTGTAGAAAATAGCCCTGGACTTAAACCCGTCCAAATTCCCTAAGGAACGGTTTTGTCCGCAAATTCCGATTTGTCCGCAAATGTGCAACCTCATCAAATATTTTTTGACAATATTTTAATAAAAATAAAAATTAATTCCAATTAAAAAAACCTGTGCCAAATCCAACACCCCAGCTTCTTTTCCTCTAGCTTCCCAAACAAGAAAAAAACCATATTCATCAATTCGGAGAAGACAACCAAAATCTATGCTGCTGCTTTCCTAAAAAAATTTTCTTCAAAACTTCAAGAAATTTTCTTAAACCTCATCATATCTATCGAACAAATCTCCTCTAAGTAACACATCAGGAACTCCAATTTTATGTCTCCAGCTCCAATGATCTTTCTCTTTTAAATTCATTTTTGTGTTGTTAAATATACCCGTTTGTTGTTGTTGTTAAGAGATTTTTTAGAAATTAAAATAAAAATTTTTTGTTGTTGTTGTTGAAGAAATGAAGAAAATAAAAAGTTTTTTTAGAAATTTAAAAGGAAAAAGTGAAGAAACTAAAAAAAAGAATAAAAGAAAGACATAAAGGAAAAGGACATATTGGGGGATATTTCAATTAGAGGTGTCGGTGAAGGAAGGGATCACGTAAAATTGAAGTACAGCCTTTTGCGAGATCCCATCCCGCACGATTTTACCAACCTCTAATTTCAATATACAAACAGCTACTTTCTCCCACTAGACCTCTGCTAGGAAGGGACTCGAATCAGCCCTATTCACGACTTACGGCCACATTGGGTCTTTAATAGAGTATTGAAGAACGGTGTTTTTTGTTTCAAAATCAACATATATACACAAAAACGATTTTTATAACCCCGATATGTCCCCGTCCTTTATGTCTCTTCCTGCCAAAAAAAAAATAAATTTAAAATAAACTCTTAAAAGTTTGTTTAAAAAAATTTAAAAAAAAATCAATTTCCTCGAAAATGCGAACAAAACAAACAAGAAAAAAAAACATTTTTGAGGGAGATTGATGAAAGAAAATAAAATAAAAAAAATTGGCAACAAAGGAAAGCAAAAAGGAAGATTAAAAAAAAAGGACGAGAGTGTGGGGGAGAAAAAAAAAGAAAAAAAAGAAAATTGGTTTAAATTACTAGTGAAAAAAAAATATAAATTGCGTGCATATTTATTCTTTTTTTTTCTACATAATAAAATATTAAAAAATTTGAGGACCACAAAGTTTATTAAAAAATACTCGAGAAAAGTGAAGTAAAATATCCTTAAGAAAATATTATAAAAAATTGAATTCAAGATATTCTAATTTTCATTTTAAAAATACATATAAAAAAACAAAATAACAAAAATTTTCAGAAAAACACTCCTTAAAAAATAAAAAAATTTGCTAGACTCGAAAACGTTTTTCCCCCATCACTAACTACTAAAAAATATTGTTAAATAGTTTTTACATACTAACATTAAATATGCAGTTATAGATGAAAAAATATAAAGGTTGGAGTTAATCATTTTTTGGGAGGAAAAATAATAAATAAATAAAAAAAACCTCCAAAAGAACAAAATCGATAAAAGTAATAAAAATTTTTAAAATTGGACAAGAATTAAAAATTATTTTTTTCTAATAAACTTCCCAAATTTTTTTTGTTCTTTAAAAAGATACCTATATCCCATTTGAAAGTTTAATCTTCTCAAAAAAGGAAGTAAAAAAAGAATAAAATATATATATAAAAAAAATAATAATAAAATAACAAAAATACATCCATATTAGAAAAGAAAAAAATATAGAAATTTTTTGGGCCAGTTTTCTATGCTAACTAAGGAGAAAAAAAATTTTTCCTATGAGGTTAAATAGGAATGAAGAGCTCTACAGCTACAAACACACATAGACAAAAAAAATTCTCTCTCTCTAAAATTCACGCATTCTCAACGGTTATACGACACTTGGGGACGGACTTTTGCGGACCGACATTTGAGGATGGACATTTGAGGATTGCGGACTGACATTTGAGGACCGACATTTGAGGATCGAATTTGAGGATTGAGGATAGACATTTGGGGACCGACTTTTGAGGACCGACATTTGAGGATTGCCGTTTGAGTATAAGAATATCAGTATCTTAAAACAGAAATTATCACAAATTATGTACTACGGTGTTGTTGTTCCACAAGCAAGGGAAGTTAATTTGTCGGCGGGGGATGTTGTTTCAGCAACGGCTTGATTTTGTTTCGTCAATGGGGGAAGGTAATCTGCGTGTTGAAATAACCTCCCCCGTCGTTGGAACAACATCCCCCGTTGTTGAACAACATCCCCCGTCGTTTGAACAACATCCACCGTTGATGGAACAACTTCCCCCGTTGCTGGAACAACATCCCCCGTTGAAGGAACAACATCCCCCGCCGACAAATCAACTTCCACCGCTTGTGGAACAACTTCACCGTAGTACATAATTTGTGATAATTTCTGTTTTAAGATACTAATATTCTTATACTCAAACGGCAATCCTCAAATGTCGGTCCTCAAAAGTCGGTCCCCAAATGTCTATCCTCAATCCTCAAATTCGATCCTCAAATGTCGGTCCTCAAATGTCGGTCCTCAAATGTCAGTCCGCAATCCTCAAATGTCCATCCTCAAATGTCGGTCCGCAAAAGTCCGTCCCCAAGTGTCGCACCACGTTCTCAACCGCTTACTCAACATATATAAGCGTGGATATTAAACGAAAAGAAAATATATACAAAATATTGGCCATAAAAGGTTGAAGGGACAGAAAAACAAGGAAAAAAAGACGCGCGTTAAACAAAAATGCAATTACGCTTGAAGGCAAATTTTCGTGACGAGAAAGCGGCAAGCATTTTATAAAAATAAAAAAGAAAAAGCCTTTCTCTCACTCTAAAAAATGCTTGTCAATAAATATTCACAAAAAAAGGAAGGAAAACTAGAAGAAAATGACAAAAAATATAAATAAATGGACCTTGTTTGAAGAAAAAAAGAAAGGCGGCAATTTGTTTTTAGTTGTTTAAAAAATATATATGTAGTAGACATTGGCTGTCTCTCGATATTGAACGTGTAGTTATATTAAATTTACTAGTTTTTTTGCCTGAAAATTAGAAAAAAAAGTTTTAGAAACTTGAAGAAAACTAAAAAAAAAAAAAAAGAAAAAATTTAAGAAAAAAATTAAAAAAAATTTGTATGTCAAACGAAGTTGACATTTTGAAATTTTAAACATTATTCGACATTTTGATATTTAATTAAAAAATAATTTCAAAGTGTCAACTTACAAATACTCTAATTTATAAAATACCCAAAATTTGGTCAAATGAAATTTTATTTTGTAGTTGACACTTTGAAATTCAAAAAAGAAAAATACTTCAAAACATCAACTAAATGGAAAATGTCAACTAACCGAAAAACTATAAAGTAAAAAAAAGAAAAATAATTTGCGATTAATTCAACGCATTTTTTAAAGATTAAATGAATTAAAAAAAATTTTTTTTTTATTTTTATCCAGACATTCACATACATATACCTATTCATAATTTATATTAAAAATTTAAAACAGAAAAAAAAGATTAGAAAGAAAAATAATAGAATAATTTTAATTGTCAAAAATCATCACAACCTCTCTTTTATTTCAACTATTTATTACGCTTTCCACCTCCACCCCCCATTCCACCTAATCCTCCCATTCCTCCACCACCACCACCTACTTGTTTCATCCTGCAAAAAATTTTTTGTTAAACAAAATTTAAAAGGGATCAAATGTATGAGTCTCTTTTAATGACCAAAGTGCCTCTTTATTGGCCACTAGCCTCATCCAAAATTAGAGAAAAATATTTAGGAAGCCAAATTGATGTCCAAGCATCCTTTTTTATGCCTCCTAAATTTTTTTGATAGGTTCTGGATTTTTCTTTCCCATTATACACTCTCTATACCTCATTCCTCTCATGTTAATAAATAAATTAAAACCATAATACCTTCCCCCCAAAAATTAATCACATAAAAATTTTAAACAAACTAAATATAAACACATACATATTTTGTAAACCAGCTAATCCACCCATTTGTTGAAGAACTCTAGGATCCATTATTTTTGCCATTTGTTGATTTAATTTTGTCATTTGATTTGGATTTATATTTTTTGGATTCATTTCGTTTCCCTTTGAAATTAGAAAAAAATCAAAAAATTTTCAAAAAAAATTCCAAAAAAACCTTAAAAAGTCCTTTCATACTCCCCATTTTTTTAACCATATCAGCAAATTTTTTATATTGTGATAACAATTCTTTTACTTCATTTATATTTGTACCACTTCCTTTTGATACACGAATTAATCTGCTAGGTTCTTTTGTGAATAAATCATTAGCTTTTGGATGATCAAGTTCTTTAAAAAAATTGGGAAACTTTTTTTCTTTAGTTAAAAAAATAACAACTGGGTAGGAATGGACTGCTTGGAAACCCATCAAACTGCCTGCCCCCACCTTTCTTGTGGAACTCAAAACCCGTCAACTTGTAGGTCGTGAGTTCACCCAGCCATTGGAAATTTTTAGAAATGGACTGCTTGGAAAATCCATCCCACATCAAAACCCATCAACATTAAGCCCAGCTAAAAAATATTTGGTTTCCCATAAATCACTTAAAAAAGCGTCAACTTCGAATTCTTAAGAAATCAGGAAAGACGGCATCCCCTTCCCTATTAGCCCTCGAAAAATAAACAAAAAAAACCTCCATCCGCCATTGAATCCATTATTGTCATCAATTTTTTCAATCTTGCCATAGATTCTTGTTCATTGCCTTTTGAGAGAAAATCTGAACCAAATCCTGGGATCATACTCTAAAAATTAAAAAAAATTTTTTTAATAAAATTAAATTTAAAAAAACCATAATTTGACCAAACGGTCCCATTTTCATTATATTTTGAAATTGTTCATACATATCCCTCAGAGTGAATTGACCTAAACAAACAAAAAATTTCATTTGAAAAAGTGTAAATACTCGAGGAAAATAAAGGATCGGCAATAAAAAAGGAAAATTAATCTGACAACCTGTTGCCAATTTTTGGCCCTGCCCCCCAAATCGGCCCTACCCCCTCCCATAATCCTGTGGAACTCAAATAGCGAGGAGAGAAGAGACATTAGAAAAGTAACCAAAAAAATAATAAAACTCAAAACCTTGTTTAAGCCTCTTTATAAGTTCTTCATTATCCTCCAACCCCATTTCTGAAACTTTTTCCACAAGTCCTTGAATGTCTCCCATTCCTAACTTTAATTTAAAAAAATTTTTTTAATTAAAAAAAAATTCCAAACCAATTTTTGTAAAAAAGGTTTAACTTTAAAAAGTTCAAAATCATCTATATGCTCTCCAGTTCCAATAAAAATAATTGAAGAACGGGTTGTTGCGACACTAAAAAATTTTTTATTTAATTCCAAAATTTTTTTCTTCTCTTACGCTGAGAGAGCACCACCACCTTTTGCATGTCCATCCAATTTTGTAATTATAACAGATCCAATATCAACACAATTTTTGAATGCCCGAGCTTGAGCTTCACAAGCCTAAAAATGTGTTTTGATTTTTTAAAAATAAATTTTTTAACTAGAAATCGGCCTCCTGCATTTTAAAAAATGGAAGTGGAAGGGTCCAAAATAGAAAAATTCGCAGAAAACGAAATAATGTTCCTGTTCACGCAGAATTTTAGGGAAAAATTTTATAAAAAATCCCACAAAAACGATTTTGCCTACCTCTAATTTTAACTAAAAAAAAAAGAAAAAACCTGTCCGATTGATGCATCCATCACGAAAATAACATTATCAGGTTTCTAAAAAAAATTTTTTAATTAAAAAAAGGTTTTTAAAAAATTTATTTTTTTGGTTTAGTGGGAAAGTTATGTGTTTTCCTTCTTGGAGGTCGTGGGTTCGAACCCCGCCATTGGAATTTTTTAGTTTTAAATCTTTAGACAAAGAGAAAACCGAAGAAATAAAAAAAAATTTAATAAAATAAAACAAACTATAGCGTTTGAAACTTGTAACATTTCTTCAAATAAAGCCGCCTCTTGTTTATGCCTTCCAGAAGTATCGACTATAATTAATTCAAAACCATCACGTTTAAATTTTTCTACACCATTTGCTGCAATAATAACTGGGTCAATTTCTGAGTAACTAAAAAAAATTATTTAAATAAATTTAGAATTTATACTAATTTCAAGGGAATGCCTAAAAAGAAAAAAATTTTGGGAGGAGATTGATCCGAAAAAAAGGATTTGAAAAAACAAGGTTTACATTCAGATTAGGACTGTCAAGTGAGAAAAAGTCGGGGTTTTAGGTAAGTTTTCAAATTTTTCATTGAATCGGGTTGCGGGTAACTCGTGATATCTTTCGTTCAGATGCCAGAAGCTAAAGGCTTGCCATTCCTGGCACAAGTGTAATGTAAGAAATATCCCTCCTCCCAAAATCCAACCACTGACAAACCGTAAATTCAGTTTAAAAAAATAAAAGAAACAAACCTCCCATAAAAAGGTATCCTCGCTTTTGTAGCATTTTGTTTTAATTGGTCAAAAGCACCAGCACGAAAAGTATCAGCACAGACAAGACAAGTTTTCCAGCCTTTCTTTTGATAATAGTAGGCCATCTAAATAAATTTATATTTTTTAAAATTAATTTTAAACAGGAAACCTTCCAAACGGAAACGGAAAAATTACAAAAAAATTTTTCTTCGAATTTCACCTAACCAGAACTCACCAAGCTTTCCCATCTTAAAAACATTTCCCCGTAATTTTTCATTAAAACATTTAAATTTAACAACAAACCTTTGTACAAGTTGTAGTCTTTCCAGCACCTTGAAGTCCTACAAACATTATAACATTTGCCTTCCCTTTGACTGGTTGGTATGGAGCAACACCAGGATCAACTTTAAAAATTAAATTCTTCAAAAAATTAATTGAAAAATAAACCTAATTTCAATAATTCTTGGAAGACTGACCGCTGAATAAGACGTCTTTTATTTACACCACCAGCCATTTCTTCAAAATCTATGGCTTTCCTAAAAGTTTAAAAAGTTTTTAAAAAATTTTTAAGAAAAAATTAACAGACCTTACACTCTCCCGTAATTGTTTGACTAACCGAACATTTACATCTGACTCGATTAGAGCTGAACAAACTTCCTATAAATTTATCTTAAATTTTTAATTAGTCTGGAGTGGACAGGGATGGACTCGATACCCGGTGAAAACAACAAAACTTTTTCTGAACCCTGCCCATCCATGGTCTGGACTTCATGACTCAATTGCTATTTTTAATGTTAAAAAAACAAATCAAGAGCTAATCCTAGAGTAAAAAATTTCTGGACTTGGTTAGTTGATCTTGGCCGGTCAGTCAGTCCGCGTTAGAACCCTAAAAACGGCTAGATAAAGGGTCTGCATTCACAAACCACAGTGGTCATACAAATACCAACTAACGTTCTAAACTTTCAAAAAAGAAAAAATCCCCAAAAAATAATTTAAACAAACCTTTAACATTGCATTCAATTCCTCCTCATTTATAACCGTTGCTTGTCCAAGTTTCCCAATAGCATTTCTTATACGTCGACCCAAGTCGGCCAAAACCATTTTTTACTTGTCTTTTTAAAAATTTTTTAATTCTGAAAAAAATCTGTAGAAAATTTAAAAATTTTTTAGGAAATCAAACTTAATTATAAAAATATTTAAAGATGCTTATTAGACATCAAAAACAACAATAAGCAAAAATATAAAACTTTAATAAATACAAAAAATAAGTCAAATAGGTATCTTAAGAGTTGAACATGTTTATAGACAAAATAAAGAATTAAATTAGTTCTCAATTTTTTAGAACAGATTTAATTTTTAATTATTAAAATTAAAACGATTAAAATTAAACCTTCAATCATACACAACGTCTTCACATTCAATCAATCAATGATAAAACACAATAACAGTCACAGAGTTATGTAGCCAAGTTCCCCAGGACTTTTAATGTGTTTTATCATTGTTTGATTGAATATGAAGACGTTGTGGCTTGTTTAAGGTATAATTTTAAAAGGTATAACCCGTTAAAGTCAACTCTAAAGAAGAAAAGCAAAAAAAACAAACTAATTTTAAAAAACCTCCATTTTTAACGAATTTTCTTCCTCTTCTTTTCCTCCTCAAGTTTTGCAGTTGAACGAGAATAATAAATCATTTGAACAAAAATAATTCCATTCAAAATTGAAGCCAAAATAAATGGGGCCAAAATTAACCAATCTTTATTTGTTTCTTGAATACTTGTAAAAACTCTAGCACAACATCCAGCAAATTGCATAAAGACAGAAATTAAGGAAAGTTGTCCAGTTCCTTTTTGAGCAAAATTTGTCCAAATTTGAATAGCCTTGAAAAATTTTTTTTTTAATTTTAAAAAACAATAAGAGAGAAATTTTAAAATTTATGAATCTTATTTTTATTCTTATTTTCTTATTCCCCCTTCCATTCCTAAATGTTTAGACTTTCTCATGGGAGAAAAAGCAAGTCGAAATGTATAGACTGGATAAATATCCTCGTGAAAAAACTACACAAAATAGATTCCCTTTTAAGTTTCCGAAGGTAATGGAAAAAAAGGACACAGGGATGGGCCAATCGGAAGAAAATTTTGAAAACCCGATCCATTACAGATAGGAAAGAAATTTCAAAAGCCTCCATAAAGTCCAAAATTCCATATCTACTGTTCCGGAAAGAATTTTAATTCCAAATTCACATACAAAAAATTTACAAACCTTTGAAATAAAAGTAATTGGGAGTGTTGCTGTTTGAAAACCATTCAAAATTTTAATAGGCACAAAATGGTAAACAACAGCCAGCATACCAACAAAATAGAATAATCCAAAAAGAAAAGCATTGAAGGCACCAGAATTAGAATAATACAAAATTTGCATTATTATCAAAACTGTTTGTAGAGCAACAAAGAAGGAATCGCCCCACTGACTAAAAATTAAAAAAAATTTTTGCGGACAAAAAATAAAAATCCGCAAATTTTTTGCGGACAAAAAAATTTTAGCGGACGAATCCGCAACTTACCCAAAAATGAATTTCTTCTCATAACTATAGGCAGCAACAGCAGAACCTTTAAAAAACACATTAAAATTTACTCAAAAAATTTTAAAAACAAACATGAAACAAGTCCAAAAAGTTGAGAAGCCAACGAAATTCCTTCAGCAGATTTTGCTTGGTATATTTTCAAAATTTGGGGGACAAATAATAAACAAGAGCCAACAGTTATTCCAACACCAAGGAGACGACTTATTAAAAGAGGAAGACAATTACCTTTAAAAAATTAAAATCTAGAAAAAATACTAGTCCAAAAAATGGGTCCACCCCAAGTTTCCCTCTTAAAACAGTTAAAGTTAATCAAAATCTAAAAAAACCACCAAGGTAAATTTGCCTGCTTCCTCATAAAATGGATTAGACGTTGAAAGGAATGAAAGAAAAACATGTAAACTGAAGTGGATTTTCTGCGTGTTTAAATTCCAGTTCCCTAGTTTGACAAGCAGAAATGTTAACAAAGATGACTGGTTAATCATAAAAAACGAAAATATGAAGGACCGAATTCACGCAAAAAAAATTAAAAATAAAGAAAAAAAATAAAAAAAAACCTTCAAAAAAGTTAAAAGCCAAAAATTCATCAAAACATTTTCCAGGCAAAAAATAATCCAAAAAGTTTCTGACAAGTTTGTTTACCTCCACCCTCATTTTTAAAGCTAGAAAACATTTATAATAAAAAAAATAAATTTAAACAGATAAAATTAGCAATTTAAAATGCTTCCGAATAACAACAACAAACAAGATTTAAAATAACACTTTTTATGCAAAGAAAAACATAAATATATTTTGCGAGATCAAAAAAATTGAATATATTTGTCATTGTATTTTTAGGCAAATTTAATTATTTTTAATAATAGGGTACAATTGGTTAAATTTTATAAGATTCCTTTTTTTCCCTTCTGTCATAAAGTTTCACCTAAAAGCTAAGTCAGTTCTGATTAAAATTAACAATTCTTCTGGCACATCAACCAACTATTCTTCTCGTCAATAAAGGTGTCAAGCCGTTCAAATTCGTTAGATCCTTGTCGAAACCAAGTCAATGTCATTCATTCCTAGTGAAATGAATGACAAGGATTGACGATAAAGGCAAAAAGGATTCGACAACAGCGACATCAACTCTACGGGGTAAGAAAATTTTGAAAATTTATGAATTTTAGATTTATAAATTTATTTGCTCTTTTAGCATGATCAAGTCCACCGCCATATTCTGGATGTTTTGGGACTTCAAGTCGAAGAAGAAAAGGCTCGTAATGATTGTAAACAGGGAGATGTTGACAATGACGAAGAGGGCAAGGGGGAGGGCAAACGAGAAAATGATGTTAGCAAAGACGAAGGGAGAGAAAGGCAAAAAAGACGGCGTTGGAACGAAATTGGTGGAAGCTGAGGTTAGCCTGGAAAGTGCGGTTGGCTACGAAAACCCTTCCAATGTCAATTTGCCGAATTGAGTAGGAACATGAATTGTGTAGGAACCATATTAGGAATTATTATTGTTGTTTTTAAAAATTTTTTGGGGTTTTTCTAATTTTTGGATGCTTGTCTCTGAATTTTCAGTGAGAACAAACTCGTTTTTTTGAATTCAGAGGGAATTTTTTTTTTGAATTCTACTTCGTCAACTGGAGAAAACAGTGGACGGGTCCCGTCCACTGTGGAGTCTCGTCCACCCGTCCACAGTGGACGGGACCCGTCCACTGTTTTCTCCAGTTGACGAAGTAGAAAGAACGTAGGATGAACCACCATATTAGGAAATCAAGACAATTTTTTTCTGTATCAAGATTTTCCTTTATCTCGACATTGTCTCTATTCGTTTCCCTATCCTTCTGTATTTGTATTCTTCTGTATTCCCTATTCTTCTGTATTTCTAAGATTGAATTGGGGCAAAATATAAATTTGTTTGAATTGTGTATTGTTGAGTTTTAGAATTCAAAAAAACGAGTGAGTTCCCTCTGAATTCAAAAAAACGAGTTTGTTCTCACTGAAAATTCAGAGACAAGCATCCAAAAATTAGAAAAACCCCAAAAAATTTTTAAAAACAACAATAATAATTCCTAATATGGTTCCTACACAATTCATGTTCCTACTCAATTCGGCAAATCGACATTGGAAGGGTTTTCGTAGCCAACCGCACTTTCCAGGCTAACCTCAGCTTCCACCAATTTCGTTCCAACGCCGTCTTTTTTGCCTTTCTCTCCCTTTCCTTCGTCTTTGCTAACATCATTTTCTCGTTTGCCCTCCCCCTTGCCCTCTTCGTCATTGTCAACATCTCCCTGTTTACAATCATTACGAGCCTTTTCTTCTTCGACTTGAAGTCCCAAAACATCCAGAATATGGCGGTGGACTTGATCATGCTAAAAGAGCAAATAAATTTATAAATCTAAAATTCATAAATTTTCAAAATTTTCTTACCCCGTAGAGTTGATGTCGCTGTTGTCGAATCCTTTTTGCCTTTATCGTCAATCCTTGTCATTCATTTCACTAGGAATGAATGACATTGACTTGGTTTCGACAAGGATCTAACGAATTTGAACGGCTTGACACCTTTATTGACGAGAAGAATAGTTGGTTGATGTGCCAGAAGAATTGTTAATTTTAATCAGAACTGACTTAGCTTTTATGTGAAAAATAATTTAGGTACTTTATTGAATTTATTGCCTATATTTAATAAAATATATCATCAAATAAATATTTTAATTAAATTATTACGGAGTTTAATTTTCCTTAGAAGCTGAAAGTCAATTCTAACATTCATTAAGACAATTAGGGAAACCCCAGAATTTAATAAAAAGGAATCAACGAGATTTACCCTAACGAGATTTACCCAAATATAACCAATTGCAAAGGCACACATAAACAAAATATATAAGGTCAAATTCTCTTACAATAACATATTTTTTCTATATTATAATACTTTGGGCACATTTTAATCAAAATTTACTGATTTTGAGAAAGTGTACGCTCTCGCTCCGGTTTGCGCTTCTGCGGCTCTTCAGCATCCCCACGTGGTGGAATAACAATATGCGGCTTGACAGTTGATCCAGTTCGAGCAGAACTTTCTTTGTGAGCTTCAAAACGAATTGTCTCGCTATCAGGAAGACCAAGCTTGGCTTTGAGAATGTAACCTTAAAAATTAAAAATAAAGTTTTTAAAAGGAAAATTTTAATGAAAAGACCCCGGATCAATCCTAGATTCAGTAGACAAGCCCGAAAAGAAAAGTTAATTACAAATTGTAAATAAAAAAGGCCAAGAATATCAGTCAAGAAAAACCTTTTTACAATTTATTGTAGGGGTCATAGGGGTTCGAGTCTACTTGAGAGAACTGCTTTTTTTAATTTCGTTGAAAAGCCGAATTAGAACCTTTGACAAATTAAACTGTTCAATTTACCCCAAACAGTTTAAAAAAGCTTAATTTTTAATTTATTTGGGGGTCATGGGTTCGAGTCCGCTCAAGGAAATGATTTTTTAGATTCCTTAAAAATCAGAATTAAGCCCCTTTATACTATTCAGACTTCCCAATTTTCCCCCAAAAAATTAACAAAAATAATACCAATACGAATATTAACATCGTCAAGATTAGAATCTCTAGTCCACAAAGCAACTTTATCACCCTTTTGACGAACATTAACAACAACGCCGCAAATATAGGTTCCCAATTCCTCGAATTGTTCTCCAATAACAGCCATCATTACTTCCATCCAATATTTGTCCAATTTGTATTGGCGGCTTTGTTTGTCAACCTTTTAAAGTGGGAAAAGTAAAAAGACTCAAAAATCTTTAAAAAAAACCTGTACAAGCCAACGACCACCGTTAATATTGTTTGGATCTTCCCACATTGGCTTAATTCCTTCTTTGAAGAGATAATAGTCACTAGACCATCCAAGACCGGTAGCAGGTTGAATGTGGTTGTAAAGACTTGAAAAGGAAAAAAATACTGTGAATATTCTAATAGACGCCCCTGCCCTATCAGAAGCCCACTCAATGAGACCAATGGAAAATAAAAGCCCGGGGCGTCTATTAGAACATTTACAATATCAAACGAATAAAATAAAAAAAAACTCACGCCCAAAAATCCTCAACAGTGTCAAAAGCAGAAACTTGTTTAAGACATTTTTCCCAATCTTTAGAACGATCTCCTTTCAAATACCAAAGAGCCCAGCGATTTTGCAATGGATGGCGAACAGCAAATTCTGAAGGAATTTCAGGTTCTTGTTGTCCCATTTTTTATTTGGTAGAGAGGTTTTTAAAAGAATATTTAAATAAATTTGAATATATCTAAAGGTTAATAGGAAAATGAATTTATAAAAGTAAATAGAAGAACGAAAGTTAGGGACCAGAAAGTTTCGTTTTAGACCACACAGTGGCTTAAAATGACATAAAACAAAAGTTCAAGTGCGTATACCACTGCCAACTACTATTTTTGTTTAGGAAATCCCTTTAAAATCAAAAAACGATTAATCCCCCCCAAGCCGGAAAACAATGCGGAAATTTTTAACAAATACCCAACAAATCGAAAAAAGTCTTTAAATAGTAAGATTTTTTACTCTCCTTCTCTGCATGCACTATTTTTAGCAATGAATATTTTGCAACGAAATGTCATTCTGGTAAAATTTAATTAACCAAACTTTTAGTTTGCCAAAAACAACTATTAGAGTCTAGAAGAGAGATAGGCGAAAATTTTTCTTTAGCTTAGCGTTTCGGCAAAAAATATTTCAGTTTCGCCTTCGTTTTGTTAGTTTATTAGCGTGCGGCTTTAGTCTGTACCTGCCAAACATATAAAAATTGATAAAAAAATATTTGATCAAAAAAAATATTTAAGGAAATACATATAGCAAGAAAGCAAATAAAAAATATGTGTTTTTTAAATACAACGTAGAAAAAACAAATAAAAAATGTGTTATATATTTTATTTTATTTTAATATTAAAATTAAACATTTGTTTTTGTTAGAGAACAATCACTTCGTCTTTGGAACGCCCGTAAGGAAGAGGCATGTCGAAAATTATTGGATCATATTCTGTCCGTAACTAGAAGAAAGAAAATTTTTTTTTGAAATTTTAAGTAGAATAGGCATTTAAAAATTAATAAAAAAATTCTTAAAAAATTAATAAAAATTAACAAAAAAATTTTTTTTTAATTTTTTTAACCTTATGATCGCACGTTGATGCATTGATAAATGTCGTTACTCCTTTAAAAATAAATTTTTTGGGGAAAATAATTTTTTTGTAATATTGAAAAGATAAATTAATTTTTTTAAAAAGTAATTTCAAGTTTTAAAAAAAAATTAATTTTTAATTTATTCACCATTTGTTGTGCAACCGTGTTGTTGATGAATGTGCCCAAAAACATGATACCTTTGAAAATAATTTTTAAAAACTTTAAAAAAATTAAAAAAAAACTCACTTTGGCTTAACGCGGTATTCTACTGTATTTAACAACTCTAAAAAATTCCAAAATATTTTATAAAATTAGAATTTAAAAATAAATACCGGCACATCCAGCTAACATCCCACCAAGCTAATTAATTAATAATTACAATTATTAAATGAACAATTTAAATTTTTAAACAACTCACTTTTGTCCAAGCATTAAAATCACCGTGACCTACAAATTAAATTAATAATTTGTAAAATGTTTGTAAAATCATTAAACATGTTTTACACATGTTTTACAAATTAAGCATGTTTTACAAAATAAAATTCCGCCTAATTTACAAATTGTAAAATATACGTCAATAATTCCGCCTGTTTTACAACGCATGTTTTTACAACCCTAAAACTCACTTATGAATATATTTTACAAAAGACCTTCCGGAAACATTTTCCGGAAAAAAATTAAAATTATTACAAATTGGGCACTATCCGCATAAAGGTCGGTAATCGTTTTTTTCATTACTTTTTTCCATTACTTTTTTCCTTCCTTAATTATAAATAATGGTCAGTCTTTTCTTCCTCGTTCAATTCCACTCTTTTTACCTGTGGCATATTCAAATGAGGACAGACAAAAACACACACACGGATAGACAAAACACGAGTGTTTTCTGTTCGTGTCCGTTCGTGCTTGTCTGGTGTTTTGTCTGTCCGAGTTCGTCCGTCTTTCGTCCGGCGTGTACTTTTCTGTCCTCTCATTTGATTATGCCACAGGCAAATTTATTGGAGTTTAACAAGGAGGAAAATGCTGACCATTCTGTCATTTCAAGGAAGGAAAAAAGTAATGAAAAAAAACGATTACCGACCTTTTTGCGGATAGTGCCACAAATTGTATATAAATTCCGCCTGTTTTACAATTTAAATATTATTCCCCGACTAATTCCTTAATTAAATATTATTTCCGGAAAAACTCATTTTAATTATTTTTTAAATAAATTACCTAACGGTGGAGTGTGAGTAATTAGAACATCTGTTTTGTTGGGAATTTGATTCCATTTTTGTAATAATGCCTGACCCCTTTGCCTGTAAAATGAATAACCAGGCATTGGATGCCAAGGAGCCCCGTAGATTTTAATGCCATAAACCTTTAAAAAATAAAATTAATAATTCTGATTATTTTACAAATTGTAAATTTTGAAAAATAAAACATGTTTTACAAAAGAATGATTTTTTGGTTGTTTCCGGAAATAGAAAAAACCTTGTTTTGTTTTCCTGTTGATATTACAATTTGTAAAACAACTTTCCGGAAGAGATCAAATTAATTTTACAAATTGTAAAATATTTTCCGGAAGGAAAAATTTCGTCTGTTTTACAAAAAAGTAACTTTTATTGTTTTCCGGAAAACAATAGACTTTATTACAAATTTTAAAAGTTTTTTCAACCTCAATCATACGATCACAAAGGTAGATACAATTTGTAAGCAACTCATAAGCCTTTCCAATACCCAACATTGAAAGTCCCGCTAACTGTCTATCGCTCATTTCCTCCCCATCTTCAAATCCCAATTCGTGATTTCCAGCAATAACAATTTTTACTTTATGGGGTAATTTGCCTTTAAAAATATTTTTTTTTATTTAAAAAAATTAAAAATTAAAACTACCAATTTGTTGATTAAATTTAATTACAGCGCTAACATCCCCTAAAAATAATTAAATATTAAAATTAATTTTAATACCAACCAGCTTCAGTAAAATCACCGGCATGAATTAGAACGTCCCTAAAATATTTATTTTTAATATTTTATTCATTTAAATTACCCATCCGGAATTAAATCCAAAACTTCATCCATCTTTTCGTGGGTGTCTGAAATACATACAAATCTGACCTAAAAATTAAATTAAAAAAATAAAAATTAATAACAAACTTTGTCTGGGTGGATAGGCGTATCCAATCTGTTAATTTTAAATAATTAAAAAAATTTAATTAATTAATCCACTTACCGAAGCACTTTTGCAGGCTCACAAGTTCGCCCCTAAAATTTAAATACTGTTTTTACAAATTGTAAAACACCTTCCGGAAAAAGAATTAATTTAGAAATATTTTCCGGAAAGAATAAAATTAATTTTACAATTTGTAAAATATTTTCCGGAAAAAACAAAATTAATATAACAAATTCTAGAATATTTTCCGGAAAGAATAAAATTAATTTTACAATTTGTAAAATAGTTTCCGGAAGGAATAAAATTAATTTTACAATTTGTAAAATAGTTTCCGGAAAAAACAAAATTAATATAACAAATTCTAGAATATTTTCCGGAAGCAACATAATTTCCGGAAAGGATAAAAATAAATTACAATTTGTAAAATAGTTTCCGGAAAGAATAAAATTAATTTTACAATTTGTAAAAAACTTTCCGGAAAAAACAAAATTAATATAACAAATTCTAGAATATTTTCCGGAAGCAACAGAATTTCCGGAAAGGATAAAAATAAATTACAATTTGTAAAATAGTTTCCGGAAAGAATAAAATTAATTTTACAATTTGTAAAAAACTTTCCGGAAGAATTGTAAAATAATTCTACCTGTCTCAAATATTTCTTCCAAAGCTCAACAGGTCTGTGTGACATTCTATTAAAAATTTTTTTAAAAAATATTTTAAAAAATTTAATTCACGGATCTGCGCGAATAATTCCATTTTCAAAAGCCATTTTATTCTCTTTCAATTGTTAAGTATTTCTTTAAATTTTTATCAGAATATTTTCGAACACTTGTTTGTTGTTTCCTTTGCTAGAAGAAAGTTGATAATTTTAATAGTTATTTATTTTATTTACAATTAGGTTGATATTATTAATATTAAGATTACAATCTAGAAAATTCTGATTATATTAATTTATTCTGGTTTGTAATCTAAATTACAAATTCTGATTTCTGAATATTACAAATTCTGATTTTTTAAAATTACAAATTCTGATAATATTCTGATTTTTAAATTACAACTATTTAATTCTGATTATATTTAATTTAATAACAGACTTGAGTAGAAAAATAAAAGAAAATATGTGAAGGAAATAACAATCCCCCCTTTAATAACAACCTTGTGTGTTTGGCCGTGATCTCAACACAAAGTTTGCAATCTTTTGCTTATGGTCTTTAAAATGTTATTTAATAGACTTTTTAAAAATGTGTGAATAATATGTGTAAATGTGTAAATGAAAAATGTGTTTTTATTTTTTTATTGTATAGGAAAAATCGAGACGATGATTGAAGAGAAGGAGGGGGTTTAATACAGTTTAATGAATAATAAAAAATATTATGAAATTTAATTTAAGTGAAAAAAACTAGTAACTAACTAGCAGAAAATAAAAATAAAAAATACAATAATTTAATATCTGTATATTAAAATAAAAATCAGAATAAAAATCAGAATATTTAACAACTAGAATTACAACAAGTTTATTACAAATTCACCTTGTAAACTTGAGTGTGTAAAAATTAAAACTTGAATTATTAAAATATTAAAACTTGAAACTTGATATTTGTAATTATTAAAACTTGAAGTACAAAACTTAAGTTTACAACTATATTTCAAGTTTTAAAGTTCATGTTTCAAAATTCAAATTTATAAACTTGAATTAATTTCAAGTTTATAATTTCAAGTTTACACTTGAGTTTTGTAAAAATTAAAACTTGAGATTGTAATTTATATTTAAATTTAACAGAATAAAATCAGAATTTTTTTAAATCAGAATTTATATTAACAGAATAAAATCAGAATACTGTAAAAAGTTGCCTATATTTTTATTCTTCTGTAATTTCGATTTAAAAGAGTAAATGAACGGAAGTGTCGATTAATGAGTGAAAAGAGGTAAATGAGTGAATGAGTGAATAATGAGTTTTTAAGAAATAAAATATAGAGAATTGTTTGCGCCAAATTTTATATAAATATTCTGATAACCATCTAAAGTATTTCTTCGGTCAGACAAAACCTTGGGGAGGAGGAGAAGGCCGAGATGGTGAATAATGTATAAAAATGAGTTTTTGGGAAGAGAAAAAAATAAATGTAAAAATATTTGGGTATTTTAATAAATAAATTGATTTATTAAAAATGAAGACAAAATATTTCAAGTTTGTGAAAAAAATTTATTAGAAAAAATTTATTTAAAAAATTGCTGGCCAGAATACAAAAATGGATAAAAATGAGTGTCAAAAATGGATTTAAAAAATTTTTTTTATTCAAAAAAATTTTTTTTATTTTCTAAATGGGATAGAATGAAATTAGACAGAAAAATGATTTTTTAAAAATTATTTCTAAAAATTATAAAAATAAGTTCAGCCTATTCTGTAATAAATATCCTGGCACCGAACACAGCAACAAAAATGTTTAAGTGTGCTTCTTTTATTTATCCTCCGACCTTGACACTTTTTCTACCTTATAACCAAATATTTATATTAATCTACTCCTTGTGTTCATTCACTCAGTTTATTGGTTGAATGAATTTTTATAATATTTTGAAAGAACTTTATTGAATTTACAAAATTGTTGTGTGTTTATAGGTCAATTTAAAAAATATGGGGGAAAAATTGTGGAGGGAAAAATTGTGGGGGAAAATGTGGGGGAAAAAGTGGGGGAAAATGTGGAGGAAAAAAAGTGGGGGAAAATGAACAGAAGAAAAATAAAATAAAAATCAGAATAAAATCAGATAAAATAAAATAAACTTGAAAAAAGGAGAAAATTAAATGAACAGAAAAAAAGAAAAAAATTGTAAAGTTGTGTTTGTCAGAAGACAAGGATGATTTTAGCTAATTTGTAAAAAAATTCCTTTTACTAAATAATAGAAAATGATTTTTAGAAGAAGATTACATAAATGTATAATTGTAAAAAAATTTGGTGGGAAAGGCTGAATTAAAAAATAAACTTGAAAGAGAAATATAAAAGAAAAATATATTAAAATTACAATTTGTAAATTGGATTTGTAAAAAACTTTTTCTGATTTGTAATTATTAGTAAAAATTCTGATTTCTATAAATTCTGATTTGTATTTACAATCTTAAAATTCTGATTTTTAATTACAAGTCAAAAATTCTGATTTGTAAAAGCTTTCTGGTTTGTATTTAAAATCTTAAAATTCTGATTTTTAATAAATTCTGATTTGTAATTACAATTTTAAAAATTCTGAAATAATTCCGGAACAACAATTTCCGGAAACCTTACAAACCAGAATTTTTAAATTGTAATTACAACTAATTTTAATTAATTTTTCCGGAGGTTGTCTTTCCGGAATTAAACCTTATAAACATTCTAAATACTTGTACTTAAATTTACAATTAAAGTGTCGCGAATCATGATAAAAAGCATAGCAAAATAAATTGATTGTTAATATATCTTTGAATGGATTCTTTTTTTTTACAAATTTTCTCTTTCGTTCTTTATCCTTAATATTTATCCCACATTCCTTTTATTCTTTATTCCTTCCGCCCTTAACTAGCTTTTAAAGAAAAAACCCCCCAAAGAGAGAGATAAATGATAAAAGTTAAATGCCCGTAAAAAAGTGAAAAGCACTCAGCATCCCTCCCAAAAGCAACAAACAAAAGAAGGAGGAATTGCGGCGTACTAGCGGTTTTGTTTTATCTATAAATTAGCTATTAATTAAGATAAAGCATTAGAGTAAATAAAAACAAGTAGAAAAGAGTGATAGAGAACAGAAAAATATTTTTGTTGTTGATCAGAATCGATGATCGCGCGAGGATCTATGTTTTGTAGAAGAAGTTAGTGGTGGTATGAACAAGTTGTGTTTATTTTTAATATATAAAGTTAGAGAATAAGGTTTTAGTAAAATGTTTTTCCGGAAGAAGTTTTCCGGAAAATGTAAATTAGAGTATAATATTTTCCGGAAGGTCGTAAACTTGGAAAAAAGTTTCCGGAGACCTATAAAATAAATAAAAATTTCCGGAACAGATTTTCGGAAAATTGTAAACTAGAGAACGAAAAAGAACAAATAAGTAAACCTTAAAGTGTTGATCTTTTGAGATTATTTTAATCAAATCAAAAGACTAGAAAAAAGAATATTTAAAAATCAAAAGTAAAAATAAACAAAAAAATATTTCAAGTTTACTGGGAATGCATATAAATGTTGGGCAATTTTTGGACTTGAGCGCTAGAAAAATAATTACACGTAACGAGAAAAAAATGATTAAAGGGGGAGAAAAAGTAGTAATGTGTTGATGTTCAAATAACAATTTTTTCTTTTTACAAAAATTTTTTGCCTTGTTGTTGTTGTTGTAATGTTGTTAATTTATGGGAATTATATTTTTATTAATCATACAAAAATTAATTGATTTTTTTGGTTGGTTGAAAATGATTTGTAATTATGGTGGTATAAATAATTAAATATATATTATAGGTGGGGAAGAATTCCGGAAAGTTTTTTTTCAGGAAAGTAAGAAAGAAAAAAAATTCCGGAACGGAAGAAGAATAATAAAAAAATCCGGAAAGTTGTATATGCATAAATACAACCGGAATATACACTTAAATAAAAGCAATTCCGGAAAGTTTTATAGGTATCCGGAAAGTAAGAAAGAAAAAAAATTCCGGAAAGGAAGAAGAATAATAAAAAAATCCGGATAGTTGTATATGCATAAATACAACCGGAATATATACAATTCCGGAATGATATAAATATATAAAAGCAAATAGAGAAAATTCCGGATAACAAAAGAACTTAAAAAATTCCGGAAAGTTGGTGAGTATAATAGAAAAATATGCAAGATTCCGGAAAGGGAATAATATGATACAATACGCTTGAGAATGTTAGAGAAAAATACAAAAAATAATTTAAATTTTGAAATACAATTTTAACAAAAACTTGCACTTTAAAAATTGCACTTTAAATTTACATCAGCATATATCCGGCAGTTTTAATGATAGGCGTTATTCGCTTCCCCTTCCATTAAATAAATTTTCTTTATTTTTAAATTTTATTTTTGGCTGTCAATTGTTTAATTTTTAATTTTAAAAATTATCCCATGCCTTCTAAATATTTTTATGAGTTTCTTCTTGTATTAATCCTCTCCCTTTTTTGCCTCCAACCATCACTATGCCAAGAGGACTACTCTGGAGCAGTATCTCTCAAGCTTGTTTATAATGGAAATGAAGTGGATACTAGTGGAATTAAGCAATTATTCAGTGACGGAAAAGACGATTTTAAATTAATATCAACTGTACCCTCAGTCATTAAAAATCAAATTCCAAATGATTTAAAATCTGCAATGGAAACCGAAACCCTTGGAGATTTAAAAAAGGAAATTTTACCAATAAAGGAGTCGAAAACCTTAAATGAAACAAAAGAAAAATGGGAAAAAGAGGCCCCTAAAACAAAAGAAGTAGTTAATAAAACAATTAATTGGGTTTATTCAAAAATGGAAAAAATAAAAAATTCTTTGGATAACCAAGACAAAGATTTTGTTGAACAAGTAAAATTAAAATTTAAATAAAATTAAAAACTTTTACAATTGTAATTTTAGTTAATAAATAAACTTGACAACACATTTAACAAGGTAAAGGAACAAACAAAACAAAATTATCAAAACTTGGAGTCTACGGACAAACAAAACTTGAATGCAACATTTTTTGGTGTTTTTGAAAGTTTGTAAATATATTACAATTGGGTATTTACAATTGTGTTTTTACAAAACAAGTTTATGAGTTTTTCCGGATTCAAATTACAATTCCGGAAAATAAATAGATATTTCCGGAAAGTAATAAATTTCCGGAAAATAAAATTAACATTTCCGGATTCTAATTATAATTACGGAAAAATAAATAAATTTTTCCGGAAAACCTACAATTCCGGAAAAGGATTATTAATTTTCCTGAAAAATAATTAATATTTCAGAGAAAAAAATTCCGGAAAACAAATAATTAGTGTTTCCGGAAAATAAATAAATAAATATATTATAATTGTAATTGTAAAAAGTTTTCCGGATTCTAATTTACAATTTATTTCCAAACATCTAAAACTTTTTTTGTATTTTTCTTTCTCCCTATTTTTAATTCATTATCTTTTTTTATTTTTTTTAGTCAGAATAAAAACTTTTTAAACATTTTATTTGATGTTTCAAGGTTCTCTCCTAATCATCATTTTTCCTTTAAATCAAATTTATCTTTTTTTTTCTTGACTATGTGCAATTACAACAGAGGTAAAATTGGAAGGCATCGCCTTTCCCTCTCTTTTTTTAAATTATTTAGCAATTCATTAATTCTTCATCTTTTCTCAATTCTTGGCCAGTCATTCCCCCGCCCTTCCCTCTACCTTCCTTCTTTTTAATTTTCACGCATTACCCCCTCCCCCCTTTTTTTCTAAAAATTTTGCAGAACATTAAAAACAATCTTTAATCTTTTATTTTAAAAATAAAAAGTAACCAAAATTTAAAATTAAAAATTAAAAAAAATTTTTAAATTTGTTTGGCACTCTGCCGCTACCCTAACTAATTTTACGCTTTAATTGCTTCATTTAATTAACCAATTAATTCAATCTTTATTTTTGATTTTATATCTTTTTTTTTTAAATTAATTTCCGTTGACCTTGAAGAATCTTTAAGAAGAACACACAAAACTTTTTTTTTGCAAAAAATTGCCGCCGAGAGTGATCAAAAAAGGAAAGGAGTCTTCAAGTGATCTTATGGATAAGTCTAAGTCCACCGACCTAATATACTATTTTCTCTACAAAAAAATAATAATAATTATTGCTTGAAAATTGCAAGTCTACTTTTACTCTACTTTATTTATTGTTGAATAAAAAAAGTAAATTAAATATACTGCGCGGATATTCCTGAATGAGGAAAGTAAAAAAAAAGTTGGTAATTGTTTGTTGAAATTATTGTTTCCTTATATTGTTGTTTCCTTATATGTTTCCTCAAAAAGATTAAAAATCAGAAATCAATAAAAACATTTCAGGTTTTTGTTTGTTTTGATGTTTGTTTTAATTAAAATGTTTTTACAAAACTTGTTTTTGTTTCCAAATTTGTTTTAATTAAATTCTGGTTTTGAATTTAAAATAAAGTTTGTTTTTATTTAATTCTGATTTTTAATTCTGGTTGTTGCTTATGAACTAAACATCTTGTGAACTAAACAATAAACATGTTTATTTGTTGGAATTAAACAATGTTTGTTTTATTTACATTATTTAATTCAACTTGTTTTTGTTTCCAAGTTTGTTTTAATTAAATTCTGGTTTATTTTAAATTCTGGTTTTTCTAAATTCTGGTTTTTTTCCAGACTTATGTTCACTTTGTTTTTGCTTTGTTTTTGTATTTTTCTTTGTCTATTCAATAAATAATAATTACTCTATTGTACTGTCTAAAAAGTGTCCTTGATTTACGTGTTTTTTCTTCCTTCCACGTGCTAATGACCTCCAATTTTAATATCTCTCCCTTCTCAAATCTACAGCAATTTCCGCACTTTTCATTCAAAAAACATCTAAAACTAAATAAATTATATTTAAAAGAACGTTTTTAGGTGCGATAACGCTGATCGCTTAAAATTAAATAACTTTTGAAATAATCAATCAAAAATTCTGAAATTTTTACTCATGTTAGATAAAACATTTTTTATGTCTATGAAAAATTTCAGAATTTTAGCTTCTCATTTGGCTATTTTATGTAAGTTAAAGTGAATCGTCCTCAACCACAAAAAAGCCTTTTCTATCATTTCTGATTTTTTTTCTGATTTTTTACAAAAATAATTAAAACAAAAAATTTTTTTCTTCTTTTTAGGGCATAGGTTTAAAGATTTTTAAGTTTTGAGCAAAGCAGAAACAAGAAGACTGTCATTCCTTTTTTTACAAAACTTTTTTTCCATCCCCTCCCCTTCTACTAATATATTCTCGACTGACCTCTTCCCCTTCTTTTATTCTTCTTCTTTTACCTACCTACAATTATAATACAACAAACTTCTTATTTAATTTGTGTTTTTATGTTCTTCATTAAAATTAATTGCAACTTGTTCGTTTGATTTTGTTTATTTAATCATTTCAACAAAACACAAACATTTTTATTACAACTGTTTTTATTAAAAAGCCATGTTTGCAACAATGTTTGAATTGTTTTTATTGTTTGTTGTGACAAAAGTAAGTTTGTTTATTGATGTTTGAGGTTTTATTATTCCAACTTAAAACATTTATTAAAACATTTTTTTAAATAAACTTTCCGGAAAACAATATTTTCAAACTTGTTTTTATTCAAGTTTATTAAGTATTCCAACTTTAAACCAAACAAGTTGTACCTATTATTTTAAAATAAACAAGTTGGGATAATAAAACTTTGAAATAAACAAGTTTATTATATGTTCAAGTTTATTATATGTATATTCCAACTTGTTTTTATTCAAGTTTATAAACTTAAAATTTTTATTTTCAAGTTTTGTAATGGCTCACTACTAGTCAGTTTCTTTTCTCCAGACGATCTCAGATATACTTTTGGTGTTAATTCAATAAGGGAAGGTAATTAAAATATTTAAATATTTAATTAGAAAAAATTTTTTCAGTTCCCACCCATCGTTTTACTTATCCCCAATTATTGAATAACGAATTATTAATTGAATTGGAAGAAGGAAATATTCAAAAAATACCTTTACAACCCATTACTAGTCAACTACTTGCAGATAGGTTAAATTAAAATTTTTTTATGTAAATTTTAAAAATAAATTTAGACTAACAATTGTAAGAAGGACTGCAACAGATGGAGGTGGGATTCTTCAAACTGCTACAAACCCGTTAAAGCATTTTGACGATTGTCATTTTCATTATAACTCAACAGATATGTTTCTGTCTGTTTCTAATTGTGAGGAAGGAGAATTGGTAATATTAGAACTTGAAACATTTATTAAAACATTTTTTAAAATAAACTTTCCGGAAAACAATATTTATTATTTTAATAGAGAGAACTTATATTTCCGGAAAACAGTATACAAAATGTGTTTTTAATTTATAATGTTTTCCGGAAATTTCCGGAAACATTTAATTTAAAATATATACTTTTCCGGAAAACATTATAACGAACATTCGGAAAATACAAAATACTATGTTTTTATTTAATAATATTTTCCGGAAACATTTTTTCCGGAAAACATGTAATTTAAAATGATATTTCCGTAAAACATTATATACATACTTTTTTCCGGAAATTCTAATTGTACTTTAATTTTTTTACAATTGTGAACTACTTTTAATTTGTACTTTTATTAATTCTTTTTCCTCTAGAAAGGAAGCATTCTTCGCAACGGCAGTCTTTGGGTAATTCACCCAATACCGCAAAGGCATAATGCAAGGATGCGGCGCTCAACAGATAATTTATTAACCCATGTAATTTATAAAAGGGATACTGTTGAAGCAAAAAAAGACGAAGAATTTTGTGGAATTGAAAATACAATTAGTAGTGATGAATTGCTGGATAGTGAGGCGGGGATTCACGAAGATGTTTTTGTTGTTGGTCAAAGAATGTCCCAAGAAAGTGAGTTGGTTGTTGAATTGGCTATTTTTGTGGATGAGGAGCTTTGGAGGCATTTTTCGTCTAGGCATGGATCTCTGGCTTGGCAGAAACTACAGCAATATGCACTGACTATGCTTAGCAATATTCAAGTGTGTTTTTAAATAATTTAATATTCTCTATTTCCGGAAAACACAAAAAGCACAAACTTGAATTTTAATTAATTAATATTTTCCGGAATGGGAATATCATTTGCTTCATTCCGGAAGCATTTTATTTAATTTAATATATTTCCTGAATTTATTTTTCCGGAAAATACAATTTGCTTTAATTTACAAATTTTTCCGGAAAAAAATATATTTTTGATTCTTTCCGGAAATACATATATTAATTATATATAGATTCTTCCGGAATAATTAATTTAATATTTTTTCAAGTTTCCGGAATTTACATATAATTAATAAAATTAATTTTCCGGAATAATAATAAAATTATTTTTTTAAAGATAATGTACAAACAACCAACAGCATTGCCAACTATAACATTCAAAATTGTTCGATATGAAGTTTTTCAAGCACAACCGGTAGAATTTAAAATTTCAAATTCAATTTACTCCTTTTTTATTTAAAATAAACTTTGATTTTTAAAAAATTAGTCTTTGAATTTTAATTAAAATATAAGGGGAAAATTCATCTGTGATGAAAAATTTTTTATTATTATTTCGTCACAAACAGGCTGATAAATAAATATAAAATAGATAATTAATGCGTTAACCCCTTCACGGAAATAATTTATATTTTTTTAAATTGATTTTTATTGATGAATTTGTACTTTTTTTTGATTTTTGCTTTCACAATATGACGTGAAATTTGCGAGGTTAAATTTAAAGACTGCGCGAAATTGTATTTTGCTTAACAACAATTTGTATTTTACGGAAAATACAAATTGTATTTTTCGGAAACATCGCTTACTACTTTTTTCTATAATATTATATTCCGGAAAACACAATTTTACAATTTGTAATTTTTTACAATTTGTAAAAACTTTCCGGAAATGCGATATATTTACGGAAAACATTACAATTCTCAAAGTTTAAATTGTAAAATGTTTTTATACTTTATAGAGTGCATTGGCTGCGTATTTACACGAGAATGGAAACGCGCAGAGATACTTGGATAGATTTTGCCGGTACCAACGGAGCTTGGGAGTGCAGGACTGGGATCATGCATTAATGCTTACAGGATATGACATTCACCGTGGTTATGGTGCTAATTCAATTTCAGGCATTGCTAGGCTGGATGGTAAATAAAATTTTTTTTTGGAAAATTTGGTTGAAATTTAAAAAATTTTTAAAGGGATGTGTGATCCGTGGAATACTTGGTATGGAATACTTTTTTATTCTAAAATAATTCCTAAAAAAATTAATTTTCAGCACTCTAGCAGAAGGCTTAGATTTCACTTCAGCCTTTATCGGAACACACGAATTGGGTCACTCTGTGGGTATGAGACACGATGAGCCTTACTGCTCTGATAATTATATAATGAGTTCTTCTCTTGGTCCTGGAAAAGTTACATGGTCAACCTGTTCTCTAAGAGATTATCAAAATTTTATTCAAAGATTGGAGTGAGTTTTGAGGGTTTCTTCACAGATATTATTTTTTTAGTTCCAAAAATAAAAATTGCCTTCGAGTGTCCTTGCTGCGTGAAAAGTTGCCTATGAGAGATACATTAAAACCAGGCCAAATTTATGATGCACACGAGCAGTGTAGATTGATGCATGGAACTAGTTATGTTCAAGTTTCTCCTAGACAGGATCACTACGGTGAATTTTTTTAAAACTTGTTTTACAATTTGTAAATTAAAAATTACAATTTGTAAAAAAATTTTACAATTTGTAAATTAAATAAATTTTTAAAATTTGCAATTGTAATTGCTTAAAACTTTTTTTACAATTGTAATTGCATTCCCCTTCTCTTCTAGACGGTATTTGTAATATGATGTGGTGTGGTCAGGGATCCTATGGACGAATTGTTACTTCACATCCAGCATTGGAAGGGACTTTTTGTGGTGATAGAAAATGGTAAAAATATTTAAATTTAAAATTAAATTAAAAAAATAATTTAAAGGTGTTCTCTTGGCCGTTGTGTCCCGTGGACAGGCTTTGGAGCTCCGCTTTCCCCTAGACCTCCAATTCAACCACAATACCCCACTTATTCTACCACAACTACAACACCTGTCTACCCTGTGAGTTATAAAATTAGGCCAAAATCTGGTGGAACATTAGCTAAGTATTTAAAAACTATTGCTGACTGGCAACGACGAAATAAGGGAAGAAAGGGTATGGTAATACAAATAGGGAATAATAGTGGTAATAATAACAATACTAAAAAGAAAAGAAGAAGAACACATGGGTAAAAATTACAATTACAATAGTAATAGTGTGTTAAGTTGGTTAATTACAACTTTTGTCTTTTTTGGAAAATACAAATAAAAATGGTTAATATGTGTTTTTCCGGAAATAATATTATATGTATTTCTCTGTAGAAATAAGTTTATTTTCTGACGAACATGTTTTTCCGGAATTCTGTGTTTTTCCGGAAAAATGCTTGGAATGTTTATTTCTTTTTCGGAAATAAATATAAGTAATATTTTCCGGAAAACAATAATATTATATATTCTTTCCGGAAGAAACAAGTTTATTTTTCTGACGAACATGTTTTTCCGGAAATAATTCTATTTAAAAACATGATAAAAACAAACATGTTTGTTCAGGAATAATTTATTTGTTTTTGTTTTTGTTTTATTTTTCTTTTATTTTTAATATGAACATCTATCTACCTAACATGTTTTTTTTCTTCACTTTTAATTTATCATCAAATCGAAACACTTGAATATTTTCTTCTATTTTATTTTTTAAAAAAAAGTTTGTCGTCATGGATGACGTTCAATGAAGTTTGCAGCTATTTTATTTTTAGGGATAAACTTAAAAATATTTTTTCAACTAGTATTAACTGCCATGTGTATTTTTTTACAATTTTTTTTGTTTTTATTTCTGCCTCATTAATTTATAAATAGATTTAATATTTAATTTTCTCAAAAAATAAATTTATTATTTTTAGAATTAATTAAAAATCAATTTTATTATTTTTAACCAATTAATTCCTTAAATAATTTTCTTAAAAATTTTAATCCCTATTTTCTCTCATTTTATCATTCCAACTCTTAATTACCCTTCCACGCCACTTTTTTAACCAAAATTCAAAATGCAAAAAATTCCGCCAAGTTTCCAGTGCCAAATTATGGCCACTGATCTGTAAAAATTTTTCTCATGTTTTCTGATGATTTAACGGCCAAAGGTCCTGAATCGTCTTTAATTTGTTCTTTAATTAACACTTAAATTAACACTTTTCTTTTTTCTCTCTATTTTTCTTTTTGCAACTTTTTTTGCTTAATTTAGTGTAAAAAATTACATTAAATTTTATTTACAAACTTAGTTATCTCCAACTTATTTAATTTTCAACTTTTTATTTCTTCTTGCAATTGCAAAATTGAAAAACTTGCTTGCAACTTTTTTCTCTCTCTCTATCTCTTTTCTCTAACATTTTTAAGTTTTATAAAAAAAGTTGTAATTGTAAATTGAAAAAGTTGTAGATTACAAAAGAGAAAAAAGTTGAAAAAAAAGGTTGGAAAAAGGTTGTAAAAAGGTTGAAAAAAAGATTGGAAAAAAAAATAAACTTAAAATTGGGAAAATTACAAGTTGTAAAAAAAAGTTGAAAAAAGTTGGAAATTACAATTATGAAAAATTGTAAAGGGGAAATTACAAATTGTAAAAAGTTGGAAAATTATATTGTGAAAATTAATTACAGCTATATTTCTTATATTCTAGCAACAAGTAATCAACGGTGGCTGGTCTGTGTGGTCTCCTTTCAATTGCAAACAATGCTCCTGTCCAAGCATTACTGGTTCTATCGGCGTGGTGATTCTTGAATTAAAATTTATTTTATTTAATTGTCTTTTAGACACTTTCTCACCGAAGTTGTTCCAATCCAGAACCAGTAAATGGAGGCGCCGAATGTCAAGGGCCAAATCAACGGGCGGCAGTCTGCACGAGAAAGTGTGCGGAAGAGAGGAATAGTGTCAACCAATATATTTGTAATTTTTTGAAATTTTAAGAAAATTAAGGGGGAAAATAGGAATGAATTTTCTCTCTCTCTCAAAAATAATTTTTATAAATAAATAAAAATAATTTTTATTTGGCCAATAATGCATTCTTTTAATTTTGATCTCTACCCTTTTAAACGGCTTCTTTTAAGACGTCATAATAAATTAAAAATTATTTTATTTTTGCAAAAATATTAAATTCCAGTTTAATAATTTTTCTATAGCAAGTAAATGTGCTGAACATAAATATCAACGGAATGACCCTGAATTAACCGGAAGTGGTTCTCAATTAACTCGGTTCCCTCAACGCGCCTGCAAAATATTCTGTGATGTGCAAAATGGGTTTGGGTCGCAAAGAAACTATAGGTTTTATGGAGACAATCTTCCGGATGGAGGTAGGGGAATTAATTAAATATTCTGATAAAATCAGAATAAAAAATCAGAATTTTTATAATCTTAATAAAATCAGAATTTCCGATTTTTATATTAAAATTTCTGATTTAAAATTCTAATTTTTAAAATAAAATAAGAATTCTGTTATTAAAAATTCTGATTTAAAAATCAGAATTTTAAAATTTATATTAATTTAGCACCTTGTGGTTGGGACCGGTATTGCTTGAATGGGGAGTGCACGGTATGTCTAATAAAAATATTAAACTTTTTACAAATTGTAAAAGCTAATTACAATTGTAAATATAAAACTTTGTTTCGCTTATTTTTTGTTTTTTTAATTTTCTATAAACAGATTGCAAACAAATATTTTTGGCAAAATTGCCTCCTCTTAAACTCAAGCAAAAGAAAAATAATATTAAATGATGAAGCTTTTATTCGTCAAAAAATATGGATGAGAATTGATGGAGGTGGTAGTGGAGAAAATTAGCTAGCTTTTATTTATTTTTGGTTTTGTGTTGCTGTTTGTTTTTGCTTCTTTCTATTTTATTTGTTTGTGCTTAGTTTAAAAACAAGTTTAATTTTTCCGGAACGTATTTTTCCTTAATTCACTTTCCAGAAAATTAGAATTAAATAAATTGGAAGATTCCGGAAAAGGAATAGAATATTTCCGGAAAAGAATAAACATCTTTCCGGAAAGAATAAATATTTCAGGAAGGAGTAAAATATTTTTGGAAAATAAGAAAAACATTTCCGGAAAGGAATAATATACTTCCGGAAAATAATAAAATGTTTCCGGAATTTAAATATATGTTTCCGGAAAATAATAGTAACTTTCAGGAAAGAGATACAGCTTTCCGGAAAATAGAAAAACATTTCCGGAAGGAATAAATCATTTCCGGAAAATAATAAATGTCTTTCCGGAATTTAAATATATGTAAATTTTACAGGAATTGTCTTGTGAAGATTCCATCCTAGCTCCAGATGATCAACGGTCCAGCAGAAATTCTTGTCCCTCTACTTATGAGAGATGTCCCCTTGAAAATATTGATACTAAAACTATGTCCAATGGTCAATGGGGGCAATGGTAAAATTTATAGGGTCTTTGAATATTTTTTAAATTTAAGGACTATTTGGTCATCGTGTACTGCAAGCTGTGGGGATCTCGGCGTCCAAATACGTTCTAGAACCTGCAATATAAATAACCGTTGTGAGGGGGAATTTACACAAAATCAGCCGTGTAACAGACATGTTTGTCCAACTATACCAGCTGGAGAACCCGTATGGACAGAATGGACCCCGTGGACACAATGTTCTGTCAGTTGTGGTCGTGGAAGCCAAGCACGTTATAGGCGTTGCCAAAACTCCCAAGGAAGTATTGCATTTTCGTGTCAAGGCAAGGCGAGAAAAAAGAAATAAAATAAAAATTTTATTTATTTTTTTAATTTTTAAAAATAATTAAATTAGGTCAAACAATGGAATTGCGCAATTGTGATGAATTACCTTGTAATTCCGGAAATCGTTTGGATAGATCTGGGGCACAATGGACAGGCAAGTTGTTTAAATAATTGTCTGTATAATATAAATACATTCCGGAAAAATTGAAATTAAATAAATAAATTCCGGAAGGAAATAAATATTTCCGGGATGGAATAAAAAAGTTTCCGGAAAAATATAAAATATGTATTTCCGGAAAGGAATAAAATATTTTCCGGAAAAATACAAAATGTTTCCGGAAACCTCCAAACAATAAACAAATATACAGGGTGGAGTGTGTGGTCTGTTTGTTCTGTTTCCTGCGGTCCAGGCTTTCAAAGTAGAACACGCTCATGTTTCCCCCAGTCAGGCGCCTGTGACGGCTCTTGGCAACAACGAATGGCTTGTAATCTTCGCGAATGTTCTGGGGGATGGAATACTTGGGGTGTTTGGAGTGAATGTTCGCGTCTATGTGGAAAGGGTGTTCGTTCTAGGAGTAGGTCAGTATAGGGTCTTTAGAGAGGAAAATGAAAAGGAAAATATATTCTTAGAACTTGCCCAAGTGATGCAAGTTGTCCAGGCTCTTCAACAGAACAATCATTTTGTAATGAACAGGCATGTGAAGAAAAAGAAACGTTAAATGCTGAGTGGAGGTGTTTAAATAAATTATTTTATAATTCTTAAATTAACAAAAAAAAGTGGTTGGAGTGTTTGGGGTCCTTGCTCAGCAACCTGTGGTAATGGAGTTCGCAGGCGAACACGACACTGCCAGTATGGGAATTGTCCCGGATACCACTTTGATTCTTCCATTTGTAATAATGGACCATGCTCTGTTGAGGATGCAAGTTGGGGAGGTAAAAATAAATAAATAAACTTGGCCAGAATTTGTATTTTTAAAGTACAAATTCTGTTTTTTTAACGACCAGAATTTGTAATTTAAAAAAATCAGAATTAAAACCTTTCCGGAAAACTTAGTAGTTTATAAGAGAATAAATTCCAGAAGAAAGTTTATTTAATTAATTTTCCGAAATGACCAGAATTATTACAAATTCTGGTTTGTAAATTTTAAAATCAGAATTTTCAAAAATCAGAATTTTTAAAAATCAGAATTTTTAGATCAGAATTTGTAATTTAAAGTCAGAAATAAAATCAGAATTTCTAATAAAAATTTATTCTGATTTTTAATTTTAATTAAAGGCTGGGGTTATTGGTCTGTCTGTTCTGAAAGTTGTGGACAAGGATTCAGAAGAAGAGTGCGGAAATGCTATGGGGGCGGGCAATGTCCAGGTAGTGAATATGAACGAGAACAATGTCAAATTAGGCCAAGCTGTTGATAGGTATTTTAATTTATATATTTTTAATTTATTGTTGTTAATGCTTACTCCCTCTCCCTTATTATTCTCGGGTGTATTCCTCCTAAAAATTTTTATTTTTTATTTTAAATTTTTTTTTCTATAAAATATTTATTTTATATTTATTTTAAAAATTCAAAAAAATTATTTTTTAAATTTCTCTTTTAATTTTTAAAAATTTTTATTGTTTTTAATCCACCCTTCTCTACACTTACCCTTTTTTTTATTTATTCACGACTTGTGAATTCACAATTTATTTTTCAGTTAAAATCTAAAATTCTTTTGTTCAACATCTCAAAATGTTTTGTATATATTATTGTTAATTTTATAGTTTAAATTATTTTAAAAATATTTTTTTTTGCCGTAAATAACAGGTTAAATAATTTGAGTCAGAAAATCAGAATTATTTTTATTAAATAGCTGTTAGAAAAATCAGAATTAAAGCTTTCCGGAAAATCAGAATAATTTAATGAGAGTATTTCCGGAAAAAAGAGTGTCTAATTAATTTTCTGGAACAACCAGAATTATTTAAAAATATTTCCGGAAAATAATTTCCGGATTATTAAAATACATTCTTTATCAAGTACACAGTTTTTATCTAGGCGCATATTTCAATTAATACATTTTTTATTTTTTTTAAAAATATTATTCAATTAATTTTTACTCCATTCTACTTTAATCTTCTCATCTTTCTAAAAATAAATTAAATATTTATTTCTTTTTTATTTTGTTTAAATTAGTTTAATTATTTAATTTACCTACCTCTTCCAAAGCAAACTGCTTTTTCTCAACCTTTTAAATAAAATTAGATGCTTACAATATAAGACTTTCCGGAAAAGTTATTATTATGAATATAACTTTCCGGAAACTTAAGTATTTTAAAAATAAATGAATTACCGTTTTAAGATTATTACGGAAATCAACCTTCTGCCCTTCTTTTGTTTTTAATTTGGCAAACTAATTAATTAAATTTATTTTAAACTAAATTTCATTGAATATTAAACAATTTCTGACCTGGCTATCAGTCTGAAAAAAAATAAATTTAAAAATTAAGTTTGGCTTAAATTTAAAATTAGGTAATTTACTTTGGAGACTTTCTTCAACGTTGGCTTTACACTTAAAAAAATAAAATTAAAAAAAAATTAATTTTTAAAAATTCCAAACAATTTTCCTCTCAAATCGTTCACAGCAATAGTCAATTCATTTATTTCAAAATCCTTTTGCCGAACAGTATAGCTTAAATCATACTTTTCCCGTTCCAACCTAATTACACTTTCTGCGAATTCTTTGGAGATTCGTTGTAATTCGTCTTCAAAAAAAATTTTTTTTTAATTTATTTTAATTCCCACCTTCAAAACCTTCCCCACTAGACTCCAACTCTGGTAAAGGCACAATTCTTTCATTTAGCACTGATTGGCGTTCTTGTTCTTTTAACATTTGTTGTTTCTTCAAGTCTTCTGCGGCCTTCATCATTAATAATTTCTGAAGGTTGGGTTAAGTTTATTAAATAAAATAAACTTTCCGGAAAAGGTGGAATTAATAGAAATATAATTTTTTCCGGAAGGAATTCTTTTCTGTATTTTTACAAGTTTATTTAAGCTTGGTCTTAAGTTTATTCCTTTCCGGAAAGGTTATAATTCTTTTAAGTTTATTAAATTTGATATTAAGTTTTATATTTAATTTCAAGTTTATTTAAGCTTGATCTTAAGTTTTGTAATTTAATTTCAAGTTTATTTAAACTTCTAGTTTCAAGTTTATTTATTTCAAGTTTAATTAATTCTGATTTTTAATTTTAAGTTTATTCTCAAACTTAATAATAAAATTAAAACTTGCCCTCAACTTCTTTTTTCTTTCAGGCGTCAAAAACCCCTTAAAAATAAATTCAAGTTTATTTTAATAAGATTTAATTTATTACCTTTTTAGCTTTTTTCATTCTCCCTGCTTCTTCCAAGCGTTTACGCACTTCGGCCTTTTTACGTTCCCGTTCATCATTTTTGCGTTTTTGCTGTAAATTAATTAAAAATTATTTTAAAAAATGTTAGAGAATATTTCTTGCTTCAATATCATCATCAGCCATTGTATTTATTAATTAATTAAAATAATTATTTAATATCTAAAAATATTAACACTAGATAAGCTTTAAAAAATATAGATTGGAAATATATTTAAGTAAGCTAGTAGAGAAAGTTGTTATAACCAGCCACCGCCTAGATTCGTCATTTTTTCTCTTCCAACATTTTCTGTGTTAAGTGATCTCAAGTTAACTAAAGTAAGTTATTTATGTGCGCAAACATTTATTTTATCTCTTTATCCTAATTTTTTGGGACTTTTTTTTTCTTTATTTTTTCTTCTTATTTACAATTTTTCTTGACTGTTTACATAAAATATATATTTTTCAAGTGGAAAAAGAGGATATTATATTTTTATTGTTTTGTGTTTGGGAATAGGATTTAGATAGGAATTGTAAAAAAATTTGGTATTTTTACAATTTGTATTTAAGTTTATTTTAAAGTTGTATTTTAGAGCCTATTTTCAAGTTTATGCTTATATTTATTTGCAAGTTTATTTAATTCTATATTTCAACTTGTTTTTAAGTTCAAACTTGTTTTTAACTTCTTTTCAGGTTTTTAAGTTCAAACTTGTTTTTAACTTCTTTTCAGGTTTTTAAGTTCAAACTTGTTTTTAACTTCTTTTCAGGTTTTTAAGTTCAAACTTATTTTCAAGTTTGTATTTTATATTCTTTTCTAGATTTAACTTGTTTTTCCAACTTATTCTTAAGTTTTCAAGTTCAAACTTCTTTTCAAGTTTATTTTTAATTTCAACAGCCTTTTAAATATTTTACAATTACAATTAATTAATTATAAAACTACTCAAATTTTTATGCAAATATATTTAAAAATCAATTTTATATAAAATTCAAGTTTATTTTTTTCTGATCCCTTTTTAAAATATTTGTTTTTATTCTTTTCTCTATTTAATAATTCATTTAATTCTGTTTCCCAAACAATGCTCGAGCTTCACGGTGAGTATCATCAGTCGCATCAATATAACGCCCAGATTTTTCTTTTGTATTATTCGAGGTTGTACCAACACTTTTTGTATTTTCCCCTCCCCCGGTTTGCTCAGTGCTAATTTTTTGAAAAAAAAAATATTTTTTTAATTAAAATATCAGAAATTAGAAGACCTATTAGGTAGAGCACTTTCACTGTTTGGCATTCTCTTGTTTCGTAATTTATTTCGAGAGGCCGAAGCTATAAATTATAAAGCTTTTTTTTAATTGTTTTATTACCTAATTCATCGTCAATATTTTCTTGTGCTTTACGCTCAGCAGCGGCTCTCTCTTGTCTTTGCTTTCTATTCCAAATTCGGCAGAGCAATATTTGCTGGGTAGCATGCCGAAATTCGGTAATAAATACGAGACAAACAAAAGCATAAATTGTCGGAACTGGGGCAATTAACAACATCCCGAGAAATTCTTGGATTGGTCTAGAAAAATTAATTTAATATTTTTTAGTTATAAACTTACTGATTACTCTCGCCCATTACAAAGCAGACAATGTAGTTTATACCAGCAATTGCTACCAACTTTAAAAAATGTTTTAATTAAAATTACAATTGTAATTTTCTATTATAAAATTTAAAAAAAGTTTTAGAGTATAAAATAAACTTGGAATATAAATCAGAAACTTAAGTTTCTTTTTAATTTATTTTCAGAATATAATAAACTTGAAAATAAACTTGGAAATAAACTTGAATATAAAACTTTAAAATAAAACTTGTTTTTAAGTTTAATCTTAATTTTAATTTTAAGTTTAATGTTTTTAAAGAGATGCTCAAGTTTAATTTATTTTCAGAATAAATTAAACTTGAAAATAAACTTAGGTTTTTAAAGTTTAATTTTTTTAAGTTTGTAAAAATGCTTGCTATTGTAGGGAGATGTGCAACAATTAAAACCTTAAATTGTAAAAAAAGTTTATTTATTTTCTCAATTGTAAATTGTCTATTTACATTTGTAAATTGAGCCATTTCTATTTGACTTTTATCAGACATATTTTCTTGTTGCCCGCTAAGTTTGCACTTTACCGTTGTTGCCTTAAAACTTGGAAATTACAATTTGTAAAAAATAAGTTACCGTTATAATTGCTATAAGCCAAGCAATAACAAGTGTAATTATCAAAACTCCATTAGCAAGGAAATACAAAGGATTGCGAGAATAATCTGTTCCAAAACTTCCTTCGAATAGACGAACCTTTTTAATTTTTATTTAAAGTTTATTTTTTTTCAAGTTTATTTTTAATTTTACAGTTTGTTCAGTTCCTCCACTAACACTTCCTTTAGTATCAAATTGTTTAGATTCAATAGCGGCAGCCAGAGCGCTATAATTACTCCCTCCAGTAATTGCTTGGAATCCTCCACTAATTGAATTTCCACTTCCACCTGTCCCTCCATTATTTCCATTATTATTATTAGCTTGTTGAATGAGACTAGTCCCTTCTTGACTCGAATTTAAATTTATACCCATACTTAATTGTAATTCTTCCCATTTTTTTGACCGAGAAAGACGTTCCAGTAAATACTTGAAATTTTATTTTTAATTAAAAAATCATTGTCCCTTACATTTGGATCAACTTTTGAATAAAAGAGTAGAAAGGATTGAACTAGACAAAAAACAATAGCAACACCCAGAAATACAGGAACGTTTTTGGGGGCGAATACTGTTGACATTTGTCCAGCCGTTTTACGGTAATGGTACAAGAAAAGAAGACAGAAGCAGAATGCAGTAAATAGGAAACAACCGGCGCCAAAAGCTGCTAATCCATTCTGTGGGAAATAGGTTTATTAAATAGAAGTTGATTTAAATAAACTTGAAAATATAAATAGAATATAATAAACTTGGTCAGAAACTTAACTCATAATTAAATAAACTTGGATATAGAAATAAATAAACTTAGCTCATAATTATATAAATAAACTTGGAAATTAAGTTACAAACTTAAAAATAGAAATTAAAGTTTTACAATTACTTTTTACAATTTGTAAACTTGAATACTATAAATAAACTTGAATCTATTTATATCAAACTTGAATTGTAATAAATTATAAATAAACTTGAATATTAATTTATAAACTTAAAAATAGAGTATTAAAGTTTTAACTTAGAATTAAAGTTTTACAATTTGTTTTTACAATTTGTAAACTTGAATTTTCTAAATAAACTTGGATATTAATTTTACAATTTGTAAACTTGAATACTATAAATAAACTTGAATCTATTTATATCAAACTTGAATTGTAATAAATTATAAATAAACTTGAATATTAATTTATAAACTTAAAAATAGAGTATTAAAGTTTTAACTTAGAATTAAAGTTTTACAATTTGTTTTTACAATTTGTAAACTTGAATTTTCTAAATAAACTTGGATATTAATTTTACAATTTGTAAACTTGAATATTAATTTACAATAAATAAACTTATTCGGAATTAATTAAACTTGAAAATAGAGAATCAAAGTTTTACAAATCCGTTTTTACAATTGTAATTAACTTTACAATAAATAAACTTGCCATAAAGTTGGAAGTCAACCCAGCATTGCTCAACGCTAAAAGTCCATGTGGTATCCGAATATTAGTGCTAGCTATGGTAATAGATTGTGGGGCAACTGCCATTAATGCTAAAGCTACAAGAATGTATCCGACGGAAATACTGCGCATAAAAATGAGAACTTCCTTTAAATTAAATTTAAAAATAAACTTAAAATTATTATATTTTCGTTTACTTGAACTCGTTCAACTCGTTGTATTCGAGTAACCAAAATAAAAAGTAAATTCATAACAATTCCAACCATAGAGAGTATAGCACAGTATGCCGTAAAGGATCTCATTTTCAAAAAAAAATGAAAAATGAATATATTTATTTATTACCTTTGGAATGGTTTTGGACTGGTATAGAGGGGAAATGCCAAGGAAAAGTATAAAAAATTTTTTTAAAGTGTGTGGTTGTCTTGCCACCATCAATTTATTCAACAAATCTTTTGATAAATCGGCTTTAGATTTTTTTTGACAAATTTAGTTATTGAAAAAAGATGAGGAAAAGATGAGAAAATAATAATAAAGGCTATTAAATAAATTAAAAAAAGAAGTGTTGTCGTTGGTTATTATTTTAAATATGTATTTTATTTGAGGGAAAAAATATGTGACGACAAAGAAGAATTAATTTAAAAAAATAATTAGAAAATAAACTTGATTACAATTTTTAAATAAATATATACATATATAGTATAAAAATAAACTCGACCGCTAACTTAATAAACTTGGAATACAATTTTAAAAAATAAACTTGGAATATACACAAAAATAGAACTTGAATATAAACATAAAAATAAACTTGGACATATAAATGTAATTAAGTTTGTAATTAAGTAATTACTTCTCTCGCTAATTTAAATAAACTTGGAGTAACTCGATTACAATTACAATTAATCTGGCAATACAATTCGAAAAAATAAACTACATAAAATAAACTTGAATTTGTATTTGTAAATAAGTTTTATATTAAAGTTTGTAATTAAGTTTTACAAATAACAACTAATATATTCCGCCTGTTTTTAATTATATAATTATATTACAATAGTGCAATTCTAAGAACTTGTTATCCGGTAAGTTTATTTAATATTTACTCTACTTTTCACTTAAGGAACCTATTGTAATCTTGATTACCTTTTTCTTTATTAACTAGTTATATTAATAAATTGTGTATACAAATAATAAATATAAAAGATATTTTCATTTATTCATTACCTTTTATTAACATCCCTAATTTTACAATTATTAATGTCTTTTCAAATTGTACGACTTTCCACAATCTTCTTCTTCAATATGCTTATATTGGGATATAACGGACAGCAACCTGCTGCTGTTAGTTTTTAAAAATTAGATTAAAAGTTAATTTGATGGTTTAGTGGCCAGCAACCAGCTACTCCCCCTACTTTCAAGCATTGTTTGCTGAAGCAAGTGCTCCCGTGCCCGCTCTGCCTTCTGGTTTGGGAGCTCAGGGTGATTAATAATAAATTTAGATTATTTAAATTTTATACCCTAGCACCGGCTATACCTGTTGGATTCCCCCTCGGACCTGGAACTCCAGCAATGGCACCTCCAGCAGTTGGTAGAAAGTGAAAAACAAACAAAGTTATAATTTGTAATTGATTTACTAATTTACAATTAATAAATTGAATAAAAACTCATAAAAGATGTTATATTGGTATTTTAAGTTTTTAAGTTTGCAATTCAAGTTTATTTTTATATTTAAAGTTTATTTTTAAAAATTCAAGTTTATTTTTTATAACTTAAGTTTGTTCTTACAAATTCAAGTTTATTTTCATATTTAAAGTTTATTCTTAAAAATCCAAGTTTATTTTTTACAATTCAAGTTTATTTTTATATTTAAAGTTTATTTTACATGGTCAAGTTTATTTTAAAAATTCAAGTTTATTTTTTACAAATTCAAGTTTATTTACATATTTAACGTCTAATTTTACAACTCACTATTATTTTTACAAATCCAACTTTAATTTTTTACAAATTCAAGTTTATTTGATTAATATTCATTCTATTTCAAGTTTTATTCTGTTTCAGCTTTTAACACTTAAATATATATATTTGCACTGGTTGATTAAGCATTCCATCTTTATTTACCCCTTGCTTTCTAGCATTTGACATTGTTTTTTTAAATTTTCTTTTATTATCTTAATGAAACCAGCATTTTTGTGGTTGTTATTATTGAGCAAAAAAATCTTTTAAAAGAGGATAAACTTGTTATTTTTCTCCCACACAGAGATATAATAAATAAATTTTATTTATTCTTTTGCACTTTTTTTCTCTTCGAGAGTGAAGGAAGATATCATTTCCTTTGACACGAGTTGATATCTGTTTTTGGTTAACAATCATTTTACGCCTTGTTAGGCGCTGTTCAAATAAATAATAGAGAATTGTGTGTGGAACTGCTCAGTTTTTAAAAATAAATAAAAATTGTAAAATTTTTGCAAAAATGTTTTTAAATTCAAAAATTATTTTTCTGTTAATTCTTGGCAATTTTTTAATTATTGAGGTGATGTGACTATTTAATTTATTTTAATAAAATAATTTTGTTAAAGGCAGACATACAAAATATGAACAGAATATTCTCTTCAGATGTAAGTTTAAATAATTTACAAATTGTAAAATTAAAAATTACAAATTGTAAATAATTTACAATTAATTATAAATAAACTTGAAATAAATAAAATATAATAAACTTGAATATAAACTTGAAACAAGTTTTACAAATATAATTAAACTTTAAAATAAACAAGTTTTACAATTCAAGTTTATTTTTAATTGAATTGTAAAACTTAAGTTTATGTAATTTTTCAAGTTTATTTTTACAATTAAAATATAAATAAACTTAGGAATATAAATTTTTAAATAAACTTAAGTTTTACAATCTTCATAAATTTATTTTTACAAATAGCCTCAATCTTCAAGTAGACGTACTATTAGACAAGCACCTTTTGACAGCGATGAAGATGCTACAGGCGGAGCTTCACCTGACAATGGGAACTTTGATGGAGAAGGGGCAAAGGAAGAAGAAAACTCTCCGGATACTATGATGATTTATGATGATGATTCTCCTGTTACCGAAGAAAGTGAAGGGAAGGAGGGGAAAGAGGTAAAGGTAACAACTAATCAACAACAACAACAACAAACCTCGACAATAAAAACAACAATTTCGAGTACTTCAACAATCAAACCGGAAACAATAACACCAAATAATACCCCCAAAAATATAACCAAAATTGAGAAAAAACTTGCCGGAAAACTTGAAACTTTAAATTCTGATAAAAATACAACTTTTCCGGGAATAAATAATATTAATATTAAATCAGAAAAAGCTTCTATTAAAAATGAAGAAAATTACAAAAGCAAAATACACAGAAAAAATTGTAATAGTGAAGTAATAAGAAGAATAATACTTGAGGTGTTTAATGACAATGTTTGTAATTGAAGTTTATTTTGTTTTTATGTTTTTTAAGTTTGTGAAACAAGTTTATTTTTGCAACTAAGTTTAATTATAATAACTTCTTTAGTTCGAACTTGAAATAAAATAAACTTGAGCTAAGTTCAAACTTGCAAAACAAGTTTATTTTTGCAAACTAAAGTTTATAAACTTGAAAATAAAATATATAGACTTATAAACTTAAAGGCAAGTTTATTTTTATATTTCAAGTTCAAGCTTAATTTTTTGTAGTTAAGTTTACTAAAAATACATTTCAGAATATAGGAGCAAGACCATCCGTTGCTAAACGTAAAATCCAATCAAAAGCAACTGATCAAATAGGCGGCAGGATTGACGTGATTTGCTCTCGAAAGGCTTTTAGCTATGTTGTTAATAGTGGTAAATATTTTTTAATATTTTGTGTCCCAAGCATTTTTTAATTAAGAAGTATTCTGCGAAGTGGAGAAGGCGGATATTGTCTGTCTCTGTTATAAACAGCAAGGATGAGTGAAAAGGAGAAAAGTTTATTTATTTTTTTATTTATTGAATGTGCCAAAATTGCTTTTATTTTATTTAATGTTGTATAAATATTTATTTATAAATAACTATTTTCAAGTTTGAACTTAATTCAAGTTTAATTTATTTCAAGTTTAAATTAATTCAAGTTTAAATTAATTCAAGTTTGTAAACTTAAGTTTCATGTTTTAGATATTAAGGAAAATGTTTTTCCGGAAAATGTTTGGATGTTTGTTTGAGTTTTAGATAAATTCCGGAATGTTTTTAAAGTTTCCGGAAAAGTTTAAAAATGTTTTACAAACAAGTTTGTTTAATTAATCATGTTTTAAAACAAGTTGAAAACAAGCTGAATTATAAATAAACTTAAATTTGATATGTTTTATAAAATTAAACTTGATATGTTCATATTACAATTGTCATCAGCATTTTCTTTGTATTTCTCACATTCCAACCTTTTTTTATATATTTAGCTCTCTTCTTGACCTCAAACCAATTTCTATTCTTTACTTCTTCCCAAGAGTCCTTTTATTTACTTGGATTTAATTTTGTGTGGCAAATTGCTTTCTTTGCTTTAAAAACCTTTTTACGCTTTTCCTCCTCTCACGCGTTTATTTTTCATTTTATTTAAAGCAAAAATTTTATTTTCTTCGTTTTTCACCTTACAGAACCTCATTTATTACAAATCCAATTTTATCCAAATATCACTGATTGTAGAAATATCACCCCAAAAAATTCCCCCAGAAATGCTTGGAAAGGATTCAAAATTTATGAAAATGACTGCCAAAATGAGACAAGAGACTTATCGTCGAAAATCGTTAGTATTCCTCTCCCAATAAACTTTTTTAAATTTTAATTTGAAGGAGTGATATATTAAATGCAGCAAAGTCTGTTTATAGACCAGCACCTAAACCCTTTTCGGTAATTTTAATAAAATTATTTTTAATTTAAAAATTAAAGGAACGAAATGAGTGGTTGAATCAACGCTTTTCCAATATTTATTGGTCTTTTAGAAAATTACAATTTCAATTATTTTTTAAAAATGAAGGTTGGTATAAATTTTGGAAATTTATTTTTAATATTTAAAATATTACATAGGCAGTTTTTTATTTAATTTAAAAATTAATTAAAATATTCTACTAAATAAAACTTTGTTATAATTAAAAAAGGAATATTGAGCTTAAATATAATTTTAAATTTAATGGCAAATGGTAGAAGGGAAAGGAATTATTATAATTTGTAAAAGTATTACAAAGGGTTATAATTTTTGCAATTTTTCAAGTTTATTTTTTTCAAGTTTATTAAGTTCAATCTTAAGTTTTGTATTTATTTTCAAGTTTATTAATTCAAGTTTATTTTCAAGTTTATTTAAGGCATAATTTCAATTCAAGTTTTAAGTTTATTAATCTCAAGTCTAAACTTATTTCCAAGTCTTATTTTATATTCAAGTTTATTAATTTTAAGTTTATTTAAGGCGGGTTTATTAATTTCAATTTATTCAAGTTTTAAGTTTATTAATTCCAAGCTCAAACTTATTTTTCCAAGTTTTATCTTATTCTTTATTATGTATTTCAAGTTTATTTTCAAGTTTATTAATTTCAAGTTCTGTATTTATTTTCAAGTTCATTATATTTCAGGTTTAAGTTTACAACCCAACCCTTTGTAATCTTAAAAACATTTTGTATAAGTATTTTTACTACTGCTATTTTTCTATCTAATTTTGACTAGCTAATTTTTAATTATTTTCTAATCTATTAAGTAGAAGGGCACTTTTCCATTTAAAAGACAGCTGTAAATGAGTCGAAGGAATCTAACCAGTCGATTGCCTAAAATATTTTTTTAAATACGTAAACTCAAAATTACCCTTTCATTTTCCTCATTAAAAAATAAAGTATTATCTTCATTTTGAGCTATTTCTGTTGTGAATGATGGTTGTTGTTGTTGAGGAGTGTTATTGTTATTATTGTTTAATTCATGGAATAAATTTGTTGAGGCAGTGAAAGAAGACGAAAAAATGTTAGAGGAATTATTTCGATGCATTTCAACTTCTTCGGCCAAAAAAATGGCTAAACGATCTGTTTGGGAATTATTTATACAATTTGTTGCTGTTGTTGTAGATTGATCATTTTGTAAAACTTCCATTAAATCCTGCATTGTTTTTTCCATTTCTTGACTATGTATAATATGTTCAAATGATTGTTGTTGTCTTTGTTCTTCTATTAATAATTGAGATTCTGCTAAATAAATATTATTGTTAATTGGTGTTGTTGTTGGTTGAGGGGAATTATTGTTGTTGCTATTATTTCCTTCAAGAACTGAACGGAAAATTTCTTCCATGTCAAAAGTACTACCGGACTTGATTGCTCCTATTTATATAAAGTTATAGAAATACATTTCCGGAAGATTTGTTTCATAGAAATATATTTCCGGAAAGATATTAATATTCCGAAAATTAGCCGTATATTTCCGGAAAGTTATATTACATTTCCGGAAAAATTAATATAATATGTTTCCGGAAATTGGCTTCTGTAGAAATATGTAAGATATATTTCCGGAAAGATATCAATATTGTTTATAATTCCGCAAATCTGTAATAGTTTTACGGAAAACAAATATCAATTCCGGAAATAAGTAACATATTTCCGGAAAAATTAATATAATATGCTTCAGTAACTTTCCGGAAACTAAAAATTAATTCATGTTTTCCGGAAAACATAAAAACATTAAAATTTACCTAAAGATGAGTTTGGCCGTTTCTGATTATTAATATTGTTGTTGTCAAAACATTCACAACTCGAACGTTTAAAAACATCTTTTGTATGTTCGTTTGAAATTAAACCTTCCAATGCCGATTTACTTCGGCCACCTCCTTTGCGTTTAAACATTGTTGTGTTGTTAATGTTTTGATGTTTTTCTTTGTTTGAATGTTTCCCAACTTTTCTCTTTGTTTTTGTTGTTGTTTCAACTAAATTTTGTTCTTCTTGAATATTAAATGAATGTTCGGAATGTTGTAATAAAAGGTTATTGTTTGGAGAATAATTTAAAAGAGGTTGTTGTTGGTGGTTTGTTTGGTTTGTTATTGTTGTTGCTATTGTTGTATTACTATTTAATAGGCTACTATTATGTTCAAGTTGATAACGCCTCAACAGTTGAACAATTAACAATGCTGTTTTTGATTCTTGCCCAATTAATCTACAAATATCTTGAACTGCTTGTTCTGTATGTAATTCTTCCTGAAGTTTTTGTTCAGCACAAACTAAGGCCTTTTGCCCATTTATTTGTCTCTCTAGTGTTAATTGTTGTTCTCTATGGGTATTTATTAATTGTCCAAGCCAATATTCAACCTGCCCAAAAATTATTCCAGTTTCCGGATCTCTAGGTTGGGACTCTTTTCTAGCTTCTCCCAACATTTGTTGGTGTTTCTGTAAACCTATTTGTGAACGAGTCAATTCTTTTTGTAATTCTGCAATTTTTTGTTGTTGTTGTCTAAGCAATTCTTCATGTTTTGATAATGTTGCAGCGCTCAATAATTGTTCGTCTCCAACAAAACAGTGTTGTTGGTTTTGTAAACAACAACAACAATTTATTGAGTTGTTTATGTTGTTTTCATTTTCTCTAATCGAAACAACAGGAAGTTGTTGATGTTTTTGTTGAAATTGGTTTTGTTCGTTTAATTGTTTTTGTTGTTGTTCTGGTATTATTTCTTCTCCAACAACATTGTTTTTATTAAAACTTGGAACACAAACATCCGAACAACAAAGATCTGAACATGGAGAGGAATGAGACGACAACATTTGAAAAGGCGAACAACAACAAAGTTGTTGTTGATAATTACAACATCTATTAGTACTAAACTTTTGTTGTTGTTTTATTAAAGTTTGGGGAGGTTCTAAAAATGATTTTGAGTTGTTTTGTTGTTGTTGTTGTTTTTGTTGTTCTTTGTCAAGTTGTTTTTCCTCTTTACAACAAGTTTTATTTTCTTCAGAAATAACAATACTAATATCAGCAGGTTCCAACGGTGTAAACTAAAAATTAAAACTTGTTTTTAAAAACTTGTTTTGTTTAATGTTTTTTAAAAACAAAACAAACTTGTCCTCCAGATCCCATTGTAGCAAAACTAAAAGTTTTTTCTATTGTTGGAGAAACATTTTGTTTTTCATCAACTTCTTCCCTTTCTTCCTCCTTTCCTTCTTCCTCTTCTCCAACCTCTTTTAACTCTTCAACAATTTTATCTTCTCCAACCTCCTCTACTCTCTTCTCTTCCTCCAACAAACATTGTTGTTCATTGTTTCCCCTTATTTCAAAGTTTTCCATGTTTTTGTTGTTTAGATTAAAATGCCCACACGAACAACATTTACACCCAACATTTTTATTAAAGTTTCCCAAAAACAAAGGTTTCCAACTTTCACTGAAAAACATGTTTGTTTTGTTGTTGTTGTTGTTTGTTCTTCCAATTCTTTTTTGTTTATTAATGTTTTTATTACTCTTTAATTTTAAATTATTCTTTAAATTTGTTGTTCCTTCAGTATATCCATTTCTTCCATCGATGACTGAGTCAATTACCTTTAAAAAATTTTTTCCTTCCAAAAAAATTTTTTTTTCTTCCAAAAAATTTTTTCTTCTTTCCAAAAAAAATTTTTTTCTTCTTTCAAAAATTATTCCAGGTCCCCCAAAACTTTAAATAATACTAATTCACATGGTCCCCTATAATTATTTTCAGATCAATTTTTAAAAAAATATCCCCCTTCCCCTCTCTATTTATTTATTTTACTACCAACCGCATCAATAACAGAAGGAGAGGAACAACAGCCGCCACCACTTTCTCCCCCCAAACAAGAAGAATTATTAGAAGAAGAAAACAAAGCTGGAGACGAATCAACAACAACACCATTATTAACGTTCTTTTTCTTCTTTTTTAAAACAATTCCTTCATTAAATATAAGCAAAGACTCTCTTTGTTGCTGCAAAATTATTGAATGTTCAAAAGGTTGAAGCCGGTCAATCAACGCTTGTTTAGATCCAGAAACAGCCAATCCTCTCTTTTTACATTCAGTCTAGAAATAAAAAAGAATATAAATCACACAAATTTATATTTACTTTAAACAGCAGTCTGTCTGGAAATTTTTATTAAAAAAATTTTTTTTCTTATTTATTTTTAGAGGTGTGACATTTGTATACATTTTTGGGCCCTTGTTTGAGTCAACTTGTTTTTATTAGGTGTTGTTTATTATTATTGTTTATGAGAAACATTCAAAAAACAGAAAAACATGTTTATTCTTACCATAAAAACATGTTTATTTTGAACAAAACTTGTTTTTCTTGAACTTGTTTGTGAGAAACATGCTTAGTGTTTGTGACGAAAAACAAGTTTATTTTTACTCTAAAAACAAGTTTATTTGCAACAACAAAATATTTTTTAGAAAAACAAGTTTATTAAAATAAAACAAGTTTATTTTTACTCTAAAAACATGTTTATTCTTACCAAAAACATGTTTATTTTATTTAAACATGTTTTTATCAATTTTTGAAACCCAGAAACAAAAAATAAAATTTAGACCTTTAATTCGTGTACTCTTAAATCATCCAATCCAAGACTTTGATTAGAACTATTCCATTCCTCTGGAACCTCTCCAGTAGTTGAAGTAGGCTCTTCAACTAAACCTGCTGAATAAACCCTATGTAATGGTGTTGCTATATTAGTTGAGGTTAAAAATGTTTGGGGAAATGGAGATGTTGCTGTTGTTGTTGAGAGGGATTGGTCTATAAAAATGTTTATTTTCTTAATAAAAACAGAAAACATGCTTAAACATGTTTATTTAGAACAAAACTTGTTTTTCTATGTTTTTGTTTAAACAAGTTTATTTTCACTTTAAAAACATGTTCATTAAAACAACAAACATTTTTTTAAAAACAAGTTCAAACAAGTTTATTTCATTTTAATTAAAACTTGTTTTTATTATAAACATGTTTTTATTAAAATAAGTTTTTATTAAACTTGTTTTTAATGTTTTTAAAAAATTCCAACAAACCCTCCATAAACAAAAAGGCATTGTTATTATTATTTATTTGTTGTTTTGAATAAAAACAATTTCCATTTGTTCCCATTTAAAATAAATTAAATTTCTTTAAAAAATCCTTTTAAAAATTTTAAAAAATTATATAAAAAATTTGGAAATAATTTTAAAATAGGTAAAATAAAGGTAAAAATAAAGAGAGAAATGAACAGGTCAGAATTTTAGCTAAAAACATTCAAACAAAAAATGTGGCGACAAAGGGAAAAACAAAAGAGGTAAAGCACATAAAGCTCTTTTCAAGTTTGCGTCAGAAGAAAATGAGTGTTTAGTAAATAGTTGAGGGGAGTAAAAAAATTGACTATTGGTTTAGTCTAGAATTTATAACTCAGGAATGGGTAAACTTGATAAAATAAATTTGGTATCATTAAATAGGTAATTAAATTCTCTATTAATTGAAAACAGAAAAAAATTTTTTAATAAAAAAATAGGGTCAGAAAAGGTCGAGAAATGTCCAAAAACCTTCATTTCCGTTAATTTTTTGGATATTTTTTAAAATCAATTTAAATAAAATTTTTATTTTTAGCTGATTTTGGAGTAAATTTAATTCTCTATTTAATAGTAATCTTAAAAAGATTTTTTGAATTTCTAAAAGAAAAAAAGGAGGAAATAATTGTTTGCGTCAAGGTTCCTAAACTTATGAGGGAAAAGCAAGCAAGAAAAAAATGCGGGTGGGCAAAGCAGTAAATAAAAAAAAGAAAAAATAAATAAAGAAAAATATAAAAATGATCGGAAGCCTTTTGAGTGATTTTTCAACGTCAAATAAATTTTTTTGGAAAAAGGATATTTTTAAATCTTTTTTTTGTAGAAGAAAAAAGAACAACAGATGTTTTGAGGACTCGGAAGTTGAGGAAAAATATAAAAAATTAATATATTTTTGGCATTAGGGAAGGGGGAAGGGTTGTTAGCGATTTAAACAATTTGTTTTTAAGCATGTAAAACATTTCCGGGAAATAAAAATAAATTGTTCTTGGTTCCGGAGAAATCAGAATTAAATAAAAACAACGCCTCATATAAACCAGAATTAAACAAAAGGGAAACACAAAAACATTCAACTTTCCGGAAAACAAATGTTTTTACACATTCCAAACACGACCACAAACCAACCACAGACTAAAACAACTGGAAAAACATTTGAAAAAATCAGAAATAAAATCAAACAAATATCCAAAAATAGATGAAATACAACCCCCTCCAGACAGTTTATAAAAAGATTATTAAGTGTTTAAAGATTAAATCAAGCAAAATTATAAATAATTATTAAAAATAGATTTAAATTGAAATTTGATTTTTGAAGGTTTTATATTTTCTTAATTTTTGAAAAAAAAATTTGCTGATCTTTGAAATTTAAAAATTTATTTAAGGAATTAAATATGTAGGAAATTAGTTTGTTTAAATATAAATTCAGAATTTAATACATAAAAACAATGTTTCAAAAAAACCAGAAACAAATAAAAACATTAAGAGTTGAATAAAACCAGAATTAAATAAAACCAAAATTAAACAAAATCAGAACAAAACAAAATCAGAATTAAATAAAAACAATGTTTCATAAAAACCAGAATAAAATTAAAACATTGAGAATTTAAATAAAAATCAGAATTAAATAAAAACATTCCCCATAAACTCTCCAATAGAACTTAAAATTTGTTACTGACTAAACTTGAGTTAAAAAATATATCTATTTATAAGTAGCTAAATTAAGATTGGGTATTAAATAAAATGGATTAAAAACGGATATTAAAAGTAAAAAGAAAGTAATAGATTTATAATTATTTTATTTTTATTTTTAAAACATTTTTTCTCTCAAAGTATCATCCATTTATTTTATTTTTTTACTTTTCTTCCTTCTTTCTTGATTTTCACGTTCAATTTTATTTAAAGAATTTTTGTTAAAAATTAATGAAAGGAGAAAAAGGGTTAAACCCAAAAAAAAATTTTTTTTCTAAAACCCAAAATATCATAAATAAGCGAAAAGGTTTAGGCTTTTATTTTTCACTGATTTTTAAATTTTCCCCAAAGTCGATATTTTGGGTTAATTAAAAAAGTGTTCAAGCCTTTAAGTGTTAAAAATAAAAATTTATTTAGGTAGATTGATGGATAATCCAATTTTTAAAATAAAAAAAGGGCAAAGTAATTAATAATGTTATAAAAAAGCTTGAAGACAAAAGGTTAAGTAAAAGCATGAGGAATTAAAAAAAAATTTTTTTTTGCAAAAAAAAACTAAAATAAAAATCCTTACTTTTATTTTCTTAAACTTTTATTTATCTGTTACTTATATTTGTCATTTTTTTTATTTTTTTTGTTACGCGCATTTAAGTAACAGATCAGATTTCATTCATGCACTCTTCTTCCGCCCTTCCGTCTGCCTTACGTAAGCTATATATAAATGTTAAAAACATTAAAAACATTTAATGTTTTCTAAACATACTTTGTTGTAAAATAGGAAAAACATAAACATGAGAAACAAACTTAGAAACCAGAATTTAAAAACAACAAATCAGAAAAACACAAAATTGAAAAACAAAAATAAAACCAGAATAAAATATAAACATATTTAATTATAAGCTTAAAACTTTATAAAAACCAGAATTTAAGAACAACAAATCAGAAAAACATAAACTTAAACACATAAACTTTAAAAACATAAACTTGAGATCAGAATAAAATATAAACATATTTATTCAATTAAACCTTAAAACTTAAGATTACAAAAACCAGAATTTAAAAACAATAAAACCAGAAAATCTTCTAAATATTATATTAATAAATCAGAATTAAAAACCAGAATTTTCAATATTGATTTAATTAATCAAAAACAATTGATTTTTAATTTAACCTGTCAATTAACCTAAGATTTTTCTCAATTAACCTAAAATAATATTTAATTGTTGCCAGTTGTTTAATTGTCTCTATTCAACATTATTCTTTTTTCTACTAATATCCCTTCAATTTTTTCCTTCTTTTTTTTCTCTCCCTTTGGGGACTCATTAACGTTATTTTTTCTATTAAAAATATAGAAACTAACTAAAAAAGGAATAAAATTTCCTTTTAAAATTTTCATTTTTTGTTTGCCAAACTCCCTTTCCGGAAAAGAAAAAAATAAATACATGAGGGAAAAATAGATGGGAGAAAGCAGGAAGGAACTTTTAAGGCTTCGAAAAGCAAAGTGCGGCTGGTAGAAAAAAAAAGAAAAGAAGCCAGAGGCAATAATGGGACTTTTTTGCTTACTCTAGATATAACTAAACTAAGTATATATTCACTTCCTGTCACTTTAAGAATTTCCATTCTCAGTTTCACATTTTCTTCAATTTATTCTATACATACGTGTATTTAAGTGACATAATACAAGCTTTGTATTTTTTAAGCTTAAACTTGATTAAAATTAAAGTAATAAGACTTAAGTTTAACCTTAGAAACATTTTAAATAGAAAAACTTAAGTTTAAACTTGACTAAAGTTGAGTAAAACTTAAGTTCACACTTAAAAACATTATTAAACATTGTTAAAATTTACTTAAAACTTAAGTTTAAACGTGAAACTTTAATTAAAACCTAGTTCAAACTTAAAAACATTTTTAAAAAGAAAACTTGTTGTAAAACATAAAACAAACATTAAAAACCAGAATAAAATCTAAACATGTTTAAATACAGTTACAACTTTAAAACTTAAGTTTAAAAAAATCAGAATTTAAAAACAACAAAACAAGAAAAACATTTTTAATAAATCAGAATTAAAACAAACAAGCATTTTTAAAATTAACACGTATTTTTCTCTTTATAGTTATGGACACTGTTAGTTTGGATGATTTAAGCAGGATTGAGCCCCCAGAAAAACCTCCAAGTTTAGAACAATTACAACAATTAACAGGAAATCGTTTTTCTTTAAGATGGCTCAAATATACTTACAACCGATTTAAAAATGTATCAAAAAAAACTTTTTTAACAAAATTATTCTTTCCAATTTTTAAAAAAGGAATGCCCAACTGGAAGAATGCACTTTACAGAATTTCGGCGACTTTTTGGAGGATTCCTTCCTGATAGATTGAACGTAGATAAATGTCTTTTTTTTATCAAAAAAAAATTTTTTTTCCAAGGACAACTATTTGGAACGAGTGTTTCATGCTTTTTGCCGAACTCATCAAGAACAATTGTCGTTTAAAGTAAAAAAGAAAAGTTTTTTTTTGAAAAAAAAATAAAAATTATTTAAAGGATATGGTTGTAACTTTATCTAAAATTTGTGATGAAAGTCCAGAATCTAATGCTGAATGGATTATGAGATTAATTAATAGAAATGTTAATAATGATGGACAAATTAGTTATAAAGTGAGAGAAAAAATTTTTTAAAAATAAAAAAATTTTTTTAAAGGATTTCTTGGAATTTATTAAATCTGTGTTTACTCTGCGCGGAAAAAGTGAACAAAACGAACTTAAAAGAATGCAAACATCTGTTAGACGTGCAACAATGGTGGAAGATTGTTCGTTAGCTAGTAGTAATGTTCGTTTAGAAAATAAACAAAAACAATCTTTACAACATTCACCACGCCCACCAACAACATTCAAGACAGCGGTAAAAACATTAAAAAATAAAACATGTTTCTAAACTTGTTTTTAAAAATGTTTTTAAAATAAAACTTGTTTTATAAATGTTTCTGAAAATGTTTTTAAGACTTGAAAACATTAAAAAATTAAAACATGTTATTAGACATGTTTTTCAAATGTTTTTAAAATGTTTGAAAGAATATTTTCAAGGCATTACTAGCATCGGCCGTAACAACACCTACAGCAGCCCCAATTGCTAGTTTTGTTCCTTTTGTTGGCAATTCAAAAAGAGAATCCTCTTCGCCCGATCAGGAATTTAGTAGGGCAATAAACAGAAGGGCATTCTTTCTATTTGAGGTTAGTCTGAACAAGTTTAAATAACATGTTCAAAAACAAGTTCATTTAAACAAACTTGTTTTAGCAAACGAACATTCAAACAAACATTTAATTAACAAAAACGTTCCAAAAATTAAAACATCCCCTCAGAAACATTTTAAATCCTCTCAAAAACATTTAAAAACAAACAAAAACATTTTTTCCATCCAAACTTCAAAACACTTGCAAACAACAAAATGAACACAAAACATTTTCGCAAACATTTAAAACCCCACTAAACTTCTAAAAACATGTTAAAAACATATTAAAACATTTCTAAACAAACAATAAACATTCTTTAAGGAATTGGACAGTGAACAAAAAGGTTATCTCACTTCAACAGATTTTGAACGATTCTTTACTAAACAAAAAGTACACCTCATATAAAAAAAATAAATAATTTTTATAATAATTTTATTTCACTGTATTTAAGATTTGAACAATAAAAAATCTGAAAAAAAAACTTTTAAATATTGGAATGTATTTTTTAAAAAAATTAATTAATGGCACAAAAAAAAGATATATTTTTTAGGATTAAAAAAGAAGAAAATTTTTTAGAAATTTTAATATAATTTTTAAAAAATACAAGGATCTCTCTTTTTAAAAATATTGTAGTAATTGACTAGAGGAAACATTGCACATGCACCTATGACTGAGCCGATCTAGGAATTTTAATTTTCATAAAAATCCCCAAAAAAGGAGGTCCAAAAAGTAAAGGAAATCAAAAAATTTTTTACAAAAATTAGAAATCGTCGAAAAAATAAATAAACATCTCCTAAAATTCCTCAAAAATCCCCTCAGAATTTTTCAAAAAATCCAGTAAAATATCTTTAAAAAATTTTCGTAAAAATCCCCAAAAAATTCATTTATTAAATTTAAAAAATACCTGCATAAAAAATCCACACCAAAAAAGGGCTTTTTCACTGTTTGCTTGTTCACTTCTAACCAACCCAGTAATTAATGTTCGTAAATATGAACATAAAAATCCAGCCAAAACGGATGCAGACACCTTTAAAAATAAATTAATTTAATCCAAAAAAATTTAAAAAACCGAGAGGGAACTTCCAATAAATGGGAAAGAATTCCGAAGCATAGGTTCGGGACTTTGAAGTGCCAAAATAAAAATAAATATAGTGCTGGCTGTTAAATTAAAAATAAATTTTTTAAATAATTTTAAAATTAAAAACCTGTACAAATAAAAGTTAAAATGAAGATAATAGATAATGAACGAGGTTTGCACCAAATTGGCAAAAAATTGGCTGGAGGGTGGGAAATATTAGAAAGTGTTAAAGCCAAATGATAGGTGATCTGAAAAATTTAAAAAAATTTTCAAATTTTTTTGAAAATTCTAAAAATTTTCAAAAATTAAAAAAAAAAATTCTTGAAAATTTCAAAAAAATTAAAAAAAAATTTTTAAATAAAAAAATTTAAAAAAAAACCATAGAATATGCAAGCGTAGCATAACTTTGAATTGAAGGAATTATTGTATTCATTTGTGCAGAAATTAAAGTTAACATTAAAATTAACATCCAATAACGCATTCCTCTTCCATTATTATTATTCTGCAATTTTATTATTCCATTGTTTTCTTTCACAACATTATTATTAGACTATAAAATGTTTTTAAATTAGACTAACATGTTTTACAACGCCAAGTTTTCAATAAAAACATGTTTTGCGTAAAAACATGTTTCTGATAAACATGTTGAGGTTCTCAAAAACATGTCTACATAAAAACAAGCATCCCAACAAAACAAGTTTGTTTTTCTTGTTTGGAAGAAAACTTGTTTTTACTAAATTTTTGTTTTAGAAATAATGTTTCCCTTGTTTTAGAAATAATGTTTCCCTTGTTTTTCCGTTTGTTTTGTTTTTATGTTTCTATATATCTCTTACATACATACATTAAGAGGACTCTGTTCGTCTGCAAGAACAACAACATTATTTTCATCAATTTGTTCTCTAACAACATCAGCAAAAGCATTTTCACCAACAATTTGTTTTGTTTCTGTAACTTTTTTATTTTCTTTTGCATGTTCAAATTTCCAATGTAAAATAGCAAAAGCAAGAGTAGCAACACTCATCCACACAAATATTAGAGAATTGTAAATTTTTATAGAAAAGAGAGGTTCTGTTGGGATTGCTTTTAATTGTTTTGTTCCGTTGGGTAATAAATGTTCTACACAATTGTATTTTCCTACGCCTAAATTGTAAAAACAAGCTTTTAAATTAAAACGACATTCGTAAACAGACATTTGCGGACATTCTCAGTAAACTATGGGGGTTGTACTAAATACTTTCGAACGGACCTTGCGGACATTTTTGAAGACCCTTGGTTTGCCCGCACAGATCCATCCGTAAATATTGAAGCGACATTTGCACAAAATTACGTTTTTGTCCGCAAATCTCAGCCCGCAAATATTTTTAACTAAAAAATAACCTTGCATAAGTTTGAATAAACTCGGAATAAAAGAACTAAAGCTCATTCCAAGAAAGTAGGCACTCATATAAGAATTGTGAAAATCAGCCATGTAGGGCATAAAGAAAAGATTGGAGGAAGCACAAACCTTTACAAAGGAAAAAATTTTTTTAAGGCAAAAAAATTTAAAAAAATTACCAAAGCCATACAAAAAGTAAGAGAAATAAGAGCAACAGAATGTTCAGTATTAAACAACCAAATAGTTTCTTGCCAAAAAAGTGCCAATAGAAGCATACAAATTGAGCCAAAAATTAACAATGAAAGAATTAAAGGTGCTTTGTTTGTATTAAAACGAGTATATCTGTGCCCGACAGAGTAAATTAGAGTTAAAAGACATGCTGCCTTAAGAGAGGAATTAATTTTAAGAAATAAAAAGAAAAATTTAAAAAACCTGTATAATCAAAGAAAGATAAGAGGGAAGAGACCATCCTTCGGGCAAACGACTGGTATATAAAGACAATTCAACCCAAATGGCGTTTATGGTCAGCCATGTACTGAACAATGAAAATTTTTTAATTTTAGAAAAATAAATTTAAAAAATGCCTCGATCCAAACATTATAACAAGCAAAAATGCAGTAACATTAACCATTTTCTACAAAAAAAAATTTTTTTTAAATATTATTTAACTCGAAAATTAATGGCATTGCTAGGTCATCCCTTATTTTTTTGAGACTTATTGGCTAACCTGTTCTAAGAAAAATAGAGAAGAATCCCAGGAAACGAATAAGGAAATCCGCAAATGTTTGTCCGCAAGTTTCAGGGGATAACCGAGAAATACCAAATTCAAATGAAACAAAGTTATTCAAAGGATTTAACCAAATAAAAGAACAATTTTTTAAATAAAACACATTCATACTTCAAATAAATTTACGATAAAACAACACTAGACAAGAGAAATATTTTCTCAAAAAAATTACTCGAAATCCGCAAAAATATCTTTACATATATTTTATCCCTAAATAACTATATTATCTTCCCTTTACTTATTTCTTCCTTTTCAACTCATTCATACTTCTTAGGCGGCTTATATGGCCAAAGAGGTTTTTCTTTAGTCGAAAACAACAAAGTAGCCATAGAATGAATGGTCATAAGAACACTACAACAAACCATACCAAAAACAATATTTCGACCCACAGTCAAAGGATAATTTGCTGTTTCTGTTGGAAGAGTTCCTCCAGCAGTGCCTGCCTTTAAAAAGATTTTAATAAAATTAAAAAAGAAAGAAATTAAAAAAAAATACCCAAAGCTCGTCTTGAAGCTTTCGAACTTTAGGATCATAAAGTCCATACTTTCCCATAACCAATTCTCCACAACGAGTACCTTCTGGAAGACGAGGAAGCATTTTCCCTCCAACCCAAAAAGGGTAAAAATAAATAAATTAAGAGGAAAAATGGTTTAAAAGTGAAAAAAGATTTTTTGCGTAAATCCGCAAAAAATGTCCGCAAAAGTTAAACTATAAAAAATACCCCAATTTGCCATTCTCCCGGATTGAGCGGGTCAAATTCTTCCAAAGTTGGAGGCTTTTTACCAGTTACAGGATGAACAGCATATTGATAACTCGTCGCCTTGCTTCTTAAAAATATTGGAAAAGTTGAAGTTTTAAATAAAAAACAAACTCAAACCTTTTTACAATATGAAGCGGAATAGAAGCTCGAGAAAGCATTTGATAACACGACAAATTTGAAAATAAAATGAACTGAAATTTAGAAAAATAAATTTTAAAAAATCTTAAAGGAAATTTTTGTTGAAAAAGGCAATTAAGACTGTTAAGACTCAAATGTTCTCTTTTAAAAAAGAGATTTTTCTTTTGGCATTATGTATTTTATTTAAAGGTCGCTTCAAAGTCGCAGTTTCATAGTCACAAGTTTTTCAAAAAGTTCTCTTTTTTCGAGGTATTTTTTTTCCAAGTCTTTAGCCTAAATATGTATAATTTTAGGGACACGCCCAAGTAGGCGCGCGGCCATAACGGCGCAAATAACTTGCTTGAAAATTTCTGGCCCTTATCAATTTTGGTACTAGCCTCTATTTCGATGAGAGGAATCGTTTAATACTAACATAAATTTGGTAAGATTCGGAAATCTTGAAGCAAGTTATGGCTGCGCGCCTACTTGGGCTGTACCCATAATTTTATTAGGTTTTGTCCTTAATGCCTTCTTTGGAAAGCGTTAAATTTACAGAAGAAAATGGCAACATTTTACAAGTTTTAACGCCAAATAATCAGGATGCTAGTACTTCCACTTTTGTGGATTCAACCCCTTTACACGATGAATCTTTTAGCAAGAATCTTCCATTTTGTGAGTCAGATGCTTCTTTTCTTTGTGTTACACTGAAACAGGAACGATTGCATTGTATCTACAGAGAATAGTTTGTTTTGTTTTTTTCAGTTTTAATTTTATCCTTCCAGCAGGGGAAATATTTTGTTGCGATTAATGATCAGTATTTTCAAAAAGCTTGGATTAGGACTCTAGACAGTTTAGGTTATTGACCTGGATGGATTCTGGATCCAGGAAAAATCCACACTTGATCCAGATCCAAACCGTCTCTAATTGTGATCTATTGGGTTTTCCAAATTAAATTTTCTGTGGTTTTTTCACTTTTCTCTCATGAAGTCATGTTTACTGACTTTTGAAGAGTTGGATGTGTCTTAAACTTAAATTCTTTTTATCACTTTAACAATTATTATTTTAGTGATGCTGTTGTCAAAAACTTTATTGAAGGTGTTTATGTCACACCTGGTGCTGAATCCCCACTCATTTGGTTTGGACTTTTAGTTGTTCGAACAGGAATATTTTATGGAGGATTATTTCGTTTTACAATAACAATTCCTGAAGAATTTCCTGACACAAATGAAATTCCAGTTAGTTTTTTAACATTTTGTTTTAACCATTTAGGTATTGGTTACGGTTGTTGGCCCCATTTTTTTCTTTCTTTCCTAAAGTTTCAGAAAAGGCTAATTTGACACCCAAAACCGATTTACTTCCTTTAAACTCCTGATTAGGAAATACCAATTTAGACACCCAGAATTAGACCTGTCGAAGCTTTTTGGTCACATTAAAAAAAAGTTTTTTTAGACTGTCCAATTTGAAGAATCCTTGTTCCATCCACTTATCAATCCAAAAAATAATTGTGTTGATTTAAACAGATTTTTTCCTAGTGGATGGCAAAGAGACAGAAATCATATTTATCAAGTTATTACAGCAACTCAGGTTTTTTTTATTAATTTTTTGGTTCAAAAATGTTTTTAAGGGAATTTTCTTTCGATGTCAATGTGAACCTTCCCAAGCTGCAAACCCTGAAGCTTCCATTTTATTAAAAGAAAATAGGTCAAAATTTGTTCAGTTAGCTCATAATGCTGTTAGGTTGTTTTTAATTTTTATTTTTAAATTTTTGTTTTCAGAAGAAGTCGAACTCAAATTTATGCATTGCCTTCTTCTGACGATCAAAATGCTATAAGGTTTTTTTATATTTTTTGGAGGGAGTTTTCATTGATCTCGTTAATCGACATATTTTTTAACATGGGTCTAGAAAAAATTTTCTTTTAGTTTTTAGTGGTCGTCGGTTGGAGGTTGCGTTGGTTTTCATAGTAAAGGAACCATTTTTTGTGGTTCCTTGATTTAAATTTTGGGCTGGTAGTCTGTTGGAGGATTTTGTTTGTTCCTTCGTTAGGTGCCTATTTTCCGATGGTTCCTCTCTACGTTATTGGGATGATCGGTGTCTTTTGGGTTTCCGTTGGGGGAGTTGGGCGATTCCTTCAAAAATTTTTAGGTGGCCCTTCCGTCGTTTTCTCTATGATTTTTCCATTAAAATTTCTATAAATCTTTTAAAAACCCAAATGAAGCTTTCAATTATCTTCCAAAATAAAATTTTGTTTTTAAAGATTTACCCCGTGGGATGATGTTGAAATGGAGCCTTATAGACAATATCTAATTGGAAAGAGTGTATTACCTGAAAATAAAAAATTTAGCTGGAGAAAACATCCAATTAAAAATGGTTTAAGTTGGGTTAAAAATGAAAAACATCAAAATAATTCTTTGTTTTATTTATGTGATCATTTTTATTGAGACTCTATTTTTTAGATAAATATTTTTCGTAATTAATTTCCTTTGATTTTTATGAATATTTAATTTTCTTAAATTTATCTTTTTTATTTCATTTAATTTTCTAAAATATTTTTTTGTTTGTTTTTATTATTTCTCAAAATTCTGATGTCAGTAAAGAAGGAATTGCAAGATAGTGGCATTGGAAGTAGTGGTGGTTCAAACAAGATTGTTGCTTGTTCGAGTAAAACAAACAATAATAGTAAAGGTGTTGAAGTTGTGAGGTTAGTTTATTTTTTACTTTCAACTATTCTGGCAAGGTGGATTTGTCAATTTTTGAAGAATGTCTGGTTTTTCGAAGTGTTCATGGGGTCGGATTTAGGATTTTGAATTGATAGAGGACGTGTTTCGACTATTTTGGGTATCTCGTTACTTGATTCTAGTTTGTCCTATAAATTGTTTCATGCTTCTGCCTCAATTTATATAAATTTTTTTGCCCAATTCCGATGGTTACCATTTTTTATTGAATTGAAAATCAGATCTTCATATTCCCAGTACAGTTTTGTCTAGCATTCCAAATCACTAAAATGTTCATTTCCTTAAATCTTAATTTTTTTTTCAGCATTCCTTCGGATGAGTGGTTTGCGCAAATGTATGGACCTATGGGTGAAAATTCTGAAGATAAAATTTCAAATTCTAAAAGAGGTGAAGGGATTAAAAGGTTTGATTTTTTTAATTATTAGGGCTAGCCAAAACATGCAAATGCAATTTTTATATGTGAATATTCCTTGAAGTGAGAAGCCCACAACGGTGTTTTTGATTGGTCCGAGCTTTTTAGGACCCGGTTCTTAATGCATATATTTGCATATTTTTGTGCATATGTTTGGACTTTTATGGTGCATAAGTCGTAAATTTGACGATTTTCTGTGTATACTTTGGCTAGCCCTATTAATTTTTAAAATTTATAAAATTTTATTTAAGAAAGAAAATTTTGAAAAATACCAAAGTCAAAGCTAAAAAACGTAAAAGAATTTCTTCAACAACAACAACTTCAACAAGTTCAGATTTGATAGAAATTGATGTTTCTGATGGTGAAGATTTAAATCAAGTATTTCCTCCTTTATTGTCTCCACAAACAAGCAAAAATAAAGAAGAAAAAGAAGTTGAAAAGTCTGAAAAAAATGAAATTAAAATTGAAAAGAATTTGGTTAAAAATGACAAAAATAAAGGACAGGCTTCATTTTCTGATGATGATTTAGATTTTGTTGTTTTGTTTGAATCTATTACTGAGAAAAATATGAAAAAGGTTTGACTTTGTTCTTTTAATTTTCAAGGGTTTAAAAATTTTTTTAGGTAGTTGACTATTTTTAGAAGGTTTTTTGGGGTGTATTTTCCAAAAGAGAATATCTATCATATAACCAATTTTCGAACCTATCTTTATTATATGTCAAAAATAAATTGAAATTTTTATGTTAACTGCCCAAACATTCTCATTGTCAGAATTATTCAAAAAAAAAATTTTTTTTTGGGTTTTTACATTTTTGAAAACTTGATTGAAAAGAGGGGATGGATCCATAAAATGAATCTTAATTCCCGATTTTTTAATTTTCAAATTAACTAAAAAAATTTTTCCTTAAGGAAAATGCTCAAGATAATGACGATTCTGATGATTCTTTTATTTTTTCTAAAAATAAGCTTAAAAGACCTCCTAGAATTATTAAAAATGCTCAAGATCAAGCTAGAAACGATATTGTAAGTTTAAAATTTTTTTGAATTGAAAAAAAATTTTTTTTAAGGAAGAAAATTTTGGAATAACTTTATACCCAAATAAAGTATTATTTGAAAAAATTTCAAATTATATGAATAAATATAAAAATGAATTTGACAATTTTAATAGAAATATATGGACACATTTTACCGAAAATTTACAGGTTTTTTTTTAATTTTTTTGATTTTTATTTTTAAAAATAATTTTTAGAATGATCATACTTATACTTGGTTTGAATTTTTTAAAATTTTTTTAATTTTTAAATTCTTTTTAAAAAATTTTTTGGAGAGTTTGTCCTTTGAATTTATTTGTCTCTTTATTAAAAAAATAGTTTTTTTTTTTGAAAAAATTTTTAAAAATTATAAATGGGATATTATGTCCTTTTGTTTCTATTTTCATAAAAAAATTTTGAAAAATTTTTTTTCTTGAAATTTTTTCTTTAAATATATGTTTTAAAATAAATACCAACGGAACTTCAAAAAATATTTTTTAATTAAAAAATTTTTTTCTTTCTAGGAAAATGCGTGTTAAATGTATGTTAGAGGATATTGTTAAACAGGTTTATTTAGATAGATTCGTTAAAAAACACTTAAATTTTTTAAAGATTTTTCCAAGTGAAAGTATTAGTTTAGTTGCTGTTGGGTCTACAGTTAATGGATGTGGAGCTTTTAATTCTGGTTTTTTATTTGAAGTTAAAAAAAAATTTTTAACTTTAATTTAATAGATATGGATCTGTGTTTGTGTATGCCTTGTAGAATGGATGGATATGAAACTCAGCGAAAGTTTGTTTTTAACTTTAATTTTTTATGGTGAATGGATTTGGGAAGAGAGGATCGTCGGTTTAAAAAACTTTAATGGGATCAAATGTTGCAATAGGATGAAATGTCTTTAAAAATAATTTATAGTTTTACTAAAAATTTTCTCTTATTTTAGCTTGATTTGAAAATTAAAAAAATTATTAAAAATAAGATCAAATGTCTCTATGGGATAAAATGTCCCAAAAAATTTTTACATTTAATTTTCTTAATTTTTCAGTTATGCAATTAATCGTCTTAGAAAAGTTATGAGAAAGTTAATGACTAAAAGAACTTTAATTCATGATATTTTATTTGTTCCTGCAAAAGTTCCAATTTTAAAAATTAAATTTAAACATCCTTATCAAAAATTGGAGGTTGATATGAACATTAATAATGTTCCGGGAATTTATAATTCTTATTTGATTCATTATTATTCAAGGTTTTTTTTAATTTAATAGGGTATTTAATATTTAATTTCTGTCTATATAGCGGGTCTGTATTTATGGGGGTGGTTGGACGGGTGTCTCCCTTAGTTTTTTTTCATGCCTCATTATAATTAGTTTTTAGTTTTGTTGTTTTTAGAGTATCTATTTAATGTTTAATTATTATTACTCTATAGGTTGTTTGGTGGTGTAATTGTTAGTGAGTTTGTCTATGAAAGGCAAACGGCGAAGGTTCGATTCCTTTGGCTTTCTATGTTTTTAAATTTATTTGTTTTTATGATTAAACATTTTTTAAGTGATTAAGAAATTCTTTTATTATTTTTTAAATTAAATAAAAATCATTTTTATACAAAAAATTTTTTTAGAATTGACGATAGATTTCCAGCTTTGTGTCTTATAGTGAAACATTGGGCAAAGAAAAAGGGAATATTAGATGCTTGTTCTGGTTATTTTAATAGGTTTTTTTATTTTTTATTTGAAAATTCTGGGTAATTTTTGTGGGGTTATTTGGGTGAATTTAATGAATTAATTTTTAATTTTTTTTTAAAATTTTTTTGTAGTTATTCATTAATTCTTATGGTCCTTCACTTTCTTCAATGTGGAATTAATGTCCCAATTCTTCCAAATCTTCAATTTTTATTTCCCGACTATTTTCACTTTTTTCGGGCGTTGGACGAAATGCAACTTTTTGTGGATTTGCCTAAACCTCTTCCTGGTTTTTTTAAATTTTTCTAAATTAAAAAAAATTTTAAAGAAATACCTAAAAATACTTTGTCTATTGGAGAATTATTAATTGCCTTTTTTAATTATTATAATAATTTTAATTTTGACGAATATGCAATTTCTGTTTATAGAGGATGTATTTATCCAAGGTTTCTTTTAAATTTAATTTTTTTATTTCAAAATTTTTTTTGAAAAAAGGAGTGAACTTGCTCGAAATACTCGTCGTTTTAAAATTTTTATTGAGGAGCCTTTTGATTTTAAAAATACTGCAAGATGTGTTACGAGTGAAGATAATTTTTTGACTATATTGGATACATTTAGAGAAGCTGTGGAAATTTGTTGTTCTTTACCTCCTAATCTTAAAAGATTAATTGCTAGTTGAAATAAAGAAGAAGAGAGAGGTTTATTTTTAATATAAATATATTTATATAGTAGATTGTAAGTATTTTTGTGGGGTAAATATTGTAGTTTCGTTCATTCCGTCCTCTTTCCATTCTTCAATTTATTTTTGGATTTGCTCTTCCCCTCCCAAAAAAATAAATAAGAAGTGAAAATGAACGACAATTATTACCTTGTATTTTATAATGTTATTTTCTGTTTTTTCTTTGGATTTTTTAAAAAAGATGTTTTATAAATAATTTTAAATGCCCAAGATTGTCATTAATTTAAGGAATGTTTAAAAAAATGAAAAACTTCAAATAAAAAAATTGATTAAGATCATTCCTTCAAATTTTCAATAAAAGAATTAAATGTTTCAATATATTTAGACAATGAAGTATTATGAATAACTGAAAAAATGAGGAAAAGAAAATTATTTTGAGTTTTTTTTGAAAGGAGAATTCCATAAAAATTTTTAGAAAATTTTTTTTTAATTAAAACCAAACCAAAACTTATTTCTTTTACCCACCAACTAAACATTCATTTAATTAACCCAACTAACTTTACTCCATCGACTATGAGACTGGGGTTGAGAAAAAGTCGGGTCGAGTTTCGAGTCGAAAAAAGGTTCGGGTAACCACGTCCCTCCCCTGTCTTCAATTTCTATACTTAAAAGAATTTACCTGAAGAAGAATTTTCCCCACCAATTTCTTCCAATTTATCAACCCTCGGTAGTTCATTTAAATTAAAATTGTTAATATCCTCAATATTTAAAGGAACAGCAATAAAACCAGTTTTTGGGTGTATAGTAAATGGGGCTTTTAATAAATGATTTATTCTGTTTAAAAAAATTTTTTTTAATTTGAGAAAAAAATTAAAAATATACCCAACAGTAACTTTTTCGTCAAGTTTAGGATAAGCATATTCCAAAACAAAAAATCGTAAAAAATCGATAGACAATTCGTTTGGTATCTTTAAAAAGGAGAAAATTTATTTTTAAAAGAATTTTAGGTGTCAGGTGGAATTTGTAAAAGAGTGAAAGAGGTATTTTTATATATTTTTGACGTTGAAAAAATTATTTTTTAAGATGTTTGGAACTTAAAAATGCTTATAGAAAGAGGTAGAATATGGAAATGTTTTTTGGTGGTTCCAATGGTTGTTTGTATGTATTTGAAACTTGGGGGTTCCTACATGTATTTTGGAAAGTCGAGTAAATTTAATTAAAATTCTTGACTCTGGTCTAGTTTATGTCCATTTAAGCTTCTAGCTCATAGGACGCATAAACTGGACAAGAAAGAATAATCTTAAACCTCCATAGGACTAATAAACTAGTCCAGTGCCAAAACTAAAAAATATATAATAAACCCTTTATTTACATTAGGCAATTTAGTCCCCGCATTTTCCTCTTTTATTTTTGCTCGTTTTTCTTGATCAAATCTCATTGTAATTAATTCCCAACGATCTTGAGGTGTATTTACTCTAAAGAAAAAATTAATTTTTTATTTAAAAATTAAAAAAAAACCTTCTAAATTCTTTATCCATAATTTCTCTCATTTCAACATCCGGACACAAATTTAAAATTTTGCTCCATTCTTCTTCTGTATCAAGCCAGCCTTGTTCAAAAATTAAATTTTCAAATTCTCCAGAGTCCAAAATACAGCGAAAAGCTATTTCTGCCATTGGATGGACTCTATATTTGGTTATTGCTGAATTTTCTTTTCCCTAGAAATTTGAAATAAATTGAGGATATTTGCTAGTGCCTAGCAAAATCCTTTTCCGGGTCCGGAATGGGGGTATTACTGGGGGGTACTCACATGGGTAGGGGGGGGGGGGTACTCACATGGGTAAATTTTAAGGATAAAAACCTGAATTACAAGATATTTTGCTACAGCTTCTCTAGCTTTATTATTTAATGAACGAGCTTTTTGATCAGCAACCCAGCAATGTATGCCTCTTCTACCAGAAAATACCCATAATAAATGTTTAAATCCAAATTGACCTGAATTATTAAACCTTTAAGGCAACGCTTGAAAATGTTGTTGTTGTGTAAGTGGTGTAGTGGGTAAGGTGTGAGTTTTACATTGTAGAAGGGCGTGGGTTCGAACCCCACTCGGGGAGATTATTTTTATTTTTACAAAAAATAAGAAAAATCAGGGAAGGAAGATGTTATCTATGGTGTAGTGGGATGAGGCTGGGATTTTATAACTTAAAAGGGTGTGAGTTCGAACCCCGCTCAGGGAAGACATTTTTATTTTTACAGAAAATCGCTTTTAACCCTCAAAAATAATAAAGCGATTTGTTCTGTATGTGATATAGTGGGTAAAAGATTAATTTTTTATTCTTAGGGGGTGCGGGTTCGAAGCCCACTTAGGGAAATTATTTTTATTTTAACAAAGAATTAATTTAAACTCCCAAAAATTAAAAAAATTAAAAAAAACAAACTTTTCAACAATAGATTCAACACTTTAACAGCAATAATAATCCAACGCCAACATTTATTGCATACCTTAGCTTCTCTAAAAAAATTAATTTTTTTTAATAAATAAATTAAAAAAAATTTACTTGCAACAATTCCTAATTAAATCATAATCTGTCAAGTCAATATCAAAAACTAATTCTCTTTCAATTGCATAAAAGTCGGCAAATTTTTTTCTATCTAGAGGCTATAAAAAATAAAAAAAAATTAAATTTTTAAAATTAAATGATTTTTTGTAAAGAAAAAAATTATTCCCCTCGAACGGGGTTCGAACCCACAACCCTTATAATATAAAATCTATAGTTAACCCACTACACCACCCATACCACATTTTTATTTTTAAAAAGAAAGCTTACTGGTCGATTATAAGCTGCCCCATGTAAAGAAAAAAATAATTTCCCCCAACGGGGTTCGAACCCATACCTCTCGAAATATAAAATCTATACTTAACCCACTACACCACCGAGACACTAATTTTTATTTTTAAATAAATTTATACTGGTCGATTATAAACTGCCCCAATATCAATTTTGAATGGATTTGTTCTTAATATTTTTTCTTTAAATTCGTCCAAAGTTCGAAATGATAGGAATCTGATGTGAATATCATCTTTTAAAATAAATGCAAATTCTCTGTTTGGAAGTAGATTTGCTGGAGAAAATTAAATTTTAAATTAAAATTAAATTCTTTTAAGAAAACCTTTTCCATAAGACAGCCATTTTAACATTAAATTGTAAGGGTAATGAGTTAAATAATACTTTTTTAGATAAAATTCTAATCTTTCTGGAATAAAATCCATATCTTAAATCCTAAAAAGACTAAAGAAATTTAAAAAAATATAAAAAAATTCAGGCCATTACCCTTCAATAAATTTAAAATTAATCGGCGTCTTACTCTGCTTGGCGAAAAGTTTAAAAATAAATTATTTTTGTGTATGTATTTTTTTGTGTATGTACAATTTTGTGTATGTACAAAAGACCGACAGGTTAAAGGAACGACGCGGGGATAAAAGACCGATTTTTAACCAATCGGTCTTTTTACCGACGGTCTTTTAACCTTTTTGGCCGCTGCGGTCTTTTGATCAGTCGGTCTTTTGTACAGATCCCCAATTTATTTTTTCTTTATTTCTTTTGCTGTACTATTTCGTCTTTTTCTTTTAAATTTTTTCTTTAATTTATTTATTTGGCATTCTGTTTTAATTTTTTCTTTTTTTCTCTTTTTTTATTCTGTCTCTCTTAGTTTTGCATACTCTCTTCTTCTTTTTAATTATTAATTAATCTTTCAATTTTTCCTTTGTTTTTTAAATTTTATTTTGATCAATTAAATTTTGTTGCGTTGCGCATAAACTAATTTATTTTTATTTTGTTGCGTGTGTAATTGCGAGATTATATTTTTAATCTAACATGTTTGGAATTATTTTTTTTAATTGCCAATTTTAAGGGGATTAAATAGATAGATTTTGTAAATTTTTGTTTCATTTTTCTGTTTAATTTTTTGTTTAATTTAAAAGAACAGATTATTTCATTTTAATCATAATTCCCTCCTTTTTGAGATAAAGGGCCTCCTTTGACCTTTTAGTTTTTTTCCTAGAAAATTCAGGCTTCGGATATGTTTGAGGATTTTTGATATTTGTTAGGATCCTGCCCAACGTCTCAGGCTTAGGACCCCCCCCCCCTCCTAGATTCCAAGGTCAAAGGATTTTTTTCAAGGTTTGTTTTAAGATTTTGTTCAATAATCCAAGGTCAAAGGATTCAAAAGATTCAAAGGATTTTGTCAAAGGATTCTGCCCAACGTCAGGCTTATGTAGGACCCGGCCTGGATTCCAAGCCAAGACTTATTTTTTTAAACCCCCATTTCTAATCACTTTTTGCTACTTACAATCATCCCTTAAATTAAAAATATTTTTTTCAGATGTCAACATCATCAAATAATAATTCTCTACATAGGTATAGAATAGCCTATCATTCATTAAACAATCCAACCAACTTTACAAATAACTATTTTGGCAGTATTTATCTTCATTTTCAATTTTTGGAGCGTAAATGGCGCTCGCTTCTTTTGGTTTCAATCCTTTCAATTTTGTTTATTTTCTTCTATTTGACATTTTCTTCGTTTAATAATACTGAATTTGTCTCTTCAAATTTAACTTTTATAGGTTTGTTTTTTTTATTTATTTTTTAGGGGTTCCTGTATTTTTCGTCATGAAATTGGCCAATTATTCACTTTTCCAGTTCCCATCATAATGAGTATCTAAACTAATTTTTGAGTTTTTTCTGGCTCATGCTGGCTCCTTACTATTTTTATTTTTTGGTTTTTTCCGATTTCAAGGGCTAGCGATCCATTTATCCGTATTTCTTTCACGGTTCCTGGATTTTTTCTGTTATGAATCCTTTGCTAATCCTTCCCCTTTTTCGTACATCCTGACACATTAACAATAAGTCTACAAATTAACTTTTGAGTTTTTATGTGCCTAGAGGTTCGCCCTCGACATTTTTTGGCCTTACTTTAAGTGTTTTTATGAATTCACGGGCTAGAGTACGGTTCAGAATGCAATTCCAATAGATCCCTAGCTCCGGCTCCCGACCCAAGTATTTTTTAACTTTTTCGGTCTTTCCTAATCTATACAGTCACAAATACTTTAAAAAAAGTTTTTTAATTCAGTTTCTGATATTGAAGAAATTATATCTACAACAGTAACACCAACTAGAAGAACACCAATATCTAAAATAGAAAGACTACCCAAAATTAATTCAATTGAAGAACAACAAAAACAACTTTCCAATTCTTCACAATTATTAGATGTACCTTTATCTAATGCTTCTATGATTTTGAGGTTTTTTTATTTTTAGAGAAGTGGTTCTCTTGTTAGGCCCCATACCTTCCCTCAATTTTTAAAAATTTTCCCTTACCTTTACCCAAATGAGTTCTGACCCAAATGAGTTTCGACCCCAAAAACAATTTCTTCTCCTTCAATTTAGAAATACCTCAGAACCTTTGGATCTAATCTCTTCATCAATATTTTCAAAACCTTCAAATTCTGGATTGCCTCTATGCCCAAATCCTCCGCCTTTCTTGGTGGGGCCAATTCCTACATGGATGGATGGACCAACTATGAATAAATTGGAACAACTATATTCCAAAAATGTGGAAATTGGAGGGCATGGAGTCCCTAAAGAATGTATTTCTAGACATAGAGTTGCTATTATTGTGCCTTACAGGTTTTATTTTATTTTGAGAATTGCGGACTTTTTAAATTTTTGCGGACAAAACTTGCGGACTTTAAAAAATATTCTTTCTTAATTTTTTATCAATTTTATTAATTTCAGAGACAGAGAACAACATCTTCGAATTTTTTTGCACAATGTGCACTCCATATTACAAAAACAACAAATAGATTATGGCATCTTTATTATTGAGCAAGTTGCGGGGCAAACATTTAACAGAGGTTTTTTAATTAAATATAGCAAATTTATTTATTTTTTCTTATAAGTTGTCGTTTGGTGTATGTAGTAGTGTGTTAGGTTTAGGGGCGAGGGGTGGTGGGTTCGGTTCCGCTGGGTTGGTCTTTTTTGTTTAGCTGATAAAAGGTTTTTTTTTGCCTTTTTTTAATGAAAAATTTTTTTTCCAAGGTTCCTAAAATTATATGGATTTATTTGTTGTTTTTTTCAATACACCTAATTTTTCTTCAGGTAAATTAATGAATGTTGGCTTTGTAGAGGCTAATCGTTATTATGACTGGCAATGTTTTATTTTCCACGATGTTGATTTAATTCCAGAAGATGACAGAAATTTGTATAATTGTCCTCAACAACCAAGACATATGTCTGTTGCTGTAGATAAATTTAATTATAGGTTTTTTTGAATTTTTTGTGGGAAATAATTTTTAAAATTTACTTCATAGATTGCCTTATTACTCACTTTTTGGAGGTGCTGGTGCTTTAACTAAAAAACAAATGACAAAGACAAATGGATTTTCTAATGACTATTGGGGATGGGGAGGTGAAGATGATGATTTTTCTGCAAGGTTTTTTTAAGTTAATTTTTTTGATTTCTATTTTACTCAAAATTTATTTTTATCGGTTGGTTTCTAAGGGGATAGACAATGTTAATTTTTCGTTGAAGATTAGAACAGGTCTTTTACGGAAAATTTTTCAAAAATACTAAATAGTTATTTACCAAAATTTTTTTTGGTAAATGTAACTATATAGAATGGAAGACTGGGAAAACCCTTGGAAAAAATTTTAGAGAAGGATATAAATTTAGTTTTTTTTCCTTTTTTCAACTCCACTTTGTCCTCTTCATCTTTAAATAAAGAATTTTAAGAACAAACCCCAATATCCTTTCCAAATATTGTTAGTGCAGTCCCCCCACTCTGTTGCACCAGCTAAAACAATTAAGAAAAATTTTTTGTAGAATAAATAAATAAATTGTGCCGATAACTTTTCCGAAATGATAATTTTTGTGGGCTCCAGTTCTTCTTTCTTTACCTCTTTCTTACACAAATTAAAAAACTCTAAATTTTTTTTTCAAAAAGAATTTCTTTTGCTGGTTATACAATAAGTAGATATCCATCAACTATAGCCAAATATAAAATGATTAAACATTTAAAAGAAGCATCAAATCCAATAAATTTGTGTCGACATATATTAATGAAAGCAACAAAAAAAAGATGGAAAAATGACGGTTTAATTAATTTAAATTATAAATTAATTTCTACAAAATTTAATTTATTGTATACAAATGTAACAGTTAATTTATTAGAAGAAGAATCGAGAAGAATATTGACTTTGCAAAATTTGGGTGAAGGTTGTTGAAATTTTATTTTTTTTTAAATTTTTTTGAGTAAATAAGGGGAGGCTATAACCTTAAAAAATAGAATTTTTTGGAAAAGGGGTTTTTGAATTTGAAATTTTTGAAAAAAATTAGGCAAGAGGGGATGAATTTTGGCAAAAAAAATTTTTGGTGAGAGAAGTGGATTTTATTTGTTTTCTGAAAATTTTCCAAAAAAATTTTTGGGGGAGGGTGGGTGAATTAAATAAAAAAAAAATTTCTTAATTCTCAAAATTAACAAAAAATTTATTTTTCGGTTATAGCCTTTGACTAAAAAAATTTTTTTTGCATTTTTTATTTGTGATCTACTTAATATATCTTTTTATTCTTGCCACATTTTTACTAAAGCTATTCTATTAGAAATTTATTTTTTTGACTGGTAATTTTAAAAATTTAAAGAGGAAAGACTGAAAAAATTTTTGGATTATTTGAAAAAAATTTTTTTTGGTTAGGAGGGAGGTTTATTTTTTTGAAATTAATTAAAATTTCCAGTCAGAAAAAAATTTTTAAATTATATATATTTTGCATTTCCTCTCTCTACTCTCTTTTTTTTTATTTTATAACGGGTTTTGAATTTTTTAGAATATATTTCCCTGTTATTTTCACTTAAAAACGCATGATATTTCCCAAAAATGTTATTTTGTATATCATTTATTTTTTAGTATCCATTAGAGCCCAACAAAAAAATGCGAATCTTGTCGAATTTATATTTTCCTATTTGTGACTTTAAATTTTGATTTTTAATAAATTAATTATATCATGGTTGTTTTGTCGCATTATAACTAGGTGACGTTTTGTCGCATTTATAACTAGGTGACATTTTGTCGCACTTATAACTAAGTGACATTTTGTCGAATTTATAACTAAGTGGCATTTTGTCGTATTTATAACTAAGTTACATTTTGTCGTATAACTAAGTTACATTTTGTCGTATTTATAACTAAGTGACATTTTGACGTATTTATAACTAAGTTACATTTTGTCGTATAACTAAGTTACATTTTGTCGTATTTATAACTAAGTGACATTTTGACGTATTTATAACTAAGTGACATTTTGTCGAATTTATAACTAAGTGGCATTTTGTCGTATTTATAACTAAGTTACATTTTGTCGTATAACTAAGTTACATTTTGTCGTATTTATAACTAAGTGACATTTTGACGTATTTATAACTAAGTGACATTTTGTCGCGCTTATAACTAAGAGGCATTTTGTCGTATTATGAATAGTCAGAGATAAAAAATGTAAATAGTGTAATTAGAGATAAAAATTAAATAAAGCGAATGAGGCCAGTTGAGAGCAAGCTGTTTAAGTGTGGAGTGGGTATCGTATATAATCAATATCAATCAATAATTAATTTTTAAAAAATTATAGTTTCCAAAAAATCGATAATTTAATTTAAAAATTATTATTTTGCAAAAAATCAATACTAATCGATAAAATCAATAATCGATTTTTTCAAAATTAAAAATCATTCTTCAAACACCAACTTCAAAAAACAAAAAAAATTCAAAAATTCCAATTGCAACCCAAATAAATTTACTTGAAAAGACACGTACAATATATAATTAACAATAAGAGGGAAAAACGTGTCGAAAATTTTTTTTTCTTTAAAATAATATTTTTTTAAACTAAATCCCCAAAAAATAATTTTTTTTCTCGGCTTTAATTTTTAATTTTTTTTCTTCTTAAACTTCGCTTCCAATTATAATATATTTCTTTCTCAACTTCCTAATGCGGCTGCTGCTGCGCCACACGAGAAGCTTGAATCATTTCAACAGCATCCGAAACTTTGGAACGAAGCAATTCATCATTTTCGAGAACCATCTTAGAAAAAGAAAAGGAAGATTTTTTAGAGAAAATTAAAAAATTTAGAGGACTCTTGCCCCGCTTAAATAGCTCAATAAGAGCCTTTTCAATTAAAAGGCTTTTTCCAAAAGTCAAGGAAATTCTAAATCTATTTTTGAGACCCCAAAAAAAAATAAAATAAGGACACGGAAGAATGGACAAGAACCTAATTTTAATTATTAAAAATTCCCCAAAATTATTTAAATACCAAAATTTCCGAATTCTCATTCTCCAAAATCATTCCAGTAATCTTTCCAGCATCTTCTCCACGGCAATAACGAGATACCATTGGATAGAGCTGCTCACCAAGAATCTGCTTCTGCTCCTAAAAATTTTAAAAATAATTTTTTCATTCAGAACATTTAATCAAATAATGTGTTGTGGCAATAGGAATCAAAACAGACATTCCCCAGACTTAGGAAACCTACCACCAATCAACTATACCATCGAGACACTTCATAACCTATCTGAATGTATCTATTACCCTCTAAAAAAGGTCCTAGATCCATAACACCCCCAATAAATCGAACGTCATGGAGACAATAAGTTTAAAATAAAAAACAAACCTGGATATTGTTAGCCGTCAGCAGTTGGTTTGTAAGATTCTCTGGACGTCCAGCAGCCATTCCATGCCCAGCTCCACCTCCAGACAACTGCGGACCACGCTGTTGATTCATCGGGTTTGGATAGGAAGAATATGCGACATTAGTCTGTTGCATTGTTTTTGGCTGGCCCTTTAGAAGAGTATTATACAAAAGCAAATTATCAATAAAAAAAACCTGATAACGCATTTGACCTTGCTGAGCAGCCATTCCAGGCATACGAGACTGTTGCTGTTGACGTTGCTGACCGCCACCACCATAAGGACCACGAATTCCGCCAGGTCCGCCCATACCACCGCCGCCGCCACGAGGACCACGAGCGACTTGATTAGCATAAGGGCCACCGGCATTTTGTCCCATCATGTATCCTTGCATTGGATCTAAATTTATATTTAAGGTTTATAGTCAATTCTTAAAGAAAAACAAACGTCCAAAACCGCCATTCCAACGTGGTTGCATTCCACGGAATTGAGCTCCAGGAATGTTTGTAGTTTGCATAAATGGTGCAGTGCGTTGATTTTGAAGAGCTTGAGGAAGGAAAAATCCTCCACTAGCTGGTGCATACATTGTTCCCATAATTCCAGGAGGGTTTTGCATACGCATAGCAGCCTTAAAAGAAAATAATAATCATTAAAAACCCCCCAAGTTTTAAGAAAAACTAACCAAGCGTTGCATATATTGAGAAGCAAGTTGAGCCTTACGATCCTCCTTGCGCTGAGCCAAAGCAACATAAAGTGGTTTATTCCCAATAATTTTATTATTCATTTCAACAACCGCTTTAGTCGCATCGTCAGGTTTCTCAAAACAAACAAAACCAAATCCTTTAGAACGTCCATTTTCGTCACACATGACCTACAAAAAATTTTTTTTTGAAATTTCCAAAAAATTTCAAAAAAAAAACCTTAGCACTAGCAATAGCTCCATGTTGTTCAAAATGTTTACGAAGAGCATCATCCAAAACTGTATCGTCCAAATTCTTTACATAAAGATTGACTCCTTGGAAGCGCTGAATACGATCAGCCTTGAATTGTTCATAGCGACGTTTCAGTTCAGATTGGCGTTCACTTTTCTTCTGTGCACGGCAGACAGTAAAATGTAAATCTGCGCGGCCAGGAACTTCCTTCTCATTCATTTCATCAACCGATCGAGCTGCGCTCTCGTGATCCTTGAAAGCAACAAAACCAAAACCTTTAGGCTTTCCATCATTATCCTCCATTGATTTTGCCGAAATAATCTCTCCAAATGCAGAAAAGATTTCATGAAGTTTATCAGAATTGATAGCATCGCCAAAATTCTTCACATAAACGTTGGTGAAACGACTTGCAGCATCGCCAATTTGCTTTTCGCGTTGTGAACGAGGAATGAACTTTCCAACAAACCTAGAAAAAGAAGCAAAGTTAAAAAGTAAATTCAGAAATTTAAAGAAAACTAACACTTTCTTTCCATCCAAAAGCATTCCATTAACTTTTTCAATAGCCTTATTTGCAGCATCTTCAGTCTCAAAATGAATGAAACCATAACCTTTGCTATTCCCTTCCAAATCACAAGCAACTTTGCAGCTCAAAATGTTTCCAAACATTGAGAAAGTGTCGTAGATAGCTTTGGTGTCGATGTGCTTGTCCAAATTTTTGATGAAAATATTACCAGCACCAGAACGGCGAATACTTGGATCACGTTGAGACCACATGATGCGAATTGGCTTGTTCAGAAGAAGGTCGAAGTTCATCGTATCGAGAGCGCGTTCAGCTAAAAAATGAAGGGGATTAAAAGAAAACTAGGAAAAGTTCTCAGGAAATGTGAGAAAAGAAAGGACCAAGAGAAAGGGCAGGAGCACCAAAGGAAAAAATTAACAAAAATACCATCGGCAGGCTGCTGAAAATTGACATAAGCATAGCCAAGAGAACGACGCGTAATTGCATCACGGCAGACACGAATGGAAAGAACCGGTCCAGAAGTACTAAACTTCTCGAAAAGCATTGCTTCGGTAACCTAAAAAAGAAAAAATAGAGAAATATCTAAATTAATAAACAAACATCCGGATGAAGATCACCAACATAAAGCGAAGCCATTGGATAAGATGGAGTGTTCAAAACCGGAGCTTGATTTGCAGCAGCAGCATTCGCATTAGCACTAGGCGGTTGCGGAGCGACTGTAGCCGACATTTTTTTTATTATCTACGAAAAGATAAAAGTTTAGGCGGAATACCAAAAATCAAGGGAAAATTAAGAGATGTACTCTCTAGGCTTTTATACACCCTCTTAAGAGCCCCTAAGAGTTAAAACAAATTAAAAGTACCCACCTTATTATATCACTGTTTTTGTAATATTTTTTGTTTTGTAGATTTTTTTGAAAATTTTTTTGTTTTTTAAATTTTTTTGTTGTTTTTATAACGATATATTAAAAGTAACCAGACCCTGAAAATGAAAGAGAAGTGTTAATTTGAAATAAAAGGGTAAAAAATAAAGGAAAATGACGAAGAAATGCTTAAAGGAAAATGCTCAATGGAAATCGTAAAAGGAAATTAGTAACACGGATAAAATTAACATAAGAAACATTAAAGAATCGATGGCGATTGTGAAATAGAAAAAAGACTAAAAAAGTCTAGCGCTGTGGATAGAACAAGCAAAATAAATGACGACGCTTAAAAAGTGCTTTTATATGAATCACAAATTAGAGATTATGGGAAGAAGAGAAATAAAGAATGTAAATCAGAAGAGTACTGTAGAGCTAGAGAGTATGTGAAAAAAGGAGAGAAAATAAAGAAGTAGAGTTGTGAAAGAGATCGTGTCGAAACTTTTTCTAAAATTAAATGCAAATTGATTAATCGAAAAGCGTCGGATTTCGAACTTCTAAAAAGCTCATTTTAGTCTTAAAAAGGTTTAGGATTTATCTCCAAGGTTTTTTTTATAAAATTGCCACATGTTTAAAACAAAATTAAATTTATTTAACGCTAAAATAGAAGAACTCCCAACAGTTTTCTAGTCAATTTTAAATTAAAAATTCGTCATTTTAGATAGCTTAAAATCTCAGTTATTAAATAAATGTCAAACAATAATCAAAACAATAACAACAACACAAATCGACGCGAAAAAGAAAAATTTTTAAATAATCAAAAAGATCCATCACCAATAATTTATGAGCCTGAACTTATGGATGCTGAAGATAGCTTGTTAGAAATTAAATCGACATTTTGTAACACTGCAAAAAATGGAAATATGATGGCTGAAAAGCTGGTTGACACGGTTTTTTAAATTTTTTTAAATTAAAAAATAAGGAAAAAATTTTTTAAAGGATTTTTACAAGGATTTTGGCGATTTATTCGACCCTGATGTGAAAATTAAAAATTGAAGGAAGAAAATTTTTTAAATAAAAAAAGAGAAGATAATGACGATATTTAAACGTTTTTGTGTATTTAAAAAAGGAAATTTTATTTCTCTCTTTATGGCAATAAAAAAATTTTAAAAATTATTGAAAGGTTTGAATTTTTCTATTTTTAAAGATAATTATAGTAAGTTAAATTTAAAAAAATATTTTAAATGTTTATTCAGCCCCTCTTTTTTTAATCACATGTTTTAAGTCTAAAATAACCCTCTTAATTTTTTTTTAAAAATCTAGGAATTAAAATTTACCATGCTAAAAATTTTTAAAAATATCTTTCCGTAAGAACTAAAAGTTTTGCCGTGGTGGGGTCCGAACCCGCCTCCATCATAGTTAGGAAACTAGCTGTTACCGACTACACTACAAGTAACATTTAAGAATTTTCTTTTAATTTTGACTACATTCTTTTTTAAAAATATAAAATTTTTTTTTGAAAATTTAAAAGAATTGAAAAAATTAAAAAGTATAATATTTAATATAAATATCTAACCTCTCTCTTTTTTTAATCACATTTGTCTACAATGTATCACTTGTTGTTGTTGATTATTATTTACATTTTCGTCATCATCACTTTGATTATTTTCATCAACATTAAAAATTCCCATTCCAACAGAATTTATTAATTGTTCCCATATCATTTCTGGTGTTCTTCTCCTTCGATTTTTCTTCATTAAATCATATTTATTTTTTGAAATGTCACGGTCTTCAGTTTCTTCTATTTGGTCTTTTTCTGTTATTTTCTTTAATGACGTCTGGATGAAAAAAAATTTTTCATAATGGAAAAACTGGTATAACTTTACACATAAAGGCTGGGGTGAATCCCCAACTCAATTAATACAATTCCTCTCCCCAATACCTAATAAGAAAATAAATGTATAAAGAAGACATTTATTCTTGTATAAAGAAGATTTTTTGTGGATTTTTTTTGTGGATTTTTTTTTCTGCGGACTATTTCTTATTCCTCTATAATGCGGACGTAATGTCCATAATCCGTAAAAAATCTCTATTCCACCTAGTCACTAAAGCAATAGAACCCCTTTTATTCTATAAAAATCTTTCTCCCTGAAGAATTGAAAATCTACCACCAAAAATTATTTGACAACGCCTTTCCCGTCTACTCATCAAAAAAATCTCAGATACCCCTTTTCCCTCACAACTCTTAAAAATACCCATTATCTAATCCAAAAGTCCCAAAATTAAAAATAAAAAAACCGTTGAAGGCTCCCAAAAACGAACAACTTTATCAATTCCTGAACTAGCAATTAAACATCTATCAGGATGTGGTTGAACACAATTAACGGTAAAATTGTCTCCCTTAAAAAATAATTTAAAAAAATATTTTTTTAAACTTCAAACCTTTAAAACTTTAACAACTTTTTCAGTTTGTCTTTCCCAAATAAATATTGAGCCACAATCTAAAAAAGGTATTCTTTTGCTTTTAAAGTCAAAATAAATATTTGCGGATAAGACTTGCAGAACTTTTGGAGGCGAATCATTTGTGAAATGTTTTTTTTTTAAAAATTGCCAAAGCAATTTCTAGGGGTCCGATTTAGTTTTTTAAATGCAGTGAAATAGGATTTCAAAAAAAAAGAGGATATCAAAAAAGTGAAGAAAGTGGACAGAGCCAAGAAAAAGGAGACAGAGGAAACAAGGGTGGGCTCTTCCGCATAAAGTGGAAGATGGAAGAAACCAAAAAAACGGAAGACGAGAGATTCCAACCCTGCTCCCAAAAAATAAAAAAAAACAAACGTTAAATTGAGTCAAGGCTATAATTTGGCCCTCTTGGATTATTACCTAACAAAAACTATAAAGAAATCCCCATACCAATCTCCTCTAAAAAAATTAAAAACAACCAAACTAACCACTTCCAGCAACAATATATTGATCATCCCCACCAAACCAACTAGCTTCTTTAATATCTGTATTTATATTTAAATGTCCAGTAAATCTATCAATATAATCTCTAAAATCATTTGAAGTCCAATTTAAAGATTCATCTTTTTAAAAAATTAAATTTTTTAAAAATTTGAAAAATTAATAAACCTTCTTCTTCACTAATTTTTCCAATTATATGTTCAGCAGAGGTATCTTCAGGATGTAATTTTTGATAAAAAGATAGGCACTCTTTTGCAAGCTTAAGAAAATAAGAAACGTTAAATTGATTCGTTAAAATTGATTCAAGGCGAAACAAACGTTAAATTGATTCAAGGCATACAAATTTTTAATTAAATTTTGATGAGCCATTTTACATTTTGGATTAATTCTCAAAACAGATAAATAATCTTTAATTGCATCAATTAAATCCCCTTTCCAACTTCTTTCCATAAAACAGCGTCCTCTAGTTAATAAACATTGAATTATTAAATTTGAATTATTCAAAATATGTGAAGATATTCGATCAGAAATAATTTTGTTGGTTGAAGAAAGAGTAAATATTTGTTTTGATAACCTTAAAAAAAATAAAAATGAAGGAAGAAAATTTTAAAAAATTATTTTTTTGGGTATCTCACAAAAGTCTGCACAATTTTATCCGCAAGTCTGTCAAAGGCGCGGATCCTATCGATTTTTTATTTTTATAGACTCTAGTGATAGGTCGGAAATGACGGTGTCGGAAATTGGAAAACTGTCAAAAATCGGAAGGGAAAAATGACGAAAATGAGAAGTGGAAATTCCGACAGACATTTGGTTACTACTCCCGCTACTTTTCAAAAGTTTCCAAACTTTGCAGACTTTTTAGAACTTGCGGACTTTATGGAATATAAAGAAAAATAATTTTAAAAGAAATAACAAAAAAAAATACCCATTCTTGATTGAATAAAAATTTAAAATTTCAGAACAATTATCTATTGCTTGAGAAAATTCTTTTTCATCGGCAAATTTATTTGTTTGATTGAAAAATTGTTCTGTAAAATTATTTGAATTTTTAATTGATGATAGTCCTTCTAAAGTTGTATTTTCAAATGGAAAATTTTCGTCATCAGACATAAAACTTAAAAGAATTAATTTAAAAAATTTATTTTGAAAAATCCAAAAGGTGACAAAAAATCCCAAATTTTTCCAAACATTTTTCTACCGAAAAGAAGACTATTTTAAAGGTGGATAACTCATAAAAAATTCAGAAAAAAAATTCCAAAACCTTTTAATTGTTGAAAAAATATCAGGAGATGCGTGATTATTCTTCTTGACATCAAAAATATAAATATTATCAGAACCAATATTCACCAAAAGTTCAGTCCCAATTTTGTTAAATTCCAAATTTGTAGATAAAAAATGTCCTTCTTCGTTTACAGAGAGATGAGCTAAAAATTAAATAAAAAAATTTTTTTTAATTGAGATACTTTTTGGATCTCCTGCCTTCTCCTATTTTGAGTTTCATCAGAGTTGGTCGCACTTAATAATCAGACTCCTTTCATTTTCTTTACTGTCTCATTTTAATATGACAGGGAAATGAAGTAGAACGAGAAAGGAAGTATCCAGGAGGGGGATATCCAAAAAAAAATTTTTTTTAAATAAACAAACATGGCAATAACTTCATTATCGGCTCCTTCATATTCCTCTTATCGTAAATTGGAACCAAAGCTGAACTTAAACCAATGGCCAACATCTCGCTTGAGCTTTCATTTATTGCTAACGATTTTAACGATCCATATTCTTCAGAAAAATCAAAATCTGTTGTTTTGTTGTCGCGAAGATCGCATTGTCTTTAAAGATTAACAAAAATTATTTTAGAGGGAATGTCAAAAAAAGAAGTTTGAAATATTAGTTTAGTCCCTGGCCTTCCAAAAATTTTTTAATTAAAATATTTTTGATAAAGAAAATTAAAAATGGGTTTGCTTGTATAATCAGGCATGCTTACTGATTGTGAAAGGGAAAAATCCGTGGATGTCCGCAGATGAAATTTTGAAAAAGGAGACGGAAACAGAAATAATTTTGTATCAGGATAAACAGTAAAAATTGTAACTGTGAGCATGCCGAGGTATAACATAGAGAATGTATTCCCGCCCAAATAAAAAAAATTTTTTTCAAATGAAGAAAATCCCTACATTCCCCACCCCTAGACATCTACGCTTTTATTTTAAAAATTCAAAAATAAAAACAAACTTTAAAACTCCATCTTCTGACACAGCCCAAAAAATTCTCGGTTCTTCTTTACAAATTGCCATTTTCTTTACCCTTCCTTTACATTCCCATTTTTGAATGTGACATAAATCATTTGATGACATTTGATCCAATTCATGCAATAAAATTAAGCTATCACCCGCAGCTGATAAAAGTAAATGGTCATGTGCATGAGGCACAAAAAGAACAGAAAAAATATTATTTGAATGTAATGTCTGTAAACGACGAAGTAAGCGACCATTTTGATGCCAAATAATTAAATGTTGGTCATCGGAACCGCTAGCTAGGAGCCTTGAAAAAAATTTTTTTTTCAATTGAAAATATTTTAAAAATTAACTAACGTTCCAGAATCATTCCATTTTATCGAATTTACACATCCTTCATGTCCCTAAATTAAAAAAAATTATGTGGATTTTTTGATGCTCATTAGAACAAAATGGGGGCAGATCTTGGCTTAAATATCGCTCAAGAACTCGTCCAAAATAATTCTTTTTAGCGTAATAAAATGAAAAGAGTCCATAAATCACTATAAAAATGCACAAAATGGCTTACTTTAACTTTTCAAAAAAATTAAAAAAATAATTTCCCCAAGCGGTCTCGAACCCGCAACCCTTCATGACGTCTAAAATAGCGAACATTCCACTTAACCACGTGAAATAGAAGTTGCTCTGCCAGTAAATAATCCCTAAACATGTATAGAAAAGGTCCCAATTTAAGTCACGCAGTTCAAAAATTAATAAAAAATTTTTAAAAAACAAACATGTAGTGTATAAGTGTGTTGAATTGACTTAACATTTGATTCAGTAACAATAAACTTCCTTTTAAAAATTGAAGAAAGACTCGGATCAATTTCTCTTTTTGATGTACTGCAAGGTAAATGTTCACAATCAATCATTTCAATTAATTTAAAAATACTAAAAACAGAAAAGATTGATTAAAAAATATTTTCGTAACAAAAAAACATGTACACAAACGTCAATCAACCTAAAATTAAAAAGAAGAGGTACGGAAAGACTTTTCCGGATTATTCCGGTCCGGAAAAAACCGGATAATCGCAAAAACCCCCGGATTTGGGGCCTGGACTTCGGAAAAATCCGGCAGGATCCTGTCCGGCGCCGGGCACTAATAATCAGCCATAATACCAATTTGTATACAAAAATGACAAACAGCCTATGAAATACTAAAATTAAATTTAAAAATATTTTTTTTTGAACAAAAAATCAATTTGGAAAAATTTTTTAAACAAAAATTTTAAACTTTATTCTTTAACATTTTCTTCATTTTCACAACAAATTTTTTCTCCATTAATTACAATAAGTAAATTATAAAAATCCTTTTTACTCCAAAATGTTGCAGGTTTCCAACCACACCAGCCCCCAGCCAAAATATCATCAATATTGTCATTTCCAGTATAATGAGGGTCTAACACTAAATATTGACAGTTACCAAGTCGAGGATTGTAATCAATTCCAATTATTGTATGGGCAAGTTGGCCACCACCTTTTAAAAATAAAAAATAAATTTGAAATTTTTTTCGATTGAATACAGCCCGAACATCTCAGATTTAGTTACTCCCAAAAAATAGGTAATCCTTAAAATGATACACCCCGATATAACAAAAGTTGTCGAATCCAGGAGGCCTTGATATAGTTTGATTCAGCTCGTCAAGCCGCATCGAAACATACCAAGGCGTCGCGGATATGACAATTTTGCACGAAGTTATAATAGCTCGGCGGTATAATGGGCTCGGGTATACCTGCCCCCTCCTAAAAATAGGTAGGTCTTTTGTCAACTTTTTTTCTATTAAAAAACTTCAAAGTTCTAGAGACCAAAAAATTTTAAATATTAAGAAAAAGTAAAATAACCAATCATAACAGGAGCACCACCATTCTCAAAATGAAAAATTAAAGCTCTCGCATGTTCTGCCAAATCTGATCCACTTTTTGAAGTTAAAATTTTTGAAGTAATATTAAACATATTTTGTAGACAAAAACTTAATTCTAGTGAGCCAATCCATTTTTTAGACCCAACAAAATTTGAAGGTTTATCCCCAATATCAACTAAACACTGAAAAATTTTTTTAAAAATTTTTGAGGTTCCTTTCATTTTACTTATTCAAAAAGTCCGCAAATGTTGTCCGCAAGTCGTATTAATTTATTTTATTGTAGGGCAAGGTATGAATTTTTACTCTCCTAAGAGGCCATATTTTATAGACTAAATCTGCGGATTTTTCTTAGGACAATGCTACTGTCCAGATAAGCAAGTTAAATCGAGGACCAAGCATTTAAAGGTCACTATCTCTAGTCTATATTCCAAGAAAAACCCCATAGGAAGTTCTAAAAATGTCTTATATTTGTATACAGAAAAATGTCTGAACACAAAATCTAGTTTAATCGAGTCCAAAAAAATTAAAAAAAAATCAAAAGAGATTCAAAACAAAAATCGAATAAAAAAAAGGAAACCTGTTGTATCTCCCTATGACTGGGAATATTTTTATCAATATATCCTTGTAATTTTAGCCAAGAACAAACTGTTTGGAATGATCTATAAGCACAACCCCAACCAGAATCATCAAAATTGTTTTGTCCATAATGAAAATAGCCATACTTGCCTGATACAATTGCACATTTATTTTTAGATTGAACTTGAAAAAATGAAAATTAAAGAAATTTAAAAAGGAAAACCTGTAAGATTTTCGTGTGGATTATATATTAAAGTTGGAAACTCTTCTAAATCATCAGTCGTTGACATTTATTTAAAAATAAGAACAAAAATAAGAATAAATAAAAAATTAAAAAAACTGATTATAAAATAAGAGAGATTAGCATAAATTATGATACTGAAAAAGAAAAAAAGATAATTTCCTAAAAATGACATTTTATCCAAAATTAACGTCTCTAACCTTTATGTTAATTAGAGAAACAAAATTTTAATTTCGTGTCCCCTTAACTCATCTATTCCTTAACTCATCTACACGGCCAAAAAGACTCAACTCATCTAAACGGCTTAAATTCCTTAACTCATCTACACGGCCAAAAAAGCGCAACTCATCTAATCCTTAACTCATCTATTCCTTAACTCATCTACACGGCCAAAAAGACTCAACTCATCTACTCCTTAACTCATCTATTCCTTAACTCATCTACACGGCCAAAAAAGCGCAACTCATCTAATCCTTAAAATATCGGGTCAGTTGAGTCCATGGCCGGTTGAGTCTACACGGCCAAAAAGACTTGAGAGACTTTCAAAGCTGCACTATCCATTGGGAATGATTAGGGCTGGAATGAATAAATAAACTAACTAAAATAAAAGAATATTTATATATTTAAAATCACCGAACAAAAATCATTAAAACTAGAATCATTGAATAATAAAATAATAATTAAATTGTCAATAAAATCAATAAAAAATAAATTAAAAAATTAATAAATAAATAATGAACTAGAATAATGAACTATCCATTCCATCTTCGGTATCACGTTCTTCCTGTTGACGTGTAACGACTCGCAGTCCCTCAATATACCCACTCATTTGTAAGCCAAGGAGAGTGAGAACATGCAAAAGCCCGTACATCCATTTATAAAAAATGCTAAATTAGAAAAAAAATTATCTAAACAGGTTTTTTAGGCTCCGAGATTATCAACTTCTCCGAGTTTATCAACATTCCCGTAGTAAGGACTCGATATTTTAAGGATTAGATGAGATATTTTATGGATTAGATGAGTTGCGCTTTTTTGGCCGTGTAGATGAGTTAAGGAATAGATGAGTTAAGGATTAGATGAGTTGCGCTTTTTTGGCCGTGTAGATGAGTTAAGGAATAGATGAGTTAAGGAGTAGATGAGTTGAGTCTTTTTAGCCGTGTAGATGAGTTAAGGAATAGATGAGTTAAGGATTAGATGAGTTGCGCTTTTTTGGCCGTGTAGATGAGTTAAGGAATAGATGAGTTAAGGAGTAGATGAGTTAAGGAGTAGATGAGTTGAGTCTTTTTAGCCGTGTAGATGAGTTAAGGAATAGATGAGTTAAGGAGTAGATGAAATGTATAGGAGCCTTTAATTTTTAATAAAGAGAGCGAGAGTAACGAAGAGAGAGCGAGATGGAAAGAAAAGAAATTAATAAAAATGACATTTTATCCCAATTTTCGTGTCAGAACAAAATTGTCTCTAACTTTAATGATAATTAGAGAAAGAAAATTTTGATTTTTTAATAAATTTTGTGAGAAAGTAGAGTAAAAGAAGAGAGTGCTTAAGACAAAAAGGAAAAAATAGTGGGGTAAAATCAATTTTTTGTTCTATTTGTTTCTTTCTAGTTTTGTCAATTGAAGCAAGTGATAATTCCTTTCATCGTTTAATCTCTTAAATCTTGTTTTGCTTATTTACAGCAGTTTAAAAAATATTTCAGTGATCATTCACCATTTTAAATAATGATAGAAGCTAAAACAAATTTAATATCATTTATTTTTTGAAAAATTTAATTACATGGGCAATTGTTTGTCAAGATCGAAAAGAAGAGTAGCTAAAGCTGGATTAGATGAACAAAATGCAAACAATATTTTCTCTAAAACTTCTAACAATCAAATGGTTTGCTCATCTTATCAATACAGGTATTTTACTTGCCCTTTGAGGATTTGGTGTAGTGGGATAGTGTTAGGTTTTTAACATTAAGTGATTGGTGGTTCGAATCCTCCTCAGGGTCTATATTTTTTTATTTGTTGAAAATCTATAGTCCTTAGCAATGCAGTTCTGCCTACTCCTTGATATTTTGGTGTAGTGGGATAGCTTTAGGTTGTTGACCTGGGATGGTCATTGGTTCGAACCCTGTCATGGTTATATTTTTTGAGTTATTAAAGTGTTTATTTATTAAATGTTTTTAAATTAATTAGAATATTTTAGATCTGACTCTAAAACTTTTCCCGATGCTTTTACCAACATAATTGACAATAATCAGAAATTGCTTGGGCAGCAGGAAGCAGCGAATGTAAATAATGATTCTTTCAAAAATGAGCATAATCGTAAACCTTATGATTAATTTAAATATTTAAAAATTCTTTTAGCCTCCTCAGAAAAATTAATTGCAATGTTTTCCTATGAATCTCGTTCTGAAGGTGATCTCGGGTTCGAAAAAGATGACATAATGTATCTTCTAGACAACACGTTTGTTTTATAGAGTCATAATTTTCAACTTATTTAAATTTTAAAGCAATCCGGATTGGTGGTATGTCAAAAATTCTAAAGGAATTCCTGGCTATATTCCTCGCAATTTTGTTGCCTTTCTCAAAACTCCAGAATCTTTCGATTGGTTTGCTGGTAGAATATCTAGAAGTGTGGCAGAAAGACTTGTAGCTGGGAAACAGTTGCCTCCTGGGACTTTTCTCATCCGTGAAAGGGAGTCTGACAATTTAGAATATGCGTTGACTATACGTGATATTGACCAAGGATTGGGGGTTCCATGTGCAAAGCATTACAAAATTAAAGAGATGGAAAATGAATGTGGATTTTATATTACAAAAAGGATGATTTTTCCGTCATTGGAAGCTTTGGTTAGCTATTATTCTGGTTTGTTTTTTTAATTTTTTAAACCTTTGAATTTCCACAAAAAAATTATTATTTTTTAGACCGTGCTGATGGTCTTTGCAACAAGTTGACACTTGCAGCGCCCAAAATGACTCCAATAGGGCCTGATTTGTGTTATGATACCCAGCAGAATTGGGAGATTCCTAGACATGAAGTTCAACTTTTAAGAAGATTGGGTGAAGGAAATTTTGCTGAAGTTTATTATGGGCATTGGAGAGGAAAAGTTGATGGTTTGTTTATTTTTTGAATTCTTTTTGGAAGGGAAGAGGCCCTTAAATTCTATCCTGGAAACCCAATAGGTCTTGATTTGTCTCCTTTCCACGTAAATTGTCGCAAACTAGAATAGTTAACGAAAGAACAAGTAAGGGAAAGGAAAAATATCGGCTGTTAATAAACAACTAATTCTTACCAGCCGATGGGTGGTTGGATGCCCCCTTGAAGAAAAGGGGAAGGAAAAAGTGAGAAAAGGGTAAAATTTTTTGCAGAAAAGGGCCATTGATAGAGGAACAGTAGTCTGATCCAATTTTTCAATAATTAAGCAAAAAATTTTTTCAGTTGCAATAAAAATGATGAAACCTCGAACAATGAGTTCTGAAGATTTTATTAGCGAGGCAAATACCATGAAACAATGTCAACATCCCAATTTGGTTCGTCTTTTTGCTGTTTGTACAAAAGAAGAACCTTTCTATATAATTACCGAATATATGAAAAATGGAAATTTGTTAGATTTTTTGAGAGCAGAAACTAAAGAAGATAAACAACAAAAATTATCTAGTCCTAAAAATCCGTTGACAATGCAAGAATTGGTGGTTATTTGTGCTCAGGTTTTTTTAATTTAATTTTTGAGGCTTTTTTTTGGGGGGTTTCTGAATGTTGGACACGGGCAGCTAAAATTTCCTTGTACGGCTCAAAAGCTTTTTTTTTCTTTATTTACCCGCTACAGGGAAAAATTAACCGGCCATGTCTAGCTCTAGTTCTTGACTTTTTTTTAATTTTTCTAGGTAGCAGATGGAATGAAGTATTTAGAAGAGAGAAAACTTGTTCATAGGGATTTGGCTGCAAGAAATGTTTTGGTTGGAGAGAAGTAAACTTAATTTTCTGCAATTATTTTATAAAATAATTATTTTTTAGAGTATCTGGAGTCCCTATCGTTAAGGTTGCTGATTTTGGACTTGCAAGAAAGCTGATGGATGATGAACAAATTTATGAAGCACAAACTTCTACCCAATTTCCTATTAAATGTAAGAGGGGGTTTTCGGGGTTTTTGGACTTTTTCGGCTTTCGTTTTGACAAGAATTTAATTACTCCTTATTTTCAGGGACGGCACCAGAAGCAGCCATGCTAAAGATTTTTACTGTAAAATCGGATGTGTGGTCCTATGGAATTCTCCTTTATGAAATATTTACAAAGGGGGCAGTTCCATATGCAGGAATGTCAAACTCTGAGGTTCTTGTAAAAATTGAAAATGGAGAGAGGATGAAATGTCCTTATATTTCAAGTTTGTTTTTAGTTAAAATTCGTTGAAAAAATTTTTATTTTAGATCCAGACGATTCTGTGCTAGTTAAACGAATTTATGAACAAGTAATGCTTAAAACATGGGAACAGCAACCGGAAAACCGTCCAACTTTTGAAGCATTGTATCATTATTTTGACGATTTTTTTGTCAGTAATCAGCCAAATTACATTCCATCTTAAACGCAATTATTAGGTATATATTTTTTGGTCTCAATTTTATAACCCTTTTTTTTTTGCCGCGATTGTTGGACGGATCTTATTTTTAGATAACCCAAAAATTATGTAGTATTTTTATAAATTTGGTCAGTCACCGGGTTAGGATTCTAGCGTGCTAAAACGCCAAATACCCAAACCTTCCGAAAATTTTAACGTCATTTTCACATTGATATTTTGGCGGGTTTTTCTATGCTGGTATCACGGCCGTTTGGGTTTTTTGGTATTAGGAATCATATCGGTTCAGCAGCAAAACCCTTGGATTTTATCTCCCCTATTAGGGATATTAGGATTATAAGGGATTATTTTTTTCAGCTTCTGTTTTCTAAAAATAAGGTTCGATTGTATTTACCATTTTATATTATTATGTACCAAAGACCGGATCGAGACGAGATTCCGAGCAGGAATTTTGGTTATCAGGATTCTCGAGATTTCGATTCTAGTTCTTTTCTACCTTCCAGTTTGTCTCTACTTACTATCTTTTATTTAAATTAAGGGACCTCTAATTTTATATTAAAAATTTTTTCAAATATTTTTTTAAATCTTTTCAGAGTTTTCTTTCTTTATTTTTTTCTATTTAAAAAATTAAATTTTGTGCATTTTTATTTAAATTTCTTACTAATTCGTGAAAGGCTTTTATATACTATTTATGCATTTTTTTCGGTGAATAAATAAATATTTACTGAATTTTTTTTTAATTTTTGTTAAAAATTGTTTCACTTTCAATTGATATTCTTTTTACTAAAATTAATTTAAATATTTTTTTTTTAGAATTTTTACAGTGTTTTTTTCTTTCGAAAATATTTTGGATCAATTTCTGTTCCAAATGGACGAATCTATTTCACAACAACAAGACACAGGCAAGTCTATTCATTATGATTCATAAAATTTATTATTTTGATTAAACGAAAATTGGGTACTTGGTTATCCCAAATTAGTTTTTTTTGGATATATTCGGATATATTCATAATGGTCAGATATAAAGAAGGATAAACCAACTTCCAATATTTCCTCCAAATGTCCACAAAAATTTATCGAAATCAATGTAGAGAAAGGGTAAATATCGGTGCTCTGACCATTATGAGACCAAAAGCATCCGTGTCGGTCAAAATAATCCCTAATTTGTTTTTTTATAGAACCCAAAGTTATTGCTATTTATGAATATCAAAATCAGTTAAAAGGAAATGTTTGTTTTGACAAGGGTGATGTAATGATTTTGTTAAATGACAGGTTTTTTGAAAATTTTTTAAAAGATTTTTTGAAATTTAAATTCTCTTTAGTAATCCTGACTGGTGGTTTGTCAAACATTTAAAAAACGGCGAAGGATTTGTTCCAAAGAATTTTGTGTCTAAAATGGAATCGTTAGAGGTTTCTTTTTTTGGGGAAAGTTTTTTAATAATGTTTTTTAAATTTTAGTCAGAAGAATGGTATGCCGGTGAAATTCAAAGGAGCACCGCAGAAGAATTGGTTCTTGCTGGTAATATGCCGCGTGGAACATTTTTAGTTCGTAAAAGAGAAGGAGGAGAATATGCATTGACTATAAATGATTTGAAGGATGATTCTTTGGATGTAAAAATTTTTTTAATTTTAAAAATTTTTTCCTAAAAAAAATTTTTTTTAAAGGTAAAACACTACAAAATCAGAGGCAATGCTTCAGGCTTCTACATAACTACACATAAAGTATTCCCAACTGTTCGAGATTTGATTTTTTATTATTCAAGTTTGTTTTTATTTTTAATTTAATAGACGAGATTACATTTGGTCCCACATCTGGTCTAAAGAGAGATTTTTTATATTTTCTTGAGGTCCGGAAGTGTCTGGGAATGTCGCTCCTTAAAATTTTTTATAACTTTAGTAAAAAATTCTCTTTCCTTTTTAAAGAAGAACCTGGCGACCTTTGTTGTCGTTTAACTTATCCAGCACAAATTTAACTTATCCAGCCCAGATTTGCTGCCTTTTATTGCCTAGACTATTAGACAACCTTGTTTTTTGGATACCCTCAAAATTATACCCCCGAAATAACAAGCTCCCAGAAATTATCAATTTTATATTTAAAAATTTGTAACATTTTTTTAAAATCATTTCAGAGTTTTCTCTTTATTTTTTTTATATTTAAAAAAAATAATTTATTTAATATTTTTTACTAAGTTGTGAAAGGCTTTTTTATAAACTTTTTTTCGTTGAATAAAAATATTTACTGAATTTTTTTTAATTTAATTTTTGTTCAAATTGTTTGACTTTCAATTAATATTTTTTTATTATTTTTCTGTTAAAAATCATTTTTAATTTTTTAGAATTTTACCGAATTTTTAGATTAAAAAATATTCTGGACCTTTTCTTTGTTCCAAATGGGCAAATGTTTTTCACGTCAACAAAGTACTGGCAAGTCTAGTCATGATGATTCAGAAAATTCGCGTTCATCTGCTGCAATAAGTGACAGAAGGCGAAGACATTCAGTTGATAGTCAATCTGTGGATAGTAGAGATTTGGATTCTGTGCAACGGCAAAGATATGTTGGGCCAAGACAGCCACCACATTCATCACAACAACAACACAAACTGTCGGCATCTCAATTTGGTTATTATAGAGCTGGTGGAGGTTTCTTTAAATTTTTTTGTTTATCCAGTAAACGGGTGGTCTCTCTCATTGCCTCCTTGTGGTTTTGATTTTAGTGATGGCACGGGTATAGAAAAAAGTTGGGCTGGGTTTCGAGTCAAGTTTTTCAAAATTTTCTTCAGATAGGGTATTAACAATAAGTTATTTTGTTCTCTTAGTTTTCCCAGTTATTTTGCCCTTCTATTTTTCCACCCACCCCTTACTTTTTTTAGTCATTGGAATCTATTGATCAAAAGATGTTATTAATTGACTTTTACTATCCTTATTTTATCTCTTTAGTGTTCCCTTCCTACCATCTTTATTTTTCCCAAAAGAGGCATCATTTTATTAGAAATTATTTTAAAAATTATTTTTTAGCCCTACCATCGGGTGCAAATCGTTCTATGTACCAACCTGGAGATGGCCAAAGAGCACCTTATTTTGGTAATTACCCTCGTCATTATATTGTTAATGGAGATGGGTCTGGAAAATCAACAGCAATAACTTCAATGGGTGGAAGCCCTTCGGTTGGATTAGGTGGAAGAAAACAACAAAATGAAACGGTTGAAGGAGGTTTGTTGTCTTTTTAAGAATTTTGGGATTTAAGAAGAAAAATTGGGGTGAAATATACTGCTCTTTGCTTTGCCCTTTATAATCCTAAAAAGGTCTTCCCATTCAATCAGTCATTCTTATACGAAATTGCTGGTGTCATCGTTATTTACACCTGTGGTTTTTTTACTCTTTTTCCTGTTTGGACTTAAATTCTGATTTTTAACTTCTAATAAGGAATGGGTTGGGTGTTGAGAAGATGTCAGGTTGAGTTTTTTTTTAATTTTCTTCGGACCGGGTTGAACAATGTCAAAGTATCGGGTCTCGGGTAACCGTTCCATCCATATTTCTGGTTAAAATTTCTGATGCTTCTCTTTAATTCATCAATATTTTTATAGAGCCAAAAGTTATTGCCATTTATGAATATCAAAATCATGTAAAGGGAGATATTTGTTTTGACAAGGGTGATGTTATGATTTTGTTAAATGACAGGTTTTTTCTCTTTAAATTTCTTTTGAAATTTTTTAAAATTAAATTTTCATTAGTAATCCTGATTGGTGGTATGTCAGACACTTAAAAAATGGTGAAGGATATGCTCCAAAGAATTTTTTGGCAAAAATGGAGTCGTTAGAGGTTTCTTTTTTTGGGGAAAATTTGTGTGAAAAATTTTTTAAATTTTAGTCAGAAGAATGGTATGCCGGTAAAATCCAAAGGAGCACAGCAGAAAAATTGGTTTTAGCTGGAAAAATGCCTCGTGGAACATTTTTAGTTCGTAAAAGGGAAGGAGGAGAATATGCATTGACTATAAATGATTTGAAGGATGATTCTTTGGATGTAAAAAATTTTTTTAAATTAAACGAAAATTTTTTTCGCAGGTAAAACACTACAAAATTAGGCCTTTAGACAATGCTTCAGGCTTCTACATAACTACACGTAAAGTATTCCCAACTGTTCGAGATTTGATTTTTTATTACTCAAGTTTGTTTTGATTTTTTAATTTATCAAACGAGATGACATTTGGTCCCACCTCTGGTCTAAAAAGAATTTTTATAAATCACCAACCTATAGGAAACAATATTAAAATGAGTTACAAATTTACGTCCCAAAATCTCAAAATAATTCTTTATTTTGGAAAGTATTTTTAGCTTGAGGTCCGAAGTGTCTGGGATCAAATGTCGCCCTTTAAAAAATTCTTTTAAATAATTTTAATAAAAAAATCCTTTCTTTTTAAAGAAGAACCTGGCGGTCTCTGTTGTCGTTTAACTTATCCAGCACAAAAAATAGCTCCAGTACGCCCAGATTTGAGTTATGATACAGCCAAAAATTGGGAAATACCTAGAGAAGAACTTCAATTAGTTAAGAGACTTGGTGATGGTAATTTTGCTACGGTTTACCTTGGAAGATGGAGAGGAGTTATTGAAGGTTTTTTTTTTATTTTTTTTTTGATAACCTAGAAATAAGAAAAAAATTTAGGGGGGTTATTTGGATTGGTTGGGATTTTTTTTTAATTTTTTGGGTAGCATATTTTTATTTTTTCTAGCGAATTTATAGTAGTAAATTATTGGAACACTCAATAAGTATAAGTGGTTAAGTGGGTAAATTGTTGATTTCCCATTAAAATTTCTTTTAGTCTGTCTGTGATTACAACAAAGTTCAAGCTCAACAGGCTTGAATCCTCCATGTAGATAATTTACTTTAACTCTCTCTATGAGACAGATTACGAAAATTTTTTATATTTTTTCAAACATTTTTTTTCTATTTTTTTTCTATTTTTTTTAATTTTAATTTTTTTAGTAGCAGTAAAAATGTTGAAGCCTGGAACAATGTCTGTGGAAGCATTTTTAGAGTAAGGGAGTTTCTTTAAAAATTTTTATTTTTATTAAAAATTTATTTGGTGTAAAAATGAGGCTTTTGAACTATAAGAAAATTAAAAAAATTTCTTTTAAATTATTTATTTTTTAGGGAAGCTCAAATCATGAAGCAGTGCAATCATCCTAAATTGGCTCGTTTTATTTAATTTTTATTTTTAAAAATAATTTTATATTTTAAAGGTCAGATTATATGCTGTATGTACTGTTGGAGAGCCTGTAAAAAAATTTTTTTAAATTATTTTTAAATTAAAAATCCCCTTATTTTTCAGTATTATATAATAACAGAATTTATGCGCAATGGAAGTTTATTGCATTATTTGCGTAATTTAAATAATAGATTGAGTATACACGCTTTGGTTGATACGTGTGCACAGGTTTGTTTGTTTTTTAAATTATTTTTTGGTTATTTAAGTTTTGATTTAGGAGGTGTGGGAGAGTTCATTAGGGATGAAATGTCAATTTTTGGGATTTTAGAATTTTTTAAAAATTCTTTAAAAAAGTTTTTGGAGTGATATAGGTCGTTAGGGATTAAACGTCTATTTTTTTGAGGGTTTCAGAAATTTCTTAAAAATTCAAAAAAAAATTTGTAGGATGGAAAAGTCGCTAAGAACGAAATGCCAGAATTATTTTAAAAAAATTTCAAAAAAATTTATTTTTACAGGTAGCAAGTGGAATGATGTATTTAGAAAGTAGAAAATTAGTACATAGAGATTTGGCTGCTAGAAATGTTTTGGTTGGAGATAAAATTTCTGGTGTTCCCGAGGTTAAGGTTGCAGATTTTGGTCTTGCAAGAAAATTAATGGATGAAAATATTTATGAAGCACAACTTGGGGCTAAATTTCCAATTAAATGTAGGAAAGGGAGGATTTCTGAAAAGAAAAAATTTTTTTCAAAATTTTAGGGACGGCACCCGAAGCTGCACAATATGGCAATTTCACTGTTAAATCAGATGTTTGGTCTTATGGAATTTTACTTAATGAAATTTTTACTTTTGGAACGGTGCCATATCCAAGTTTGTCTTTTTTTAAGTTTTAAATATACTTTAGTTCTCTGACAAATGTGAGTTATATTCAAAAAATCAGATTTAATTTTGAAAAAACAGAATTTCCGATTCAATTTAAAAAATCAGAAATTCTGATTTAAATTTAGTAAATCAGAATTCCTGATTTAATTTTAGAAAATCAGAATTTCTGGTTAAATTTTTAAAATCAGAATTTCTTATTTGTTTTTTTGAAAATCAATTTCTGATTTAAATCAAAAATTCATTCAAACCAGAATTTATTTTTCTTTCTAAAATTATAGCAATGCACAACAAAGAAGTTATAGCACACCTAGAAGAAGGCTATAGAATGCCCTGCCCAAAAGGATGTCCAGAAGCTATTTATTTAGAAATGCTAAAATGTTGGGATCGCAATCCAGACAAACGGCCAACTTTTGAATATTTATTTACATTTTTTGACGATTTTTTTATTTCAAGTCAACCAAATTATGTCCCTCCAAGTATTGATGGTGTACCCTTTGAAGTACATTCTATGGATACAACAGACGAAGGATCTTCTAATAGAATGCCAAAATAATTGAGATTAATGAAAAAGTATATATTTTTTTAGTTTTTAATTTTAAAATTGTTTAGTAACTAAAAGACGTTTGTGTGGCCTCACAAAAATCGTGGGGCTCTACTTTAGGATATGCGTCCCATCAGATATCCTAAACGTAAGAGATAGTTTGGCTACCTTCCCCCCTTTTCCTGTTTCTTTGACCATTTTAAGCTGGTTTGACATTAATTTATTATGTATAGGTTGTGAATTTCTGAGACGCCTAAACGCTCATGGGACGCATGTCCTAAAGTAGGGCCAAAATCTCTTATTTTCGAAGGAAAGAATTTTGATTTTTGTGAGGCTACGCAAAAAATTCTCTTTTTAATTTTGTAAATTTTCTCATTCCATTCTTTCCCCAATTGGTTTATGTGCCCTTTTTATGCAATCCAGCTGCCATCCATCGAAATAATATCTTTCATAAGATACTAAAAAGCCACTTAACACATCATAATTTATATTATTAAATTAATAATAATTTTATATCAATTAATATACTCCTATTAATATGCATTTTTTATATTTTGAGTAAATTATAAACTGTTTGTTAACCCTTAGAATTTGTAACATTTTTTTTCTGAAAGGGAGAGGAGTTTAAAAATTTGAAAAAAAATTTCTGAAAAAGGATTCCTTCAGAAAAAAAAATTTCTGATTAGGGGGGAGAGGAGTAGAAAATTTTCTTAGGGGAGGGAGGGGTCGGAAATCAATATATCGATTTTTCTGGAAAAATATTACCTCTGAAATTTTTTCTAAAAAATACCAGTTTTAGAAGTCAACTTTTATCAAAGGAACAATGTAAATAATTTAAAATAAATTATTTTAGCAACATAAATTTGCTTTTAAAAATGGGTCAAAAAATTTAAAAATCAAAAAAACTAAAAAAAACCTCTATTTCTTTATCAAGAGATTCTTTCCTTTTCATTCTCCTTTCCATCGGGTGAGTCTTCCTCTCTTTTTTCGTCTTCCTCTGTGGCATGTAAAATAATCTCGGCTTTTTGTGAACGGGCATTATTCAATTTGGAGAAACAAGCTTGTACTGATACTCAAAAAATAAATGATTAATTAAATTGGGCGTGAAAATAAGAGTTGGACCTCTTGGGCTGCAAATGAGTATCTTACACGAGGAGCCTTAAGGAAAGGGCACCGCTTTTTCTCTTAGATTAGGGTATCTTTTATAATCGTCGAGAGATCTTTAGTTTCTCCTTCCCCACAGGTGAATCCCCCCTCGCTTTTACATGACCAAAACAGACTGAGGAAGACAAAAAAAGAAGGGAGGAGGATTCACTTGACGGGAAGGAGGAACCAAGAAGATCCCTCAAATATCCTTCAAAATTAAAAAAAACCTTATATCTTCATTCAGATTTGTGTCAGTAATCAACAAACGTTTATTTCGCGCCACTACTTTTCCAACTTGTTTTTCATTGACAAAAACATCATAATCTTTAAAAATAAAAATATTTTTAAAAATTTAGAAAAAAAAATTTTTACGATCAATAGCATTCAAAATTGGAATTACATTTTCCCAACTAACAAGTACACTACTTGTTCCATCCATCTTTTTTGTTGTTAAATGAGTTGGTGTTGGTAAAAGCAAATCACAAAGGGTTCGGTTTTGGTTTATTTGAGTTGTTAGGGCAGATTCAACTTGCTGGCAAAAATTTTCTTATTTTATAAATTCTAAGGATTCTAAAGATTCTAAAGACTCCCTTACCCTCTCATACAAAAAAATAATTTTAAAAAACCTCCAATCTCCCAGCTAATTGTTGCAATGTTTTAACATTTTCTTCGCCAATTTCAAAAAGCATATTGTTTTGCTCGTTCAATTTGTCAACTCTTTTTTGTAATAATTGATTGCGTGTTTGTTCTGAATTTGTTGTTGTTGTTGGTTGTTGCATTGGAGCAGTAGAGCGACGACGAAGTTTTTGAGCTAACACAGAACGGAAACAGCCAACAGCTTTGGTCTAAAATTGTATTAAAAAATGTTACGTTAGATGGACCAGAAAATGAATTTTCAATCCAGGAACCACTATCGGGCCAGAAAATAAAAAAATTTCAACCCAAAAAGTACTACCAGAAGAAAAAATGAATTTTTAATCCAGGAACCAATTTCGACACAGAAACCCCACCCATGACTGTAAAAAATTCGAAAAATTAAAAAAAAACCTTTTTCTTTTCGGTCGCTTTACCCAAAAGAGGCACTTTAATATTATCTGAAGTCTTCAAATTGTTTGAAAGTTTGGGTGATGGATGAGAAAATGTTGCGTTTCGAACAATATTAAAAGGACGTGGATTTGGAGAAGGATGAATTGAAGCACTTCGAAGAATTCCAATTTGTGGGGAATCTTTTGGAGGTTGTTGCGGTTGTTGAGAAATTGTGTCATCAACGGAAGTAGATTCAAAGGTGGTTGTTTTGATTTGACTTGATTGAGTTCTAAAAAATTGAAAAAATATTTTTGGATGAGGCAATATTTGGATTTTTCCTAAAAAATTTTCTCTAAATCAAACAATTGGATGAATGGAATTCAAATCAGGGATAGGACGGGTTATCGAAATCGGATACCCGATAGTCTTTTTTCGACCCGTGCCCCAATACGAAGAAATTTTTAAAAACCCGACCAACTTTTTCCCCAACCTAGCCAATCCATGATTCGGACCTAAGGTCATGAGACTGATGAGAACCACCAAACCAACCAACTACTTAACAAGGACCTCATGAACTATTACAATGTGTAAAAAAAGGATTAAAAATTTTTATTAATAAATTTTGACATCCTTAACCCCCCAATTAATTTTAAATAAAATCTATACCCATTAATATTCAAATTTTCATCTTTTCTGGCAGTTTTAGGCGTTTGTGGTAAAGCAACAGAAATTGTTGTTGGAGTAAAATTAGCAGAATCTTCAGTCAATTTTTGTTCTTTATTTGAACTAACAACTGTATTAACACGCCAATTTTTTGTTGTTGTTGACTTTTCTTCAATCTTATTTCTAGGAGATGATGGAGGAGAAAAATTAATATTTTTTAAGATGGTTCCTCCTCTGAAAAAAAAATTTTTTTAATTAAAGAAATTTAGTTTAAAAAACCTGGGTGTTGTATTAAATCTACTAATAGGCGAGACTGTTGTTGACATAAATTGTTGTCTTTTTCCATATGTTAGTGAAGGTGTACTGTGATGATGAAGACGATTATCTTTGTATTCCCGACGTTTTTGAATTATCTAGAGTTAGAAATTGGAAAGAATTTTTGGAAAAATTTTTAAGCTGAAACGAATGACTATCTATCCTGTAGGCTTTGGGTGCAAGGAAAAAGAATTCCAATAGAGAAGGTGATTTTTAAGTTAAATCGTATAGTGAAAGAAAAATCAGGAAAAGGGAATAATTAAAAATTTAAAGAAAATCAGGAAAAGGGAATAATTAAAAATTTAAAGAAGAAACTGGATGAAATTTAAAAATTGAAGTTTGGCTCTTAAAAACAAAAAAGAGAAAAGAATGGATAGCAAGAATATTGCGAAAATCGAAAGAAAAATCCTGTGAGACCACCTACTAATCTAATGTGTATACAAGAGTCAGATCCTAGCCCCTATGAAATCAAAAAAAGAAAAGCTTTCAAAAACCTTTTTCAATCTATCATCGTTAACTCCTTCAATAGGCAATTCTTTTGAAACAAGAGGACACTCCAACAATAAAAAGGCACAAAGTTGAGCGTGTGAACCACTTCCAGGGCGGAAGGAGCGCGTTTTCCTGTTCGAGTGAAGCCATTCCCCTAGGAAATTTTCAAAAATTATTTTAATTTAAAAAAATAAGAAAAAACCTTTAAGAACTTCCCCTTCACTTAAACAAACGCCATCCAAAATTTTCAATTCCCCAAGTATACAGGAATATACAAAAGGTCGATAAGAAAATTTACAACCATCTGGAGAGGCAAAATTGTTCCCTAAAACAGTCAGGGATTCCTAAAAAACATTTTTTTATTTTAAAAAGCAAAGTTTAAACAAAAAAACCAAATTAGTAAATCCTCGTAAACAATTAATTTCACACAAATCTGATATCAAATTGCCTCCCAAATCGAGAATACGAAGGTTTTGAGAAGAAATAAGTGTATGAATATTTTCAAAAGAACGAATCTAAAAGTTAGAAAAAAATAAAAATTGAAAGAAGAAATAAAGGAATTAATAAATTTTGGATGTCACTGATTTAAAAAAGTCGGATCGGTTTTCAAACCTTTCTAGGATCCACAGCACTAGCAAGGGAAATAGAAAAAAAACCCTCTTTTTCCTACGCTAGTCTTATGTGAGGGTCGTGTCAGTAAGGGAGATTAACAGGAAAAATGCCGGGCCGAGTTTTGGAAAATTATCGGACTAGGTTTGGGGCAGATTTCGGGTAACCATGACATCGTTGGTGAGAATGGGACAAAATGTCATCTCTCAAAGAAAAATATTTGAATTTCAGTAAAGATCAAATTAATCCCTAGCCTTATAAATTTTAAATCCTTACCAAATTCCCGTGTAATCCCAATTCAGTTAATGCCCCAAGTTTGGATAAATTTGGAATTGCCCTGAGTCGATTGCAATTTAATATTAAAGTTGATAAATTGTGAAGTTGGTCAAGTTTGGGAAGAGTCTGAAAATTAAAAAAAAAATAGTTAAAAACAAAAAGAAAACCTCAATTCGATTATGTGAAAAATTGAGCCATTGGAGATTAACAAAAGTATCAAGGCATCCAAGAGAATTTATTCGGTTATCCGCCAAATTTAGTTTCTTAAGAGTTTGGATTAATTGAAGAAATTGTTGAAGTTGAGTAAGCTCGTTTTGGGAGGCGTTAATCTTTAAAATTAAAAAAAATAATAAATTTAAAAAATGACTAGAAGTCTAAAAAATCCGCAAGAAAAAATACGGACAAAATTTAAAGTTGCGGACAATAATTTCAGAAAATCTAAAAAAAAACCTCAAGGCATTTTTCCAACGGAAGAAGAGCACAATCGATAGAACGCAATGAGTTTCTAGAAACATTTAATCTCAAAATATTCCTCTTCAATTTAATCAATTCAGCACACTTTTCTCTAGGCAGGGATTTAACAAGTTTTTTGTCTGACCAATCAAGTAAACCATTTTCGTCCAAATAGGGCAAATCCTCAGAAGGAAAGTGGGCAGTGTCTGTTGAGTCATTCAAATTTTCTTTAAGTGGAGTAGATAAGCTTAAGAAGAAAAAAAAATTTTTTAAGTAGAAAAATGTGCTCCCTCAACCTTATCGAGACGGAGGATTCAATTTGTTGTTCAGGAGAAAGAAATCCACTTCTTGCCGAATCCATTTAAATAATATAGCAAATAATAGAATAATAACTTAAAATAAAAAAACAAAAATTTTTTTTTTAAATCTGAAAAAATTTTTTGAAATTTACTCGTTGAAATACCAAAACGGACTGGTACTGTTTTAGTTTGACCGATTGAGTGCGAAAATTTGAATGTTTAATTTAGTAAAATTTAAGTTTTATTTAATAATCCAAGTTTATTTATTTTTAAGATCAAGCTTAAGTTTTGTTCGTTAAAGTTTCAAGTTTATTTATATTTTAAGATCAAACTTTAAAATTCTGATTTATTTACTATTACAACTTAAAACATAGTCACGCGCTTATTTTCTATTTTTATCCCTTCTCTTTCACAATCTTAAGTTTTAATTTCGTAATACAAAAAAAAGTTTAATTAAAAAAGAAAGCAACATTTTGTACAAAAATCAGAAAACTTATTTTCTGAAATCTGATATTTTTATTTCTGTTTACCTTTAACTAGTTGACAGGCCAAGAGTAAGAAATTGTGTATTTATTCTTTTTGTTTCTTTTGTTAAATAATTTTTTTCTTCGTAAATCCCTTTATAAACTTGCCTTTATTCATCCAATTTTCACATCGAAAAGCTTGCTTCATTTTATTAAAAAATATTTATTTGGCTATTTTAACTTGAAAAATTTCCTGAATTTTCAGATTTATTAATAAATTAAAAAATAATATTTTTTTAAAAATATTTCTATATTCGTGTCAATGGCAAATTGGGGTTTGTCCACTTATTTTGCCCTAAAATCTTTTTTTAAAAAATTTTTTTTAGAACACAGACTTCGTGAAATGTTTAACAATCAAGTTAGTGTCTCTTAAATAAAATTTAAAATATTTTTTTTAATTTTTTCTGGACAAAGATATGAGTGGATACATTGGTAGAGAAGATGTTATTTGCATGTTGTTAAATGCTAATAAAGTTAATTAAATATTTTTTTAATTTTTATTTCTTTTAAAATAGCAAGAACGAACGGATCCAGTATTTAGAACACACTTACGTTTTTTAATTAGTGTGCTTAAAAATGCGGATTTGAATGGAGACACAAAAATCAACTTTCAAGGCAAGCAAAATAGGGAAACTTAAATAAAGTTTTGTAAAATTAAGTTAGTACGAAATATCAGAATTTTTAAGTCAACACTTAAGTTTACAAGTTTATAAAGTTTGTATATTAAATCAGAATTTTTACTTTTGTTTCAAGTTTATTTTTTTATTACCTTAAGTTTATAGAATCAGAATTATTTATTAAATCAAACTTAAGTTTATAAAACCAGAATTAATAGAAAATATTAGGTTTAGAAAATCAGAATTATTAAAGCAAGCTTATGTTTCTGAAATCAGAATTTTTACTTTACACTTGAGTTTTTGGAATCAGAATTATTAATTAAACGTTTATAAATCAGAATTTTCAAGTTTGAACTTAACTTTGTATTTATGAACTCAGAATTTGATTTTTTTCAGAATTCAAAAAATACATTGACAAAGCTATTGATGACTCAAAATATGCGATTCCTGTCGAATTTATGACACCTGAGCTTGAAAAATAAAAGAAATGATGCCAAGAAATTTTTTTAAAAAATTTTGGAATTAAAATTTTTTCGAAAAAACAAAATTTTCTCATTTTTAATGAAAAAATAATTAAATATATTTTTTGGAATTTAATTTTAATTTTTTTTGAGCTAGTCGATAAATCCCTGGATAAAATACAAAAATTCCAGGGGATTTTTCGAGAAAAAGTTTTCAAAAAAATTCTTATAATTTTATTACTGTAGTTAGCGACAAAACGTCCTGTTACTTTATTTTTGGCGAGTAGACCAAATGAAGTTTTCAACCTTACTGACCGTTTTGTCTAATAGTTGTTTAGTATTTTTGGTGTTTTTATTATTTTTGCTACTTTATTTCTTTCTTTTCTCTTATTTTATCCTTTTCTCTCTTAGTTTAATTTTCTCTACTTACAGGGGACATTTTACCGATTTTTTTACTCTCTTACAGCAAGAAAAAATTTATTTTTTTTTCTTTTCTTTACTTACCCATCAAACTAAAAATTTTTCTAGGTTTTTTAAATTTAGATTTTCAATTAAAATTTTATTCTATATTCTCTGTATTATATTTAATCTTTTCTTTTTATTTATTTTATCATTTTTTAATTTTCAACCGAAAAGTGTTTTTCAACAAAATTATAAAACAAGGTTTCTTCAACATTAAACAATTAATTACTAGTGATTGGGATTTTTGAAAAGCCTGGGTTTTTTCTAATGTTCCGGGTTTGATTCATCGACCTGGGCCGGATCCTAGGCATGTAGTCCCGGCCCAGGAAACCCCAGTTAGGTCAAAAACTGCTTGGGCCTGGACTCTGGGTACAGGAAAACCTCAGGCCTTGGTCCAGATCCAGCTCTATCACTAATAATTACCCAATTTCAATTTTTTTCCAGGTTTGAAGTAAATAAATTGTATAAATCAGAAAAATGTTCTTTTGCTAATTGTTTCAACTTTACAAAATGTTTGGACAAGAATTTGCGTATTTATATTTACCCGGATTTACCCAACTCGCCTCAATCAAAAATTTATTCTGATATTTTGACTGTTTTGAGAAGAAGTGTTTATTTTACTGAAGATGCAAGTGAAGCTTGTTTATTTATTTTGAGTGTGGATACTATTGATAGGGACAGGATAAGGTTTTTATTTTTTTTTTGTTTTTGTAAGGGAGGGTAGAAGGGTTAGTCTAGGTCATTGATTGTTTCTGAGACCTCCGGTAATTGTTCGGTTGAGACCCCCCCCCCCCCTCATTTTCTGACCATTTTTTTATTTTTCTTCCCTTTTTCATTTCTCCTCCCTCTCTCCTTATTTTTCATGAGGCAAGTATCAAAAAGGATTATGTATGTATGAGAAAATGTGAGAAAAAGATACCCTCGTTCTTTTCTACAATTTTTAGTTGTGCACCTCCAGTTTCCATATCGGTGATTTTTGATACTATGTACATTTGTTCTGCCACCACATTCTTCACATGTTCGTTTACAATGAAGAAGTCCCCAAGTTTTACCCCTATATCTTCGAGCCACGCACAAAAATCGTTGTCGCTTAATCGCAGTCTGTCGCTTGAGGGACCTCCTCCTTGAGGGACCTCCTCAGTTGCGGGGTGCTTTAGTTCACTTTGTATGAGCGAGAAGGGAGTCATAAAAACGGTAATATTGAACCTGACAGACCCCCTTTTTTCCTCCCCAAGTTTTACCCCTATATTTTTACAGAATGGTCAGACTTTTTCCTTTCTCCCATCTCAATTGCCTTTCTATATTTGCCAGCAATCAAACAAAAAGGATTATTTAATTTTATACAAGTGAAAGTATATGCAAAAAAAGTAAGAGAGTATTAATTTTGGGTACTTGTGGGTTATCCCAAACCAGTTTTTGCGGACATATTTATGCTGACTCATTTATGTACGAAAAGGTCAAATAAATGTTCTCCCTTCCTCGATTTCACTCAATTTTCTCTTTGTTGATGCCCTAATTGAAAAATGCCCTAGAGAAAATTGAGTGAAATCGAGGAAGGGAGAACCTTTTTGACCTTTTCGCACATAAATGAGTCCGCATAAATATGTCCGCAAAAACTGGTTTGGGATAACCCACAAGTACCTAATTTTGTTCTCAATGTATAAAAAATGGAACAATTTTTGGCAATTGGGAAGGAAGCGAACAAAAACTGTTATGTTTTTGATTAATTGTAGGATTTGTAGAAAGGCAATTGAGATGGGAGAAAGGAACAAGTTTGACCATTCTGTAAAAATATAGGGGAAAACTTGAGGAGGAAAAAAGGGGGTCTGTCAGGTTCAATATTACCATAAAAACTTATGTTAGTCCCAGGCAGCCATCGATCTTGCGACCTCCTGCAGATCTTGAAAGACATCCTTAATTGCTGGGTCTTTCGCTAACTGTGCTTGGATGCTCTATCAACCGATATGAGCTGCCAATGACGCTGCTCTCACATTATCTTTTAATAAATCTTACTAGACACCCGTCTAGTAAGCATTCTAGCTTTATTTCTCTTACATTACTGATAGGTATCCTAATATAATTTAATTTTTCAGTGAAAACTATGTAAAGGACTTGGATTTCTTAATTTCTTCATTGCCCAAAAATATTTGGAACAACGGCTTAAATCATTTAATATTCAATTTTTACTCTGGCACTTTCCCCAACTATTCAAGTAATGATTTGGGGTTTAATCCAGAAAAGGCAATGATTGCTTGGACTAGTTCAAGTCGACAGGTTTTTTTTGGATAAAAAATTGGGATAAAAAAAGGGATTGGACAAAAATCGGCTTTTACTATCTCTTGATTATTAAAAGTTTGTTCTACTTAATTTTCGATGCTTGGTGGTTATCCCAAATTAGTTTTTGCGGGCTCATAATGGTCAGATATAAAAAGGAAAATCATTACAGATACCAGTATCTCCCCTAAGCAAGCATAACTTTATTTGGAAAGATTGGTTGCTCTGACCATTATGAGACCATTATAATTATCAGCCGCATAGATTTGTCCGCAAAAGCTTGTTTTGGATGACCCACAAGTGCTTAAAATTTATTTCCAATTTTAGCATTTCCGCACAGATTTTGATATTTCCATTCCTTTATTTCACAAAGAACACCCTTTAATAAGTAACGAAGAAATTGGACTAAATTCAACCGAATCTCAACATCACGATAAATACTTGGCTAGTTTTAAAGGAAAAAGATATGTTTATGGAATTGGTTCAGAGACTAGAGATATTTTACATTACCTTCACAACAATAATTCTGTAATTATTGCATCGACGTGTCGTCATAATTCTGATTGGAAAAAGTTTGAGGATGAAAGATGTGAAGAAGATAATGCACAATATGACAGGTTTGAATTGTTTTTGTTAAAAGTGTTTCAAGTCAGAGATGTCACGAGTTGAGAAAAAAGTCGGTTCGGGGTTCGAATCAGGCTTTCAAAATTTTCTTAGGATCGAATTTTGTCAGAAAAAGGTTCAGGTTTCGGGTAACCAATGACCTCCCTGATTTAAAAACTACAGATGTGATTCTTTCGGACAATAATGTCTTATTGGCCTGGGAGTTTATGTCACTTTTTGTTAAAAGAGGTGGGATTCCTGCTTTCTTTTAAAATTGTATCGCTTTTTTAAAACCGTTTCGATCTTGTATTTCCATTTAAAAACATATTACATCCTATTAACTTTATTTTTCAGATGGGATTACAATCAATTAATGGACAATTCTACTTTTTGTTTAATTCCAAGAGGAAGACGTTTGGGTTCTTTTCGGTTTGTTCGTGTTTTTTTAATTTTTGTATCAATTTTAATTTTTTAAAGCTTTCTTGAATCTCTCAAACATTTGTGTATTCCTGTCATTTTTTCTGATGATTGGGTTTTACCTTTAGAAGATTTTATTGATTGGAGTCAAGTTTCAATCTCAGGGAATGAAAAAAATATTTTATTTGTTAGTTTTTATTTTTTTATTTTTTGGAATCGTTTTTGCGGACTTTTTCAGTTGTCCGCAAAAATTTTTGCGGACTATTTTTGCTGATATTTTTTTCTAATCACTCAATTTTTAACAGATTTATGATTATTTGTCTAATATTCCAAAGGAACGTATACTCAAAATGCGCCATTCTACTCAATTAATTTATCAAAAATATTTTGTTAGTGTTGAAAGAATTGTTTTAACTTCTATCGAGCAAGTATTTGAACGTATAAGACGACATGTAGGTTTGCCTTCACAACAAAATTGGTTATGCTATTGAATTTTATTTAAAATTAATTTTTGCGGATAAAACTTGCGGACAGTTTTTTTGGAATTTTTAAATTTCTTCGTACTCGTCCTGCTTATTTTTTTGCTTGAATTCGTATACAGATACGAATTTTGATACGACTTCCCAAGGGCATAGCCAGGGGGCTTCCGGGGCTATAGCCCCCCTCTGAAATGGCCTGAACTCTACCCTCTGGCTACGCCTTTGCGACTTCCGAAAACATTGCTTGCAAATTTTTTTTTCAATTTTTTTCTTTGATGCATTTTTATTTCTTTTTATTTTTATATATTTTATTGATGAATAAATATATTTTCTGTTTTTGTTTATTTTTGATTTCTAAACTTGTTTATTAATCAATTAATATCCCTAAATTTTTTTCTTTTTTTATTAATTTAAAAATTTTCTTCAAGTTTTTTAAAATGGCCGCAAATAACGAACAAACACTTCAAGTTGGTACATCTTCTAAAGAAAAGAATGTTGAAGAAGAAACGGAAGAATCTAAGGTTTGTAAAATTTATTTGGGGTTAATTGTCCTTGTTTTGCGTTGTTGGGAACAATTTTGGGGTGGTGAGCTTGTTTTTCGTTCTAAAGTTAAAAATATTTTTAAAATGTCGCAGTTAACAGAGGGAATGTGTTAAAAGGATGAGAATTAGTATATATGAAATTTAAAACTCAGCTTTCCGAGCTCTTTCAATTGGCACCTTAACTCGACCCATTCCTTTTGAAAAATTTCGTCCGCAAAATTTCTCCGCAAAATTTTTAAATTTTTTATTTCTAGTTAATAACTTCAAATGCAATTCGAAGCGGATTAAAATTAAAAAGAGGAAATTTATTTAAACAAAAGAAGAGAATTGATCCTCGAGCAATTGATTTAACAATAAAAAAAGAAGAAAAAGGTCCACACAAAACTAAAGCTGAATTGGCATTTTTAAAAAGACAGGAAGAAACGGCATTTGATAGATTGTCTAAAAGAGCAGCTATAAGTCATAGAGAAAAAGTTGAAGTTTTTAATAAACAAATGGAGGAGTTGACTGAATTTAATGATATTCCAAAGGTTTTTTTGTTTAATTTTTTTAAATTTAAGTTATTGGATCCTGTAGGAAAGTTCCTTTAGGGTAATTGACAGGCTAGTTTAGGACCGGGTTTTCAAGCTATGTATTTCTTTTGAGAAGTAACCAATTTTTATGAAAATTTATTATAAATTAATAGGTTAATGTAAAATTATGGGGGTTTTTGTCGCAAAGATTGTCCGCAAAGCGAAAAAATCTTGTCCGAAAAACACAAACTTAACTTTTTTTTCAATTTTATTTTTCAGGTTTCCTGGACCAAATAAATACATTTGGACTGTTTGTTAAAGAAGTCGGAATTTAAAAGAAGAGAAGGTTTATTTTGGTATTTAAAATTGGTGATCCTTTTTTATTTTTTGGTGAAAAGGCATTTACGGCTTAATTTCAAAATTAGAAAAAATTTAAAAAGGTTCGTTTTGTATATTTTAAAATTAATGTCAAGACGTTGGGAACCGATATTTCTAATCCTATATACTGGCCCTTTTAGATTCCCCTTTGTGGTTTACAAATTTATTTTGTGGCGAGTCGTAAGTGTCTTTTCCCCTTGCTTATTTTCCTTTTTTTAAATAAAATTTTTCTCTTTTAAATTAATTTTTAAATTACTTATTTCTTTAAATTGACATTAAATTTATTTTTTTAATTTAAATTTTTTTCTCTAATTTTCTTTTAGTTAATTTTAAAAAATGCCTGCAATCCCTCGTGTTGATCGGATTAAAAATATTTATACAGCTGCAAAAGCTTTAAATTTTGGTTTTCGGTTGTCTGCTACAAATCCACAGGCTGTTCTTTTTGATGGAATCTCTGGCCATTTCCCGCAGCTGCAACGTGTTACTATTCGTTTTTGCAAAATAAGGTTTTTGGAATTTTATTAAAATAATTATTTTTGGGTTAAGTTAACGTTAAGATTGTTAAATAGTAAAATAGGGTAGATTATTTAGGTCAATAAAATTAAAGTCATTTAAAATGTTGTGGTGGTGTAGTGGTTAAGGTATTTGATTTCCCTTTATGATGGGTGGTGGGTTCCCACAACTTGTGTTGTTTTTTTCTTTATGTCTAAAATTTATCTTTATCATTTAAAAAGTGAGAAGAGTGTCCTAGACTCAAAATTAATTTTTTATTAGGGTATTAAATTAAAAAAAATTTTCTATTTTCAAGTGAACCAAGTGCAGGTCTTCGCAATTATATAGAACATTCACTTACCAAATTTGCTTCTGAAAATCCTTATTGTTCAATTTATATACTTCCTGTGCGAAATACTACTCCATCAATTAGAGCGGAATATTCAAATGGAAGAGAAGTTCAGTTAGACGCTAGAGATTTTAGGTTTTTTTTTAAAATTTTTGAACATTTTTTATTTTTTTTTAGTATGGAACACACTTCTCTTTATATGAATTATTTGAGAACTAGAAGTGGATTGCCAATTTATAAATGTATGTAAAAGAGGTTTTTGAGGTTTTAATTTCTGAGGTTTTTCTAATTTTTAGAAGCCTCTTATTTTTAATTTTTTTCGAATAATTTTTTGTAGGACACAGGCTTCCAAAAAATTTTTTTTGGATTTTTGAGCAAAGGGCTAAAAATTTTTTTAATCGTTTTTCCCTCAATTTTCACGTTTTCAAGATTTTAATTGAATTTCTTGTCCATTTCCAAAAATTTCCATCAAGGATTTTTCACTTTAATTTATGAGTTATTTTTATCCTTTGTCCCGGGTGGGGGGAAACCCTGTAAAACGTCAAATTTGAAAAAGATTGAATTTTCTTTCTAACTTTTTTTAAAATTTTTCAGTTGAAAACCCCCAGTTTTCCCCAACAAAATCCATCCAAGGAATGTGGTCGCCAACAACTTGGCAAAATACAGCCCAAAATCTTTATAGCTGTGGATCTTTGCCTCAACAAGAATTCTCTACACATCTTGAGAAATCGAAGGGAGCAACAGAAACTTTACAACAAATGACGACAAAAGAAGTATAGAAAAATTGTTTTTGTTTTAAATTTTATTTTTTTGGTTATACAAAATTTAAGAGGTTTTTTAGAATTTTTGCCCAATCAAAGTAGGAAAACTACAAAAAGACATTTTTCCATCTATTTTGTTTTGTTGTTGTCCTTTGAGATTTCACAACGCAAGTGCTTCTAAACGTATTGCGGCCATTTTTATTTATCAATTATATTTCGTTAATTATATATTATCCAATTATCACTTTTAGTTCTATTACATAAGTTAAGGTGATAATTTTTTCGATATTAGGACTCTGGTGTTCCCTTTATAGTTTTTTTATCATATCTAGTAAAGTTGAATGTAGAAAGTAGAGAAGCAGATGATGAAGATAGTGTGGGAGAAGAGATGTAAACTTTAAATAAATGACAAATTGTCCCTTAGTTTAGAGAAGAATAAAACAAAAATAAGTGGTTAGAGAATACATTAAATAGGTCGGTTTGGTGCCAATTTCTGAGAGGGAAAAGCTACTGTATTTGAATAAAAACGTCTTAATTTGCTCGATAATTAATGAATTTGGATTTGTTCTGATATTGACGGGATGAAGTCCCACGTTGATAAGTAATCGAATGCTGCAGATAATTGATTATAAAATTTGAAAAATTAAAATAATTGATGGTAAAAAAAATTGAAGATTAATACACCTAAAATTTTAAAAATTTTATTTTATACAAATACATATATAAAAATTTTTTCTCTATATAATTCCACCTATTAAATACATAAAATATATATGAAAAATGTTATATTGAGTTCTTTATATTTATAAATCAAAAATTTTTAACGATTATATATACTTTTAAAATTTATTTTGGCACATCTCTATTTTTATTTTTGCTTCTCCAAGTAGTTGAGAGAAAGAGGTTGAATTTTGAAATGATCACAAAGTTGATTTATCTGAAAAAAAAGGATTTTTTTGTTTAAAAGATGGAAAACTCATGCCCTTAAAAAATACATGACCCAAGTGTCTTTTTTTGGCCTACAACTTTTTCAAACAGAACAAAAATTCAGTTTAACCTTATATTTTTCGAAAGTTCCGAACGTCCGATTATTTTAATAAATCAAACTTTTTGATCAGAATGGTTTCACAAAAAGATAGGAGTCCGAAAATTATCAGATTGATCGAAAACGAAAAGATAACAGCCATTTATTTAAAAAATTCAAAGGTAATCTGCGAGTTCCTCCTCAAAAAATCCTCAAAATTAAAAATAAATTTATTTTTAATTTTTTATTAATTTGTGGGTACCTCCCTCAAAAATAATCCCTCCAAAAAATTAAATAAAAAAATACCACACAATATCCATAATAAACATGGGCAAGAGTAAATAAAATAGCAGAACCACGAAGCACCCAAATTTCAAAAGAAGCAAATAATCCAAACAAGGATAACAAAACAATTAAAATATATACAATTAAAAGAGTGGTAATAGCAGCAACTTTGGTTGATGACATTTGGGCAATAATTAAATGGGCCTTTAAAAAATTGAAAAAAAAATTAATTTAATGGATAAACTCGTTCCCATCAGGAATGTCACATCAGGGATAGAGAAAATGTCGGATAGATTTCGGATAGAAAAGTGTAGATTTCGAGTTTCGGATAACCCGTGAGACCCCTTCCTTGGAAAAAATTTTTTTAATTAAAATTTTTTTAAAAACGAAATCACCTCTAAAAAATTAAAATAAACCCCTAATGTAAATAAATTTAGCGCAGGTTTTTGAAAATTCTTCTTATGTTAGATTGGGTATCTGATCGAAAAAATGAATACCCCGTGACATCACTATATGTGTTCTTTTAAATTTTAAAATTAAAAAATAATTTAAAAAAAACAAACCGCAATATTAGAAAAAACAACACCCATCGTCCAAAAAAATGCTCTTGGATCCAATTCCAAAACTTTATTTGGCGAATAAGCACCCCAAATTAATGTACAAGAAAATAGAAGAAATGGAGAGATTAAAGGCTTCAATCCAGAACCAATTGTTTCCTTTGAAAAAAATTTTAAAATTGATAATTTTTTAACAAAACAGCTAACGTAAAATTTTATGTTAAGAAAATTGAGAGGAGTTTAATAAAATTGAGGAATGGAAATAAATTATTTCTTAGGAAGAAAATGTAAGGTTGTGGGGATCAGAAAATTGAAAGATCACAAGTCTTTTTTGGGAAAAAATAGGGCAAGAATCAATCAAAAAAATAATATTGAGTATTTTCTAACTAGAAAACATTTTTTTAAAGCCATATCTAATCAAATAAAAAGAGTTTCAATGAGTGGGATTCGAACCCACTACCACCTTCACCAAAAATCTAGAGCCTTAACCAATCGGTCACAACACATCTATGAGGATACTAAATTTAACTCAATTTAACCTCTATTAACATATAAGCTGTTTTGTTTAAAAAATAAAAGAAAAACCTGTACTCCCGTTTTTGAAATAATATATGCATGGTAAACATTATACAAACAACTGGCCAAAGAAAGAATACAAGAAACTTGAAATTTAATTTTTAAAAAAAAAAAATTTTTTTTAATTTAAAGCAAACTAAAAAATGTTGTAGCAATAAAATAGGCAAGACTTAGGCCATCAACCAAATTAGAATGAAAAATTTTTGGATTTGCAAAGAAGGCAAAAAGGTAAAAAATACAAAGTCCCTTTAAAAAAATAAAAAATTTTTAAATTAAAATTTAAAAAATCAAACATATTGACTAGCATCATAACCCCAAGACAAAAACAAAACTCCAGTATTATATTTTTCCCAATGACTACAAATAAATACAAGTTGAACAGATATTAAAACACATAGCATTGTATATGGAGATATACTGTTTAAAAAAATAATATTAATTTGTTGAGTTAAGAAAAAAATTTTTATTGAGCAAAAGCAATCTTTTATTTGAAGTAAACAAAAACATTTTCCAGACGAGGAATCGAACCAACGACCTTGCTACTTAGAGCCAAACACACTATCAACCAGACCCAATATCATATAATACGAAAATATAAAAATCCTTATCTAGGATTTAATTGAATTTATTAATAACCAGTTAAATACCAAATCCCTAGAAAATTCATTTGAAAATGGCATAAAAATAACGAAAAAACATCTAAAAAATTAAAAATAAACCTATATTCACCGCGTCCAAAAATAGAAAAAATTGTAAGTGTAAGTGGAACTGTTGACCAAGAATCTTGAAAATTTTTGAGAAAAAAATTTTTAAATTTCAACGAACAAAAATTACCAAATCCGTGATCAACTGAAATAAGAAAAATTAAATTTTAAAAACTGTAAAATAATTTAGTAATTTAAAGGGTAATTAATAGTTTTTTAGAATTTTTAAATCGAAAAGAAAACAAGATGTCCTTTAGGTTGGCTCCATGTTAAAAATATTAAATTTGCGGAAACTGAGCTTAGGTTCCCAAAAATTTCAACTAGCCCCTCAAAAAATTCAAAAAAATAAAAACAAACACAATTCTCCTGTTGGTCCACTCGATCCAGTCCTTCTCGCCTGCTTTCCATCAGTTCCATCAAGTAAATGAGCCAAAAAAGTAGCAATAGAACAAATTAGCCAAATCCAATTTGGAATTGTTCCTTCTTCTTGTTTAAAACCAAAAGTATTTGAATTAAGATTATAATCATAAATAGACACCAAAATAAAAGAAGAAATTAAAATTAAAAATCCACCAAGAGTTAAAACATTTGGAGGTAACCAACGAGGATAAAACTTTAAATAAAAAAATATTCTTTTAAAGTTAATAAATTTTGTGTGTGGAAAGTAGAGACGTTGAGTTATCATCATGAAAAGACATAGAGAAATTAAAAAATATTTTTAGGAGTTACAGGAAAGCAAAGAAGAGGTAGAGTTGTCCAATAACGACATTTTACATACATAGACCAAAACTCACCCCAAGACTAGAGGATTCCAAAAAGTCAAGAATAAGGAGACAAGATAACGAATCTAAATCAACCCTAAAAGACAGATAGAATCGAAAAAGAAAGCCGAGTTATTTGCCTTTCATATCTCGAGGCAATGATTTCCAACTCGAGATTATGAGATGATCGAAACTGGCCAGACAAGATTACTTGTAACTTCTTAAAATTGGTAGAAATAGAGGAACTTATAAATATCGTGAATCCCAAAACTAACACCTCATGTCAAAAGACGTTTAAAAATTAATCCAAAAAATTCAAAAAACTAAACAAACCTCAACAATCCAATTCCAAAAAGGATGTGAAATATAAACAGAAATTGGAGAATTATCTATACAAGCATATTTATATTTATTAAATCCAGAAAGTTGTTGCTCATTCAAATATTTTGTACGAAAAATTGTTGACATTTTTCTTTAGATGATTGTTTAAAAAAAGTTATTTTAAATAATCTAAAGATCAATTAAATAAAAATATTCTGGTAAAAATTTAAATCGTTAAAAAACGAAATAGAAAAACAAAAGACAAAAAAAAATTAAAAATTTTATTAAGAAAAAAAAGAAAAATAATTTTTTTTTCTTTTCGATTATATTCTTCGTGTAAAGTCCGCAAAACTTTTTTTCTATCCGCAAGTTTTTTTTTTAATTTTCCAAAAGAATTTATGTTAGGTGTGTATAGGACTAGTATAAAGGGAGTTATTAGCTATCAATATTGATTCGGCTACGCCATTGTACTGAATTTATCAATCATGCCGCTAAAAATTGCGGGGAAATTTTGCGGACTTTTAGGAATATAACTGAAAAAGAACCCAACTGATTATAATAAAAGAAAAAAGTATTTCTAACAGGGAAAATGCAGAAAAAAATTTAAAGCTTCATGATTTTTACAAAAAAAAATTTTTTTTTAAACTTCCTTCTCCACTTCATCTCAATGTTCTGGCCATATTATTGGAGGAATTGTATTTGTTGTAAAATCAGGTAAAATATGTTGTTGATTCATTAAATTAATATTATTACTAGTTGAAGCCCACTGTTGTTCTGTTAAATTATTAATTGTTGTTTCTGTAGTTGTTGGCATCATTAAAGAATATCCTTGGGGAATGAAAGAACCATCCAAAATATCTTTAAAAAAATTTTTTTAGTTTCTTTTGGTTTTAATTATAGTAAAAGCACACCTAGAATGAGACTCTTAGATTTGTCCATAATCCTTAAGATGATGTAGAATAAGGATAATAAAAAAATCTTTGGAGAAGGAAGTGAGAAAAGACAAAGAAGACAGGTAAAGAAGGCTGAACCCTGGAATCGGGCTTTTAGCCAAAACTAAAAAATTTTGGGGATTAAACGGGGTTAAATTAATAGACGATTTCCCCAAATAGTCAAAAAAAGGTATGCATAATTAATATTGTCCATTAAAAATATAAAATTTATCCCCCTCCCCTCTCTCCACCAATCTTATTTATTAAAAAAATTTATAAAAATAAAAACCATTTTGTGTCATCAATTCATTTTGAATATTTGATGGCCAACAAATATTTTGTTGTTGTTGCTGTTGAATTAATTCATTATTATTAATTGGTGTTTGATTACAAAAATTTAAAGAAGAATATTCCAAATGTTTTTGTTGTTCTAATACATTTATTGACAAAATTAAAAATTCGAATTCCAAAGAATGAGGATTAATAAATGAATTTATATTTATTGATGTTTGTAAATATTCTGATAAACAACCATCACCAATTTGTAATTTACAGAATAAATCCTTTAAATTAGAAATATTCAGAGGAAATAAATTTTAAAAAATTCTTATAGATATTCTCCTATAAAAAAAATAAATCAAATAAAAATTCCCTGAAAATATAAGAATTGGAAATATTCCTTAAAGTAAATTATTTGTATCTTTTCTTTTATTCTTATTGTTAAAAAATAATCCTGTCTTCTTTTCTTATCTTAATTTATAATCCTTTTGATAAAGAAATTATTTCTTACAAACAGACATTTTTGAGACAAAAAAGAGAGGACACCCAGCCAAACAATTGTTTGGAAAGAAAGTTAAAAAGTATTTTAACATATAGCACAGACATTTTTAGGGCATTAAAGATCTGAAAAACTCTAATCTAAGCAAACCTTTATAACAACATTATTATTCTTCAAAATATTCAACAAAGCATCTTTAACATTTTGTTCATCTAAAGGATGTACTAATGTCCAAAACTTTTTTTCATAAATTTCAGTCATTGATGATAAATTTAACAATTTTTGAATTTCAGCATCGGCAAATGTTATAGAACCTTCAGAATCAACACGCATAATTATTTGATTTTTATTGTTATTAATTGATGGAGTTGTTATTAAATTTGTTAGTTGCATTCGAGCAATTAAAACTAGACTTGTTGTAATACCTGAAAAAAATTTTTTGTAGAAATTGATTTCATTTTGAGCCTGACTAAAGTTTCTGGTTAAGAACCAGACCGAATTTTAAAAAATTCAAAGACTATCCAAGAACTGACAACCCTAGATCTAACTTTTAAAACAAGTGAACGAAGCCCTACATTCTACGCGGGAATCTTAAAAAATTAATTTATGGTATTTAGTTACACAATTTTTTTAAAAATATTTTAGAAGTCCCAAAATATATTCAAAGACTATCCAAGAATATATTTTAAAAATATTTTAGAAGTCCCAAAATATTTTTAGAAAAACAATTTTGCCGTCAATGTATTCTTGAAAATTTTGTCTTATAGATTTTTAATCCAAAACCGAAATAAGTTTAATAACCCAGCACCTTTTAACTAATTCCTTTTAAAAATAAGTAAAAATAGAAACCTGTCAATTCATTCGTATTTAATTGAAATCCACAATTAATATTTGAAGAGGAAGAAGACATTTGTTGTTGTTGTTGTTTTCCATTTTTTAAATAACCTGTACAATGTATAACTACATAATACGATCCACAATGTTCAAAAATTGGCCCTTTATTTTGTAGTCGTGGTAGAGCATTAATATTACCTTAAAAATAAAAATTTTATTTTTAATAATAAAATAAAGAAAAGGGAAGGCAACTATGAGTTAAGTAAGTTTTAGGAACTAGAAGACAGAAAAAGATTACCGTTACGTAGGTTAAGTAGAAATTAGGAAAAATTAATTTCCAATGAGGTCCCAAATTTATAGGGATTTAAAACGAAATTTGTAGGTATATTACTTTTTTAATTTATAGGATTCCATTGGGATCCCATGACGTCCCAAACCTCAAAAATTTTCTGACCAACTTTTAATAGGTATTAACAAGAAAATAAAATTATAAGAAAACCAACCAATTCTCATTCTGCAAATAAAACCTCTTCTACAATTTAAATGTATTCGATTTGTTGGTTGAAAATCTCTTTTAATTGTTCCAGAAGACAAATCAACAATTTTATTATTATTAAAACCAACATCTCCATCATTTGGACATAATACTTGTTCAGTAACTTTTTCAATATCATCAGGATGTATTAAATCAAAAAATGCTCTGTTTAGCCATTCTTCCTAAAGAAAAAAATAAATCATACTATAAAAAATTTAGAAGACAACCTTATAACCCTAAAAATTATCAGAGGAATAGAAGATCAAATAATCAAATAAGGCTCGCGATTTGAACATAAATACACACAAAAATTAAAAAAATCACATAAGGGCAACAGCGCCACCTCATTCACCGGATTCAAAATGGGATTGATCAGTCCCCAAAGCTCCAAAATCACGAAAAATAGGGAGGAATGGCGAGATTAAAACTAGAGTTTAAAACGAGATTAAAACTAAACCCGGGATCGCGTAACGGGATTTTTTCTAATTTTTACGTGACAGCATTTCGCGGGATTAATCCCGTTTGTTGCTTGAAACAGGATTTCGGGACAGGATCCCGTAAAATCCCGTTCGGAATCATAGTTTTCAGCAAACACACAGGGTTTCAGCGAACTGCAGTGGGAAAGCTCCACAGAAACCTGTCACAAGACAAAAAACCAAAAAAAAGTACCCAAGTTGTTCACCCACAAAAAATTAAATTAAAAAAATAACCTGTGAAACGTTAAGAACTGGATAAATCGAATCAGAAACATAAATAACTCTAGAATCGTCACAAGACAAAACAAACAAAAATGCATTCGCCGCTTCCATAACTAAATGCTTCAATTCGTGATCAGTCAAAAATGATGGTGGATTTTGATGATTATTTGAATTTAATAAATCTCCACGAATTGATTTCATATGAGACACAGCCATACGTAAAATTGTTAATTTGTCTGGTTTTCTTCCTAAAGCTGCACATTGTGGGACCTGAAAGAGAGGGGAAAAGATTTTTTAGTAGGTAAAGGAGCTTGATCTATTCAAATAAGTTCCTAGGAATGTTAGAAATCCAATGGGTATTATTGGGATCAATTGTCATTAGTTTGTAACATTTCTAAAAGAAAAGGAGGCCCCGAAAATCAGATAAATCCTCATTGTCTGTGGGACAAATTTTCATTTCTTTGTGAAATTTAAAATAAAAATGGGAGGCGCATCGAAAAATGATCTCCCCAAAAGTGAACCCTTCTATTAAATGTTAAAATAAAAATAATAGAATAAGTTGGGTCACTTGCAAGCCTATTTTTGATTCAACCCCTCAAAAAATTTTCCAGACAAATAGTCTTGAATGCCGGCCCCAACAGAAAGTTTTAAGATCCAACTCTCCCAAAAAATAATTTCTAAAAACCAACCATATCAGCCAATTCATTAATATAATGCGTCATTTTATTTCTTCGCCTTCTTTCAATTTCACTATGATTTTCACGAGCAAAACGTTCTCTTCCTTCTTGCACATTATTTGGTGGACGTTGTTGACTTAGATTTTGGTGGTTGTTTGGTGGACGAGAATTTTGTTGTTGTAATGGTAAATTAATTAAAGGAATTGATCCTTGATCCAGCATTTTTTTAAATTTTAAATTGCTAAAGGAAAATTAAAGAATAATTTTTTAACAGCTAGGACAACTGACAATCCGATTCTAGACAAAAAATCATAGAAACCAGAAAAATCAACTTGCGGAAGATTTCATTGGAACGACAACTAATCCCAATTGTTGGGATCAATTGTCTTAAGTATCCTTTTTTGTAATATTTTTTATAACTCCAAGGCTATAAACTCATAAACTTCCCAAAGGATCAGAATTTCACCAATTTAACTAGGTATTTGAAATTAAAAGAGAATTTGTCCGCAAAACTTATCCGCAAAAATGACCCTTTAAGTAAATCCACTGTGAATCGCCTACAAACCCAAAATTAACATTAGTACAATAAAAAACAATTTAAAAACATAAAAAATAAATTAAATTGTTCAAAAAACAATTAAAAAAAATAATAAAAAAATTTTCAATATTTATACCGAAAAATTATCCACAAAAAATTCCAATTTTTTTAATAATATAAAGGATTATGAGTAACCCAATGTGCTCTAGGTTGTTGTTTAGCTTCTTCACTTGTTGTAAATATAGATTTTACACTTTGAGGTAAATCTTTAGAATTTTGAATACTTTTTTCTTCTTCCCTTTTTTTGACTTTTTTAGCAATTTCTTTTGATTTTTCGGCTAATTTTCTTTTTCCTCCACTTCCTTCCTCTTTCTTTTCCATCTTTTTACGTTTTTTCTCTTCGTTTTCTACAGCAATACGTTTCTTGTATAAATCCAATAAGTTATCTTCTGGATTTAATTTTATCAAGTTTTCTTCTTTAAAAGGGCCAGAACAGCCTAAAAAATAAAAAAAAATTATCAAGAGACTAGACATCTTCAATTATTTAACTTAAAAACTGATGTCTTTGTTTAAAACAAATATTGCTTCCAAGGGTCGAGGAAAACCGGAAATTGTTTCTGACATTTTTTCTAAGTCTCTAGTTCATCCTAATATTGTTATCAGCTTAACCGTGCGATTGGATATGAAACAGGGATACCTGGTCTGGAACCATCCAAAGGCTTACTTGTACCTTTGGAAGTGTGTGTGGAACAATGTTTAAAAAATCCAAAATTAACCAATAAAACTCAAAGGATGTGAAAAGTAAAAAAGAACAAAATCCTAAGTGCCTATCCTTGACCAATACCCATAAAAATTCCCTAGTGCCCATTTCCAAAATTCAATGTTAGTTCAAAAGACTATTGGGCCTCAGCTTTAAAACCTCCAAAAAATTATTTTAAAAGAAAACCTAAACAAGCATCAGGTTTTAATTCATTAACAGCCTTTTCAGAAAAAACACATCCACACAACCAATTGACAAAAAAAGCGCTAGTTCCATTCATTGGAAGAGAAGTAATTGGGCATATCCAAGGAGTTTCATTCATGTCAATATAAACATCCCCTTTTTCAGCCCCTTCATTTTTCCAAGCTTTATTATCTACCAACTTTAATTCTTTAACATCACTTAATGAATGGATGTGTTCTGTTGCTTGGTTGGTTGACAATGTTTTGTTCAATTTTGCTTCCAAAATTGCTTCTTTGTTGTAAAGTCTGAAAATTTTGTTTAATTAAAGAATGAATTGGGAAGATGTTGAAATACTTAAAGTCTAAATTTGGAAGCGTTTAACTCGCCTTTTTGATTTTCAAAGTTAAAAAACGGTTGGAACTACGCAATAGAGATCGAGCTGGGTCTGGACCAAGGCCTGGGTTTTTCTGTACTCAGAGTCGAGTCCTAGGCATTTTTGACCTTCCTGGGTTTTGCCTGGACTACAGGCTCAGGATTTAGCCCAGCTCAATAAATCAAACCCAGAGCCCAGGAACAGGCCCCCCTGGCTACGGGCCTGTGGCCAGACATTTTCCAGCAAGTTATGGCTTCGCGCCGTTATGGCCGCGCGCCGTTTTGGGCGTGTCACTTGTCCTATACCCACCTGCCCAATACCCCCTACAAACCTAAAGAATCCCTAACGACCTTACTAACAAAAAAGAACTCGATTTATTAAAAGAAACCTTCCAAGCTTGCAGGCAACAACAGGCTTCTTTAAAGGTTCTTGGGAAAGTTGACAAGTTCGCCACTTTGTTGCTGCTTCGTAACTCTTTTCAATTTTTTCCTTCTTTTTCTTTTTACGTACAAGTTCACAACGTTTTGGAATAGTTCCTCCATCTGCACCCATTTTTGATTTTTAAATGCTTAAAATTTTAAAAATTATCGCGATTAAAAATGTAAAAATCAATGAAAAGGTGTAAAATACAAAATTAAATTTTCTCGTGTTGTCTCGCCCTAATAATCTAGTCAAATGGTCCATATTTCAAAATACCAACAAAACTAAATAATTCAAGGCAAAATACCACTAGGGGTAAAATTAGACAAAACGGCATTATGTGAAAAATGACAAAATGCCACAACGTACAAAATCTGACAAAATGCCAATAAGTGTAAAATTTGCCAAAATGTCATAAATTAAAAACTGGCAAAATGCCACAAAGAGTAAAATTGGACGAAATGTCGTAAATTGTAAAATAAACTTTTTTAAATTTTTATGTGTAATTTATCGAGGCTTATGCTCAAGACTTTGCAGAACAACTATGGCAAAATTTATATTTAAAAAATATTTCAATTCAATGTCTAGCAATGGATGATTTCTTTTTCAGCGGGTTACCACCCTTAACAAGGGGATTCACAATTTGCAAGGAGAATTAAGATGAGTAAGGCTAAGGCGAGGATTGAGACTCGTGGTCAAAAGGCCTATTAATTTTTACAACATCCAAAAACACCATACAAATTACAGCAAAAACAAAACATACAATAGAAATACAATTTGGGTATCATTTTATGTCACTTTTATTATCTCCTTTCATCATCCCCTGCGACTCTTGCGACGAAGAACATTGTTCAGCTTATCGAGCGCAGAATTTATGAGCCCTTCTAGTGCGATCCCTAACGTAGCATGAAGTCGCTTGGCCCCCTTTTTCTTCTCCTTCAGCATCCTACGCAGCCCATGCCCCTCTTGACGCAACTCCTTGTTCCCCTGGCGCAGCTCAAAATACTCCCGACGCAACTCCTCGTACCTCTGACGCCGCCGCTCCCGTTTGACCGCCTCCTCAGCCGACTCAGAAACATCGCGAGCAGTGAAGATTGCTGAAGAGATTGTCGTCGACTCGCCGGGTGAAAAACAGGTAGAATTCTCCATTGACGATGCGCCCGATGAAATGCCAGAAGAGCTCGACGAATCGCTAGAAGAAGAATTGTCCATGACTGACTAAAAAATAAAGGAAGGATTAATTTAGAAATAAAAACGGGGAGAGAGAAAAAGGTACCTTTGTGATGGTGAGCAAAGTTAAAATTTGGAAATTTTAAGCTGTTTTTATAGTCTTTTTGTGGGTTCTGTTTCTGTCTGTCTGAAGACCTGAGTCTGAATCTGTAGACTAGTATGAAGACCTAAGTCAACTCAATAGGTTAACCCTGAAGACCTACAAATTTTGAAAGGGATTATCGAGGGATTAAGGGGATACTTTATAGTAAAAAGCAGCTGGGCTATAGCTATGTCTCTCACTTAGCTAGTGCAAAAGGTTATTCGACGGCTGGGAGCGAACCAGCATCTTCAGTATACCGGACTGATTACACCACGCCGCTTACTGACAAGCCTCAGGAATTAAATGGTTATTTGCTTTACTCTATGGAGACAAGTGCCCGGTTCTGTATTTTTGAACCTGTGGTGCGGTATTATGAGTGAGGGAGTGGACCTGTCGAAATTCACAGTGTAATTCGACAAATGTGAAACAAAGTGGCATTGAAATTTATTTTTTTTTTGTGTTTTTCTTTTTTTTATCCTTTATAAAAAATTAGAAAAATTTTTTTAGTTTTGTTTTGTTATCCTCTCAATGTCACAATTCCCTTTGGGGATTTTAACGGCAAACAAAATTTATATATGTTTTTGAAGATATTGAGTAAGTTTATTTCTTGTTCTTCTCCCTTCTTTCCTTCCGGAAAAATGAAAAAAAAGAGAAATGTTTTGCTGCTTCATTTGGCTTTTTTTCGAGAGAGGCAAAAATATTGATAATATTTTTTTTCTAAAAAATGCCAAAAATAAATTTAAAGTCAAAGCAACTCTTCTACACTAACTTGGACAGTAACTTTTCACCTCTTCAAATCCCCTATTTTGTTCCTTAAATAACTCCTAATCCCCCAAACATTCTATCAGCTATCTCAAGTTTGTTATTGAGGGAGATAAGACAATTCTCTCTTCTTTTGGTTTTTTTGGTGTAGTGCGAGTGTGTTTGGTTTTTGGGTGGAAAGGTTATGGGTTCGAACCCTGACGTGGAAACTTATTTTTAATTGGGTCGAGAATATTTTTAAAAATTCAGAAATTAATTTAAAAAGTTTTTCTCTCAATTAAAATATTTTAAAAATTTAGAATTAATTCAATTTTAATTTTAAAAATTAACAACTCTTCAAGTTATGGTAGAAGGAGGAATAACACTTGTCAAATACCTACTTTTCTTTGCTAATTTTATATTATGGGTAAAATTTTGAAATTTTTTTGAAAATCTTAATTTCAAACATTGAATTTTTCGTCGTGAAAATGATAAAAACAAAATGCTAGAAAAATGGTTTCTTGGTGTAGTGCAAGTGTGTTTGGTTTTAGGGTGGAAAGGTTGCAGGTTCGAATCCCACTCGTGGAAAATTGTATTTAATTGAGTGAAAAATATTTTTAAAAATTCGGAAAGTATTTTAAAACCCCAGAAATTAATTTGAAATATTTTAGAAATTTTTTAGAAATCAAAAAAAAAATTTTTTCCAGGTTGTAGGCATTTGTTTTCTCATCTCAGGAATTTTACTACAAATGAAATATTCCGGTTTATTAGACGTTCTAGGTGATGAACGTTTAACTACTCCAGTTATTCTATTAGCTATTGGATGTCTTTTTACTTTATTAGGATTTATTGGTTATTGTGGAGCTATTAGAGAGAATTATTGTTTAACTGTTAGTTTTGCTGTTTTGTTAGCTTTACTTTTAATGACTGAAACGGCTATAGCAATTCTTGTTTATGCTTTACATGAACCTTTAAATGAAGTTATTGTTACTCAATTGGCACAGGTTGGTATATTTTTTGAATATTTTTAAGACTGACTTTTCTGGTGTATTGGAAGTGTGTTTGATTTTTTGGGGTGGAAAGGTCGTAGGTTCGAACCCTGCTCGGGAAAATTATTTTTAATCGAGAGAGCGGAATTCGAAAAATTAATAAAAATTCCAAATTTAAGGGAATTGAACGTTACCCAAAATCTAAAGGTGTATCTCTCGCCTGGGACCAAGTACAACGCCAATTTTATTGTTGCGGTGTTAACAATGCGTCTGATTGGAGAGGAACACCTCCAGATTCTTGTTGCACCCGCTTCCACCATGGTAATTTAAAACCTTTTCATTTTCTTTTAAAAAACCCCTCTCCCTTTTTAAGGATGTGCCAAAATCGTTCAACCCCCACTTTATGAAATCGGATGTGTTGAGGCTGTTCAACGATGGATAGTAGCTAATGCTATGATTTTGGGGTGCATAAGTGCATTTTTGGCTGCACTACAAGTTATTGGAATATGTTTTGCTTGTTGCCTATCGAAAAGCATTTTGAAGGAATTTAACGATTTTTATTACTAAAATAGATTTTTTGGTGTAGTGCAAGTGTGTTTGGTTTTTGGGGTGGAAAGGTTGTGGGTTCGAACCCCGGCGTTGAAAATTAATTTTTGAGTGGGTGGGAGGATGTTAAAAAGGTCAGAAATTATTTTTAAAATTTTTAGGAATTTTCTAAAAATTTTTAAAAATTCTCTACCTCCAAAAAACCTTGAAAAACACCAAAAAATCAACGCTTGCTTAATATTTTTTCATTTTTAAATAAATTTATATCACTAATTAATTAGACAATATTTAGAAATAAAATTTAAAAAGTTCTAAAAATAAAATAACAAACTGAAATAATTGCTCCTCCTAGGCAGACAACAAAAGAATTGAATAATTTGCGTTCCCAAGGTTCCAACATGTAAAGTCCAGTGATTAAACTTGAAAAAAAATTTAATTTTAGAAAAAATTAAAAAATAAATTTACCAATATTGAAGATACCAGTAACCAAAAAAGTCATTTTTAACCAATCCAGTGTGTGGCTCTTCAAATTCCATCCATTTTTTGGTATTTTTGTTGTTAATTTGTGAAGTCATTTAAATTAAATTTTAATAAATTAGTAAATCTAAAGCGTAAGAACTATAAAGAGTGCTTAAAATTAAATAAAAAATATAGAAAAATTAAATAGAGAAATCAATCTGATAAATTTGATAACAAAAATTTATTGTTTATCACAATAATTCTGCTGCAAATTAAATCATGTTGACAATTTGTCTAATTTTGCCCGTTGTGGTATTTTGTCTAATTGGTATTTTGTGTATTTGGTAATTTAGTCGCGGAAAGATAAAAGTCAAAAAAGAGTGTATTAAAACGAGAGAGACGCAAAAAATGAGATAAGAGAAAATAATCTTTGTTGACAAATTGTCTATTTTTGCATTTTGTGGCATTTTGTCCGGTTGTTATTTTGTATATTTGGTATTCTCAGTCAGAGAAGTGACGCAGAAAAATAAGAAAAAGGAAAAAAGAGTGTATAAAAATAAGAGAGACAAAAAAAGAAAAGACAGAGAGAAATAATCTTTTGTTAAAAAACACTTTGGCGTTTTATTGTCTTCTTATTGACTTTCATTTTCCTTTTCTTTAAGTATTTTTAGCCAAGGGACCGTCTCATTTTTAATCTTTTGGATTTATTTTTAGATTTAATTTACTAACAAATTGGCTTCTTATCTAAATTTAGTATTGACATAAATGGCTTCGGCTTCTTTAATTTTATTTTTATTTCTTTATTTGGACTATGTTTCTGCCTCTTCAAATACGGTTGTGGAGAGTGAGGAATATCAGGTTTTTTTTATTTTTTCAATTTTTTGTTTAAAAATACCTTTAAGTTTACCAATGTTAATCCAAAATGTGAGAAGATCAGAATTAAAATGTGTGCTGATATTCAATACAATATGACAATTTATCCAAATTTGTTGAAACATACAAAGCAGGAGGAAGCAGAAAGTGATATTGAACAGTTAAGGAAGTTTTTAATTTTTTTAAAGAATGTTTTTGGTTTTTGTGGTGTAGTTGCTAGTGTTTTGGTTTGGTTTTTAAGAAATGGTAGGAGGGCCGGGGTCGGTTCCGTTTGAGGGGCTTTAGATTTTTTGCTTGAAAAATATGTTTTTTTGGCAGTTTTGTCGTGTTGTTTTTTAGTGTTTTTTGGTATCTTTGGTTTAGTGGGAAATGTTTCTGTTTGTTTCCTTATTTCGTGGGAGCTGACCAAGGTTCGAGTCCTCTCATAGGGTTTTGATTATTTCTGATTGTTAAATCCTTTTTCTTATTAAAAATTTATTTATTTCCACATATAACCCTTTTAAACTTTTTTTAAATTTATTAAAAACACATTTTTAAAGGTATGAAATGCTTGTTAATGTTCAATGCAGCCCCGATATTAAATTCTTTTTGTGCACAATTTTCACACCAGTTTGTACAATTTTGAATGAACCAATCCCTCCATGTAGACATTTATGTTATTCAGCAAAAAATGGTTGTGAAACTATAATGAGAAAATTTGGTTATCCTTGGCCAGAGATTTTTGATTGTGAAAAATTGCCTCATCATAAAGATGCAATGTGTGTGGGAGAAAATAATAATAATGAATTGGAAGAGGATAAAAGCAAGAATATCGATATTTCTCAAATAAATGAACTAAAGGAGGTGAAGAAGTTGTTGGAATGTCCTCATGCTATGAAGGTTTTGGGTTCTCATAGGTTTGTTTTTATATGTTTTGAGTTTTTCGGTCTCTATTTTTCCTTCTTAAAAATTTTAAAAAATGAGAAAATTAAAAAAAAATTTTATTTGAGGCGGATGATTTCTTTTTTGTTTTTATTTTTAAAATTAGAAAAATTTCAAGGTTTCCTGTAATATTAGGAAAGCTGAAATTGAAGCCCCAGTTTAAGAATAGAAGGAATGACCAAACCTGTGTTGAGTAATTTGAATTTGAAGAATGCATAGATCGAGTTGAGTCAGCGTCAAAGTTCTATAAGGTTTTCCTGGCTTATGGCCCAACATCTATGTATTCCTGGTTAAATCCAAAGTCTAATTTGATTAAACAACTTTACAAATTAATTTCTTAAAATTTAGACATTTTCTCTTTATTGCCAACCAAACATTAGAACAATGTTCATTACCTTGCCATAATGATGGTTTAGTGCCTACATTCTTCACTGCACATATTCGTCATTATCTAAAGCTTTGGACTGGTGCTTGGGCGGTTACTTGTTGTGTCTGTTGTTTATTTACAATTTTTACATTTTTGGTTGATTTGAAAAGGTTTTTTAATTAAAAAAATTTTTTTTGATTTTTTTGTAAATTTTTTAGAAATTTTTTGAAAATTTCAGATATGAATTTCCTGAACGAGCAATTCTTTTTATGGCTTTTTCCTATTTTATGGTAAGCTCTGTTTATATGATTGGATTAGTTACTGGTGATCAACTCTCTTGTGCTACTCAATCTGCTACTAAACAACCTTTGGTTACTCAGGTTTTTTAATATTAAAAAATTTTTAATTAAATTTATTTTTTAAAGGGAAATGAAAATTTTTGGTGTTCGGCACTGGCTTTGGCACATTTTTATTTTAGGTTATTTTATTTTTTTTAATTCTCATTTCCCAATATTTGGGGGAGGATATCTTCAATTAATCGTATTGTGAAGATCAGGGATGGGTCAATCAGAGATTTTTAATCTAGTCTTATTGGGAGACCAATTAATTAGAATCAATCTGATCTCATCCAAAATTTGTCAGTATTTTAGCAGCCCTTTATTTTAATCGATCATATCAGGTGTGTAGGTGATTGGATTATTAAATATTTGGGGAATTTTCTTATTGAGGAGATCGATTAATCGGGATCAAATGTCATCCCATCTAACAATAAACCTTTTTTATTTTTCATCATATTTAATTTAAAATTTAATTTTTATAGCTTTGCTGGTTCTCTATGGTGGTTAATTTTATGTTTTTCTTGGTTTCTTGTAACAACATTAAAATGGGGAGAAGTTCCAGTTGGACAAGTCTTTTCTTCTTATTTTAATGCATTTGCATGGTTATTACCTTTATTTGGTGTTATTTTTTTAATTATATTTGGGGGAATTGATGGAGATGTTTTTACTGGAATATGTTCTGTTGGAAATTTACAACCATCCTTTTTATTTAATTTTAATGTTTTGCCACAAATTTTGTTGATAGGTTTGTGTTTTTAATTTTTTACGAAAGATTTTTATGGAAATTTTTTAGAAAATTTTTTGTTATTTTCCGAATTTTTTCTCAATTTTTTGGGGGTTTTTGAGAATTTTTTTTGGATCTCCGAATTTGCCTAGAATTTTTTTGTGGTTCTAAAAATTTTTTGGACGCCAAAAAATTTTTTTTATAATTTTTTGGCTTTTTTAAACTTTTATTTTCCGAATTTTTGACTTTTCTAATCTTTTTTTATAAATTTTTACTTAATTTTCAACAAAAAATTCGAATTAATTTAAAAAAATAAATTTAGTTGCCGGCCTAATATTTTTCTCATCTGGTTTTGTTTCAATTTTACGTATTCGTTCATATATTAAATGTAATAGATTTGTAACAAATAAATTTGAGAATGCTGAGGCTAGTGAAAAACTTGGAAGAATAATGTTAAGAATTACTTGTTTTTCTCTTTTATATGTTTTGCCAATGTTTGTTAGTTGTTATTGTTCATATTATCAAACAATTAATATGGAGGCGTGGTTAACTAATTGGTGAGAGAAATTGAAAAATGTTTTAATTTAATTCTGATTTTGTTTTATTTAGGTATTCTACACGTTGTTTACATGGTAATTTTAATGTTTTTATTTTGTTCTGGTTTTGTGTGTTTATCTGCGTTTTTATTTAAAATTAAAAACAAATAAAAATCAGAATTTTAATAAAACATTTTAATCAGAATTTTATTTGAACAAATAAAAATAAGTCAGAATATTTGTGTTTTCTGATTTTAATCTTAAAATGTTTTTACTTTGTTTTGGTTTTTTCAAGATTAAACTTGAAATTAGAATCCTATAAAAACATCAAGTTTTTTTTTAAAGTAAAGATACTCGCTAAAATATTAAATAGGAAAAATAAATTAAATTTTGATTTTTATTTTTTTTATTTTTCTGTGAGCTGAACAAACAGAAAAATGATTGTGTTAGCACCCAGGAAAATTAAGAAAAATTTTTTTAAATTATTTTTCAGCACAAAGAGCCGTGTTTGGATTTACTCAACAAAGAGATTATTGCCCAATTACGGATCAAATTGAATTAGAAAACCAACCTGGCCCACTACTTTTCTTTCTCAAATATTTGGCCAATTTTACTGTTGGAATAGCTTGTGCTGTTTGGACATTAAATGGGAAAACTGTTGTAATTTATGGAGAATTTATGTCACGTCTTTGTATGGGTAAGGAGAATAATAGAGGAAGGCCTACACGTTTACCAACTCGTGTTCATTAAATAAATTAATTTTATTGCTAGAAGAATGTTGAGGGTGGTGGTGGTCTTTTTAAAAAGGTTTTTTTTTTAAATTTTTTCTGGTTTCTGGGAATTTCTCTGGTTTTTGGGGATTTCTGGTTTGCCAAATTAATGTTTTGATTAGGATCGTTCCCCATCCCCTCATCCCGTAAAAAAATTTTCCTCGTCCCCGTCCACCCCCCGTGGCGTCGCTGCCTTCCCGAAAAGTTATCCCCATAGGCCCTCGCCTTTTTTTTGTCGAGGAACAACCCTAGTTTTGATCAAATTCTGATTTTTAATATAATATTTATTGGGACTGCCGACTACCCTCGATATTTTTTAAAAATAATTAGCGCCTATATTTTTTGTATTTTTTTACTCAATAATTCGTTGCCATATATTTTTTATTTTAAAAACTACTTACACTTCTTTATTTGATATTCTTGCTTTCAATTTTTCTAAAAAAAATTTTTTTTGCTTTTATTTTGCTTTCTAAACTATTTTTTTGATATTTGTACAAAAAATCTTTCGCTTAATTTTTTTTATCCCGTCCATGCCAGGGATGAGTCGAGTGTTTTTTCTCAGAAATTTTTTTCTCAAATTTTTTTTTCGCCGAAACCCGGCCTTCTTCCTCGATCAGAAACTCGATCCGACGAATTTTTCTTCTCAATCCGACCTATCCCTGGTTTTATAACTTAAATGAACAGGGTTATATGTTCTTTCTATATTATATTGTAGTCTCAAATTCAGGGACATTTTTTTTCTATTTTTTTTAAATAAATTTTTGATTGTATTAATTTTATTATTATTTTATTGGGAAAATTTTTTAAATCCTTTAAAAAAAATTTTTTACAAATTTTTGATTAATTAATTAATTTATTTTTGATTTTATTAAAAATTAATGTCGAGTGGAAAAAGACGTAATCCTTTAAATCTAAGCCTTCCTCCAACTGTAAATGAGGAAGGGTTGGCTAATGATGTTTCTGCTACAGAAGAAAATGAAGGAGGAAGAGGAGAAGGTGAAGGTGGAGGACAACAAACAACAGCTAAAGGAACGGGTACTCCACCTACAACAATGATGTTGGATTCTCAATTAAAACAATTAAGCCTGTCTGGAGCACAAATTGAAAGAATGAATGAATGGATAAATTTGAAAAAACAGGTTTTTAATTTAATTTAAGAATTTTTCTTTCGGTTAGGGGCTGTCCTGTCGGTTTGGGTTTTTTTTAATTTTTGTGTCAGTTTTGGTTCTAACATGCGAACTTTTATGGTACTAATCGATTGTACGTAAAAAAGACAACACTTACTAAACGGAAATTTAAGATCTTTTAAAAAGGTGAAAGTAGCACCCCGGTAGTTCACAGTCTGTAGACAGGGGCTATCGGGAACTAACAATAAGAGCTCATAGCAATAACTGCTACCAGGTCACAGAATTGATGCTTGTCCGGGGGTGAACTTTTTATACCTCTTATGAAACCTGATTATTCTTGTTCATTTTTGCATACTATCAGAATTCTTATACTGGTGTTTTAAATTTAATTCTAAACAAACTTACCTCTATTAAATAAAAAAAAATAATTTTTTTTAAAGATCGGAGAATTAAGTGATGATGTTCTCGAACGTATTTGTGATTTGGGACATGGCAATGGAGGTGTTGTTCATAAAATGCGTCATTCAAAAACGGGTGTAGTTTTGGCTAGAAAATTAGTTCATTTGGAAGTTAAGCCTTCTGTTCGTAATCAAATACTTAAAGAATTGGAAGTTTTGCATAAATGTAATAGTCCGTATATTGTTGGTTAGTTTTTTTTATTTTTTTTTTAATTTTTAAGCCTCGACTATTTTCTTAACTTTTTAAACTTTTTTTGATGGGAAAAGAGGTATAGGAAGTGGAAGACCCAAAAAAGACGGAAGTAGGTGGAGGACGGGAGCGGAAGGCAATACAACCCTGGTATAGGTCTTTGGTTGAGAAAAAGTCAAATCGAGGGTTTGCTCGGATTTTAAAGATTGTCCGATACTCTAATTTCGAACAGGGGCTCATGTGTGATTTCTTTATCGGGTAACCTGGGAAGTAGTGTCGGTGAGGTTACCCGAAGCCCGTTAGCCAGTCGTTTGACACGAAACCCGATGTGAAGAAAGTTTTGAAAACCCAACCCGTTACTCGAACTTTTCCAAACTTGCCTATCCCTGACACATATAGACACATATAACAAACACAAAAGTATCTCTATTTTCTCTTTCTGATTAATTTTTAAAATTTAATTTTTATAAAAATTTTCCTAAACCAAAAATTTTTTCAGGTTTTTATGGTGCTTTTACAACAAATAATGATATTTCAATATGTATGGAATTTATGGATGGACTTTCACTTGATATTGTTTTACAAACTGTTGGTCGAATAAATGAAAAATTGGTTGGACGTATTGCAATTGCTGTAATTGATGGACTTACTTATCTTAAAGAACAGTTTAATATACTTCATAGAGGTTTGAATTTTTTTTGGATAAAAAACTGGTGAAAAAATTTTTTGGGGCCGTAGGATGTTTTTTTAGAAAATTTCTTTAATTTTTTTGTAATCATGAGTTTCCTTAAGGAAAAAATTTCTGACATACAAAAAGTTGAATTATTCAATTTTAAAAATAATGAAAGACCAATTTTTATATACACATTTTTTGACATTATATAGTAAAAGTAATATGGCTAGGTAAATTTAAGGAATATATTCTAACTTGGGAATGTCGGTTCTTGGGAAGTCTTTGGATATTTGTTGTCGAACGAAAGAAAAAAATTTTTTGGAGGAAGAAAATTTTTGGAAGAATTTTCGAAAAAAAACTGAAAAATTTTTTCTTTTCTTTTTTTACCTTCCGAACCGACAACCCTACGAATAACAAATAGAATATTTTTAGAAAATGTTTGATTAAGACAACAATATAAGAGAATAATTTTTTGAGGGGTAGATTACAAGAATAATTTTTAGGGGGATTTTTTTAGGAGGAGATATCTACACACAAAATTATTTTTTAATAAATTAATCTTCTATCTTCTTTACTATATTCACATTATTCTCAATTTTATCTTCTTCTTTTTTCTCTTCCTGTTTTCCTCCTTCCTTGTCTTCAAGTTTTTCTTCAACTTCTTCCTTTCCTCCAACTTCTTCTTCCTTTCCAACTTTTACTTCTTCAACAATTGATGGCGATTTTTCTCCTTCTTTATTTTCCTCTTTAACTTCTTCTGTTGGCTTCTTTTTTGGTTTTACTTTATAAATTGTTTCAATTTCAACCGAATCTTCCTCTTCTTCATAATAATCCATTGAAACATATATTATAGCAATTATAATAGCCAACAGGATCAGAACACCAACGATAGCACCAATAATTATCCAAACTTTTGTAGTGAAAAATTTTGTTTTTGGAGGATAAGTTGTTTTACTTCTTGGTTTTGGGTTTGGAAGAATTTTTGTTTTTGTTTTTGGAAATGTTAGAGTATACCAAGGACGTGGTGGAACAGTACGAGGAGGCATTAGTGTAAATGGTGGAACAGACATTTCTTCAGGTTCGGTAGGTGGCTCTGTTTCTTCAGTAGTTTCTTCTGTTGTTAACATTGTAGTCTCTTCTTCTTCTGTTGTAAGAGTTGTTTCGTTTGAAGCTGTAAAAGTGCCATTTGTCCCATTTGTTGAATTCATTGCTAGCCATGTATCATTTGTGGATGTCAAGTTTTTTGAAGTTCCTTCTATTGGTTTCTTTGTTTTTCCGGTAGGCTTTGTAATGTTGATTTTAGATGGAGTTGTAGCCGTTGTGATTTGTTTAGTGGAGGATGTTGTAGTTTTAACAGTGGTTGGTTTGGTGGATTTTGAAGTTGGCTTTTTAGTGGTTTTTGTGGTTGTAGGTTTTTTGGTTGTGGTTGTTGTGGTGGAAGATGTTGTGGTTGTGGAGGTTGTTGTAGAAGAGGTCGTTGAGGTTGTAGTCGAACTTGTTGTGGTAGAGGTTGAAGTTGTTGTAGTTGTGGTCGGCTTTTTAGTAGTTGTTGTCTTTGTTGTGGTGGTAGGTTTTTTAGTTGTTGTCGTAGTTGTGGTTGTTGGTTCAGAGAGAGTCAACAAAGTATAATTATTCTTTGACTAAAATTTTTGAAAAAAAATTTAAAAAAACAACAAAAATTCCTTACAAATATTATACTGAGTTGATCACATTCGGGCCCATCAGGCGATTTTTCCAACACTTTTGGATTGCTTGTATTATTCCACTCCTGTATTCTTGTTGCTTTTTGAGGAAGAAGATAAAACACTAACAAAAATTTGTATTTATCATTTGGACTAGTTTCATTAATTTCCCATGTTTTTGGGGGGATGATGCTTTCTGTAGTGTTATGTAAACATGTAAAGTTGTTCTCCAAAAAATTTTCTTCTACAAAAAATTCTCCAAAAGACTTTTCTCCATCAGAAAATTTTCCTCCTCCTTCACCAGAAGGAAACTTGACCGAATATCTATCCGTGTTTTGATGAATCTTTACTATTGGGTATTCTTTTTGTGTCTGAATTGATGAAATGTTTGTACTGGTTAAGTGATAAGAAAGGCTGCCAACTGAAAAATTAAAAAAAATTTTTTTGAAAATTTTTTCAAGGAGGATTTTTTACTTGGATTAACGGACAGCTCAATTTCATCATCCACAGCTTTCCATCTAACTTCAAGACTAGTCATTTCGATACACTTGCTCATTAAACATCCTTTATAACACCTCTTGTCAGAATCGTTAAGAATTGGACCTTGTTGAATTTTTTTGATTTGAGCACTTGAAAGGCTATAGGCGAAGGGTAAACTGAAAAAGAAAATTTTGGTTTGGATCTGAGAAAAAATTTTTTTCACGTGTTATTGTTAAAGTCTTGAGTCAAACACTTGGAATACCCAGAAGAATGATTCAATCCTGTAGCAAATTCAATCGCATTTTCTATATTTGTTAAAAGATCCAATGTACAGCCAAGGTTTGCTGAAGAACTATTTTTGGAATAGAAAAGCCTTCTAAAATTGAAAAAAAATTTTTGAAAAAAAAATTCGAAATTTTACATATTTCCATCGTTATCCAACTCAACATCACATGCTTCAAGAAAGCGTTCCTTATATTTTTCCATATCCTCTTTTGTTTTTGTAATTTTTGATCCTTCAACAAGTGTTACAATTCCTTCTTTTAAACTGTGCTTTGCTAAGCCGACAATTTCGTTTTTTGTGTCTTCGGTGTTGATTTGTCCAAGTAGATGAACAATAAAAACAACAACAACGAGGAGAAGAGCTTTGAAAGAGGTGAACGATAACATTTTTTGCTTCTTTCCTAAAGAAAAAAGTGTTTGACTAATAATTTGTTGATGTTGAAGAGACTGTTGATGTTGGGAGGTTTTTATGATATTTGTGGGGGGAGAATGACTAATGTTTTGTTGTTTTTATAGTATTGTTAATGTGAACTTTAAAACTTATTTGTTAAAATTTGCAAATCAGAATTAAATTAAAACTTGTTTGTTTAGTCAGTCAATAATGTTTTTAAAAAATCAGAACTCAATTAAAACATATTTATAAAAGTTTGTTTTATACTTCTGAAAAAATTTAAAACCAGAATTTATAAGACTTAAAATTAAACTACTAAAACCAGAACAAAAATGTTCTTATTTTTAATATTAATCAGAATTTTATCTAAACATATAAAAACACCTCTAACATCAGAATTTTCTGTAAAACATGTAATTCTAAAAATAAAAAAATCAGAATTTCATCTGAACAATTAAAAACATCTAATTTAATATTTTATTCAGATGTAAAACCATCAAACATGTTAGTTAATAGCCGAGGAGAAATTAAACTTTGCGATTTTGGTGTTTCTTGCATGCTTATTGTAAAAATTATATTCTTTTTAAAAAATATTTTTTTTACTTACAGGATAGTATGGCTAATTCTTTTGTTGGTACACGTTCATATATGGCGGTGAATTTTTTCAAAAAAATTCAAAAAAATTTTTTTATAGCCTGAACGTTTAACCGGCGCCCGTTATAGTATTCACTCAGATGTTTGGAGCTTCGGATTGTCTTTAGTTGAACTAGTTATTGGACGTTACCCTATCCCCTCTCCAAGTAGACGTGAATATGCAAAAATATTTGGTATTAGAGTTGAGGAAGTTTTGTTAGATTTACAACAAAATGGACAAGAAGAAACTTCATCGGGTATAGATGATACTTCGCCTAAAACAATGGCTATTTTTGAATTGCTTGATTATATTGTAAATCGAGTAAGCGTTTTGTTTTTATAATTAAATTTTAAAAAACCAGAATTTTGGGTTACAACAAAACCAGAATTATATCTAAACAATTAAAAACCCTTAAAGTTAGAAACCAGAATTCTATCTAAAACACATTTAATTCTAAATTTAACTAAACCAGAATTTTATCTGAACATTGAAAAAATCGAAAATAAAAACCAGAATTTCTTAAATAATATCAGAATTTCTTTTAAACATCCAATAAACGTATCAGAATTTTATTTGAACATTTAAATAGACCTCCAGTTAACAATATTAGCGACCAGAATTTTTATAAAAAAATCAGAATTTTATCTAAACAAATAAATAAAAATTTTTTCTCCTACAGCCTCCTCCAGTTCTCCCTCGTCGTATTTTCTCTGATCACTTTGTTGATTTTGTTAATAAATGTTTAAAGAAAAAAGTCACAGAACGTCCAAATCTTGCTGGTTTAGCTGAAGAACCTTTTTACAAAGAACATTCTGCAATGGATGATAGTGCTGAATTTGCAAAATGGGTGCAATCAGTTATTGATTTGTATGTTTTTTTCTGTTTTTTTTTTAATTCTGATTAATTTTTAGAAGGAATAGAAACTTTCCTACTGGTTAATTAAAAGCGAGACTCTTCTAAATTTCTGATTTTTTATTTTTCAAAAATTTAGTCAAAAAAATTAGAGGTGTGCAAAAAAAGAATTATTATATGAAAGAAGTGAAAGGATACTTCCTATTAGTTTTGTGTGTATTATTTTTCAGCTATCTTTTTTCTCATTTTTTACAATTTGACTCTCGTCTGTATTCTCATCTTTCCAATCATCTGAAAGTATAATAAAACATTCTAGTTTAAAACATGTTTTTAAAAGTAAATAAAAACAATGTTTTTAATGTATTCTGATTTTAGAATTCTGATTTTAAATGTTTTATATTCTGGTTTTTGAGTATATTTTATTAATATTCTGATTTAAGTTCCTTAAAAACATCTTTCAGAATTGTAGAACAAGTTTTAAGGAGCATTTATGTTTTAATTGAGTTCTGATTTTATAATTCTGAGTTTTTTAATATTTTTGACTAAAGAAAACAAGTTTTAACTAAACTTTTACCGTCTAACAAAGTTGTATTTACATATTTCTTTAATTCTGGCTGTTCTTCATTTATTCTGTCTTTATAATACCACATTACACACAGAATAGTGAGGACAGCTATTATTGGTATAAAAAATTGTAGTCCTAAAATTAAAATAAAAAATATTTTTCTAACATTTTACCTTCTACTATTGAATAAACAACATCCATTTACATAAATATCCTTTAAAAAAGTAGCTAAAGGAAATAAAAAAGCAGCCTTTGTCACACTAACTTGAAGCCTTTTTGCTATGGATTGTTTAAAAAATATATAGTGAAAGGGATAAAATAGATAAAATAAAAAAAGTGTCTAAAAGTGTGTAGGAGACTTAAAATAATTTTAGGAGAAAGTATATAAAGTTTAAAAAATTTAAAAAAGATAAAATATTTTCAATTACTTTATTTAGAACAATGAATACAGCTTCAATTGTATTATGTATATTAGTTGACAATTAGGGAAACATAAACTTTAAATCAGAATTTTAAATAAACAAGTTTAACAAAGTTTTATTTATGTTCTGATTTTAGATTTTCTTAAAAACATCTCCAGAATTGTAAAACATGTTTTAAAGAACATTTTTGTTTTAATTGAATTCTGATTTATATTTCTGATTTTCCAAACAGTTTAACTTACTTTAAACAATTTAACTTACAAACAAGCTTAGGTTCAGAACTTGAATTCAGAATTTTAAATGAACAAAGCTTAAGTTCAGAATTTTAACTAACTTAAGCTTACAATTACAATATTTAATGTCTTCCCCATTGTCAAAATTTAAAATGATTAAACTACAAAAAAACATTAATAAAAACTATTTTCTTTTAATCACTTTGGTAACTCGGCCTGTGCAGCGCTTTTAAAAGATGACCGAATTAATCGAGAATTTGCTGGCTGAAGAGGACGATTGTTAAGTAGAGGTTGTTCTACCTCGTCTTCTTGACGACTTTTACGTAATTCACGAAGTTTTTCTAATTGATTTGAAGATATTGATATTGCGGAACGGCAAATTAACCATTGAACCTTTTGAAAAAAATTAGAAAAATTAATAAAATTCTGATTTAATTTAACTGTCTCTCGAAAAGGTTCAACAGCTTCAGACCCCTCATAGAACCAAAATTCTTTGCTCTTCTCCAAGGGAACGAGTTGGGAAGCTTTAAAACCCTCAGAAAGTGAACATTCTGTGCCTGCATATTTTATATGAGAAAGTACGTTAATTAAAGGATTGAGTGTTGGATTGTCGTCGTGAGTTTCCTGTAAATTAGAAACTTGAAATCAGAATTTTTAAAAATAAAAATCAGAATTTTAAGATCGGACTTAAAAGTCAGAATTTTAAGATTAAACTTGAAAACCAGAATTCTGAAAAATAAACTTGAAAATCAGAATTATAATGAAACAGAATTTTAGAAATCAGAATTTTTCCAAAACATTTCTATTAAAAATCAGAATTTAAAACGAACATTTAAGAAAACACCAATAAACAAAGTTCCTTGTTCCTCTGGATGTTTTAATGCCTTAGTCATGTTTGGGAACTTTGTGTTTCTATGAATAATATGTATTTCTCCAGCATATCCAACCCCCGCAATTGTGTGCTATTTAATTTTAATGTTTTTTTCGGACTTTTTAGAGATATTAATTTACCAAACTTCCATTCATTGGTTCTGTTCCCCAATGAAAAAGAATTTGTTCTAATTGAAATTGTTGTCCTTCTAAGAAGGAGCATTCAAAAGAAGAATTTCCTTCTTTCTGTTGTTCAACACCATTTATTTCTGCTGTATTATTTAAATTATTAGGCCAACGCAGACTTAATCCCCCATATTGGCCCAAATTTTCGACTGTTAATTTTACAGAGTTTTCATAGTTAAGCTTAAACGTAGCATTTTCTAAACTGGGATCAAATGCTGTAATTGCAGGTAATAAATCGATGGGTGATTGTTTTGGGTTGACATTTGCCTGAAAATGTTTGTTTGATTTTTTAAAATGTTTATTTAAAATTCTGAAAATTAAGTTTTGTTCATTCAAAATTCTGAAATAAAACTTGTGTGTTTTAAATTCTGAAATTTAAAATGTTTATTTTGAACTCTGAAGATATATTTGTTTATTAATAATTCTGAAATTGTTTGTTCTTTTAAAATTCTGAAATTAAACTTGTTCATTTAAAATTCTGATTTGTAAATTATACAAAATAAAAAAAAATTATACAAAATAATTTGTAAATTATACAAAATAAAAAGTTTGTTCATTTAAAATTCTGAAACAAGTTTATTTTTTAAATTCTGATTTAACTTGCCTGTAATATTTTAGTTAAAGTCTCCAACTTATTAAATACAGGCAATAAATTTTGTTTAGCCTTATTAGTTGCTTGATTTGCTTGCTCTAAAACAGCGGAAACTTGTGGCATTGATTTTGTTTTAATTTCTTGCAATTTTGTTTGTATTTGATTTAAAAATGCCATTTTTTGTTGTTTTTGAAGGAAAATTTAATTTTTTTAAAAAGAAAATTCTCTTAAAAATGGAATAAAGAAGCCGACTTAATTAACATAAGTAAAATGAGAGGATTTTAAAAGGAAAAGGAAAATTTTTTCTAATTTATGGGTATTAGAATATATCTTATTTTTATTGACTTGAAGCAATAAATAAATAGTTAATGTTTTTAATTAAATTCTGGTATTTAAAGAAATAAGTCTGGTTTTAACAAACATGTTTAAATTATAATTATAAGCTTGTTCATTTAAAATTCTGATTCCAAGTTTATTCTGATATTAACATTACAATTAAGTCTATTTATTTGAAAATTCTGGTTTCAAGTTTAATTTTTAATCAAATTCTGGTTTTTTTAATTCTAATTATAACAAAAACAAGTTTATTTAAAATTCTGATTATATAAATTAAATAAACTTGAATTAAAACACAAGTTTGAATTAAATTCTGATTTTGTAAAAACATTATTTTTAAAATACTCTAATATAGTTAAATTTATTTTCTCGGCTGCCATTTAACAAGGAATTTTTTTCCTTATTTTTTTTCAAGGAAAGGACAACAATAAAAGGCAAATGTAATAGTTTTATGTAAAATATTGGGTATATGTGAATAAGCAAAAAAAGGAAAAAAATAAATATTGGACACAGAAAAGGGTAAAAAAATTCTTTGGCGCCTAATTGAGATGTCGTTGTGTGTCTTCTCTCGGCTGCCACTTTATTTACACTATAACGCTTAAGGGAATGAGGAAAAAATAAAAAAAAGTACGATTGCATGACGTTGTAGCTTGTGTCCTTGCCAACGCCTACCACCCTGAGGACAATTTGCAAACCCAGAATATCAACTACTAGAAAAAAATTCTGGTTTCCAAGTTTATTTTTAAAAATTCTGATTTTATTTTTAAAAATTCTGATTTTTATTTTTCAAAATTCTGATTTTTATTTTTCAAAATTCTGATTTTTTATCTTTCAGAATTTCTGATTTTTTTTTAATTCTGATTTTATTTATCAGAATTCTGATTTTTATTTTTCAGAATTTCTGATTTTTATTTTTCAAAATTCTGATTTTCATTTTTCAGAATTTCTGGTTTTGAAGTTATAACAGAGAGAGAGAGAGAGAGAGATAAAGAATGACAAATAATAATCAGAATTAGAAAAATAAACTTAAAATCAAAATTAACGCTTTTTTAAAATTCTTTGGCGTTCTATTTATTTTTTACATTTTATCCTAATAGCGAGAGATAATGCTAAAATAAGAGACTTTTTAGTGTTAGTTCATTTTTTTGCTCACCTTATTTTACCAAAACATACTTTGCCAATAAGGCTAAAACCCCACATTTTGTCATTAAGTCTGTTGACAAAATGTCAGGTTTTAGCCTTATTGGCAAAATGTGTTATTGGCAGAATATAGTTCTTGAATATTTTTATTGTTTGTTGATTGTTTTTTTTCATTTTTTTGTTGTTTTTAAATTAATTTTTAATTTTTTTTTTAAATTTTTAACAAAGGATGAGAGATCCAGAAACTTCATTTATTCAATCTAGAAGATCATTAGAACGTAAAATATTTAAAGTCCGAAGAAATGTCTTTCCACCAATTTTAACTAATCGTGCTCCTCAAAATTTGTCAACATCCAACAACAAAAGATCTTCAAAGAATTCAATAAAAGATTCGAAAAAAGTGCGCTTTCATGTATCGGAGCCTTCTTCTTCATACTCACAATCTTCTGGCGATAGTTTGTTTTTTTTTAATTTAATTTTATTTTTTTATTCGGGCTTGGGTTTTAGAAGCAAGTCTCTTTGGAGTTAATTTTGTTCTAACCCTATCAAACTGTATGTATTAATTTTCCACATTTTGGTATCGCTTGATAGAGCATGTTCCCAGCTCTTTCAAGTCTAGAACCTATTCGCAGTTTTTTGCTTTTTTCTTTTGAGACATTTTCGTATAGTTAAGGGCTTTCAAAATCAGTATCATCGAGCGGGTGGGTCTTCCATTCCCTTATTAAAATGGAATTTTTAAGGCATGATTCATCTGATAGGGTTTTAAATCGATTGCGGGATTAAAAAATATACGAGGGAAGAAAAAGCAAAGTTGTCGCTCGGGTAGTCTGCGTAGTAAATCTGAACGTGGTTTTGAAATGATGACAGTTCAGCCCAGACATTTTTGGATGAAATGTCTACTTAATCTCTGGTTCTTCCCCGCTCCATGGATAAACTTTTTACTTTAAATTTTTTTAATTTTTAAACAAAAATTTTTTTTTAAGTTTCCTCTTCCTCAAACGACGACCAAGAAGTATGCCACCAAAATATCCCTTCATCTTCTCTAAATTCAAATAAAAATTTATCTAATAATGAAGAAACTACTGCCAAATTTACATTCGAAACCAAAAACAATTTTTATTTTAAATATTTTATTAAAAAGAATTTTGAAAAAGACGAGGATGAAATGTCTGATTTGTCTTGTTCTAGCAATAATTCTTCTAATTATGTTGAAAATGAATGGTCAGATTTGGAAGAAAATAATCAAAGATCGAGGGAATCTGAGGTTTTTTAATTATTTTTTATTTTTAATTGATTATTTAAAAAATTTTTATGTTTTTTATAGTGGACATTTGATCCACAAATTTTTTAAAATCATTTTTTACCAAAAAATTTTTTTGTCTATTTGGGTTTATTAGGTATTTTTTGTTGTTCCTGGTTTCGGGAAGGCCTCTGGGAAAAATTTTTGGCGAGGCGTCTGCTTTTTAAAAAATTGAAAATTTTTTTAATATTAAAAAAATTTTCTAATTAAAAAAATAATTCTAGCACATTTTTTAAAGGAAGCAGAATTAAAAGAGCGATTTAAAGAAGCCTTTTCACAATTATCTAAAGGAGAATATGAGAAAACAGCCCAAATATGCACTTCAATATTAATTCACCCAATAATGCAAAATTTTTATGTCTCGGATTGGGAGGCTTTTGATTGGATAGAAAATAAAAGAAAAAAGGAAATTGGTTCAATAATACATTCGGATATGGCAAAAATATATTTTAATATAAATTTGGCTTTAATTGGTATTTTGGATAATTCTCTGGATTTTTATATTCAGGTTTTCTTTATAAATTTTTTATTTGATTTTAAAGGGAAAATTTATTTTAAATTAAGTTTTGGGAATTTTTAAGGGGGAATTCAAAAATCTTCCACCATTCCAGTTTTCTTTTCTTTTTTTTTACTTTTGGTTTAGTGGGAAAGTGTTGTGTTGTAGTTTTTTGGGGGGTCGTGGGTTCGAACCCACCAGCGGAAAACTTTTATTTTTGATTGTTTTTAACTATTTTTGCTTTTACTATTTTTTGTATATTTTTTTTAACCTTTTTGGATTTTTCTGACAGTTTTAAGGGGATTTGAGAGTTGAAAAAAAATTTAATCGGGGCGTGGTGGGATAAAATGTCTCTTAAATTTATTTTCTCTTTTAATTTAAAGGCATTAAGTATCCATCCAGAATTGAAAGATTTATGGTTTCTTGCTGGCATAACAGCTTCAAAACAAAAAGATTGGCGTTCTGCCCATTTTTGTTTTGGACATTGTGATGATGATATACGTAAATTGGAAGCTTTAATTTTGGTTAATTTTTGTGAACAAAATTTTCTTGGTAAAAAATTTTTTTAATTCAATGTCGATTTAATGGGGTTGGTGGGAAAACTAGTTTTATGGCAAAAAATTTTTTTTTGGTTCAGTGGGAAAGTTTTATGTTTTCTTTTTTTGGAGGTCGCGGGTTCGACTCCCACCGTTTGGAAAAAATTTTTTATTTTTAAAATTCTTGTAATTTTATGAAAAATAAATAGAAACCCGACTTTATTTAATTTTTGAAGTCTTTTACTCTTTAATTTTCTCCATTGAAAATTCTAAAAAATAGTTTAAAAATTTTTTTTTCTGTAATTTTTAAATTTTTAGAATGTACATTTACACTCAATAAAATATTCAATATTTACCCAAAACACGAATTTGGTTTATTTATTTATTCATTTATATCAAAAAGTTTTCCTCTATGGAAAGAATTTTTGTCAAACAAAAATTTCGAAAAAAACGAGGAAATAAAGATTGAGAAATACAAGGTTGTTTTTTGTTAATTTTTAAAATTTTTTATGTTTACTATTTTAACTAAAATAGAGAAACTATAAAATTGAATTTTTGATTCAAAATCCTTTCAGTATTCTCAATTTTTCTTTTTTTGTTACTTTTAGTGTAGTGGGAAAACTTTGGGTTGTTGATATTTTGGGGTTGTGGGTTCGAATCCGCTAGTGTGAAAAATTTTTTTGTTTGATTATTTTTAAGTGTATTTATGTGTACCTTATTTTCTGGTTACTTTTAAAACTTTTTCGGATTTTTCTTTGAATTTTTGAGAGTTTCAGCTAGATTTCTTCCATTTTCCTGAGATTTTCTTTCTTTTTTTTTGAATAATTTTAGGGACTGTTTCTGCTTCAAAAACTATGCCTTTCCTAACTATAAATCATTTTCCTTATATTTTTTTAAAAACAGTTTCGCCATATTCTCAATAAATTTGAACAATTAATTAAAACAAATAACTCAAATAATTCTACTCGATTTGGTCTTTTTTCAAGTGTTTTAAACAAATTACTGCCTAAATTTGCTCCTTTAAAAATTAAATTGAGGAATGATATGAGGTTTATTTTTTTAATTAAAAAATTTTTTATTTATATTCTTTTAAGAATGGAAGACATTGGGATTTGTTTGTGTAACATATTTGACAGAATTGAACAATTTTCCTCAGTTAGTTTTTTTATTTTATTAAAAATTAATATTTTTGTGTTAACGGGTATGTGTATTCTGTTTAATTTAAGAAATGGGAGTATTGGGTCCTTTTCTTTTTTTATTTTCCAAAAAGTCCGCAAGTTTTTTCCGCTTTTATTTTATTAAAAATTATTTCTTCCTAAGCTAGTAGACTTTTTGAAAGGAAGCTTTAAAAAATGTTTTTCTTAGTTTGCTGAACAAAAAATAATTTTTTATATGGATAATACTACAAATAATAACAATACTCAAGTAACTCAAAATCAAGATGATTTAATGCAAATAGACCAAGTTGAAGCTAATAACAACTTTAACAATATTCCAAGAAATATTACCAGAGAGAAGTGTAATGGGGCTTTGAGAGGTTAACTAAATTTTAAACTTTTGAGCTTATTAGAGTCTGACGAACTGGCGTTTTTTTTTAATTTTTACAATTTAGGGTATAATGGCAGTAGGGAAATTATAAGGACAAAGAACCGAATGATTTTTTGTGAAAATTCTCGACTCTTTGAAAAACTTCTCAGACTCAAATGTCCCTTAAGCAAAAAAATTCAAAAAATTCTCTTAAAAAATTTTCATTAAAAAATTTTTTTCAAGAAAAATCAACAACAATAGAACAACAACCAGAAGTAACTACAACATCAGAAAATGAACAATTAAGCACAACATTTTCATCAGATATTGAAATTATTGAAGAAAAACAATCAAATAATAATAAATCAAAAGATGAATATTTTAATGGAAATAATAGATCAATTAAATTAAATAGAAAAAGAATATTAAATTGGGCTGAAAAGGTTATTTTTTTATTTAATTTTTAAAATTTGTATTTTCTGTAAGATGTGTTTTTTGGTGTAGTGGTAAAGTCGTTAGTTTTGGGTTGTTAAAGAGGGTGTGGGTTCGAACCCTTGCCGAGGAGAATTTTTTTGTTTCTGGTTTAGTGATTTTTAAAATGTCCTTCTAATTAATTTTTAAACAAAATTTAAAATTTGTGGTGTAGTGGTGTAGACGTTAGATTATCGCTTCAGGAGGGTGAAGGTTCGTACCCTCTCCGGTAATTTATTTTTTATTTATGTTTTAAATTTATTAAGATCAATTAAAAAAATTTTTTTAGACAAAATTAAAAGAGAAATACTGCCAAAAAAGATCTCAACATCAACCATATAGAGAACAAAATGAAAATTCTGCTTTATTGCGTCGTTCAGAGAGAGTTCAAAATAGCCCTAAATATTTTAATATTGCTGAATCTTGGGCTTGGAATGTACGGTTTTTTATTTTATTTATTTATTGCCCAGAAAATAAAAAATTCTGTTTTCATGTGACCTTTAGAAAAATTTTCCCGGGTTTTTATTAGAGAGGGGTCTATTATTTTTTATTTAGCCTCTTTTCTTTCATATAGAGCCTGTTTCTGACGTGTCCCAGGATCTTTAACATATCCCAAGCCTTTGGTTATTTAATAATTTTATGTTTTCAGTTCACAAAATTAATGAGACTAGCAAATAATTCTTTACAAAACAGAACTCTTGACCCTTTAATTAACTATAGATGGATAGAAGATTTGCCTAATTTTAATCCTTTAATAGAAGCATTTGTGGAAGCATCAAAAAATGAAAATTGGGAATTTTCTCAATATTTGTATAAATTTTTACAATTTATTTGTGAAAAGAAAAATGTTGGCCTAACCTTGGGACAAGCTGAAATTTTTAGGTTTATTTTTTTTAATTTTTTGGTTTAGTGGTGAAGTGTTGGGTTTTAGTTATTAGTGGGGTTGTGGGTTCGAACCCCTTCAATTGGAAATTTTTTTATTTGATTCTAAATTTATTCCATAATTATTTTAATTGACTTTTGGGCAAAAATCAAAAAATTTTTGGTGTAGTGGTTTAGTGTTAGGATTTGCCTATTAAGGGGGTGTGGGTTCGAACCCCTCCAGTTGTAAAAACATTAAAAAATATTTTTAAAGGATTGGGACTATTTAAATATTTATTTTGAGACTATTTTTAAATAAAAAAATTTTTTTTCTAATTTTTAGACAAGTTTATATTCGTTGGAGTTCAACATTTCTCAATTTATCGTTAGACAATACTCAACAAACTTTAGATTTATTAATTCATCAAATGGGTGCTGAATTGGGTTCTCATCGTGCTTTATCAATTTTACAATTATTTTTTGATGGAGAATTTAATTTTAATAATAGTAAAAATATGAGGTTTGTTTATTTTTTAATTTATTCAAAAAATGGGGGGGGGGTAGTCCAGGAGATCACCACTATTTTAAAATTTATTTTAGTGGTGATCTTTTGGGTGTACTCCAAAAATATTTTTAATTTTTATAGAATGAAATTTTTAAATAATTTTTTTCCAAATTTAGACCACCAAAATTAAATACTCAAAAAGAAAAGGAAGTCGCCGAAATCAATCTTGACAACAATAAATTAAATAAAAATCAATTGGATTTATTTAAATGGATTTTTGAAAGAATTGCTAATGAACAAAAAGAAGAAAAATTGAAAGGTTTTCCTCTTAATTTAAGAAAAAAATTTAAAAAAATTTTTTAAAGATAAACCAGAGGGAACCGATATAATGGGTGAAACAACTTCAACAGCAACAGATACTCATAATAATTCTGTTTCGGAACAAAATGAGAGATTACGGGATTTGGAGATTAGATATAGATGGTTAGTTTGTTTATTTTTTATAAAGAAAATTTAGATTGCTCTAAAGGTTTATTACCACTAAAACTAGAGGGTTGGGGAGTTAAAGGTACATATAAAAATTAATTAGTTAATTAATCATTAATTGGTTTCCTTGAAATTAAAAAAATTAAAACACGGATACGGATACGCCCTTGATTCAAGAATACGCCCTTTCTATAGAGTCGAATCTAGTTTGATCGAACACTCAGATTTCCCTTACATCATCCACTTGTGTCTCGCCAGAGCATACATTTGTAGGAGAGTGGAGGGATATAACTGAAAATGTCACATAAGCGAGGTCCACTGGGTGTGGGGGATAAGCTTAAGCCCTCACTTATGTACTACTTACATATAAATAAAATTTTAAAATTTAATTTCAATTCAAAAGGTTAACTTCAAATTTACAACCAAACGAATTAGGCTTATTATTACAACAACAATCATCAGAATCTATTCATTTTGCATATATTTATTGTCAATTAAAAATTGCTCTAAATTTGATAATAAATTCAGAAAATGGAAATAATGTCAAAATATTTACAAATGCAAATTTTGGAATTAATTGTCTTTCAAAAAGAAATTTGGAAGAATTTTTGAAGAAAAAAGTTGGGGAGTATGAAATATAAATTGTATTATTTTTATTTATTTAAAGAAATTTTGTCTTTTATATTGAAAAATATATAAAAACACGAATACGTTAAAATTCTGGGGTAGTAGGCGTTTGTCGTGATTACAACTAGGAGTCATTTTGTAGGTTGCACTTTTATAGGGAGCACTAAGTTAGTATGGCATACACAATTGAAAAGCAAGTCATCTTAAAAGTAAAACACAAATTTCCGGAAATATATTTTTTGGTTCTTCCGGAAATTTTGGTAGAAAAACACGTTTAATTGTGTTTTTCTACCCTTTAATTTTATTTTTTTCCGGAAATTCTTCCGGAAAAATGTGTTTTCTCTCAATTTCCGGAAAGCTTATACACTGCGACGCAAAATTATACGTCCACCTCATTTTTTGAAATTTTTTCATTTGTATTGGTCCGAATTTTCTGAAAATTTAAATACACCCCTTTTAGTGAATAACTAACAAGATGAGTATGGATTTTAGGCAAAATTTTTATTTAAAAAATTTTTAGACCAAAATTTGTGTTTTCGGCCTACGCAAAATTATACGTCCACATTCCGAAAAAGTTATTTCCAACAATAGGAAAAATCTACAAAAATTCCAGTAAGCTCATATATTGATATAATAAAAAATAAAAAGAAAGTAGGTCAATATCTTTACCCTAAGCCGAGATACTGATACCTCGGAAATCAACGTAAAATATGGTTTTTCAACTTTAAAAAATATTTTCGACCACTTATAGATTACTGTAAATTTAGATTTTGGGCTCATTAGAAAGCCCTTGAAATTTGCTACAAGACAGCATCAATCTTATTCTCCAGAAAAAATTGTAAAGAGAGATACAGGCATTTAAACTTCTGATCCAGAAAAAACGCCTAAATACCCCATAAAATTCCCCTTAATGTCGCTTCCTAAGTTTAAATGCCTGTATCTCCCTTTAAAATTTTTTCTGAAAAATAATTTTATTAATGTCTTGTAGCAAATTTTAAGGGCTTTCGAATGAGCCCAAAATCAAAATTTATAGTAATCGATAAGGGGTCGAAAAATTTTTTGAAAGAGCCTTACCTCCGTTTTACGTTGATTTTCGGGGTCTCAGTATCTCGGTTTAGGGTAACGATATGGACCTACTTTCTTTTTCATTTTTTATGCTATCAATATATGAGCTTACTGGAATTTTTGTAGATTTTTCCTATTGTTGGAAATAACTTTTTTGGAAAGTGGACGTATAATTTTGCGTAGGCCGAAAACACAGATTTTGGTATAAAAATTTTTAAAATAAAAATTTTGCCAAAAATCCTTAGACATCTTGTTAGTTATTCAGTAAATGATGTGTATTTAAATTTTCAGAAAATTCTGATCAAACAAATGAAAAAATTCCGAAAAAAGGGGGTGGACGTATAATTTTGCGTCGCAGTGTATTTTATTTCTGATTCTCTTTAATTTACCCTTTCCGGAAATGTATTTTTAATTTTTATTCTTCCGGAAAATGTGTTTTTCGCAACACAAAATAATTCTGATTTTTCCAGAATTTTATTTCTGATTCTTATTTTTCCCTATTTTATGTGTTTTCCCTCAAGTTTTGTATTTTTCCGGAAAATGTTTATCTAACAGAAAACACCTATTTATTTTATACAGGGCAAAAACACAACAATATATAGAGAGACAATACAAACATATTATAGAAAACATAGCGAAACACAAAATTATTTATTTATCTATTTATCGATGATTGTGTGTGTCTTCTTTTATCCCTCACATATTCTTTGTTGTCGTCTCCCTTTCGTCTTGTTTCCTTCTTACTTTGATAACACCTTGACGAGCAGAACGACGAAGCCAATACAACAAGCACAGCAGCAACAAAATCCGATAAGTATGGCCACAAGAAAAGCTTGACCAGCTGCTTTTTCTTCCGGAGTGTATTTCCGAGTGCGGTAGCCGCCCCCAGCCAGATTTTGGAGTCCATGCGCGGCGTTGGCAAACTAAAATGAGAGAGAAAAAAACATTAATTTTAGATTAGTCAATTTTTTTTTAGTTTACCCATCCTTCCTGCGGTGCTTCTTCCTTTTTCGGAGTTGAGCTGGTTGTGGCTGCGGTGGTTGTATCCTCAGCGGTTGTAGTCGGAGGGTCATCAGTCAACAAAGCATCCTTAAATTGATAAAAACATTTTTCAATTATTAGATTGAAAAATCTCTCTTTCTCACCTTTCCTCCCTCCGAAGCCTTCGAAGCATCATCCCCCTCCATGTCGAGCTTGATGTTGACTCCCTCAGTGTTGACTTGTTCAATCAGCAGCAGAAGAAACCCAATGGAGAGCAGCGACACAGCGTTGATGAGCATTGCTTGCTTCTTCCACGACTTGAAGACGAACATTGGTTTGTTGTTGTTGTAGACGATGGTGGTGGTGGTGGTGGTGAAGATTGTTTGCTGGTGAGTGTTTGTGTTGCGGAAAATTTTTGTTTTTATATGTAGTACGAAAGAACAAAAGAGTAAAAACTACTACTATAAAAACAAAAATTTTCCTCAACACAAACACTCACCAACAAACAATCTTCACCACCACCACCACCATCGTCTACAACAACCAATGTTCGTCTTCAAGTCGTGGAAGAATCAAGCAATGCTCATCAACGCTGTGTCGCTGCTCTCCATTGGGTTTCTTCTGCTGCTGATTGAACAAGTCAACACTGAGGGAGTCAACATCAAGCTCGACATGGAGGGGGATGATGCTTCGAAGGCTTCGGAGGGAGGAAAGGTGAGAGAAATTTTCGATTAAACTAATAATTGAAAAAAACGTTTTTATCAATTTAAGGATGCTTTGTTGACTGATGACCCTCCGACTACAACCGCTGAGGATGCAACCACCAAAGCCGCAACCAGTGCAACTCCGAAGAAGGAAGCGCCGCAGAGGGGAATGGTAAAATAATGAAAATTGAATAATCAAAAATTCAGTTTTTCTTTCTCCCATTTTAGTTTGCCAACGCCCTGTATGGATTCCAAAATCTGGCTGGACACGACCCATATGAAGGCCTCACTCCGGAAGAAGTAGCTAAGGTGAAAAAATTTGAGAAGAATGTTATCCAAGGCACGCTTTGGGTCTCCCTGATCGGAATTTGTTGTTGCTGTGTTTGTATTGTTGGCGTTGTCGCTTTAGTCATCAAGGCAGTATCAAAGAAGGAAACAGGATGAAAGGAAGACGACAAAAAAGAATATGTGAGGGATAAAAGAAGACACACACAATCATCGATAAATAAATAATTTTGTGTTTCGCTATGTTTTCTATAATATGTTTGTATTGTCTCTCTATATATTGTTGTGTTTTTGCCCTGTATAAAATAAATAGGTGTTTTCTGTTAGATAAACATTTTCCGGAAAAATACAAAACTTGAGGGAAAACACATAAAATAGGGAAAAATAAGAATCAGAAATAAAATTCTGGAAAAATCAGAATTATTTTGTGTTGCGAAAATACACATTTTCCGGAAGAATAAAAATTAAAAATACATTTCCGGAAAGGGTAAAGTAAAGGGAGAATCGGAAATAAAATATAAGCTTTCCGGAAAAGGCAAATTGTTTTTAGCTTGAAAATACACTTCCGGAAGAACTAAAGTAAAAATACATTTCCGGAAAATACAGATGGAAGATGTATTTTTTAAGTGTTTTTGCCTTATAAATAATTTTAAAAACTATTTTTACCTATTTAGTCCACCAAAGTTGTCGAATACCAGAATTTTGTTGCCTTCCATTGGGTAAAAATATTTCACTGCTTTTTTGATTTCTTTCCCCAATAAAAGGCCATGTTGTTAATTGTCTTCTACTTTCCTCATTATAACCCTCATTCCTTGACATTAAATTAACTAAAGGAGGCTGTATATTTGGAGAAAATTGTTCTTGATTTGGTGGAAATTGAAGAGGTGAAGAGAATTGAGTGTTGGGTAATGAAGGTAGTAGACGATTTTGGTCAACCATAAGGCCATTATTTTCTGAAAAAATTTTGATAAGAAAATTTATTTTAGAATATTTTAAAACCGAAACCCGGCCTTCTTTTCGACCCGAAACCCGGCCTTATTTTCGACCCGAAACCCGGCCCATGGAATTTTCAAAAACCCGATCCGAAACCCGACCCGACTTTCTTCTCAACCCGGCCCATCCCTCCTACATACGTGGTGTTTGAAGAGATATCCACTTTGTCTCAGTCGGTCCCGCATTTAACGTAGCTTTACTCTCATCAATTTTATTAATATTTTGTTGTTGTTGGTTGTTCAATAAATCTATTGTTTGTCCTCTATGTTGACCACTAAGAGGTGCTTGTTGAGCAAACGGTCGCCATTCGGGAATAAATAAAGAAAAACAAATTCGTCGAAGAATATTTAAATAATTTTCGTCACGAACAACTTTAAATAAATGGGGAAAATTAAAAAGAAAAAAATTTTAAAGAAAACCATCTTTTTGTATTCCCCAATCAGGCAAACAAAAATCAAAACATTCACTACATTTTTGACTTTTTTGATCTCCACCACTAATTTTGGATAAATACACCCAACGAGCATCTTTGCATTCGCCTATCTAAAAAATTAAAATGAACCTCAGTCAGTTAGATACTCTCTATTGGGGGGGGGGTGAAAAAATTGTACCTTATAATGGGGGTATCTTAAATAGGAGGTATCTCTTATAATGGATCTCTGTTAAATAGAGGGTATCTCAAATATAGGTCTCTTACGGGGAGAATCCCATAACCTCAGAATTAATTCAAAAAAACCTCCGGCTCAAACAAAGGTGGTTGACTAAGAGGAATACCAGTAAATTGCCAATTTTGTTCCCATCCATGAAGTTGATTTAATCTCTAAAAATAAAATTAAAAATAATTTAATAAAAAAATTAAAAAAAAGATACATTAGCCCCAACTTTTGCAGATTTTAACAACTCATCCAAATCCCCAATATTTTGTCTATCCAAATCAACAACAAAGCAAACAAGCATATAACGATTTTGTTGTTTTTGTTGGGAATTTCCTGAACGTAAGGACATGTCCATTATTGCTACACGATTCTAAAATTGAAAAGAAAAAAACTGCGGACACAAATTTGTGGACAAAAAAACTGCGGACAAAATTTGCGGACAAAAAATTGCGGACAAAAAATTATTTACAAAGTTTGCGGACATCCTTTATTTGTCCGCAAAATTTATCCGCAAATAAAAATCCTCAAAAAAATTTAAAAAATCAAACCGTTTGAAAATCCAAAATAGAAACAAAGTTAGAACGAAAAGGAGGAGTTCCAGTCAGTTCTAGTCGTGCCTGTTTTCCCAATTTTCCCACATCTAAGCGGCCATGTATTGGAGTAATTAATTGGTCTGTTCCAAGGCGGGACTGTTCTGGGGCTATCCAAATAAATTCAAAATGCTGAAAAAGAAAGGGAGAGAATTTTAAAAAATATTTTAAAAATAAAAATACTTTTGGAAGGCTTAAATGACTGGTTACAAGACCTAAAAAAAATTTTTTTTTAATTTACAAAAAAAAATTTTTTTAGCCTACCAGCAACAATTAAAGCAATTATACTTAATAATAAAATTGCCAGGCAAAATATTCTGCATGAAGAGCTGTTGTTGCAAAAATCGCGTAGTTCCTTTTTTTTAATTTAAAATAAAAAATTATTTAACCTAAGAAATTTTAAAAAATAAAAAAATAAAGGGAGAGAAAAAAAATCGAAATTTCAAAAAATTTTGTAATTTTGGTAGAGTGGATAAAGGCGCAGACTACAAAATTGCGTCTTGAAAAAAGGGTCGTGAGTTCGAGTCCGTTCGTTGATATTTTATATTTTTTAGGATGGTAACTATAGAAAACGATCAAATAAAATTTTTAAATTAAATTTTAAGCCTCTAGAAATTTTTTAAAAATTATTTTCCAACAAAAAAAACTTCAAAGTTTTCTTCCAAAAATTTAAAAATTACCTGCATTCGATTTCTTTTAATTTTCTCATTTCCACTAGGTTGTCTAAGAGATATTAAACGTTTTTGTTGTTGCCCAATACTACTTGGAATAGAACTCTGAACGGATGAAGACCGTGTTGTTATTTTTGGTTGTGATAATAAGGGGAAAGGTCCAGGCCTAGAAGAGTAGATAATTGAGTTGGTGCTCTAAAAAAATTGAAAAAAAAATATTGAAAAATTAGAAAAGATTTTTTGTTATTTTTTAATAATACGAACTTTAAAGAAGTGAGAAAAAATTTTTTTTTATTTTCAAAAAAAATTCCAGACATTTTTCCCACAACTGTAGTTATAAATATCCTCTCCATTCCTTCCCTCATAAATTCCATAATTCTCATTTTTTAAATAATTATTGTTGTATATTTGTTTATGTATTCTTTCTTCATATGGTGGAGGTGGTGGAAATATATTGTTGTTGTTGTTAATATTTGAGGAAGTTGGTTGGATATTTTGCCAAGGAAATTTTATCCAGTTAAAAGCTGAGAAAAATTAAATTAAGGAAAAATACTTTCCGGAAAACACAAAGGAGAAAATGCATAGATTATAAAAGGTTTACAGAAAATACATAATTTTCCCTTCCGGAAAATACATCCATTATAAAAGGAGAAATATCTTTCCGGAAGGAAAATTATTTACAAATAATACATAAATTATTTTCCGGAAAACACAAAAATTAAACAAGGAAAAAATACTTTTCCGGAAGAAATAAAATATGAAATACATTTCCGGAATAAAAACACCTAAAACACATTTCTAAAAATAAAATACATACCTTTCCGGAAAGAAAATTCTGATTGTGTTTTAGCTGTGTTTTTGTTGTTATTTACCAACTTGTTGTTTGTTTTATTCTCCCCAATATCAGTTAAAAGGTTTGCCCACGAATTTCTATATAAATAACCAGAAGAATTAATTTGTTTTTGGGTTGTTTGTGAGGGTGTTTGTGTCTGTTGTTGTGAATAATAAGAATTTTCATTTAAGGCGGAAATTGAAGAGGAATCATTTTTTGTTTTTGGGTTAATTACAGGTAAGTGTGTAGATGTTGAATAAATGGAGGAAAATGTGGAAGGGCAGGAAGAGGAGGAAATTGAGGAAATTATTGAATTAGTAGTTGGTTTTGTAGTCATTTTGGGGAATATACCTAATTTATTTAAAAAAAATTTTTTTAAAGGTAAAAAAAATAAAAAACTCCTTTTAAGGACATTTTTTGATCAAAAATAATTTTTATATTGAAAGCGATCGATTAAAGAAAAAAATAAAAAAAAGCAGTTTTTGGGGAGTTAGAGGGATGCGCAAATGATATTAGTATATAAACGGCATGAACGCGAACAGAAGAGGGAGGATATGAGGAAAAATTAATTCTCGCAAAGGTAACCGACCCTCAAGCCATGCAACAATTTTTATTGTTTTAGCTTTATAAAAGGTGAAGTCTCGAGGTGAGGGAGGGGAAAGATAGAAAAATGAATGTAAAATGGGTCAGTAGAGGAGAAAAAATGAAAAAAAAAATATATTGAAAAATGAGGAAGATTGAAATTCGATTTTAAAAGAGTTTGTGCCCCTCATACCTAAAAAGTTGTCGGGGAGAATCTTCAAATATTCGGAACCAACAGAAAAATCATCTGTTTCTACTCAAACTAAAAATAGGAGTAAAAATAAAAGAAAAAAAAATTTAAAAATCCAAAAAGAAAACACGCATTCCTTTTCTTAAGTAAAATTTTAAGAAATTTAAAAATAAAGATTGTAAAAATGACAGACAAGAATTAAAACTGATTGTAAATACAAACAGTCCAACAACGGTCAACAAAAATAAACAAAATAAAATTTTTTTCTGTCCAGTTGCAATACGGGAATGAGAGGACAAACAGAAAATGTTGTTATATTTCGACTTTAATTTTTGTTTGTTTAAGGTAAGACAGAGGAAAGAAAATTGGGGGGTCAATATTGTGTTTATTTGTTTATTGGACTAGTCAAATAATAAAGTCTAGTCAAAATTTTTAATTTTAAAATAATAAAATTCTGATAGTAAAAGTATACTGTAATTGGTATTTTGTCCATCTTCACATATTGGCATTTTGTCCCTACGCTATATTGGCATTATGTCCGATTTCTCTTAAAAAGGAGGAAAATTCTACTTAATATGAAAAATTATATTAATTATTTTACTTAAGTTTAGGGGATTTTGTAACAACTTGGGAAAATCTGTATTGTAACAAATAGAAGATAATAATTTTTGGAACGGGGAGTTACCGCGGAACTCCCTTCATTTTTAGTTTTTAAGTGAATGTTCCGTTTGTGGACTTATAAATTGGGTTTTTTTTGCCAAAAAATTTTTTTGTAATTAATGATTGATAGTCCACAATTATCGATATCCCGCTTAATGCCTCTAAATCAACCTCTATCCTAATAGTTGGAACACACTTTTAATGTTGATATTTAGGAGTTGATTTCTAGGGTTAGATGATCTCTAGGGTGTTATCTTTTATGGAGTTAATCTTTTTTAATTGGTACTTTTGCTACACAAATTTAGGATTTAAAAAATGAGGGAGAGAATTTCTGGGAGAGTTTCAAGAATTAGTTCAATTTATGATGAGTCTATGCGAAATTATAATGAATTTAAAACAGATTGTGTTATGGGTTCAAAAATTGGGCTGAACTTCAGCCGGTGGCCGGTTCGAAAGCCATTCGAAATGTATACCATCCGATTTGTTTCGGCGAGCTGAATCCTTTGCAGACATGTGGACGACGAGCTGAGCATTTACCAAACCGATGATTTTTTAGTTTAGGATATCCGAAGAATTTCCAGGAACCTACAACTCTAATCGAGACTGTGGGGGATTATTCAAGGATGAGTAATTGACCGTTAAAATACATTAGACAATTTCTGAGATAATTTGGAAAATTTAATCCAGGGAGATTTAATGCATAATTACAAAATAAAGTTCTGAAATAAGAATACAATTTGATACATAAAAGAAAAAAAATGAAAAAAAGACATCTTTGATATTCTAAAGTAGACAAATATCCGAATGTTCTAATAAATGTTTAATGCTATTGAAGGGCACAAAATGTCGACTTCCTTGTTCTAACTTCAAAAAAATTTCTGAGTTTGGATCAGCCATGTTTTGTATAGGAATGTCTTCTAACTAAAAATAAATAAAAATGAAAAGTTGTCTTATAAAAAAGAAACGAGAGAAAGAAAAATATTTTCCGGAAAAAATACATTCATTAAAACAACTCATACATAAATTTCCGGAATGTATTTTCCATTATATATTAAATGAAAAAATACTTTCCGGAAACACCAACATATTTTAATATGTATTTCCGGAAAACTTTATTTGTTGTATTTTCCGGATATTTCTCTTAAAATATAATTTCCGGATCACCTATTTTAACTTTCTGGTTTTTCCGGAAAAGTTTATTTGTTGTATTTTCCTGATATTTCCATAAAAAATACATTTCCGGAAACACTTATTGGAATATTTCCGGAAATGTTGTATTTCATTGATGTATTTTCCGGAAATGTATTTTTATTAAAATACACATTTCCGGAAAACTTTTTTAATATTTTGTATTTTACTTACCCCATCTTTTAATACTTCAATAAACACACGCGTTGAATCAGTTTCAGCATTGTTTGAAACAATAGGTAACCATTTCATGCTAGCAGGTATTTGTTTAAGAAACAAATCTTCAAAAAGGGTTGAATTTGCTTGTAACAATTTCTGTGCAAATTTTAATTCTCGAACATCCAATAATTCTGCTTGTAAAGAAGAATCAACATTTCCAGCTTTGTATTTGGCTAAAGCATTTTTTAAACGTTGTGAATGATCTTGTAATGATTGGGCTGGATTTTGTTCAATTTTTTGAAGGCGTAATCTGAAATTAAATTTATTTTTTAAATTCAGGAATGAATAAAAAATGAATTTAAAAAATTTTTTGAAATTAAAAAAGAAATCGAAAAAATTGAGAAATTTTTCTAAAAAAATTTCAAAAAAAAAAAATCAAAAATTGTTTTCTAATTAAAAAAATAAAATAAACCTCAAATAAGAATTAATTAAATATTCAATTCTGCAAAGCTCCATTTTGTGTAATGAACAAGCCAAACTTTTTTTATTTGGATTTCTTTCCATTATTCTTTCAATTAAATTTTTTTGTAAAAGCATTTTATCAACTAAATCAAGTTTTTCCGGTAAAAGTTTGGGGGAAGCAGATTCGTTTAAAAATGCTTGTGTTAATTCTTTAAGGACCTAAAAAAATTTTTTTAATTTAAAAAACCACTTATTGTTAGAATGTTCCAAAAAGTTTTTCCCCGCCCTCTTACCCACAGGAAACAGACAGAGAATGGACAAAAAGATAGGAATTGAAGGAGTCGGAAATGTTAATATTCAAAAACCAGTGTAATTGTAAACAATAGGACGACATTCAGGAAAAATCCTCAACGTCCGACAGAAATTGCCCAAAATTCCCCAAAAAATAAACTTGCATCAGCAGGAGTTAAATATTCCTCAGAACCTTCAGCTTCATCACTTTCTAATACATTATTTTCAATTACATCATTATTTTGTAAAAAGGTTGTAGATGATGTTGAAGGAATATTTTCATCAAATTCATTTGACATTTTATTTGTTAAAAATATTTAAAGAAGTTAACGATTTTGTTTTTAAAAAATTTTTAAATGGAAAAAACCAAAAATATAAAAAAATATTTTTTGGACAACACATCTCTTTATTCATTAAAAAATGACTTTGGTCTTGTCTATGAGTCCAAACACCAATTAAAAAAAATTCCCAATTTTTTGAAGCTATTTGTTGTGGTTTTGAAGCTATTTGTTTTTGGTGGCCTCATAAATCTTCATAGGACTCATAAAAATTTCCTTACTATTTATGAACTAGACAATAGCCAAAAAATATAATAGATTCGCAAAATAAAGTCAATCGAAATTTATGAGATGTTAAGTTTTCCTTTTCCCTCTCCCAAAAAATAATTAGTTTTAAAAAATCAATTTTTTAATTCTTCCATTCAATTCAAATTTTTGACATTCTTTGCATCAATCCTTGTTTGCTTCTACAATTAAAAATAGAATTAAAAAAAATTTTTTTTAATAGTAAATCGATCAAACTCATTACCAAGCTATGAAAAATTAATTTATAGCTAACCTTGATGCATTGGAGGTGTTGCACTTGTTGGATCAGCTGCAGCTTGCTGTGCTTGTTGCTGTTGTTGACCCATATCAGGCATAGGTTGTTGTTGTTGAGTACTTGTTTGGGCTTGTGGATGTTGTGATGATTGAGGATAATACTTTAAAAAACAAAAATTTTAAAAAAACTTGAAAAAAACATACTGGTTGTTGTCCTCCAGTTGGTGGATAAGAAGAATGTTGTTGTTGTTGCTGTCCGTAAGGTGAATATTGTTGCTGTTGTGGTGGAAGTTGTTGACGCTGTGCATTTTGTGTTTGGTATTGGTAATCATACTAGAAGAGAATGTTTATAAAAAATTTAAAAATTAAAAAAATACAGCTTGTCCAGGATAACCAGACATTGCTGGACGTTGCTGTTGCGGCATTTGTTGGGGATAATACGATTGTGGTGAAGGAGCAACTCCACGTGGTCCATAATATTGAGGTTGTTGTTGCGGTTGTCCAGGTTGTGGATATCCTTGTTGTTGATATTGAGGATGTTGTGGTGGCATAAATTGTTGTTGTGGAGGTGGTTGTTGGTTATAAGGAGGAACTTGTGTTCCTGTTGGTTGTTGTTGTTGAGAAGCATAATAATCAGAAGAAATTGGCTGACCTTGGGCGGCTAAAAAATTATATAGTTCTTTAAAAGTTGAAATAAAAAATTATCTTAAAATAGTAAAAAACCCGAAACAAGAGCCCAATCAAGTATCAAGTGAAGTCAAGTGAATTTTGGGATGATCCGACAGCAAGTCGATTTTGACGTGATACAAAAATCGACTTGCTCCAAGAATTTAAGCTTATTGCTAGTTAAAACTCTGCTGTATTTTGTCCTGCTCCCTCTTAAATGGAGAAGACATTTTATCAAAATTCACAAACTTGGAATATTCGATTGAGGAGCTATTTGAGTCTGCTGTTGTGCTTGATTTTTGTTGGTATTATTTAATTTTGAAGAATCAGTAGCAGAATGTTGTTGTTGTGTTGCAGAATATGCCGCCTGTCTTGGTGAAGGAGTTGGAACTGCTGGAGATCTTAAAGGCTGTGAAGCTTGGGAAGTTCCTTGTTGATATTTTGATTGAAAAGCAGCTGCAGTATCACCTAAAAATCGTTCAATAAAAATTTTTTAAAAATTAAAAAACCTTCAATATTTTGTTCCTCAGGTGGAGGGACATGTGCTGCTTGTTGTCGTTGTTGAGTGACAATATTTTGAGGTGGAAATATTGGTTGGGGCTGTGAAGGAATTCCAACCTTTAAAAAAAAAGCTTAAAATTTTATTAAAAAAATTTTACTTCAAATCCTGGAGGTAAAGTAACCGGAATTTTGCCTTCGGAAGCTAATTGATGGTGTTTATCTGCCTTAGCTCTTTGTTCCAAATAGCGAAGTTGATCCAAATGAAAAGCTTGACGTTCTGTGATTAATTGTTGACGTTGTGCTTCCAACTATATTTTTATTCAAAATTTAAAAAAACTACAAAAATATATATAAAAATTTACAGTTTCACGTTCTTTATCCATTATTTGTTCCAATTCTTCAAAATGTTTTAGTTTTAATTCCAACTGGAAAAAAAGAAAAAAAAATTAAATTTAATCCTTTTAGTTGTTCAAACTAGAGACTGGACCGTAACGAGAACAACAATTTCCCTCGAGATTTCTTGTACGCCCCCCCCCCCATGTCCAATTTCTAGTTCAAAAACCTTTTTCATCTGCGTTTCAACTAATTGAGCAACCAATCCTTTCATTCTCCTTTCTTCAACACCAGCCAAATATTTTGCTTTTGCAGCAGCTGCTCCCAATGCTGTAGCTGCTGCAACTTGAATATTTTCAGACATTGTAGAAGATTCTTTATTTTTTGATTCAGAAGAAGACATTTTTTCTTGTTGTTCAGTCTGTTTTTGTTCATTATTTAAATCAATTTTTGATGATGAACTTGTTTCAGTCATTTCTTCATTTGTTTCTTGTACATTTGCTTCTTTAACTGCTTCGGATTCCTCTTTATTCTAAAAAATATTTTTATAAAAAAATTTTTAAAAAAATTAAAAAGAAACCGTTTGTTTTGAAGAAGCATCCAATGTAGAAAGTGCAATATTAGTATCAATTTCTCCATTATTTTCTTTTGCATGAGCCTCTACATTTTTTGCATGTGCTTGATTTAAAAGTGAAGGAACATCTTCTTTCATTTTGCTGTATTCTTCTGAAAAAATAAAATAGAATAGGAAGAAAAAAATATAAAAGGAGTAAGAATCGACAAGGATTTTTTTCCGTAACAAGGATTTTTTTCAGGAAAGAGATCATCTTGAAAAATCCACCAGGTACGTTTGGAAAAATTTTGATTAAAAATCTTTGAATAAAAATGATAATCAGGGTAGAGCATACACAACGACCCCCCCCCCTAAAAAATCAAAAAGTTAAGGCTTTTTGATTTAGCACAGTTTCAGACTTCTGGAGAGGTTGAGTCTCCCTATATTCCCTTCCTATGGAAATTATACTTTAATACAAACCTAATGCAGCCTTTGCAGCAGCAGAAGCAACTCTAGGATCAACAACACTTGCCAAAAAAGAAACTGTTGACATTACAGGATTGCCTGATTGACTGAATGGAACAGGTTGGTATGCTAATGGACCTAATACATTTGACATTTCACTTCCTCCTTTTCCTCCTTTCATTTCTTCTTCCAAAAAAGGATCTTGTATAGGTAGTTGTAAAAAATGCATAACACATTCATCTTGTGTGCGAGTTCCAACATGATCAGAAACCTAAACAACACGTTTATATTTAAGTAATGAAAATAGATCAGACCTGATTCCAATCGTCTTTATACATTTCTAAACCTTCCAATAAAAGTAACGTTTCCTGAGGAGTCCATTCCTTAACGGCGCTTCTTCCCTAATAAATTTTTTAGTAAATTAAATTTTAAAAATATTTTTCTTACCCTCTGCTGCTTTTGATACTGATCAATTTTCAATCCTGGCTCATTCAACAATTTTGGATCCAGTTTTTTAGAAATTCCTTCTTTTGATTTCTCCTCTTCTTTTAAATTTGATTTTGACTCTTCCCCTTCTACAACTTCTTTATTCAAAGTTTCTTTAACAGTTTCCTTATTTTCAGAAACTACAGGCAAAGGCTGAACACGTTGACTTGGTTTAGCTTCAGTATTAATTGTTGATAATGGTTGTAATCCAAATGGAGTATCAGCCAAAACCATAAAATGAGAAGTTGGAGGAACGCTTATAGGTGCTGGGCGACTTTCAGAATCAACTTGGTAATTTATAAGACCCCATTTTTGAAGAAATTCGTGAATTCTGTGAAAGAAAAAAAAGTAAAATTAATAGTTGGGAGAAGATTTAAGGGTGGAAAAAATGTGGTAAGAAAAGGCTACTTTTTAATTTTAAAATCCCAATCCAAACCCCTAGCAAGTCAACCCGGTAAATCAAGCTCTCTGAGCCAGGTTGACAAAGACAACTCTATGGACAAAATTCCAATACAAACACAGAAAGTCAACCGTCAAGACGATCACAGGTATCACTGACCAGAGTCCGGGTCGCGATTAAAAATCTAACAATCATTGTGTTAGAAATAAAATACAAACTGACGGTGGTTTAATTAACAAAGAAAATATTAAAAAAACCTAATAATCGAAGAAATATCTCCACTCAAGTTACGACGACACCCAGTTGCTGACAAATATTCAAAAGGATTTAATCGGTAAGTGTCTATCATAAAGTTGCGGTAAGCAATGTAACTAAATTAATGATTAAAAATTTTTAAAATATTAAAAAAACGTTTCAGGCGTCTTGCTTTTATTTCTTCCATTAAAAAAATCGGGATGAGCGTGTTTTTCAATTTGATGAACTCCATTATAATCAAACCAGGCAGCATAAGAAGGGACTACAATATAATGGGTTTGTTCAATAACATTTCCATTATGGTCAGAATGTTGAACTGCTGCCGTTTCTTCATCTAGGTCAGCAATTTTTGCCGATTTTGAAGAGCCAAGTTCGGCTTCTTTGTCTTTACCTTAGAAAATTAACAAAAAAATCTGATCAAAAAACATTTAAAAATTTACTTTTAATGGTTGTAGGTGTTAGACGGCTATTTTCATCATCATCAAACCGTTCTTCTCCTTCAGCATCCCCATCTTCTCGTTTACGCTTAAATCCTCTGTTAAGAAATTTTTTAACTTAAATTTATTTGATTTGAAAATTTCTTACTTTGGAGGCATTCAAGAGTTGATTAATAATAATTTTCTAAATAAAGAACATTTAAAAATTAAAATAGAAACGAGAAAATAAGAAAAAAAACAAGCAAAAAACCCCAAAACGAAGCCAACAAAGTTTTTAATTGTTTTATTGCCTCAATTGTACGAAATTAAATATTTTCCCCTATTTACCATTTTAAAATTTGGTTAAATAAAATTATTAATGATGTTTATTTCAAAATATCTAATTTAAAAATGTCCAGTAGTGAAAAATAACGCATTTAGTAGTGCAATAAAACTATTTTGTCCTGAGCGGGATTATTATCTTTTAAATTTACTTGTTTATCGTTGATTTGATTTTTTAAATTTTTTGTTTGTTTTTTTTTTCGTTTTTAGCTTCTTAATTTATCCTTCTTTTTATTTAAGTTAACAAAAAAATATTTAAAAAAATGCAGCAATCTGCTCATAAAACTGTACAAGACGAAGATGGGCGCCGTGCACAAACTGCATTTGCAAAATTCTTGAGAAGGTTTTTAATTCATTTTTTTATATTATTTTTGACAGTTATGAGGATTCTGACGGATATAAATTATATATGGAACAAATTGATGAACTGAAAAATCCTGGACGGAATACTCTATATGTTAAATTCTCACATATTTGTGCTTATAGTGCTGTTTTGTCTTCGACTATTGAATTACAATTTCATCGGTATTTTAATTTTTTTGTTTTTTTAGGAAGATGGAAGATACAGCTGGTTAGGGTTTAAATGCTTACTAGGGATTTAGGATTTATATAACGAGAAGTTGAAAGAAGGCAGTCGGTAGGGCACATACGTGTGAGTTGAGACCACTGGGAGTGTCGTACGAGAATTAAGATCAATATCTTGAAAAAAATTTCGGGTCTAGTGGTTGTGAAATCGCCCTTCAATAACTGCCAGGATGTCGGAGGATCGTTGCCTGACCGTGTTTAACTTTTATCTATCTCTTACTTTTTTGGTAAAGAATCGAAAAAGTGTCTATTAAATTTCTTATTTTCTATTCTCATTTTCTCAATTTATTTCAGTCTCTATCCATTCCTTTGTAATGCAATTCGTGATTTGGTCATCGAAAGATGTGACAATGATGAAATAATTAAACATGGTCGTTTACAACGAACAGAATTTTACCTTGGAATTTTGGACGTCAAAACAAAACATTCAATTCGGCATTTGACTGGAGACAAAGTTGGAAAATTAATTAGAATTTCTGGTCAAATAGTCCGAACACATCAAGTACACCCAGAATTGTGTTTGGGAACCTTTGTTTGTGATGATTGTGGTGTTACTATTAGAAATGTTCCTCAACAATTTCAATATACACAGGTTTTTTAAAGTTCTTTTGGGAATGTTGGAGAGTGTCATTTTGGGTAAATTTTGTATTTCGGGTAATTTTGAAGAAAATTGGACCCCGTAAAAAATGACCATGAGTGCTCTTCGATATTTTTGAGGTTTGTTGTTAGATAATCGATTGTTTCGACTTTTTTAAAGGTCCAGGGCTAATGTCCTTCAGGATTATTTAATTTTCTCCTTCCTTTTATCTCTCCAGATTTTTTCCTAAATTTTACTCTATTTCCTTAATCGAACAATTTTCCGGTTCCGATTACTAGCGGTTCCGCAAGTTCTTGGTTTCGAAGCTTTGTTGCCTTTATTAGAAAAAAGTAATAAATCCGCAAATTTATGACCGTAAATTTTTCTCTGAATTAAAAAAATTATTTTTATAGCCAATAAAATGCGAAAATCAACAATGTCAAAATCGAAGTCGTTTTATGTTAAACGTTTATGACTCTTTGTTTGTTGACTTTCAACGTTTAAAAATTCAAGAAAATCAAGACGAATTGCCTCTTGGATCAGTGCCTAGAAATGTTGATGTAATTATTAGAGGAGAATCTGTTGAGACTGCTCAACCTGGTGATCATTGCGATTTTATTGGAACACTTATTGTTATTCCTGATGTTGCAATGTTGGCTACTCCAGGTTTTTTTTGTATATTTTTGGTCTTAAAAATTCTTTTTTAGGTGTTCGTAGTCAAATAAAAGCTCAAACACGAACTAAAGATGCTGATCGAATTGGTCTTCGAGGTCTCAAGTCTTTGGGTGTTCGCGATCTTACTTATAAAATTGCTTTTTTGGCTAGCAGTATTCAACCTTCAAATCCAACGGTTTTGTTAATTTATTTATTATTTTTTGGGCATTAATTTATCTGGTAAAGCTTTGAGAGGTCCATTACGGCTCTCCGCGGCACTTTTGTTGTATTAAACGTATTGCCCCTTTTTGGGCGTTCAAGGGGTCCATAGAGGCTGTTCGCGTCAGTTTCTTATCGGACTAAACTTCTTGTGGACTAAACTTGCGGATTTTCTGATTTCCTTCAAACTGCCCCTTATTTTTACATTAAAAAACACTTATTTTATTAGTTTGGAGATATTGACTTTACTCATGAAGAAGTTTCAGCAAATGAATTATGGGAATCTTTACCTCCGCATGATCAAGAAAAATTAAAATCTATGACAGAAGATGTTCAAATTGTTGAAAATATGTGTAATAGTCTTTTTCCAAATATTTTTGGAAGTGAACAAATTAAGTTGGGAATACTTTTAATGTTATTTGGAGGTGTTGCTAAACGAACTACTGGAACTACTTTAAGAGGAGATATTAATATTTGTTTGGTTGGTGATCCGTCTTGTGGAAAAAGTCAATTTTTGAAGTAAGTTTAAATTATGATATGGTTTGATATTATTGTAAGATGGTCCCAATAAGGTTGGCGGTTCATGGGAAATCTCGGTATCTGGAACTGGTAGCCGAACCGAAGACTTTCTTGTATTTCGGATATCCGAAATCTTTGCATCTTTTAACCGCCACCTATACGTCGTTATTTAAGATACATTTTTAAATTTTGGTTGATCAACGAGTTAGGCTGGTCTTAGCGACCCTTTAGGTACATTGTACGCTAAAAATTTTTGTTCAAACCCGAGGGATATCCTATAATGAGATCCAACCGTTTGTTTTTACCTTTAAAAAATCTTTCTTTTAACAATAGAACGGTCGAAAAATTTTCTCCTCGTGTTGTCTATACAAGTGGAAAAGCATCCAGTGCTGCTGGATTAACTGCTGCTGTTGTTAAAAGTGAAGATTCTTTTGATTTTGTTATAGAAGCGGGTGCTTTAATGTTGGCAGATAATGTTTGTTTTTTTTTATTTTAAAAATAAGGCCATGATTTTAAGGGATTATTGAAGGATTTTTTTGATTATTTTTTATCGTCAATAGTTTGAGTCTTCTGTGTTTAAAAAATTTAATAGAATTATTAAAAGCACTATAAGCGTAGGAAATGGTGAATTGGTAAGAGCGGTTTTGGTGTAGGTGGATCTGTCTATGTTTTTGTGTATAGGTCATAGGTTCGAATCCCCTTTGGTAAGACATTTTTTATTTTCACATAAAAATGTTTAAAACTTATTTTTAAAAATTTTTAGGGTGTTTGTTGTATCGATGAATTTGATAAAATGGATCCAAAAGACCAAGTAGCAATTCACGAAGCTATGGAACAACAAACAATTTCAATAACTAAAGCTGGGGTTAAAGCTACTTTAAATGCAAGATGCTCAATTTTAGCTGCTGCAAATCCTATTGGTGGAAAATATGATCAATCTAAACCTCTTCGTTATAATGTTATGTTGACAGCTCCAATAATTTCTCGTTTTGATTTATTTTTTGTTTTGGTTGATACTAATGATAATTCTGTGAGTTGAATGAATTTATGTTTTTTAGGAGGGTAAGGCTTATATCTTTTTCTTGGTGTATATCTTTTTCTATATCTTTTTCTTGGTGTTGCAAAGTTGAGGTATGGTTCCAAAACATTTTTTCATGTTCGGGACCTACGCCCACTGGGTCTGGGACCATTCCTTACCCTATCCATCGAAATTTCTGAAAGTTAAAATCGTTTTTCTGAAATTTTTAAAAATGTCTATAACTTTCAGGAATTTTGAAAGATAGGGCAAGAAACGGTCCCAGACCCAGTGGACGTAGATCCCGAACATGAAAAAATGTTTTGGAACCATACCTCAACTTTGCAACACCAAGAAAAATTCAATTTTTTGTTTATGGGACGCATATACTTTCATGGGACGCATAAATGTCCATGGGACGCATGTCCTAAGATAGAGCCAAGGCTCCTACTAGAATTTCCTGAATTCAAGAGATCGAATGGTTAAGCGTTTCCGGTTCCTGCAGGGGTCAACTTTCTGATATTTCATGATTATAGTTCCACGTAGTAGGTATATATATATAACATAGGTATATATTTATAGGTAGTCGATTATGAAATTGCAAAGAAAATATTAGAAAATCATCGTCGTGCATTTAATCGTCAACAGGCTAATACAATTTATACAATGGAAGAAGTTAGAAAATATATAATGTTTGCAAGATGTTTTAAACCGAGGGTTTTTTTTTAATTTTAATTTATTTTTTATTTAAATTTTTTTAAAAAGATTTCTGAAGCTGCTGAACTTGCATTAAAATCAGCATATTTAAAATTTCGTTTAAACGATGATGGATCGAGAATTAAAGTGACAGGTTTTCTTTTTGGATTTTTTTAAATTTTTATTTTAATTTGTATGAATTTTCAAAGAAAATTTTTGAAGTTCAAAAAAATTTTTTTTTGAAATTTTTAAAAATTTTTTTGAAATTTTCTATGCTAAAATATATCTTTATGACGAAAAATTTTTTTAAAGTTCGTCAATTGGAATCATTAATTCGTCTTTCTGAAGCATATGCTCGTTTAAAATGTGCTCCTGAGGTAAAGAAATTTTTTAAAAGTCTTGAAAATTCAAAGATAATTTTTTAAAGGTTCTCCCTGAACATGTTACCAAAGCTACAAAATTACTTTCTGAAACTATTGTTCGAATGGGAAGTAAACAAATAAGTTTGGAAGAGGAGGATGATGTAAGCTTAATAAAAGTTTTTTTGAGTTTCTGTTTTTTAAATTTATGAATAATCTAGTTTAAGCTTTTAAATATTTCTCAAGATTTTTTGGCCATCTTGTAATTTTAGATATTCTTTTTTTGTAATCCCATGGGACTTTGACCGTTATTTTCCCCTTTTTAGAATCTTTATTTTTTTAAATCTGCGGATGGACATCTAGTAATTGTGGACCGAAACATTTTTAAAAAACGAAGGACGAGACGCAAAAATGTCGAATTTGATGAAATACTAGAGGTAGAACGGTCAAACTTCTGTAAACACAGTGCAGAGAAAGTTTAGGGTTCGTCCGCCAAAAAAATTTTTTTTCATGTCCGCAAATGTCGCTCTCCCTTGTTTAATTATTTTTTTAATTTTAAAGGATGAATTTATGCCATTATCTTCCCATCATCACCCATTAAATGATTTAACAAATAATAGCCAAGAATTGGTAGAAGAAAGAATGGATATTGACCCAATACATTTAACAATGTCTGATGTTGAATTTGGAAGAATTACTGAAATGTTGGTTGTTCATATGCGACGAGAAGAGGCGTTACATGGGGAAGAGGAAGACTGGAAAGGTGTTAAGCAATCTCAACTTGTTGAATGGTAGGGTGGAAGTTTTTTTTAATTTATTTTTGAAATTTTTCAGAATATTCTGAAAATTTTTAGAATATTCTGAAAAATTTTTAGAATATTTTGAAAAATTTTTTAGATGTTTCTTATTAAAAAGGGAAAATTTTTTTTGTCCTTTTGAAAATTTCCCGGGTAATTGTGTGTGTATGTAGTTACCGGCAATTTTCTGAATGATAAAATTCTGAAATTATTTTATAAATTATGATTTAGTAATTATATTTAGGTGTTTTTTTAATTTTATTTTTTGGCCATGAATATTTTATTACAATCAGACCCTACCTACTTTAACGTCCAATTTTTTTCAGAAGGGGTGACGTACAAATGAGGCCCTTCGGGCTGCTATTTTTCAGAATTTTTAAAAAAATTTATTATTTTTTAAATTTTCTTTTTGCAGGTATTTAGAAATGATGGAACCAAATATACAAACAGAAGAGGATTATAAATTACATAAAACAAAAATTGAGCGTATAATACCCAAATTAATAAGAAATAAAGTAATTATTCGAATGGATGAAGGAGGAGGTGATGATAATAATGAGGATAATGAAGGTGGTAATAATAATGAGAACGCTATTCTTTTGGTACATCCAAGCCATGTAAGCGATGATTAAAATTGAAAAAAAAAATTTTTCAATATTTTGGGAGAAAAGTCAAATATTTTGAGAAGTAAAATTTAAGGGATTAGATTGGGATAAAAGAAGGGATAGGTCAACAATCAGAAAATAAATCAGAAATCTCTTGATCATTAAGTTTATTCGATTTTTTTTCGATTTTTTTCTCTATCTTTCCGAGGATATTCGTTGCTAAAATTAAAACATAAGGGGGGGGGGTTGGCTGTTTCAGAGTTGAAATATTTTTATAAAAATTCTGAAATTTTTCAAAAAAAAAATCGGCAAAAATCAGAAAAAAATCAGAAATTTCTTGATCGTTAACAATTTTTGACAGAAAATTTGTTGATTTTTTTTGAAAAATTTTTTAATATGACATGTTATCAATATTTGACTTTTTATATTTATTTACCTAATATATTTTTTTATTTAATTTTCATTTTTTTATTTATTTTTATTATTTTTTGTTTATTTTTTGTGTAATATATTGACACTACTTATTATACTTATTAAACACTGATTATTAAACAATAAAATATTTAAAACAAAATTTAAATTTAATAAATTTTTTTCTCGTTTTGCGATGCAAAAATACTAATTTTTATTTAATATTTTTAATTATTAAAATCCTCTCTTTTTAATTTTTATTTTATTTTTTCCTTTCCGAAACACTTGAAAATTGCCCACCTGGTCATCATAATTATCCTTTTTTTTATTTTTATGGCCCTTTACCTTTTATTAAAAACCAGCATTTTTGGGGACATACCTAATCGATATTTATTTACCTATTTTATTTTTAGGTAGGCCCCTTTTATTATTTTATTTTTTTATTAAAAGCAAATACACACCTTTCCCCTGCCTTCCCTTCATTTTCCCTTCCTTTTTTCTTCCTTTTTCCCTTCATTTTCTTCATGTTTTCTTCCATTCTTCCCCTCTATGAAACTTAGCTTGTTTTCAAGAGGAATTGCACTTGGTTATGCATTGTTTTTATTACAAAGAAAATTTCTTTAAAAAAAATTTTTTAGCAAGTATAATTAAACCAAACAAAAGCCTTTAATAGAAGATAACCACTTGTTAGACTGAACGTGTTTTTATTTGGAAATAAAAATCAGAAAAATAAATAAAATAACGAAAATGTTGGACGACCATGTAAGGAAGGCGTATTTAATCGAAGGTTTTTTTTTTAATTTAAATTTAAAAAAATTTAAAAAAAATTTTTTTAAGCTAGATAAGAGACGGATGTATTGCTCAAGGATTTAAAAAAAAACAAGAAATTTTTATGGTCAAACTAGAACGGATATGCATTGGTAAAAATTTTTTTTAATGGGGGAAAGGGTTGAGAAAGTAAATTTATTGGTTCTACTTGACTTTATGAGTCCAATCGAACTTTATGAGTCCAATCGAACTTTCTGAGTCCAAACAAAACTTTATGAGTCCAATCAAAATTTATGAGTCCAAACAAAACTTTATGAGTCCAAACAAAATTTATGAGTCCAAACAAAACTTTATGAGTCCAATCAAAATTTATGAGTCCAAACAAAACTTTATTAAATTTTATTAAATAGTCCAATTGTTAGATAATACAATATCATGTGACAGGAAATTGGATTCTAATCTCTTCCATTAAATGTTGAAAAATTTTTTGATTTCCGTTAAACCTGCGGAACATGTATTGGTATAAATAGCTTGGGAGCATGTCGTGGTTTGTGCCATGTAAATGGCGGAGCGACTGCTTAAGGGCACGCCAGGTGCCCTCTATACTTTGGGTATGAACTTGTTACTTCTAATGTATTCACTACTTCTAATGTATTCAGCGAGAGGGGGAAATCGTTTAGACTTCCACATATGTGAAGATTAACATTTTTTAATATACATACATTATAATAAATAAAAAAATTTTTACTTTGAGTATTACTCAAATTTTTACTTTGAGTAATAAAACATGTTCGGAATTATAAATTTTGTTTGGACTCATAAAGTTTTGTTTGGACTCATAAATTTTGATTGGACTCATAAAGTTTTGTTTGGACTCATAAATTTTGATTGGACTCAGAAAGTTTTGTTTGGACTCATAAATTTTGATTGGACTCAGAAAGTTTTGTTTGGACTCATAAATTTTGATTGGACTCAGAAAGTTCGATTGGACTCATAAAATTCGATTGGACTCATAAAGTTCGATTGGACTCATAAAGTCAAGTAGAACCAATTTATTGAGATGACTCCCTTTTCTTTTACCATCCTGATTTTTAAAAATATATTAAAACAACTGGTTCAAACAAAATTTATTAACTGAAAAATGAAATTATTAACAGAAAAATAAAATTCTGAAAAAATGATAAAGTGACATTTGCGGACAAACATTATATTTATTTACGTTATAAAAATGTCTGATTTTTCAGAATGTTTTTCAGAATTAATTTTCACATCATTCAATATATAAACCCTCTTCCAGTCTCCCCCAATTTCAATAAATTTCAATTTTGTCCGCAAATGTCGATTCGCAAATGTCGCTTTTAAAAAATAAAATACGTGGTTTTTCTGGTGATTGGAGGGGAATGGGAGAAATAAAATAGCTAGCTGGAGTATTATTTTTAATGCTTTTTTTTTCAACTTTTTATTTTTCCAAAAAGCGATCCGACGCATCCGTAACACTACCCCAATTTTTACTTTTTATTTTCTTTTAATAAATCGATTTTACTTTCTAAAGCAAACATTCACTGATTTTTCCCCCTTATGATGATTTTCCTTCCCCTTATGCGCGCATACAAAAGTACGGGAAAATAAAGAGAAAATAAATAAATGTTAAAAAAAATAAAGAAAAGTACTTTTTTCCGGTAAAAACGTCTTCATTATATTACTCACATTTCTTCTCGGTTTCCCTCATTTTATTTTATTTTTCTACTAGAAAACTGATCCTTATTTTCTTATTGTTAGCTAATTTCCTTCAATGTGTCATTTTCACATTAGAATTATTTCTGTATATTCTAAATATATATTTCTGATTTTTTGGAATTAAAATCAGAATTAAAATCAGAATTAATGTCAGAATTTATTTTTCAGAATTAATTTTTCAGAATCAGAATTATCTTTCAGTCTCTTTCAACAGTTTTCAATCCTATTTCAGAATTAATTTTCAGAAGAAAACGTCTATTTATTCAAATTACCCCCATATTTATTCACCCAGTTATTGATCTTTTGGGTTTTATTTTACATATTTTTAGTCGCCAATTTAATTTTATCACAATCAATCTTTGTTAAAATGTTTTTATTTTTTATAGTTCCAACAACAACATACATCCGTTGCTGGTTTAAAAACCGGATAATCCTTTTTACACGCGTTTTTTCTTCCTTTCTTCGGCCTTCTTTTCATTCTTCCGCTATCAATGAAAATCAATTAAAAAAACAGAAAAAAATACTACACACAACTGGCTGTTCCCTTATAAAACTATTTTTAAAAAACTCTTCTTTTCCCCCTTTTTTTCTGCGATTTGCGCCGATTAAAAGGGTGGTTAGTTGGTAGTTGGCTGGTTGTTGCTGCTTGCCCTCGTTCTTCTCCCTTTCCCCTTCTATTGCTTTCTCCTTATTTGAGTGACGACTGAATGACTGACTGACTTTCTAAAACTACTCCGAATTAGTAAAGTGAAAAAAGAATTTGTCTTTTTTTTATTCAAATACAACAACAACTTAAAAATAAAAAAATGTTGTGGCCAACAATAAACTAACAACTAAAATCACTAATAAATATTATTAATTTTTGCTAGAAAAGGTAGGAGAATGTTAAGGGGGAAATTGAGGAGATTTTTGGAGATTTCTCTTAGTTTTTTTTCTAATTTTGCAGCAAATATTCAGCAAATATTTTTAAAAAATTCCAAAGCGCAAAAAAAATAAAATTCATTTTGGAAAAATTTCAAAATGTCGACTTTTCAGAATGTCAAATTTTTTTTCCAAAATGTCAATTTTTATAAATGTCAACTATTGATAATGTCCAAAAATTTTCCCAAATTTTTTCTAAAATGTCAACGTTCCGAAATATCACATAATTGCGCATATCCCCTAAAAACAACCAAAACTTCTTAAGGTCATTAATCCATTCAATTATATACATAAATTACCTACCATTCCTTAAAGGATTCCCAAAAGTCTGTCGAATAAATGACCTTGGGAGGGGGGGGGGTTGCTCCTTAATATACACACAAATGCAATTAATAGCCGGGCCCATAAAAATTCTTTGACTTTTCTTTATATTTTATAGCCTTCTTTGGAATCTCCATTCACAATATACATAATTCTCTTTTTTTCCTTTAATAATAAAATTAAAAAAAACTTTATTCTTTCAACTTTGTATTTTTACAATTTTACAATTTATTACAACTTTTATTTTTCGAATTTTATTTTTCAAAACTTTTTTTTTCAAAACTTTTTTCCATCCTTTTCCCTATTTTTTCCAACTTTCTCTTCATCTTTTTTTTTTAAATTTGTAAAAACTGGGAAAAAAATTTACAACTTTAAAAAGTTGTGATGACGAAATGGCTAATTTTATGTCTATGGACTAGAGTTGGTTTTGTTTTTGTCTTCCAATTTTTCTTTACAAGTTATAATTCCCAGCTTTATAAAATTTGAACTCTCCAACTTTAGTCCATACACACATAATCAGCCATTTCGTCGAACTAATTTTTTTCAATTTTCAGTTAACACCTCTTCTTAAATGACTTCCACCCAACTTGAAAGAGTTATTGGCTGTACAGCTTGCTCACGTTCCCTTGCAGTAAACCCAACTTCCGGTCTGATATGTTATCCTGCTGGTTCAGCTATTGTAATAAACAACCCTTGCAGTCAATCAAAAATTAATCTGTTATCGCCTGGGAGGTGCCATTTGACTTGTATTGCATGGTAAACAAATAAATTAATTTTTTAATAAATTATTTCACTGAAAATTAATTTTTTGTAAAAAATATTTTTTTGATTTTTTTCATTTAAAAAATTTTATTCGAACGAAAAATCAGTTAATTTTTTTGTTTGTGACCAGTTTATTATTTGGCTGATTTTTTGTTCGAATATAATTTTTGTACCAACTTTTTTTTTTTTAATTTATTTTTTCAGGTCGCCTTGTGGTCAATACATAGCTACTGGAGAGGTTTTTATTTTTAAATCTTTTTAAATTTTTTAAAATTTTTTTAAAAGTTTGGCACAGATCCAAAAGTTAGAATTTGGGCACTTAATAACTGCAGCAGTGAACCTGAGGTTAATTTTCTAAATTTAATTTTGTTAAATTGAAAAATTTTTTGAATTTTTAAGTGTGAATTAAGTTGGCATAGACTTGGGATAAGCTGTGTGGTTAGTTGGATTTTTTTTTTAATTATTATTTTTTAATTTTTTTAATTTTAAGGGATTTTCGAGTGATTCTGAATTGCTTGTTTCTGTTGGAAATAATGTAAAAAAATTTTAATTTTTTGGTAAAAATATTGTTAAAAATAAAAATAGCATGACAAACAAATAATTGTGTGGGAATGGAAAACAAAAAGAAAATTGGCTGAAAGTCGCTTAACTTGTCAGGTGAATGCTATGGCTCAATCTGCTAATGGAAAAATGTTTGTTACAGTGAGTTTTTGTGTTTTTTTTTATAAATTTTGTAGGAAAATACATGTGTTTCAAATTTATGTATTTTTTTAAAAATTATTTTCCGGAAAACACAAATTTATTTGCTGCTTATTTTTTTCCGGAAAAATACATTATGTTAAATTAATTACATTTGCTTTCCGGAAAATACAAAATTATTTGCTGTTTATTTTTTTCCGGAAAAATACATTATGTTAAATTAATTACATTTGCTTTCCGGAAAATACAAAATTATTTGCTGTTTATTTTTTTCCGGAAAAATACATTATGTTAAATTAATTACATTTGCTTTCCGGAAAATACAAAATTATTTGCTGTTTATTTTTTTCCGGAAAAATACATTATGTTAAATTAATTACATTTGCTTTCCGGAAAATACAAAATTATTTGCTGTTTATTTTTTTCCGGAAAAATACATTATGTTAAATTAATTACATTTGCTTTCCGGAAAATACAAAATTATTTGCTGTTTATTTTTTTCCGGAAAAATACATTATGTTAAATTAATTACATTTGCTTTCCGGAAAATACATGTATTTTAAATTAAATTTCTGTTTATTTCACGGAAAATATTTAAGAAATAAATAAGGTGTGGTTATTTAATTCGAAATATTTTTTACTTTCAGGTTGGTGTTAGACACGTTAAATTTTGGTATCTTGAACGTAATGGGGATAATAACAATTCTGTCTTGCTTCAAGTAAAATTAAATTCTTTTTAATTTTAAAATTTTTTAAAATAAAATTTAGGGTCGCTCAGCAATTCTTTCTGAACAACGGAACAATACGTTAGAATTTAAATTTTATTTTTTTAACTAAAAAAATTTATTTTAAAGCTTTATTGCTTGTTGTTGTTTACCTCCCCAAAGAACTTTTGTTTTAACTTTAACAAGGCTTTTGATTGAATTTGTGGATAAAAAACTTGTCAGTCTATATCAAATGGGTGAAGAAGTGCCTTTAGCTTTGTCTTGTTTTTCAAATTTTATTTTTATTGGATTTTGGAATGGAATGATTAGAATAATTGATTCAACAAGTATGGAATTAATAATGGAATTACCCAAGCCTTTACCTCTACAAAAGTTTTTGGCAGAATTTGAGAGAGCAATAAACTCGTCTATGCCTGATGAGGAGTTTAAGTGGGTATTTTAAATATTAAAAATATATTTTTGTGTTTTGTGGATGTAAAAATTAAGTGTATTTTCCGGAAAACACATTTTGAAAAATAATTTATTTGTATAAAAATACATTTGGAAATACATTCCGGAAAATTAATTCCTATTTTTTCCGGAAAATACATTTAATTATTGACCTGAAAACTTCTAAAATACATTCCGGAAAATTAATTCCTTCAATGAATTGTATTTTCCGGAAAATACATTTAATTATGGAAATTAATTGTGTTTTTAAATGTCTAATAAATGTTCCGGAAAATTACTTTTTATAAAATACTTTACGGAAAATACATTTTAATCTATCTATTTTCTCTTATAAAAACACACACACACACTATATTATTAATTATATAAATTTTATTTTTCAACAGGTATCCAGATGTACATTCTTTAGTATTCCATTCTGCTTCGGGTGTTTTAAGTGCTTTATATAGGTTGGATTAATTCTTTAAAAAATATTTTTCTGTCATGCTATCAATTAGTAAAATTAAAGATTAAAAGAAAATTTCTTTTAGTGACCGCTCTCTTTACCATTGGCAATTACATTTGTCTGCTACAGAAGAAGGGCAACAACAAAAACAAGGAGAAGAGTCATTAATCCATCAAGTAGTTAAACTAAGGTTTTTATTTTTTTTTGTTTTTAGAGAAATATTTTTTTTTTTGGAAAATTTATTTTTTGAAATTAAATTTTGGAAAATTAAAAAAATTTTAAACGAGACCAAAAAATTTTTAAAATTACATATGCTTTAAGTTACAAAATATTTTTAAAATTAATATTTTCTTTTTAATATTTAATTTTCCAGAAAATTTTTTTAAACTAAAATAAATTAAAAAAATTTTTTCTTTTTCTAGTTCTCAACATTTTCATGTTGGTCCAATTTTTGATTTGGAAACTTGTGATTCTCCATTAAATCAAGGTTCTGACGATTTTTTTCTAACAGCGGGAGCTGATGAGACTGTTCGCTTTTGGTCTTTGTCTTCTTCTCAACCAACAAATAATTCCTCTTCTTCACCTTTATTAACTCCTGAATTGAAAAAAGTGCTCTTTTTAAGTTCAGAAAGTGGATTATTAACTGAACAACTTGATAGTAAGACTATTTTAGGTTTTTTAATTTTTAAAAATTTTTTTGTCAGAAAATTTTGGAGGTCTCCTTTCCGATTCATTAGAATCTACAACGGGTGTGCGCTGTCTTCGTCTTTCTCCTAATAATGAACATTTGGCTTGTGGACGTAAAAATGGCAATATAAGGTTAAATTTTTTGACTTTTCTTTAAATTTTTTGACCAAAAATCGGTGAATTTATGGCAAAAAATTTTTTGACCGAAATGGTACCAGAAAATAATTTTTTGACCCAAATGAGATTAAAAAATTTTTAAACCAATTTTTTAGTATTTTTGATTTACGTTCACCTAATTGCTCTATACTTGTTGAATTTGAGGCTCATGAAGGAGAAGTTCTTTGTCTAGATTATAGCAATAACTCAACCAAAGAAAATTTTGAAAAAATTGGTCAATTACTTGCCTCTGCTAGTAGAGATTGCCTTATTCACATTTTTGATGTTCAACAAAATTATGCTCATTTATTAACTTTGGATGAACATAGGGGGCCTGTAATTACTTTGAAGTTTATTAAACCAGAAGAGGTTTGTTGGGAATTTTCTAATTAAAATTAGGGGCTTGTTGGGATTTTTTGTGGATAACTTTTGCGGACTTTTAATTTTTTCTTCCAGTCATTTTTGCTCACTTTTTTCGTCATTTTTGCTGACCTTTAAAAATCTTTTGTTGATAGTGTTTATTTACTTTTTTGTAATTTAATTTTAAAATCCGCAAAACGACGCAAAAATTCTAAATTTTTAAATAAATTTTCAGGATTCTCAACTTTTATTAATTAGTTTTGGTGGAGACCAATTATTAATTAGCCGAGAAATATTTTTTAATACAACAACAACAACAACAAATCACCTTTCAACAAATATATTAGTTCAAATAGATAAATGGCCAAATGAAAAAATTCCAAATTGTGTGGCTATAAGTAAAAATAAAAATATTTTAATTGGATGTCAAAATAGGTCATTATGTGAAATGAATTGTAAAAGTGGTCAATTACTACGTACTTTTGATAAAGAAAAAATTTTTGGAACAAATTTGGAAGAAGAAGAAGAATTTGGGGGAGGAATTAGAATTACAAAGGTTTTTTTAAATTTATAAAAATAATTCCTAAAAATTTTTTTTAAAGATTTGTGTAGACCCTTCTGGTACTTTAGCTGCAATCCTTTGTTCTGATAGAAGTGTTCACCTTTTTGATTTACTTGAAGAAAAAAAATGTGGTGGAGATGGTGTTGGTGATGATAGCAACAACAGATGTGGCGGTATACTTTTTTAATTTTTAAATGTTTTTGTGTTTTGGTTATAGTTTTAAATATTAGGGGAAAATACAAAATTGTGTTTTTGTTTGGTAAAAATACAAAAATTGAGTAGTTTTTGAAAAAGCTATTTTAGAGGGTATATTTACGGAATGATTTTTGGTGAAAAAAACATGTCTAAACACTAGGATTGTTCCCTGACGGGGGGGGGGGAGCACAGGGAACAATTTTCGAGTATCTCTCAAATTTTAATAAGAAAATTTTTTTCGGGGACGGGGAACAACCCTACTGAACACACCTTTTGAATATTTTCTTGAAATAAGAAAATACAAATTTTATTTTCTGGAACAATATTTTCGATTATTTATTCTCAACTGAACACACAAAACTATAACAAGCATTAAAACTATGTTTTTCCTTTAATATATAAATTTGTGTTTTGTTTTTGGTCATTTCTTTTTCTTTTTTTATTTTATTTTTAATAAAAAAAAATTTTTTTTATTTATACAGTTATTGGCCTTCCATCAGATTGTGTCACAGGATTTGCCTTTTTGCCTGACTGCAGGTGCACAAATAAAATTTTATTTTTTATAAAAATATTTTTTTTCTATGTTTAAAGACGTCTTTTGCTTGTTACATATTCGTTAGTTTTTTTTTAATTAAAAAAATATTTTTAATTTATATTTTAATTTAAATTTATATAGTGGTTGTATTGCTGTTTGGCGTTTACCTACAACTTTACAAAAGCGAATTCCTTCCAAAATATCTTTACTTTGCGAACAGAAGTGAGTTTCTATTTTTATTAAAAAAAGGAGATTTTTTTTAATTTTGAGTGACCACACAGAAAATATTTTTGACATTTTCTGGTACCTTTTTAATTTTTCCCCTCATTTTACCTTACTCTAAATCGTTCTGGTCATTTTTAAAATTTTTTTTAAATCTTTGAAATTTAAATTCCTCCTCAATGCTTATCGGTCTACGGGCTCTTCTTTGCTTATAAGTCCACCCAGAAAATATTTTGACATTTTCTGGTACCTTTTTAATTTTTCCCCTCATTTTACCTTACTCTAAATCGTTCTGGTCATTTTTAAAATTTTTTTTAAATCTTTGAAATTTAAATTCCTCCTCAATGCGTTTTGATCACATTCTTTAAAAGAAAAATGAAAAGTATAAAGAAAATTAAAAGACATTGAAACGAGTAGGGGAGGAATGGGGGGGGGGGGAATAATGATCATTGCCCCAAATCGCCGCGCTCTCTATAATAGGGCAGTAGAGGAGAGTGCTCGTCCAGCTGCACATTATATACACTTACATACTTTTACCCTTCCAACAAAAAAAATAAAATTTTTCTTCCCCTTCTCAATAACAAAAATATATGCACGTCTTTTCGTTTTAATCGTTTATAAATATTAACCGATCATTTATATATTTTATATGTTTATATCCCTCCACAAATTATCTCTCTTTATTCCTTTTTATTCATATAATTTATTTTGCACTTTTACACATTTTTAATAAAAATTAGAGGTATTTAAATGAGCCCTCATTCCTTTCTCTTTTTTTTGCCGTTGGAATTCTCCTCAAACTCATGAAACCTTTCTTCTCTTATCTTCCTTTTTAATCTTCTTTTCTTACCTTTAATATTCACTTCCTCTTTTCTCTTCATTAAATTCCTCTTCAAATTTTTTCTTCAGCTTTATTAAGTTGGGGAGAAGCAATCAGTGCTGGGTATAGTTCCGGGAGCTAGCTCCTGAGCCGAAGCCAAGGTTTTAAAAAAGCTCGGAGCAGGAGGCACGAAATGCTTGAAGAAAAACAAATAAAAAAATAAGGAAAAATAAATTTTAAAAATTGAAGAAAAAATACCACTGGAAGTGATCTCTTCAAACATTTTTCTTCCTTAATTTTTTTTTAAATTTTCATTTTAGTTCTCCTACAAGCCCAGTAAGTGCTTCTTCCAACCCAAAAATAAATAAAACAACAACAGACGATATTCTTTCTGAACAATTAAATTTTTCAAATTTGGGCAATTTTGTAGAACAACAACAACAACCTCCAGCCATTTTCTCCCTAAGTTCTGTCTCTTCAAACATTGCCGCCAACAATAAAAGACCTTCAACGCTGCAAGAGGCTGATGATGAATTGGACAGTGGAATTGGTGGTGGGGGTGAAGGTGGAGGAGGAACAAGTAGTGGTGCTACCTCAGCAGATCGAGGAGGACAACAGAAAAAACAACAACAAGGGTAGGGGAGAAATATATTTTTTTAAGTTTGTGTTGAGTATATGCGGTGTTTCAAAAGTAAAAAATACATATATATATATACATTATTTGCATAATGTATTTTATATTTTTCAGAATTTATTTTCATTTATTTTCCGGAAAAGTTTTGAACACTAATCTATTGTATTTTTCTGATAAGGTTTTTAAAATTTATTTTTAGTGTGTTTCTCAGGAAACATTTTCAGAATTTAATTTATTGTATTTTTCCGGAAAGGTTTATATGTATTAAATTCTAAAAATACAAAAATTCCTTTTCTTTGTATTTTGTTTTTTTTTAATTTTTCTGGCGCATACATACATCAATCGCTGATGTGTAAAAAACGAAAAAAAAGTGGTTAGAAAAAAGTCATCGATGCATAAAACTAAAGTTGAATAAAGGAATATTTTTTTGGTCTGATTCATTCTAACCGGTAGAAAAAGATTTTTGATCATGAAAATATTTTATAAAAATATTTTTCTTCTAAATTTCAATTTTAGTGACTAAAAAATACAATTTTGAGGAGACCTTGAACTTTCCTCTAATTTTTTTATTTTTTAAAAGTATTTGTAAAGATCGCTTCTATTTTTTCCCTTATTTATTTTCTGTTTATATAGCCCATCGGCTGGCCAATCGATTTTCTTCCATCACATTTATATTTTTCTAAATAACGCTTAAAAATGAACGTTCGATTGAAAAAAAAAGATATTTGCGGTTAAAAAGACTGGTATATATTTACCGAAACCACAAAAAAAAATTTAAAAAAGAGGAAAAATTCTTTCGCCTGTCACTACCACCATATGCTTTTATTTTAGTTTCCTGTTTTGATCATATGAAATACATTATTTTTTCATTGAAACAAATCTTAAAAATTTCCGGAAAAATACAGAAAATACCTTTTTCAGTTAATGTATTTTTGTTTACAGTCTAGATTTTGTGTTTTCCGGAAGCCAAATTTATTTTACAATGTATTCTTTGTTACTATCAGAATGTAATCTATATTTTTTCAAGCTTTCCGGAATTGTTTTTCTTTTTTGTATTTTCAGGAAATGTACCTATTTTTTGTATTTTCTTTTTAATTTTATTCACCTACTATTTTTATCTTTTGTTTTTTTTTATTTTTAGTTTTGAAATTAAACGACTGAACCTATTGGACGCTTCCATTTTATTTTCTAAACAAGAGGAGGAGCAAAGTGAAATTGGAGGAGAAGGTAAAATAATAATAATAATTTTTATTTTTTCTTAAATATTAGCAAAAAAAATTAATTTTTAAAGAATTTATACAAATATATATAAAATTTTTGCAGTTATCAATCCAATGCTTTCTCACTCCTCAATGACTCGTCCTCAGCATCCAAATGTTTCTAATCCGCATAATAATAATCTTGGTACTCCGCAGCAGAATAAACAACAACACTTTTTTCAGCATAATCAACAACAAATAAAAGTATAAACGCCTTTTAAAATTATTTTTATATAATGTCTTAAAAGTTCCGGAAATACATTTATATATTTAAAATAAATTCTGAAAAATAAATGGGGAAAAATACATTTTCAGAAAAATTAACACATTTGTTATTATAAACTTTCCGGAAAATACTTCAAGCAAATAAGTCCTACAAAATTTCCGGAAGATACGTTAATTAATAAATACTACAGAGTTTCCGGAAAATACATTATATATCGAAAATAAATTTTGAAAAATACACTAGTAAAATACATTTTCCGGAAAACACATTAATTAATAAATCCTACAAAGTTTCCGGAAAATACGTTTTAGTAAATCAGAAAATAAGCTTTCCGGAAAATACAACCTTAACAAATTCTGAAATATTTCCGGAAAACACATAGAAAATACAACTTTTTTTTTCTAGCATACTCCACACCAACAACAACAATTTTCTCATTTTCCACTTTTATATACTCATCCAACCCAACAACAACAACAAAATTTATTATTAAATCAACAACTACAGCAACAACAACCTAAAAATAGTCGTTCAATGTCTAATTTACATTCAACAAGTATTATTAATGGACAACAACAACAACAAAATAGAGAAAGGCGTAAATGGAATATTGGTGGAATAAATAATAATGCTGCTACTGCACAGCAACATCAGCAACAACAAATATTAAATCCAACACAAATGTATTTACAAAATCAGAATGGAGGAGGAGGAGGAGGTATTTTATTTCGTTTTAATTTTTATTTATAAATAGGATTTTGGGTTTTATATTTTTTTTTGTTAGTTTTTCTGAACTTCCCAGAATATATAAGAAGCATGAATTTTTACTTGTTAAATTTTTAATATTTTTTTGACATCTATCAACCACTTTAGCTTTTATTTGAAGGAAAAAATCATAAATCACAAAAAGAATTTTTTAAACCAAAATTAATTTTTATTTTATTTATTTTATTAAAAAAAAATTTTTTTTTCTTCTAGTTTCTTCTTCACCTTCTCCTTCAATGTATCTCTCTGTTAGACCACCTATCCAACATCCACCAATCCAGCAACCTTTAACTAAAGACATTGTTAATTCAAATTATTTATCTGTTAATAATAGTTCACAACAAAAACGTTTTGGTATTGGTAATTCTATTTCATTAAATACTATTCGTTCTGGAATGATTGAAAAGGTTTTTTTAACTAATATTTTTTTCTATTTTTAATTTTAATTATAATTTTTTAATACTTGAGTAATTTAATTATGTTTTATTTTTTTGTGTTAATGTTCGGGTGTGGTGTAATGGTTAGTGTTTGTGTCTACAACCATTGTACATTTGGGTTCGAATCCTTTGTGGTGTTTTTTGTGTTTCCGGTCTCCTTTTTCCTCAAAATATGAAAAATATTTTTGATTCCTCTTTTAAAAAAATATTTCTCTTTTTTTGTTAATTTTTTATGTTAAGCAATTTAGTTATTTAATTTTTTTTCTAATCCAGTGGACAATTTGTCCCAATTTATTTTTCCTTTCTTGATTGTATTTAAAATTTTTTTTTGAAGAGGAATCAAATTATTTAAAGAAAATTTCTATTATAAATTTTAATCTATTAAAAAAAAATTTTTTTTAAAGCAACAAGAATCACAACAACAACAACAACAAGAATATGGCAATAGAAATTCTTTATCTCGACGTTATCTTCAAACAAATGTTGAAAATGAAAATAACAAAAATAATAATTGTGTTTGGAAGCCAAATCAAAATATTACAAAAACATCCATGCTAATTAAAAAGAGGCGTTCTTCAAATTTATTTAATACATCAGGAAATAATAAGGGAGATGAAGATGGAGGAGAAGAAAATGGATCTTTTACAGGTTTATATTTTTTTTTTATTAAAAAATTTTTTTTAATTTTTTTGAGTTTATTTTTTGAGTATTTTTTCTATTTTGGAATTTAATTTTTTAAATTTTATCCAAAAAAAATTTTCTAATTTTTTTGAGTTTATTTTTTGAGTATTTTTTTTCTATTTTGGAATTTAATTTTTCAAATTTTATCCAAAAAAAATTTTTTTAAATTAAATTTTTAGTTATTTTTTTCTTGTATATAAATTAGTATTTTATATTTTGTAATTTATTTTTAAAAAATTTTATTTAATTATAGCCCACCACCAACAACACCAACAAAACCACCAATCATCATTATTATTAGCAAATAGTAACAGTCCGTGTAGTTCAAGCCAAGCAAGTACTCCAAGTGGTTGTGTTAGTAATGATTATAGACATTCTCCTCCTGATGGAATAAATGCTCGAATAGATGATTCTAAATTTGTTTCTGGTGGGGGTGGAGGGGTAGGAGCTAGAAGTGCTTTAAATAGAATTAAACAAAGAAGAATGGCTGCTGCTGTTGTTGCTAATAATAATAATAATAATTCTGATTTACCCCCAACTATAGGTTTGTATTTTTTATTAAAATATCAGGACTTTTAAAAACATGAAAATACAAAATTTAAAAGAATCAGAATTATAAGTAAAGTGTGTTTTTCTTTTTTAAATATGTTTTCCTGAAAGAAAGTATTTAATTTTATTGTGTTTCCTGAAATTTATTTCTTTCCTTGTATTTTTTTCTATTTTTTACATTTTTGTTTTTCGGAATTTTTTTTATTATTATTTTCTAATTTCCTGGAATTTAAAATAAATAAATAAATTTATTTTTCTCAGGCCGTCAAACACCATCAGCCCACCCGCCTCGTTCACGTTCTCAATCACCTTCTCAACTTGCAATGGCTATGTTAGCTTCTGAGGCAGCTGCAGCCCAAACAGCTAGGCCAATATCTCCGTCTGTTCGTTCGGTTTGTTTTTTTTTTAATTCTGAAAAATCAGAATATATTCTGATTATATATTTAGGTACTTTCGGGTAGTTCTCCTTCAACAACTTCTCGTTATCAATTACGCCTTTCAACTGTTGGTAATGTTGTTGGTGGTTCTCCTTCTTCCTCCTCTTCTTCCTCACGCTTACGACAAGCTAGACAGAGACTTAAAAAATCACAAGAAAATTTGGCTTTTTTAAAAATTGAAAATAAAGAGGTTGATGAAAATGAAGAAGAAGAAGAAGAGCCTTTGTCTAGATCTAGATCTATTGGAAATTTATGGATGACAACAACAGGGAGAAGAAGAACATCTTTACATTATACAGATGATAGGTTTCGTTATTTTTATTTTTAAATAAATTTAAGGGGGAATTTAATTTTAATTAATTTGGAGTGGAATCTAGGTTTCATGAATTTTAACAATTTCGAATATTTACTCAAAATTCTGAAATTTTTAGAAGAGTTAACCAACACTTTTAAGAATATCTTTCTACAAATTTTATGATTTTAGAATTTTATTTGATTATTTTATTTAACTTTAGAACTTTTTTTAGTCTCCACGCCCCACGTACTTTATTCCCTATATGTATTTTTTAAATAAAAATGCAAATTTTTTAATCCTTTTATTATTCAAAAAATATTTTATTTAAAAATTAAAAACATTTCAGAAAACAAAATCAACGAGAAATAGCCAAATCAACAACAGATTTATTATTATTAAATGGAAAACCTAAAGAAGACGACCAAATAAATTCATCAAAATTAATCAGTAATAGATTAGCAGAATCTAGGCAACGATTGGCACAATCGATTAAGGATATTAATAGAAGAATAAGGTTTTTTGAAATTAATTTTTTTAGTTTTTAAAATCCGCAAAAATTTTTTGTCCGCAAATATTTAAAAAAATTTTTTTAAGTAAAATAATTTGCGGTTATTTTTATAGGCCCAAAATTCTATTTTTAAAAATATTTTTGTAATTAATTTCTGACTTAAAAATAAAATAAAAAAGTTGCGGATTTAAAGTTGCGGATTAAAAAATTTTTTATTTTAAATTTTCTTTTAGTGAACCAGATATCCAGCCAATGTTGACTTCCTTGTCTAAAGAAAATGCTAATCAAATAACAGAGACACCGCCTTCATCATCATCAACAACAACATTTAGAGGAGGTCCGAGACGTGGAGTACAAAAAAAGGTTTTTTTATTAAAAGATTTTTTAAATTTTGGTAGGGCCATATCGTCAATTTTATTTTTTAAACCCTTTTTAAATTTAACTTTGTATATTTTTAGTTAGATAAACAATTACAACAACAACCACCACAGCCCATTAGTGCTCGTTCTTTTCAACATTATAATCCTGGTGATTGGTCTACTGAATCCTCTAATATTAAAATGAATTTAATGCAACCAGTAGGAATAAGGTTTTCAATTTTTTGATAATTATTTTTTTTAAATCAATTTTTTAAAAATTTTCATAGAAGTGCCACTTCTTTAACTCCAACAACAACAACAAATAATTCTGCACATTCTCCTCGTAGCAATTATTTGGCACAAAAACTTGTTAACCGGTGGGTATTATAAATATAATAACATTTTTGGCTAAGGTAGCCTTAAATAATTGCTGATAAAATAATCAGATGAGTATCTAAAATTCTGAAAATTTGTTTGATGATCCTGAATACTCTTGGCTATTCCCTCTCAAAATTTCAGAATTCTTCGTTTTATATTTCAGAAGTTCTGGTCAACAATATCAGAATTTTATTTAAAAATGGTCGTTTTTTGCCTATAACTTTTGTTTTACTAAATCTAAAATTCTGAAAATTTATTTGGAAATTGCTCATACTTTTGCCTATCCCTTCCCAAAATTTCAGAATTTTCTGGTTTATTTTAATTTTTTTAGAAGTGGTTCTGTTGCTGCTGATTCATCAATAACAACAACAACAACGCCTTGTAATCGTTCATTTACTTCAGAATTAAATCAAATAAATAATAATTTGGCTTCATTTCATTTTACTTCTACAGGCTCAAAAAGTTAATTAAAAATTTTTGTTTTAATTTTTAAAAATTTAAAAAATAGAAATGGCCTTGCATGCACAAGAATGTATAAAAGAAATGCACCAGGCTAGTGATAAACTCTTGGGAACGCGTCAATTGGTAAAATTAATTATGATTTCTAATTTAAAAAAATAAATTCTGATTTTTCAGAATTTTTGTTATTAGTAGTTGCGTTTAAAATTCTGATTTTTAAAAATAATTCTGATTTTTTCAGAATTTTTTATTCAGAATTATTTTTGCAATTCTGAGCCTAGATATTCTGAAATTTTATTCTCAGAATTATAATTCTGATATTTTTTCTGATTCCAGAATTTAATAATACACTATTCTTATTTTTCAAAATTCTGATTTTTCAGAATTTTAAGTTTTGTATTTTTTCTGTATTTTCTTTATTTTTTCAGATTCAATTTGACCCAACAATTAATTCTGAGGTAAATTCTGATTTTTATAATTTAATTTTCGCTTACGTTTGGCGTAGTGTTAATTTAAAAAATGACATTTTGTCCCATTTAATATTTTGGGCAGTTTGAGTCTTGACATTTTTTTATTTTTTGAAAAATAATTTTTTTAATTTTTTCAGGAAAAGCATCAATTACTTTTTAATGTAAACAAGGCTGTAACAGCTTTTTCAAAAAGAATGATACTTGAGGAAGAAGAACATGGAGGAGAACAACTTTAATTAAAGAGAGGAAGACTACTCAAAAAATAATTTTAAATTTGTGCCTTTTTATTTTGATTTTAAAAATGTGTGACAGACAAAATTTTGTTGGAAAATAAAAAAGAAATCTCGTTAAAAGCTTGTCACACATTTTAAATGGTCGTCCAATAAAATAAGACTGGTGACAGTCGAAAATGCCCCCTTTTCTACTTAATATTCGCAAATTTCTGCATATTATTTTTAAGTTTTTATATATTCCATAGACTTAATTATGGATTTAAAATATAAATATATTTATTTTTCTTTGGATTTTATCGATTGATATCGATTTTTTGAAAAATAAAAATTTCTTAAAAATTAATTATCGATTAGTATTGATTTTATCGATTGATATCGATTTTTTGAAAAATAAAAATTTTTTAAAAATTAATTATCGATTAGTATTGATTTTATCGATTGATATCGATTTTTTGAAAAATAAAAATTTCTTAAAAATTAATTATCGATTAGTATTGATTTTATCGATTGATATCGATTTTTTGAAAAATAAAAATTTTTTAAAAATTAATTATCGATTAGTATTGATTTTATCGATTGATATCGATTTTTTGAAAAATAAAAATTTTTTAAAAATTAATTATCGATTAGTATTGATTTTATCGATTGATATCGATTTTTTGAAAAATAAATTTTAATATTTTAAAAATGACAAAATGCCTCTTAATTATAAATTCGACAAAACGCCTCCTTGTTACAACTTCGACATAATATCTCATAGTTCAAAACACGACAAAACGCCTACTAGTTATAAATGCGACATAATATCTCATAATTCAAAACAAGACAATATGCCTACTAGTTATAAATGCGACATAATACCTCATAGTTCAAAACACGACAAAATGCCTACTAGTTATAAATGCGTTCAAAATACGACAAAATGCCTACTAGTTATAAATGCGTAGATTTTATGTACAAAACGTTCAAACCCTCGTAGTTCTGTTGTTTGTGAATAATTGAGAATACAAAATAAAATAGAATGTTTAGGACGTTGTTGACCAAGACAAACCGAGGATGTAACAATGCTTTTTTAAATTAAAATATAAACAATCTCCGGTTATGACTTGCCCAACAACGGCTTTGTGAACATTTTTTAAAATTAAATTTTTTAATTTTAAGGGGAATAAATAATCAAAAATAAGCAAAAAAAATTTTTTTTAAGGAAATGAATTACTGAGCAATAAAAATTTGAAGAAAAAAAAATAAAAAAAAATAAATTTATTTTAAAGGCCGCGATTGGTAAGCAAGAAAAAAAAATGAAAAATTTTTTGAGGAAAAGCGGGCCATCTACATATAAAAAATAAAAGTTAAATCATACAAAAATTATTCTCCCCATACAAACCCATTAAAGAAATATTTTTTGAATGTTTTTTTATTTAAATAAATTTATTTTTTCGATTGGGGGGATATTTTTAAAAGCATTTTTGTATGTAAATAAATAAATATGCACAGAAAAAAATTGAAAAAATTTTTTAAAAAATTTTTGGGTAAAAAGTAGACAAGAAAAATGACAAATTTTGACTTAAAATAATTTAGAAATAAAACAAAATTTAAAGGAGTTAAAGGAAAACTCTCAATAATTCACATTCCTAAGGGATGTTACAAATCGAGCTTTTAAAAAGAAAAATTGAGAGAGATGGAATTAAAACGGGATTTATTTTAAATTTCATATGAGTTATTTAGATTAGCAGAACAAAGGTTGTGCCAAAAGTTAAAACAATTTAGGCGGGTTTTGGGCCAATTTTTTAAAGAATCCGAAGGTTAACCATAAAAACAAAGAAAAAAATATGCAAAATGAAAGGAATAATGAACCAAAAAAAAAGAACAAAAATTTAGTAAAAAATGTGAATAGGTCCAAGACTTATTTGCAACATCCCTTAGTTTAAGGTGTCAAAACTTTGAAAAATTCAAAAAATAAATTAAAAAGAAAACCTAATTTCCAAAGAATCATTTTTCAGGTATAACGAACCTAATAGTCTTCATTTCCTTTGATTTAATTTGCCCGCAATTTTTTCCATTTAATTTTGTTGTTGCTGTTGTTTTTCTTTCAGTTTCATCTAACCAATAGCCAATACGACTTACAGCAAGGAAAAAGAAAAAACTAGAAAAAAAAGAAAAAATGTTGTTGGTTATTTGAAAAATACGCGGAATTTTCTTTCAAACAGGGAAAATACTACGGGTGAAAAAACTTTTTCGGATTTGGATTTCGGGATCGATCCTCTCCAATTAGATTTTTAGATAACCGAAAGATTTTTCAAAGAAGCCCCTATTTATGTCTACCAAAAAACATTTCTAAATATTTTCCCAAAATAATTTTCTCACAAGGGAACATCGTCTACTGTCATCATAAATTTGATATATTTTTTGGTACCATTCGATAGAGAACCCCCGGGTACGGCCCACTTTGTCGCGCGGCCACATTGTCGCAGAGCCATAACTTGCTTTAAGATTTCCGAATCTTTCCAAATTTAGTATTAAACGATTCCTCTCATCGAGCTAAAGAGATTGGTACCAAAATTGATAAGGGCCAGAAATTTTTTAGCAAGTTATGGCTCTGCGACAATGTGGCCGCGCGACAATGTGGGCGTGTCCCAGAACCCCCGACTTGCTATTGCGAGGTGATATTCGTTTTTTACCAAAATGGCCGTTCAAAGTTTCAGTCCTTGGGATCAGGAAAAAAATCATCACTTTGCAATAGAAAGTCGGGGGTACCAACAATATCCAAATAATTCCCACCACCTCCCACAAAAAGTAAAATTTAAAAGAAAAACCTGCAAAAAATAATAACACTTCCAATTCCAATTAATTTCCATTCTGGACCAGTAGCCAAAAATCCAAGCAAAGCAAGTCCTTCCAATACATAAACAAATGTAGCTAGAACCAAACGATGAAAATGTGAGGCTAATAAAGAGCCTAACGGGGCGAATAAAACAACTACAGGAACTAGAAAATTAAAGAAAAAATTTTCTTAATTTAAAGGAAGAATAAACCTGAACAAGTAAAATAATTCCTTTATAAAGAAAAAATTAAAAAGAAATTTTAAATAAAAAACCATGCAAGAGTAGACACTTCAGACATAATTAAATGCCTCCAGAAAAATCCAACACAAGTATTTGCCTCGAAAAAAATTATTTTCTTTAATTGAAAAAATATTCAGAAGCTTACAGCCATTAGAACAACCTTATAGAATTTTTTTTTAATTTTCAAAAAAAAATTTTTTTTCAAACCGATGTTGGAGTAGCTACTTTTTCACTAAGCCTGAATAGAAGAGTCAAAACAGAAAATGCACAAATATCAACACCAGAGCCTGCAAAAGCGCTGCAAAGTCCTGAAGAAGAAAAAAATAAATTTGTTAGCTAATAATGACGTTTATAAAATAAAAACTCAAATTTTGATTTTAATTTTTACAAATTGTAATTCTGTTTTTATAAATATAATTCTGGTTTTTACAATTATAGTTTTATGTAATTTATAATTCTGGTCTCTTTTAAATTCTGATTTATTAAAAATCCTGAATTTTTAATCATTATTTCTGATTTTTTAAAAATTTTTCTGGTTTTTACAATAATTCTGATGTCAAAAAATTATTCTGATTTTTACAATTTGTAATTCTGATTTTTAAAAATATCAAGAGCCTTGTCTAAAACAAGAAAAATTAAATAAAAAATAAACAACCTCCAATAAATCCAGCAACAAAAAGAATTAAAGACTTCCACCAATTAAATTTTAAAATACCAGAGTGTGTTCTTCTCTTCTTTTGGGTGTTTAAAACATATAAAGAAATCGCAAACGAAAACCAAATACTGACAAATAACCTGAAAAATTGAAAATTTCAGAAATTTCTAGAAAAATTAAAAAAATCCTCAAGAAATTTTCAAAAAAATTTTTAAATAAAAATTTTTTGCCTTTACATTTTCTTTTCTGAACCAGTCAATAAATAATCGACCCATTCCAATCCAAATATAATTCCAGCAGTTGAACCAATTGTACATAGAATTATTGCATGCCTTTTAAGAATAAAAAATTTTTTTGAAGAAAAATTTTAAAAATTAAAAAAAAATAACCATTCCAATTTTATTCTCATCCAAAGTATTGTGAACGCAGCTGAGGTCATTCCTATAAAAATTAAAAAAATTTTTAATTTCTGAAAAGTTAAAAAAATTTTCTAGAAATTTCAACAAACCACAAGATTGAACCATTAAAGAAAAATCCCTCGCAATTTCAGTTTCAATATGCAACAAAAGTGTCATAACAGGAAATGCAACAGCCCCACCGCCTTCTGAAGTCATTCCAGCCACAGTTGCCCCAACAACCATTGTTAGTGGAAGTTCGTAATGAGTGGGGAAGAGGCGGAAAAAGTTGTAACGAAAGGCTAATGTCCACCAAATAATCTTTTAAAAAAGGAAAATAAATTTTAAAATACAGAGTCCAGACTGAGGCCTAAACAATTTTTGTGAGTTTGGAGGAATTTCCTTTTCGTAAAATAAAGACACACAAAATAATCTGGTCTAGCGCGAGACAGGAAAAAAATTTAAAGATCATAATCTTATCCGTTTTAACTAAAAAACCCAAAACCACAAAAATTGCCTAGGACTGAGCCAGGACGCTGGCCGAAGATGGATTCAACGGAAAACCCCGTTTTTGCCCTTCTCTCTAGCGTAAACTTGTCTTGGAAAAGCATACTGATAAACTACTCGAATTCATGTCTAAAAATGTCTTCAAAACCAAATACTTAATGACCCGCCTTTCAAAAAACCCCCATTTACTTAATAAAAAATAAACCTGCATAAAAAGACAAGGAAGTAGAAATCCAATATATTTTCTGTAACGATTAAAAACATCCTCCAAAATTTCTTCTTCATCATCGTCAGAGCATACTTCGTTACTGTACAACTGGCCTTTAATAAAATAAAAAAGTAAATTTATTGAAGAAATTTTTAGAGGAAACGAATAGGGAGGAGGAGAGAGGCTGGGCGTTTGTAGAGAGAGGCTGGGCGTGAGATTGAAGTTAAAAAGGGAAGGCAGGAAGCGACTTTATACTTCATGGAAGTTCGATAAGATTTAAATGGGGATGGTATGGATGAGGATGGGGTAATGGGGGTAAATAGGATTTAGGGAAAATAATTTGCGAATAATGGGGAAAAAGGAAATGGGGAATAGTAAAGATAGAAAGTGGAAGGTAAAGCGCTACTGTTGTTATTATTGGATTCCTGACAGAAAACTTAATCGTCTTCAAGCCTAAGCCTATATTTATCAAACTTTCAGAACAAACCTTGAAGAAAATATTTCCGAAAGAAAAGCTTTACTCTGCCAAAATGAGTCAATTGCAACGCCTAAAAAATTACAAATTTATACAAAAAATTTCAAAAAAAAACCTGGCCATTTGTCGGTTGCTGCAAATTTTCCTCTTCCCTTCCTTTTTGTGTTGTTTTAGAATTTAAATAAATTGTTAATCTGTTTTGTTGTTCTATTCTATTAGTAGACATTTTCTTCTTTCTTTTAAATTAAATAAATTGAGTTAGAACTGAGAAAAACAACAAAAACAAAATTGTTCTTCTCTAAAAACTAAAGAAGAAAAACAATCGTTTTAATGATAAAAAAAAAACTCTAAAGAATCAAAAATTAAAAAAATAATACCAAATTTTGTATTTTAAGAAAAACAAAAACAACAAAAAATTCAAACCAAATAAAAACGCAAAATATTCAAAATGTAAACTAATTACAGAAACTTCAAATAATCTAAAAAATTAAAGTTTTCAAAACACCTACAAACCAAAATTTTGTCGAAGCTCCTTTCACCTTCAAAACAATAACCTTTCTGGAAACAATAACTCTCGAACAATAAAAAATATTTTGGGGTAAAATACTTATATAATTGCTCATTATTTTCTTAAATTTTTTTTTGTCAAAAAAAAATTTTTTTTAAATGATTCTTTTTCCTAAAACAATGACACACAAATAGTAGTAGTGCTCTATTAAATTATTTTTTTAGAGTGATTAATAAAAAAATTGCAAAAAAAAAAAGTCAAAGATTATACCAAAAACCCTTGTCCTTCCTAAAAACAATTATACTAAAGGTCAATTTAATACCAAAAATTAAAATTTACTGAACAACAACAACTGTGCTGATGAACATTTTTTTTTGTTGTAAATATAATTTTTTAGTTAGCCAACTTTAATAAAAATAGCCACCCCCCCCCTCCCTCCCTCATTTTTTACACTGCTGATTTTAAGTTAAAACCCATATAAATTCCAAAAGAAAATTTTAAAAATGATTTTAGTTTTATATTAAAAATTTTTATTCAAAAATTGAGGTTTTTTGGAAAATTATTTTTAAAAATTAATTAAAATTTTAAAAATAAAAAAATATAAACAACTTTTTTTCCTAGCAAACAATTTTGTTTTTAATTCTAATTAAATAAAATACAACATATAGCATTTTGTTAAACATTATTGTTGTTTAAAGTATTCCTTGCATAACGTAATAATGTGAAGAGAACTGTATCTGTTACACCAGCAATTCTGAAATTAAATTTTAAAAAAAATCAGAATTTGTGAAATTTAGAAAATCAGAATTTAAAAATCAGACTAATAAAATCAGAATTTTTAAAATACCAGAATTAAAAAAGATCAAAATCTATAAAAAAAATTCTGGTTTTTTAATCAGAATCAAAATTTAATCAAAATTAATCAGAATTAAACAATTAAAAATAAGATTTTTTAAATCAGAATTTTTTAGAAATCAAAATTTTTAAAACAGAAAGTAAAAAAATCAGAATTTTAAATAAATCAGAATTCAAAAAAATCAGAATTTTAAATAAATCAGAATTCAAAAAAATCAGAATTTTTTTTAGAAATTCAGAATTTCTCAGAAAATCAGAATTTATAAATTAAAATTAATAAACCTTGCTGCAGCCGCCAAAGTTTTCGGTTTAACTTCATTTAATCTTTCTCTCACTTCCGCCTTGATTTCATCATTTTCCAAATAATTTAAATTTGTCGGTATTTCTGTATTCATTTCTTTTTCTAATTTTTCTATTCTTTGTCTCAATTCTTTATTTAAATGTAAATAACGTTGTTTATTTATTATTCTTTCCAAAAGTAAACGTTCTCCTATAAATTCGTTGAAGAGGGAAGGCCAAACATTTGCTAGTTTTTCTAGCCTCAATTCTGGATGTTTTACAAGTAATTTCTTTGCAGAATAAACTTGAGAAATAAAAAAAAATTTCTTTTAATGAATTAAAATCAGACCTAAATATAAGATACTCCTTTGGGGCTGAAAAATTCACGATATCCCTCCAAAACCATTGGTATCTCTCTTAATACACACAACTCCTGTAAAGAATATAACTACTTAATTCCTAAGGCTGTGCAGTAGGAGGTGTCGTGTAATAGTTAACACAGCATTCCGGTCTAATGAAGATGCTTGTTTGCTCCCAGCCGCCGAATAAATTTTTGCACTAGCTAAAGGAGAGAAACAGCTATAGCCCAAATTCCTTACTATCCCACGATGACCTGGAGCCAGAAATCAACAAGGAGCTAAAAATCACCGGATCCGGAGCCCCGAGCCAAAACGTTTATATCCAGTACTGGCATCTTATAATGAGATGTCTTAAACAGGGAATAACGCTTAGACACAGGTGTACCCCATCCAGAGGTCGACTTAATTTAAAAAGCCTATCTTAAGCTAACAATAAGTTGATTCAGTGGTCATCTCATATAGAGGTCCGTCTTTATTTAAAAAATTTTCAAAAACAAACTTAGGCCAGATTTCCCAGGTGTATTTAATCCTTCAATTTTCGCATTCCATCCATCAGAAGTAAAACGTATAGAATCTAGCCTTTCATCAAGCACTTCTAGACGAGAACACATTTGTTTAAAATGTGACCAGCGATGTTCAGATACCAAACCTTTTTTGTAAGCTTTTTCAGTCAAACGTAAGTCAGCGTTATCTGGCCTTTAAAGGGAAAATGAAAAAAATTTTTAAAAATCGGTAGTAGTGTCGTTTATGACTACCCTTTTTTCGTCTCTCCCAAAAATTCCTTTTGCCACTAGAATGATATCTGTCTCATTTTCTTAAAAATAATCGAATAAGTGACAATAAAGGTGACAATAAAATCATGACAATAAATTCTATAACCATCTCGATAAGCTTGGACTTAATGAAAACCATTTAAAAAATGGGAGAGTCGGATAACACGTCATGTGGGGGCCAAAGTCAATAAAGATTGCAAATATGGAGTATGAAGATGTACAAAAAAATTTCAAGAAATTTCGAGAGATGAAAAAAGAAAGGACATAAACAACACCACATAACACCAAAATAAATTAACAAAACCTCAACTCCAACCGATTTTCTGACCGAGAAGTAAAAATTCTATAAGCTTCAGTAACACCAAAATTGGTCAAATCATCAATCATTACACCAATATATGCTTCTGTTCTTGAAACTTTTAAAGGATTATAGGCCGTCTCATCTCCTTTTTTGTTTGCTTCTGCTCTTTCTGCTGCATTTGTTCCCGCGATTAAACCTTTAGAAAAAAAATTTTTTAATTAAAAAATTAGAAAAAAACCTTGGGCTGCGGCTTCTTCATACCCCGTAGTTCCATTTATTTGTCCTGCCAAAAAAAGACCACAAACTTTTTGGGTTTCCAATGTTGAGAAAAGTTGTTGAGGATGAACAAAATTGTAACGGACAGAATAACCTTCAATGAAAAATTTTTTCAATTTAAAAAAAAAATTCCAAAAAATTTTCCAAAATAAAGTTTTCAAAAAAATTTTCCAAAAAGTTAAAAAAATTTTTTTAGAAAACCTGGCTGTGTAACTTCAACATTTTCTAGTCCTTCTACTGTCCTCATTATTTTAACTTGAACATCCAAATCAAATCCAAGAGCGCATCCTTGAGGGTAAACCAAATCGCTATCCAAACCTTCTGGTTCGAGGAAAATCTAGAAAAAAATTAAAAAAAATTTTTTCCAAAAAAATTATTACCCTATGCTTCAATTCAGGAAAACGCAAACATTTAGCTTCCAATGACGGGCAATATCTTGGTCCTAAAAAAATTTTTTTAATTATTAATTTAATAAATTTTCTTTAAAAAAACTTAGGAAATCCTTAAAATTAAAAAAATTTCGGGTTTATTCACGATTCTTAAAAAAAAAATTCGGTCAATTTAAAAAATTAAGAAGCCAATGTTTTTATAAAGCAAAAAAAATTTTCGTTAAAAATTTTTGGAAGAGGAAAAAATCTAAAAAAAAATTTTTTTAATCGTCTCGACTCAATCCATCTTCATTTGGAAAATTTTTTAATATAAAAAGGACAATAGAATTTTCATCCAAACATATTCCTATCGTCAACAAAACAACAACAAATATATTTTACACAAACTTTTCTCTCAAAAAACCCAAAATGAAATTATTTTCTATCTTCAACAACAACAAATCTGTCATTAAAAGCTCAACAACCATCACCATCATTATTTTACTTATTCTATTCCTTGGACAAATCAACAAAACTTCTGCTAGCTCATTCAATTTTACAATTTCCAATGTAGAAGTGAAGTATAATTTTACTATATCGACAAGTCTATTTGTGGTGCTGCTTATTTGTTGTTATTGTTGCTGTTCTATATGTTTTTGTTGCCGTTCAGAATGAAAAAGGAAGATATAAAGGAAGATGAAAAAAAAGGGATGAAGGAAAAGGTTTAGGAACAAGAAATTAATTAAAAAAATGTTTAGGTGATATAAATATTTTTTTGTTTGTTTGTAAATTTAGTTATGTGTCTTATATAAATTGTAAATTATACATATGTAATTTTTGGTTTTTAAATAAAAAAAATGTTAAAAATCCTTCAAAATTATATGAAATTTGTAATTTTCCCCGCTTTTTCCATATTTTTAAAAATTTCATTCCTTCAAGGAAATTAATCCAAATTCCCTGGTTTTTTAACTTTCGAAACTATTACAAATCTTTTATCCATAACACCATCAACATTGATGTCTCGAAATTTTTCACTTCCACATGGATAGAGTCGCAAGATAAGTCGTAAGGCGTAAGTCCCAGACATGAAGAAATGTTTTGGAACCCAACTCCAAATTCAAAATGTAAAGAAAAATCCAATGTAATAGAGCCAAAATCTTCATATAAAAGCAGACAAACTTGACACAAACAAAACACTCTCTCCCTCTCTCCTATAAACAACAACGAGACTTTTCTATCATCACAACAGACACAAAAAACAACCAACAATGAAGTCGTCATTATTTCTCTTCAACGGATCTAACAAGCAACAACAAACTTTCTTCAACAAAACCATCATCATGTTCGCTGTCGTTATTGTTGTTATATTGCTTGGAAATATTGGCAACTCAAAAGGGGAAGATCCAGTGGAAGTTCAGGTCAGTTTTCTGAGTAGAAATTAGGGTTGGGCACAAATGGCTAACCGAATCCAAAGCGAAAATCGAGGGTAGAAAAACGGCTATAAACGAAACAGAGGGGTAGCAGTAAATAATCGGTTATATGGGAGGGAAACTACACAAGTTGGGAGGGAAACTACACAAACATCAAAATCCTCGAAAAAATTTTTCTTTTCATTTCTAGTTGAATCAAAGCCTCGTCATTACCAACACCAACGACACTTTTCCAATCGACAATTTCACTGCACCCGACAATAACAATGATAACAACAACAATTCTCTACCCGAAATTATAACGGACCCTGGCATCAAAATAATCTACAAAAGATCTGATGATGGTCCCTTCTGGGCGGTGGTTATAATTATTTGTGCTATTCTCTATATCTGCTATTCTGTTTGTTGTTTTGCTTGTTCCAAATGAGAAACAAACGAGAACAATAGGTGTGTAAAAAGATGAGGAAATAATAAAAGAAAGTTAAGAGAAGATATAAAATAGATAAATAAATATTCTTTGTTAAGCTATTTTCTAGTATATTAAATTGTAAATAATTTGTGCCGTATTTTTTTTTGTTCAAAATGTATGGATATATAAATTTGTATAAAGGGGAAGAGTTATTTAAAAAAACAAATTATCACTCAGTTTTAAATAAAATAGACTCAAAAAATTTTTTAACCAAAAAACCTCATTTTTTAAATACCATTTAAAACTGAAAAAAACTGTTTCAATCAAAGGGCTTGAACTTTTCCCATGCATTGAACAAAATAGGGTTGTCAGCTTAATAAAAATTTTTTGGTCAATCGAAAGCAACCCGAAAATCTCCTGTTGATTCCGGGTTGAAATCGGTAACTCAGTCATGAAATTTGAAAAAAAGACTTAAAATAAGGATATATCCCACTTGAAAGGGATGTAAAAACAAAGGCTTTTTTCCTAAAAAGTAAAAAAAAAAAGCAAACCCACCTTTAATCCCTTCATTTAAAGCACTAATTAACGAATGTTTTTCATCAATATTTTCTCTAACAATTTTAACTAAATTATCATTTGTATAACCAACATAACTAGCAAGTTGTAATTCTTTTGGTATTCCAACTTTTGAATTTAAAAATGAGAAGGGAATAGGTTCTTCGTCTGTTAATTGTTTTGTAAATTTGTCATAATTTATTGTTGAAGATAATAAACGTGGAGGTGTTCCTGTACTTAATCTTCCTGTTTTGAATCCAAGACGGGCAAAAGTTCTGAAAAAATAAAAAAATTTTTGAAGAAAATTTCTTAGAATTAAGTTAAAAATCCGTGGAAAAATTTTTAAAAAATTAATCATGTAATGTCAAAATATTAAAAGACAAAACGCCACCTCGTCAAAATGACAACTAATCCCAAAACCAGATAAAATTAGAAGAAAAAATTTAAAAAAAATTAAAAAACAAACTCTGCTAGTCCTCTACTTGGTCCTTCACCCATTCGACCACCTGGCACAGATTTTCCACCCCAATTAAGTTCTCCTTTAAGAAAAGTTCCAGTTGTAATAACAATTGAGGGAGAATAAATATTCTAAAAATAAAATTTTAATATAAAAATAAAATGAAAAAAACTTAACAATTCCATTTTTAATAATGCAACCGCCAAGTTTATGTGTGAAATTTTTATTTGAACAAGTAGCCTCTTCAATTATTAAATCTTCTACTGTTGATTCTATAATGTCCAAATTTGGGGTGTTTTCAAATATTTCCTGAAAAAAATTTAAAAAATTTTTACAAAGGTTTCAGAAGAACTACTTATACTTTATGACAACACAATTCCTCAAAAAAACTATTCGTTTTAATATTAAAAAAAACAATGGAAAAATAACAAAGATAAAATTATCGTTTTCTATCTACCATTTGACCATTCTGAATCTTGTCCTTTTTAAGATTCCATAATGAAAAATAAACTTAAAAATCAGAGTAACTCGTCTGGATTATTTTTTTAACCAAAAAAGGTTCATTTCAAAACTAAAAATCCTGGTCAAGGATTATATCTATTCAAGGAAAATTGTCAAGGTTTATGTCGTGGAAACTGGAAAAAGAAGCATTTATCAAAGCCCAATACATTTCCAAAAACCTCTTATTCCCCAAAACTTTTCATAAAATATTCTTAAAAATTCAAACTTTTTGCATAGCCTTTTTGTAAAGTTTTCTATCAATAAGAGCACGTAAACCAATAACTGCAGGTCCATGGCTTCTATTAAGAACATGAAAATGAATACCAGTATCATCACATAATCGAGCACATATTCCATCCATTGCATCAATTTCTCTCATTAAATGACCTAAAAATGGAAAAAAATTAGGAGGGAGAATACAAGGGAGATGGGAAGCTGGAGCCTCCCCTTCCCCCGAAATACGGAAAATGGACCTCGAAATCTGACCCCAAGATTTTCTGGAATTTTCTATCGTAGATCCCTGAATCCGATCCCTAGACCCTTGGAAATTAGTCTAAATAAATTTAAAAAAGACCTTTCCCAATCCCTCCAAAACTTGGATTACACGACATTGCTCCAACAGTAGCTTTTGATTGTGTAATCAACAATGACTTTGCACCTTTACGAGATGCTGCAGCTGCTGCTTCACAACCTGCATGACCACCTAAAAGATAAATTTTTTTATTAAATTTTGGAAAAATTTGATTCAAAAATAAACTTTTAAATTAAAAAACCAGCCATACTGAAATTTACAAACTTTTGAATTTAGGGGAAAACCGCGCAAATTTGCCACTAAGGCCACCACGAAAAATCACCCAAATAAAAATAGAAAACAAACCTCCAACAATTACAACATCATATTCCAATTCTTTTGAATTAACACAAAAATAATTAACAAAAATGAAGCGTTGATGGCAGTACAACAAATATTTTCTTGTTGCTATTCTTGCATTTACAAACATTTTTGTATGGATTAAAAATTAGAAAACTAAAAATTATTTTTTGAAAATTAAAAATTTAATTGAATTTAAACAATAAATTTTTTTAAATAAAAAAAATTATCAAATTTTTATTAAAAATTAAATTAAAAAAATTAATTAAAGGCACAAAAACAATTTTAAAAAGAAAGAGAGAGAATTAATAGCAAAATATGAATCATAATTTGAGATTGCACGCATCTTTTTAAAAAAATGAGAATTTAAAGCTGGTAATAAAAAAAGATAAGAATTATGGCCTTAAAAAGAGATTAGTATAAATAGAGATTAAATTAAAAAAAAATTTTTTAAGGATTAATAAAAGAGACTAGAATATAACGAGTTCCTCTAGTTGTTGGCAAACCTTCATGATAATGTGTTAAACGTCCAGGAAAAAGCATTGTCCAACCTTAAAAAATTTTAATTTTGTATTAAAAATTTAAGGACTTTTGGGCAAGAAAAAAATCCTGAAACTATTTTGTCCTAAAGTGGGACAAAATGTCATTTTGGGATATAATGTCAAAAAACGTCCAAAAATATCAAAAAATTCACTAACCAACTTTATCAGCCTCAACAGTACAATTATGCCGAAGAAAACGGACACCACCACCTTCATAATCAATTCCACGTTTATTCAAAGCCATATCAATACTATAAGTACTGGCATCGTGATGAGGACGAAGAAAAGGCTTTAAAAAATTTTTTGAAAAAAAAATCAAATAAAAAGAAAAACCTGTTCATCTGGTTTATATCTAACAACAAACATCATATCTGCTTGAACTGGCTAAAAAATAATTTAAAATTTTTTTAAAATTCACAAACTCTTTTGTAAAATCCAATAAAAACTTTTTCTTGAATAGGAGCAATATAATAATCCAATATTTTCAACCATTGTTTGTCCAACCCAACTTGAATCATATGAATATCACGTGTTGGAACATTCTCATAACCACCTTGTAAACGAGCATCCTAAAAATTGTTAAAAAATTATTAGTTTGGTGTAGTGGGATAATGTTATGTTTTCAACGATTATAGGGTGAAGGTTCGAATCCCAACGGGGAATTTCAATTAATAAACCAAAAAACAAAAATTTTAGTCATGTTAGAATTAATTTTCACGACTTATAAAATTCTACAAAATTTTCAAAAAATTTTAAACCCATAATATCAATCAAAATAACCTGATTAGTACCATCAGACCATTGCCCATAATTTTCCATTACTTGAATAAGTTCTTCACAAAAACGATCGGATAAAAAAGGAAAATCATACACATCAGGACACTCTTGTTTTACAATTGTTCCATTAGCCCAAACTTTTTCAAAATATTCTGGATGAATATAACGCTTCTCCCATAATTGGCGATTATTTGGAAAATCGTATAATTCTAAATTGACTTGTGCCAAATTATCAAGTTGACTAAATCCATCTGTATCAATTAAATAACCATAAAAATGAGGATCTTCTGAAGCATCAACATAAAGGAAATGACCCTTAAAAATATAAAAAAAAAATTTTGGCTCTGCTCTAGTTTATGAGTCCAATGAACATTCAAGTCCAATAATGTTTTCATTGGACTCAAAAATTAGAACAGAGTCAAAATTTTAGAAGAAAACAAAACCTAAGTATGAGATACCTCTATGTCAGTACCCCTCAGATTAAGATATTTTTCCGTTTATACAATGAGAAACCCTTAATTTCAATAGCCAACGCCTATTTCAAATACTCCTCATCACAAATTACGATTTTTCATCCCAGAAAGTATTTTTTATAGCGAGGGTAGAGTGTAATGAGAATAAAAATAAGAGCAGAAAAAAAATTAAAACACCCCCCCCCCAACCTTGTCTCTGCAAAATTTAGCAAAAGCAATATCAGAATCCACATTAATATTCCAATTATAAGATTCTTCCAATAAATCAAACTTTTTTGAAGAAATTAAAAAAGAAGAGCCAATAAAAGGAACATTCCAAATTCCTTTACGAATTCCTTGAATAATATTAACATAGTCTTGAGAACGGGCATAATAGCCATATGTAGATATTGCTCCCCAAAAATTGCTAAAAAGTGTTCCCGGGCGGAGAAGTAAAGGAGCTATAATACTTCTAAAAAAGGAAAGGGAAAAATAAAAATAATTAAAAAAAATAAACCTGTCATAATTCATAGCCTTATAAATTAAATTTTTTAAAGCAGAAAGATCAAGGTGAGAATCAGCATCAACAATAAATAAAAATTCTGATTTTGTCTTTTTTGCATAAATACTGAAAAATAATTTAATTATTTATAAAAAAAATAATGAAATCAGAATTTCAGGATGGTGAAAAATAAAGAAATCAGAAACCGCAAAAATCGGAATTTGTAAAAATCAAAATTTTATAAAATAAAATACTCTCACCTTTTTATTTTCTTTTTTGTTTTCTGATTCAATTCTAATTTTGTTTCTGATTTTGTCATTTTACAATTTAAAAAAATCAGAATATTTAAAATTAAAGAAACAGAAAATCAGAATTTTTAATTTAAAAAAAACCAGAATTTGTAAAATAACAAAACCAGAATTTTTAAAATTAAAAAAAATCAGAAATGTAATTATAAAAAATCAGAATTAGTAAAATAACAAAACCAGAATCTTAGTTTTAGAAAATCAGAATTGTAATTGTAAAAATCAGAATTTACAATTTTGAAAAATCAGAATATATTTAAGCACTTACAAAGAATTAGTTCTAGTAATATATTCCTTCACATCAACAGAATTAATTAAAGAAAAAGAAGCATAAAAATCTTCCCATTGTCGCTTAAATTCTTCAACCATTTCAATATTATATTTTTGATTATTAGCTATATATAAATTAATTTTTCTTTTTGGATAATCCAATTCTGATATTTTAATTAAAAATTTTTCAACATAAGGAATTGGTTTTTGGATAAATATAGACATACAAATTGTTGGTAATAAGTGTTCTTTAATGCTATTTTGGTAAGTTTTTAATGCCTAAAAATTATTTTAGATTGTAGGAATATATTATATTGGAATATATTAGGTATATTTGGATTGTAGGAATAAAAATAATTTTTTCTTAAAAATCAAAAAACAGAAAAATTTTAAGAATTTTCTAAAATTTTTTCTAAATTTTTTTCCTAAAAGCTAAGAAATTTCTTACATTTTCTAGCTTTTTTTATTAAAAATCAAAGCCCCATAATTTTAAAAATAAAAAAACCTCCTCTTTTTGCAAATAATTTTCACCCAAATAATTTTCAAATTGATTCAACAAAATTTTTGCAGGTCCATTACCATGAAGAATTAATGGATAAGTAATATATAGAGAATTATAAATCTTTGAAAAAATTTTAAAAAATAATTTAAAACTAAAAAAACCATTGCTTCATTATTTTCCTTTCGAATAGTAACAAATTCTTGAGCGCCATTCAAATTTTGAAAAATTATTGAAAGCGAGTCCAATCCAATTTTTAAATCATTCTTGTCAAATAATAAAATTATAAACATAAAAAATTAAAAAAACCCGAATATTTTCATCCAAAAATAAATTTGTATAAAACAGTTGATCATCAGCATTGTCAGCTAAATTTTGCTCTTTTGCAATTTCTAACATTTTTAGTATTTCTTTGATATAGCCAATAAACATTCCAGAATTTAAATATCTTTTAAAAAAATATTTTAATAACTTAAAAAAATTTTTAAGAAAAGAAGAAAAAATACGGAGAAAGTAAAAAAATAATTTAAAAATTATTTCCCATAGAAGAGTTCGAACCCTCGCCCCCTTGACATCAGAACCCAAAGTCCTAACCATCAGACCAAACACCTTTACCTTATACTCTCATAATTATTGCCTTATATTAATTTTATACCTTTCTCCAAACACAATAGGAGGATATTTTGAAGCAAGAGATTGTTCAGGCCAACAATAAGATTCTGCTCCAAATAAAATTTTTGTTTCGGGGAAGGAGGCAAAAAAAGTTCGAAGAATAGTTTCAGAATTTGAATTAATTAGAACATCATAACTAAAATTTTTTAAAGGCAAAATCTTTTAAAGTTTCAAAAAGCAAGCGAAGAAATTTAGAAAAAAATATTTTAAAAAATCATTGACCAAAAAATATCCAAAAATTTTCCAGATATTTAGAAAATAAAATAAAACTAACGCATCAGTAAAAAGAATAATTAAATCATCATCCTTGTAAGGCAAAAGATTTTCTCGAAGTAAACGTATTTTTTGTGCGCCTCCCTTAAAATTAAAAAATGCCATGAAGTGGGGAATTTCAAAATTCAATAAATAAAAAAAGGGCTTCAGAATCTTTTCAATAGTCCAACAAAAAAGAAGAAAAATTCTTCTAGTATATTGACTAACAATAGGTCATGAAAGGGTAATGTCCGCAAATGTTATTTATGAAAAAAATTCAAAGAAAAATAGAAAAACGCTTCCCCATCAAAATACGACACCCCTACATCTCTCCTAAAACCACGACTCTAAAAACTTTTAAAGAAACCTCAGAATACATATTTCCACCTTTCCATTCTTCTCCCAATCCAAAAATTTTTAAATCGTGTCCAAAATGATGAGCTGATTTTTGTAAACGTTTTAATCCATCAGTTTCTTCTGTTGCTATTGTTACAAATAAAAGTTGTGGGACATTGAGGTTTTTGTTGTTGTTTTTAATTAAAGACGAAAATTGAAAAAATAAATTTATTAGAAATATTTTTATCAACATAACTGGAAAAAAAAGAATTTTTATAAATTTTAGAAAAAAAAACCTTGTAATCAGCAAAAAAGCGTCTTCAAAAAATATAAATTTTTCTGTCAAATTGAAAAAATGTCAACTGGACAAAAAGCTTAAATACGCTTTAACCTACTTCCTACTCAAAAGAGAATTAGCAAATATCGTATCTCAGCGAATTTCACATTCAAAAGAAAAAATAAACCGTCAAGAAAATATTTATTGAAACAAAAATTTTTTTTGAAAATGGAATTATTTAGAGAGCCAAAAATACATTAAATTAAATAAAATTAAAACAAACCTATTTCTCCTTTTCAAGCTTAGAATTGGAGTGGAAAATTGGAGGAAATAAGAGAGAGAGGTAAAAGTTTAGCCCCGAGCAGGCATCAATCCTGCGATCTTTTTTTTCCTTAATATGGAAATATGAAAAAGAAATAATTTGAAAAGCAGATTCCCATCAGAAAAAAAAACCAAAAGATTTGGAAAAGATGAGAGAAATAGGCACAAGACAGTAAATCAAAATTAAATGAGAGAGAGAGAAAAAAATATTTTTTTAAAATGCCAACAAATAATTTTCAAAAAAAACATCCTAAAAGGCACCATCATAAGCAAGCATATCCTCCGGACTCTTCTGAAAAAATAGAAAGTTAAGGATTTAAAAAAAATTAAAAATAACCAAAAGTGAACGCATTGATTTCGACGACTTGGGATCCTCCAAAAAGACATGTTTGTAAACAACCTCACCACGTGGAATTTCAACCTGCATTATTGGACTTTCCGCAATTTGTTGAATAGGACTTTCCGCAATTTGTTGAATAGGACTTTCTTCTTCGTCTGAGAAACAATCACCGCTAACATCCTTTGCATCCACAAATTGTTTGTCAATAATACCAGCATCGTCATAAAGAAGATCCTCCAATTCGTTAATTTTCCCCTTGTCCAAATAAGTACTTTTAAGTTGAAATGTAATAGCAGTAGAGATTTTTTTCGAATATCACTGGATGAAGGAAAGATTCCTAATATCTGGAAAAAATCTATTATTATTCCTATTTTTAAAAAAGGAGATAAATCAAATCCTGATAACTATAGACCTGTTTCTATCACATGCTGCATGTGTAGAATTATGGAAAAAATATTGTCAAAATACATAACAAATTTTTTAATGATAAATAGCTTAATAAATGAAAATCAATTTGGATTTATTCAAAAAAGATCAACAACAACGCAATTTATTACAACACTAGAAGATTGGTATGATGCAATGTTTAAAAAAAAGAATATAGATTGCATTTTTATTGATTTTAAAAAAGCATTTGATTCGGTTCCACATGATCTCTTATTAAAAAAGCTCTATGATATTGGGATTCGGGGAAAAATAATCAAATGGATTGCAGAATTTTTGTCATATAGGACTTTTGAAGTAAAAATTGTTAATGAGGTATCACAAACAAGAAAAATTACATCCGGTGTTCCTCAGGGTTCAGTTCTAGGACCTCTACTATTTTTGATTTACATAAATGACCTTCCTGAGGTTATGCCAAAGGAAATAAAAATTAAAATGTTTGCTGATGATGTAAAAATATATAATGTTCATAGTAATAAAATTGAAAGAAACCATTTAAACCTTGCAATAAAAAAAATTGAAGAATGGTCTAAATTATGGAAAATTGATATTTCACCTAATAAAACATTTATTATGCATATTGGAAAAAATAACCCTAAAGATCAGTATAAAATAAATGCAAATATTATAAATGAAGTTGAATCAATACGAGATTTAGGGATTATTATTGATAATAAATTAAAATTTGATATACATTTAAATAAAATAATACAAAGAGTTTATTCTAGAATGAGGTTTGTTTTCAATGTTATTAAATCTAGAACTACTGGAACATGGATTACCATCTACAAAAGTTATATAAGGCCACTTTTAGAGTACTCACCTGAAGCATGGAATCCATTACAAAAAAGCGAAATAACTAGATTAGAAAAATGTCAGAAATACTATACTAAAATTTTATTTAAAAAATGTAGACTTCCATACGTCGAGTATTTTAATAGGTTAGAATACCTTAAAATTCAAACACTAGAAAATAGGAGAAAAATTTCTGATCTAGTTTTAACCTACAAAATTTTAAATGGGTATACCCATTTTAATCCCACCAAATTTTTCAATTTATCCAACAGAAGAAATGAATCCTCTAAAATTAGAATTCTTTCTAAAGGTCAAAACAAATTTAGTTCAAAATCCTTTGTAAATAGAGTAACTAAAAATTGGAATGTCCTTGATAGTCAAACTATATTAGCCAATTCCCCATTATCCTTTAAAAATAAATTAAAATCCATATTGGTGCAATAATTAAAAAAAATATTTTTTTGTGTACAGGCCAACCCTATTTATTATTCAAGTTTTAATTTTTTAAATGAAAAAGGAGGAAAAAATATATATATATTAAAAAAAATTTAATCAAGCAGTTCCAAAAATTTAAAAAATCAAAAGTTATTTACCTATTCAGACTCTATTATACAATAAATTGGCATTTTGTATATTTTTCAAAAAATCGATTTATTACAAAATATATACATATATTTTTTCCTTATTTTTTCCTTTTTTAATGCAATTAAATGTTTTTTTTTTATTTTTTATTTAAATCAATTATTTTAGACTTTAAAACCTTTATTTTGACTTTTGTTGTTTTTTAAGCCTATAAGTTTCTTATATTTCAATTTATATTTAAAATTAATCTAATTTTCAAGGCAATCTTTTTTTGACAATTTAAGCCTTCTTTTTTGACCTTAATTGGGTAAACAATGGCAACAAAAAGAAAACAAGCCAATTCAAATGTTTCTCCAATTCAAAATCCAATTGGAATTAAAAGAAGGAATTACAAATAAAAATTATATATCATACATAATTTATTATTTTTTGTCATATTTTTTGTCATGTTTTATACCTATTGTTATTTTATTGTCAATGTGTAAGTGGTTTCCCCCTTCATTGACATTTTTTTGAATAAATAAATAAAATAAAATAATGTTTTCATTGGACTCAAAAATTAGAACAGAGTCAAAATTTTAGAAGAAAACAAAACCTAAGTATGAGATACCTCTATGTCAGTACCCCTCAGATTAAGATATTTTTCCGTTTATACAATGAGAAACCCTTAATTTCAATAGCCAACGCCTATTTCAAATACTCCTCATCACAAATTACGATTTTTCATCCCAGAAAGTATTTTTTATAGCGAGGGTAGAGTGTAATGAGAATAAAAATAAGAGCAGAAAAAAAATTAAAACACCCCCCCCCCAACCTTGTCTCTGCAAAATTTAGCAAAAGCAATATCAGAATCCACATTAATATTCCAATTATAAGATTCTTCCAATAAATCAAACTTTTTTGAAGAAATTAAAAAAGAAGAGCCAATAAAAGGAACATTCCAAATTCCTTTACGAATTCCTTGAATAATATTAACATAGTCTTGAGAACGGGCATAATAGCCATATGTAGATATTGCTCCCCAAAAATTGCTAAAAAGTGTTCCCGGGCGGAGAAGTAAAGGAGCTATAATACTTCTAAAAAAGGAAAGGGAAAAATAAAAAATAATTAAAAAAAATAAACCTGTCATAATTCATAGCCTTATAAATTAAATTTTTTAAAGCAGAAAGATCAAGGTGAGAATCAGCATCAACAATAAATAAAAATTCTGATTTTGTCTTTTTTGCATAAATACTGAAAAATAATTTAATTATTTATAAAAAAAATAATGAAATCAGAATTTCAGGATGGTGAAAAATAAAGAAATCAGAAACCGCAAAAATCGGAATTTGTAAAAATCAAAATTTTATAAAATAAAATACTCTCACCTTTTTATTTTCTTTTTTGTTTTCTGATTCAATTCTAATTTTGTTTCTGATTTTGTCATTTTACAATTTAAAAAAATCAGAATATTTAAAATTAAAGAAACAGAAAATCAGAATTTTTAATTTAAAAAAAACCAGAATTTGTAAAATAACAAAACCAGAATTTTTAAAATTAAAAAAAATCAGAAATGTAATTATAAAAAATCAGAATTAGTAAAATAACAAAACCAGAATCTTAGTTTTAGAAAATCAGAATTGTAATTGTAAAAATCAGAATTTACAATTTTGAAAAATCAGAATATATTTAAGCACTTACAAAGAATTAGTTCTAGTAATATATTCCTTCACATCAACAGAATTAATTAAAGAAAAAGAAGCATAAAAATCTTCCCATTGTCGCTTAAATTCTTCAACCATTTCAATATTATATTTTTGATTATTAGCTATATATAAATTAATTTTTCTTTTTGGATAATCCAATTCTGATATTTTAATTAAAAATTTTTCAACATAAGGAATTGGTTTTTGGATAAATATAGACATACAAATTGTTGGTAATAAGTGTTCTTTAATGCTATTTTGGTAAGTTTTTAATGCCTAAAAATTATTTTAGATTGTAGGAATATATTATATTGGAATATATTAGGTATATTTGGATTGTAGGAATAAAAATAATTTTTTCTTAAAAATCAAAAAACAGAAAAATTTTAAGAATTTTCTAAAATTTTTTCTAAATTTTTTTCCTAAAAGCTAAGAAATTTCTTACATTTTCTAGCTTTTTTTATTAAAAATCAAAGCCCCATAATTTTAAAAATAAAAAAACCTCCTCTTTTTGCAAATAATTTTCACCCAAATAATTTTCAAATTGATTCAACAAAATTTTTGCAGGTCCATTACCATGAAGAATTAATGGATAAGTAATATATAGAGAATTATAAATCTTTGAAAAAATTTTAAAAAATAATTTAAAACTAAAAAAACCATTGCTTCATTATTTTCCTTTCGAATAGTAACAAATTCTTGAGCGCCATTCAAATTTTGAAAAATTATTGAAAGCGAGTCCAATCCAATTTTTAAATCATTCTTGTCAAATAATAAAATTATAAACATAAAAAATTAAAAAAACCCGAATATTTTCATCCAAAAATAAATTTGTATAAAACAGTTGATCATCAGCATTGTCAGCTAAATTTTGCTCTTTTGCAATTTCTAACATTTTTAGTATTTCTTTGATATAGCCAATAAACATTCCAGAATTTAAATATCTTTTAAAAAAATATTTTAATAACTTAAAAAAATTTTTAAGAAAAGAAGAAAAAATACGGAGAAAGTAAAAAAATAATTTAAAAATTATTTCCCATAGAAGAGTTCGAACCCTCGCCCCCTTGACATCAGAACCCAAAGTCCTAACCATCAGACCAAACACCTTTACCTTATACTCTCATAATTATTGCCTTATATTAATTTTATACCTTTCTCCAAACACAATAGGAGGATATTTTGAAGCAAGAGATTGTTCAGGCCAACAATAAGATTCTGCTCCAAATAAAATTTTTGTTTCGGGGAAGGAGGCAAAAAAAGTTCGAAGAATAGTTTCAGAATTTGAATTAATTAGAACATCATAACTAAAATTTTTTAAAGGCAAAATCTTTTAAAGTTTCAAAAAGCAAGCGAAGAAATTTAGAAAAAAATATTTTAAAAAATCATTGACCAAAAAATATCCAAAAATTTTCCAGATATTTAGAAAATAAAATAAAACTAACGCATCAGTAAAAAGAATAATTAAATCATCATCCTTGTAAGGCAAAAGATTTTCTCGAAGTAAACGTATTTTTTGTGCGCCTCCCTTAAAATTAAAAAATGCCATGAAGTGGGGAATTTCAAAATTCAATAAATAAAAAAAGGGCTTCAGAATCTTTTCAATAGTCCAACAAAAAAAGAAGAAAAATTCTTCTAGTATATTGACTAACAATAGGTCATGAAAGGGTAATGTCCGCAAATGTTATTTATGAAAAAAATTCAAAGAAAAATAGAAAAACGCTTCCCCATCAAAATACGACACCCCTACATCTCTCCTAAAACCACGACTCTAAAAACTTTTAAAGAAACCTCAGAATACATATTTCCACCTTTCCATTCTTCTCCCAATCCAAAAATTTTTAAATCGTGTCCAAAATGATGAGCTGATTTTTGTAAACGTTTTAATCCATCAGTTTCTTCTGTTGCTATTGTTACAAATAAAAGTTGTGGGACATTGAGGTTTTTGTTGTTGTTTTTAATTAAAGACGAAAATTGAAAAAATAAATTTATTAGAAATATTTTTATCAACATAACTGGAAAAAAAAGAATTTTTATAAATTTTAGAAAAAAAAACCTTGTAATCAGCAAAAAAGCGTCTTCAAAAAATATAAATTTTTCTGTCAAATTGAAAAAATGTCAACTGGACAAAAAGCTTAAATACGCTTTAACCTACTTCCTACTCAAAAGAGAATTAGCAAATATCGTATCTCAGCGAATTTCACATTCAAAAGAAAAAATAAACCGTCAAGAAAATATTTATTGAAACAAAAATTTTTTTTTGAAAATGGAATTATTTAGAGAGCCAAAAATACATTAAATTAAATAAAATTAAAACAAACCTATTTCTCCTTTTCAAGCTTAGAATTGGAGTGGAAAATTGGAGGAAATAAGAGAGAGAGGTAAAAGTTTAGCCCCGAGCAGGCATCAATCCTGCGATCTTTTTTTTCCTTAATATGGAAATATGAAAAAGAAATAATTTGAAAAGCAGATTCCCATCAGAAAAAAAAACCAAAAGATTTGGAAAAGATGAGAGAAATAGGCACAAGACAGTAAATCAAAATTAAATGAGAGAGAGAGAAAAAAATATTTTTTTAAAATGCCAACAAATAATTTTCAAAAAAAACATCCTAAAAGGCACCATCATAAGCAAGCATATCCTCCGGACTCTTCTGAAAAAATAGAAAGTTAAGGATTTAAAAAAAATTAAAAATAACCAAAAGTGAACGCATTGATTTCGACGACTTGGGATCCTCCAAAAAGACATGTTTGTAAACAACCTCACCACGTGGAATTTCAACCTGCATTATTGGACTTTCCGCAATTTGTTGAATAGGACTTTCCGCAATTTGTTGAATAGGACTTTCTTCTTCGTCTGAGAAACAATCACCGCTAACATCCTTTGCATCCACAAATTGTTTGTCAATAATACCAGCATCGTCATAAAGAAGATCCTCCAATTCGTTAATTTTCCCCTTGTCCAAATAAGTACTTTTAAGTTGAAATGTAATAGCAGTAGAGATTGACGAAATGTAGCCATAAGTATAAAGTGTAGGTTTGGTAACGAAGTTGTAAGTCCCATTCCCAGCTTCAAAAAAAGGTGGTTGATAATCAATAGGCACTCCTAAAAATTAAGAAAAATATTTAAAAAAATTTATTCAAAAAAAACCCGGAAAATAAGTAAGCTTTAATTCAGGAGAAACGCCAGCATTCAATGGAGAAAGTTTTTTGGTGACAATGTTAATTTTTTTGATGATATGTTTGGTTTGGGAACGGAACGTCTTTTCGTCTTTGTATTGGAAAGAAATAATTGGATGACCATCCTCGCTTAAAGTGAACTATTAATGAATAAACTAATAAATCAAATACTTGAGAATGCTAAGTGAATGCTTCTTTTCATAACTAAAGCGGACAATAAAAACCTCCGAAGCAGCCTCCCCCTCATTGATAACCACCAAGACGCTCTCAACCTGTAAATTAAAGGTTGCCGTGATTTCGACAGAAGTGAATTGGGCAGTGAATTAAAGAGCAGTGAGATTTGGGCAGTAAACATTGTTTGGTCTTACACTAAAAATTTCTAAAAATAATGGGCCGGATATTGCCCATAACACTCACTGGCGAAACCTCCAGACATGAAATTAAATAGTATAGTCCGACAACGAGAAGGGCTCGGAGAATTTCAGCATTTTTATTAAAATACTGAAAAAAGGGTCTGGACATAATAAACAGAGCCAGACAGCATGGCCCGGGTCAGTTCGGAAAAAACCCAAGTACCGGGCCCGGCAATTTGAAAATGTCGAACTCTATTAAATAGTACATCAAAACAAATAAGGTTAGAACTCACATATTTTTTTTCAATAGCCTCCTTCAACCCTTGCATCATTTGCGAAAGTTTCTGTCCCCATCGCTTGCTTGAGTCAAAACAGTAGATAATTGTATCTAAAATTAATCTTTAACTACATAAAGATTACAAATTAACCGCTAATACGTCGACGCTTGTAGACACCACTCGGAATGATTTTACGGTAAAGAAGGTAATGGGCAATTGCAATATAACTCATACGGGCCATAAAACGAAGTTGATCAGATTCAAGTTGTTGCGAAGCAGGAAAAGCCGTCTCCCAAGAATTTTTACTCAACTTTTTTTGGACCATTTTTTAAAAGAAAATAAAGTAGAGAAGAAAATAAAGTATAGGTTTTAAAGGACACAATCTAAAAAATAAAAAGTGAATTTAAAACAAAAGAACACAACTAAAATAACAAAAAAATAAGTGACAGCCAGCCATACCCCTACAAAAACAAAGAAAAGAGGGCGTTTACAATAAAAGTGCTTTTATAATACTTTAAAGATGAGAGAGTACTGCCTACAGACAACTAGAGAAAAAATGAAGACAAAACGCCAAACATTTAAAATAAAATATAAATTCAAATCCAGTTTGAACGGAATAACATAGGCAGTCAATAAAAGGAGCCTAACTAGGTCAGATTCTTCAAAATTTTTAAGAATTTCAATCAATAACCCTTCCTTTCATTAAAAACAACAATTAAACGACTTTATGCTCCTAAAAAAACAATTTTTTAATCTTTTTTCCTTCCTAAAATTTAAAATAAATCAATAAATGTCGTATTTTTCACAAATATATTTGTAAATATCCCTTGGTGTCTTCATTCTATCAGAATCACCATCCGGAATTTCAAATTCAAATTCATCCTCAAGTGCTATAATTACCTTAAAATTGAAAAAAAATTTTTTTAATCGAAGTCAAAAATTTTTTCAAAGTCAAAAAAACATCAGGGTTGTCAGTCTTCAACATCAGAAATTAAATCGTAAACAAGACAGAATTTCTTCAAAAATTAGAACCAACGAAGAACCATAAAATCTGAGGCCCTTCGATTCGATTCCGAACTGACACCCTTACACTAGACATCAAAAAGAATATCAAGAAACACAAATTTATCTTTACCTATAAGAACAGAAAAATAAAAAAAAACGAAAGGATTTTCTTTAAAAAAAACGAAAAAAATGAGGCTCCCATCACCTTAGCAAATCAAGAAAAAAGGGCAATTTTCCACTATGGAGGCCCTCCACTTCTAGAAGCCACCCACCCATTCTCTCCAATTTGGCTCAAGATAAAAATGTTTTCAACAGTTTGGGAAGTCTCCTCCCTCCGTTAGAAAAAAAATTTAACAAAAAAAACCTCAACAAAGTCAAGCGAATCAAGTCCAAGATCTTTAAAAAAATCAGAATCCAAAGTCAATTTATCATTGTCGATTTTATCAAAGAGATTTAGAACAAGCATTATACGGTCTTCAACAATCCTTTTGGTTAATGGATCCTTAAAAAGCATTTTTTAATATATAAATCAAAAGATATTTAAAAAATTATGCCAGAAAAAAAACACAATACCTTTATTTAAAAAACAATAAGCTATTGTTTAATGGAATGTCCGAAAATGTTTAACAGACATTTATTTATTTATTTATTTATTTATTTATTTACGCCTTGATGGCGCGAGTCAAGTCAAAAAACAATAAAAAGATGAAATCAAGTCAAAAAAAATATATATATAAAACGAAATCATGTCAATAAATAAAAAAAAACAAAAAGAATGTTAATAAATAGTATGAAAAATTTTAAGTGTATGAATTTAAGTCGAACTTAATTCGGCCTCCGAATTGCGGGAAAAATTAATATGTGTTATGTTTTTTGCAAAATTTTTGTAATCTAATTTTCTAAAGAATGCTGGTAGTTTATTATAGTACCTTATAGTCCTTACAAAAAATGAATTATGTCTAGTAATTGAGGTGCATGCTTTATATGATATTTTGTTTTCGTCCCCCCTTGTTTTAGATGGAATGATGAAATAGGGGTTATTTATGTTAATCGGACTTAATCCTATGCAATGCTTGTGAAAGATTTTAAGATCTGTTATAATTCTTCTATTCTCTAAAGAATCTATATTATATAATCTGAGGAGTTCATGGTAGTTAGGGATTTGTTCATTAAGTGTTATATTATTCTTGCGGCTATATACCATACTTATGAAATCTTTTTGAATCTTTTCTATTTTGTTAATGTACTTTTTATAGTAAGGATTCCAGACAGGAGAACTAAATTCCAATATGCTTCTTACATATGTAGTGAACATATTAATTAAGAATTTTTCATCATTTGATTTTAAGGACCTAAGAATTGTATAACTAATTCTCCTAGCTTTATTACAAATAATGTCGATATGATTATGGAATTTTAACTCATGGTTAAAGAAAATACCCAAATCCCTTACAGTTTGATTTTTGCCGATTTTTGTTATGTGAGTGTCTTTTATTGTATAAATGGTGCGAGGATTTTTAGTGCCTAGATGTAATATATTACATTTCTTTATAGCTATATCCAATCCGTTTATTTCTGTGTATTCGGAAAATTTTTCAATAAATTTTTGCAAAAGGTTTGAATTGACTGGATTGTCTTTGAAAATGTAATATGCCTTAATATCATCTACATATAGTTTAACCGTTACATTTTCTGTATAACAAAATTCGGTTAAATCATGTATATAATATAAAAACAGTATGGGACCAAGTAGGGAGCCTTGGGGTACTCCGCTTTTTATGAGCATTTTTTCAGAAAAGGATTCATGGATTTTAACAGAGAAAGTTCTATTCCTTAAATAGTCTTTGAGCCACTCAGTTAGAGTATCTGGAATATTTAATGATTTTAATTTAATTAATAGTCTTTCATGGGATATGGTGTCAAAAGCTTTTGATAAATCAAAGTAGACTATATCTACAGATTTTTTATTTTCCAATGCCATGGTAAAGTCATCCATTACTTCTAGAAGTTGGGTTGTTACGGATTTACCTATATGGTATCCGTGTTGCTCTTTTGGAAAAATTTTGTTTTTCTGTGCATGTTCAACTAATTTAGAAGCTAATATCTTTTCTAATATTTTGGCTGTTGAGCAGAGAAGAGAGATTGGTCTAAACTCGTTAGGTTTTTTAGCTTTTGGAATCTTTTGGATTGGAACAATTATGCTTTCTTTCCAGAGATTAGGTACCTTTTTTGTCATTAATGATAGAGAGAATAAACTAAAGAGTGGATATGCCAATGTTTGTGCGCAGTTTTTAAGAAAGATGTTAGGTATATTATCAGGTGATGTATTATTCTTATTATCTAATTTTGTTAAATAATTAAATATATCGTAAACTGAAAAATCCATGTAATCTATTGTACCCAATAGTGGGGAAGTTTTGTTTGTAATCTGTGTGTTAGACCCATTGCTTTTAAAGACTGAACTGAAATGGGATGCGAGTATGTTGACTTTCTGTTTATTTGTGAATATTATGTTATTGTGATCGTCTACCATCGTTGGGTATTTCAAATTTTTTGATTTAAGAAAGGCGCCAACATATGCAAATTTCTTTTTTGGGTGGGGTAATATTCTTTTTTCTTTATTTTTCCGAAATTTTAGCATCTGTTTCCTTATTAGATGAGTTATCTTCAAATAGTTTGGCCTATTCGTTTTATGAATGTTTCGTTTCCATAAACCCTCTTGAGTGTCTAATAATCTTTTAATATGAGTCGGTAATCCTTTTAGTTTATTTTCTATAGTTAAACAAGGTATAAAAAAATTTATAGTTTCGTTAATTATGTCAGAAAATTTTTTATAGTTGAAGTTTATGTCATTGGATTGCCCAAATATGGTTATCCAATCAATTGAAGCAAGGTATTGGTTAATTGTTTTATAGTCCGCTTTTTTAAAATCCTTAATGTATTTTGTTGGTTCATAAGTTAATATTTGTTCTAATTCAAAAATTATACTGTTATGATCCGATGTTGAGAAAGGGGGTGCTATTTCTAACTTGTGTATTAAGTTGTGTGTGTTAGTAAAAACAAGATCTAATATATTTTTTCCCCTGGTACCTTGAGAGACAAGTTGTATTAACTGTTGGCTGTTAGTAAACTCACAAAATTCGTTTTCAATCTGAGTGGTGTGTGAAACAGGTAAGAAGTGTTCCCATTCTATTCCAGGAAAATTAAAATCTCCTAACATTATACACGCATTTTCCGTGGTGCAGCAGTATAATATAGTTTCCAAGAAATTAGAAAAATCTTGTGATTTTTGAAATCCAGGGGGTCTGTAAACAGCAATAACTCTTATTGTTTGGAGTTGCGGTAATAACAAGTCGAATGATATTAGGTTGAAACTGTTTGTTTTCAAAATTTTGTACTGTTTGAACGGTAATGCTTTATGAATTAGTACGCAAACGCCGCCACCTTTTTTGGATGGTCTGTCTGATCTTAGAATCTCATAATCTAATGTATGTAAAATAAAACTATCACTAATTTCTTTATGAAGCCAGGATTCGCTGACCACTATGATTTGGTATTTATGGGTGCTTAGCAATGACCGAAATTCATTCATTTTATTTAATAAACTACGAGCGTTAAAGCAAATGCATTTTATATTTCTGGATTTTTTAAAATTTTTCTTTTTATTTTTATAGTTCTTGTTGATTGTTTTTACGCAATTCGGAGGTTTTTGGGCTATTTTATAAGTATTCTCATAATTTAGTGGGTGGAGATTAAGTTTTTTGAGTGTGGATTTGTATTTATTGTTGTGCGAAAAATAGGGATCTCCTCCCGCAAAATTACTATACCAGCATATATAACAAAGTCGGCACCGGGATGCGCCTGACGCTTTTCATGACACTGTCTTATAAGAGCGGATCGATTAGCAAGTTCTGTTTTAGAAAGGGACTCTCGCAAATGTAAATGTTTGTATTGATTTTTTAGAAATTTTTTGCCTGAGAGTGCCTCCCGAACAGCATATGAACATGGAAATTTAATTTTAATTGGGCGAGGTTTATTTTGGTTAATTTTCCCCATACGAAAAATCCCACTTGGCAATGCACTTGAAACTTTACATTCATTTAAAACCTGTAAAACTCGTTGCTGATCATCCTTCGCCTTTTCAACAGATTCGGCTTGTTCACTTTCTGGTAATCCATTAAGCACAAGACAGTGACGTCTCTCCTTCTCCTCCATTTCTTGCTTAAATTCACCATATTGAAGTTGTCTAGATTGTTGATTCCCATTTAGTTGTTGTTGTTCCAATAATAATTCAGAAGTCAATGTTAATATCTGCTGCATTTGGGTCATTAGAATTTTTACCCACGGAGGTGTTGTAGTGTCGTTATTCATTTGTTGTAAAGTTTCTTGGAAATTTAAATTATTGATTTGCTCAATTAATCGTGAGCGCTTGTCGTTAATTGATGCACCAGATAAATTTAATGGCGTATTTGCATTTCTTTTTGTGGATGTTGATTGATTATTTATTGACGTTAACATTTTTTCCATAAGTTATTACCCAGAGTAATGTAACTTAAACCTCAAACCATCCTCGCTTAAAGTGAACTATTAATGAATAAACTAATAAATCAAATACTTGAGAATGCTAAGTGAATGCTTCTTTTCATAACTAAAGCGGACAATAAAAACCTCCGAAGCAGCCTCCCCCTCATTGATAACCACCAAGACGCTCTCAACCTGTAAATTAAAGGTTGCCGTGATTTCGACAGAAGTGAATTGGGCAGTGAATTAAAGAGCAGTGAGATTTGGGCAGTAAACATTGTTTGGTCTTACACTAAAAATTTCTAAAAATAATGGGCCGGATATTGCCCATAACACTCACTGGCGAAACCTCCAGACATGAAATTAAATAGTATAGTCCGACAACGAGAAGGGCTCGGAGAATTTCAGCATTTTTATTAAAATACTGAAAAAAGGGTCTGGACATAATAAACAGAGCCAGACAGCATGGCCCGGGTCAGTTCGGAAAAAACCCAAGTACCGGGCCCGGCAATTTGAAAATGTCGAACTCTATTAAATAGTACATCAAAACAAATAAGGTTAGAACTCACATATTTTTTTTCAATAGCCTCCTTCAACCCTTGCATCATTTGCGAAAGTTTCTGTCCCCATCGCTTGCTTGAGTCAAAACAGTAGATAATTGTATCTAAAATTAATCTTTAACTACATAAAGATTACAAATTAACCGCTAATACGTCGACGCTTGTAGACACCACTCGGAATGATTTTACGGTAAAGAAGGTAATGGGCAATTGCAATATAACTCATACGGGCCATAAAACGAAGTTGATCAGATTCAAGTTGTTGCGAAGCAGGAAAAGCCGTCTCCCAAGAATTTTTACTCAACTTTTTTTGGACCATTTTTTAAAAGAAAATAAAGTAGAGAAGAAAATAAAGTATAGGTTTTAAAGGACACAATCTAAAAAATAAAAAGTGAATTTAAAACAAAAGAACACAACTAAAATAACAAAAAAATAAGTGACAGCCAGCCATACCCCTACAAAAACAAAGAAAAGAGGGCGTTTACAATAAAAGTGCTTTTATAATACTTTAAAGATGAGAGAGTACTGCCTACAGACAACTAGAGAAAAAATGAAGACAAAACGCCAAACATTTAAAATAAAATATAAATTCAAATCCAGTTTGAACGGAATAACATAGGCAGTCAATAAAAGGAGCCTAACTAGGTCAGATTCTTCAAAATTTTTAAGAATTTCAATCAATAACCCTTCCTTTCATTAAAAACAACAATTAAACGACTTTATGCTCCTAAAAAAACAATTTTTTAATCTTTTTTCCTTCCTAAAATTTAAAATAAATCAATAAATGTCGTATTTTTCACAAATATATTTGTAAATATCCCTTGGTGTCTTCATTCTATCAGAATCACCATCCGGAATTTCAAATTCAAATTCATCCTCAAGTGCTATAATTACCTTAAAATTGAAAAAAAATTTTTTTAATCGAAGTCAAAAATTTTTTCAAAGTCAAAAAAACATCAGGGTTGTCAGTCTTCAACATCAGAAATTAAATCGTAAACAAGACAGAATTTCTTCAAAAATTAGAACCAACGAAGAACCATAAAATCTGAGGCCCTTCGATTCGATTCCGAACTGACACCCTTACACTAGACATCAAAAAGAATATCAAGAAACACAAATTTATCTTTACCTATAAGAACAGAAAAATAAAAAAAAACGAAAGGATTTTCTTTAAAAAAAACGAAAAAAATGAGGCTCCCATCACCTTAGCAAATCAAGAAAAAAGGGCAATTTTCCACTATGGAGGCCCTCCACTTCTAGAAGCCACCCACCCATTCTCTCCAATTTGGCTCAAGATAAAAATGTTTTCAACAGTTTGGGAAGTCTCCTCCCTCCGTTAGAAAAAAAATTTAACAAAAAAAACCTCAACAAAGTCAAGCGAATCAAGTCCAAGATCTTTAAAAAAATCAGAATCCAAAGTCAATTTATCATTGTCGATTTTATCAAAGAGATTTAGAACAAGCATTATACGGTCTTCAACAATCCTTTTGGTTAATGGATCCTTAAAAAGCATTTTTTAATATATAAATCAAAAGATATTTAAAAAATTATGCCAGAAAAAAAACACAATACCTTTATTTAAAAAACAATAAGCTATTGTTTAATGGAATGTCCGAAAATGTTTAACAGACATTTCACCTTCCCCACAAATTTTGCCCTTCTTCATATCTTGGGGGTACAGGGAAAAATTATTTTTTGTAAAATGTCCGCAAATATTTTAAGGATCTTCCCCCTTCTCCACAAATTTGACTTTCTTCATATACCGGTGGTATATGGAAAAAATTTTTTAATGTCCGCAAATGTTTTGCGGACATCCCCACGAATTTTGCCTCTTCATATCTTGGGGGTACAGGAAAAAATTCACCAACTCGCAACCAAATTTAAAAATTAAAAAAACCTTTGCTTACATGCATAACAAATCTTTTTTGTTCAAAAACAAAATTATTTAAAGCCTTGCCAACAACAAAAGAATTATTATTCTTAAAGCATTCCATATTATTTTTTCCAATTGAAATTATTCCTGTTGATGATGCCAACTTTGTTTGAAAATGACGAAAAGTTGTTTTAATTATTTGTTTATTTAATTTAATAAACATTTTCTCGGAAAAAAAATTTTTTTTTGAAAAAAATCTAAAAAAAAAAAGGTTAGAGAAAAAGAAAATAGTATAGAAAAATAAGAGACGGCAGAGAAAAACTTCTCTTATATTTATAGAAAAATCTAAAGAAAAAAATTTTTTGAATGAAATTTGTATACATTTAAAAATAATTATTCATGGAAAAAATCCTATTATTAAAAAAATTTTATTTGAAAATTAAAAAAAATAAAAACAAAAAAAGTTAGAGAAAAAAGAAATAGTACGGAAAATAAGAGACGGCAGCAGAAAACTCTCTTTAATTCACATACTATTTCTTCGTTTCTCTTCCCACTTTGTTTTTAATTTATTTTTTATTTATAAATTGTTTAAAATAATAAAACCAAAATAATAAATTATCAAAACTATTTTCATTAAAATTATTATTAATTCCATTTGTAGCAATATAATATTCTTTACAAGCAAAATATATTGCTTCTATTGTTGCTAGATATTCTGAAAAAAAATTTTTAATTAAGCAAAATTAAGACAAGAATTTTAAGCAAATATGTATTCCCAAAAAAATTTTTTTGTCCGCAAATATTTGCGGATACTCATTAAACTTTGTTACGCAGAAAAGTAACAAGAAAAATGATACATAGAAATAAAGGGGATCATGACATGTACCAGACATCAACAAAAAATTCAAAGTCCGCAAAACTTGTCCGCAAGTTAGCGAAAAATAATTTTTAAAAAATATAATTACCTATCTTCTGGGTTAACTAACCAAAACCCTTTGGATATTTGTATTTAAAAAAACCGGTAATAGTTCGGATGGTATACCCCATTCTTTTTCCTTTCTCAAAATATTAAAAAACGGTCAGTCTATTATCAGATTATAGAACCCGTCGAGCTGTGTCGAATGACACCAAAATCAACCCCCGGGCTTAACTTTGGGACGAGATACAGACCCCTGAAAATTAAAAAATAAAAGGGTGGACCAAGCTCATATTTTGGATAAAAATTCGATTAAACAAATAATAGCTCATTCGAAAGAGCTTGTCGAGCTGATTCGAATGACATCAAAATCAATGTAATTGAAAAATTTGACAAAATTATGACATAAAGTAATCTTTTTACGTTGGGGAGACGCTTGTGCAAAACCCTTCGGGTTGCGCAGGGTTTTTGTCTGTATCTCGTCCCAAAGTTAAGCCCGGGGGTTGATTTTGGTGTCATTCGACACAGCTCGACGGGTTCTATAATCTGATAATAGACTGACCGTTTTTTAATATTTTGAGGAAGGAAAAAGGATGGGGTATACCATCCGAACTATTACCAAAAAACCTGAAGTAAGTCCTTTTTGAGGTCTCCAATATTCAGTAGAATAATTAGATAAATGAATCCAAGGCAATTTATTTAATTGTGGAAGGCTTTTTAATGTTCCAATAGTATTCCAAGTTGAATCCAAAACTATTAAATTGTTTATATTTCCATTGGTTAACAAATATTGATTGATAGGAATTGAATATTTTGATGGACATAAAATTACGGTTCCTGGCCTGAAATTTAAGAAAAAATTTAAGCAAAAATTTTTGTCCGCAAAAAAATTTTTGTCCGCAAGTAAAATTTCTATAGTACAAAGAAATTTGAGATAGAAAGCTAAAAGAATCTAAATTTGAATTATAAATATTCACTGAGAAAGTCTTGAGTCTGGGATATGATTTTGAATTCGATTCGTTAGCAAGAGAAATCCCAAGGCCTTATTTAGTCCAATTAGTTGAGATTCTAAACAAAATTTAGAAGTGTATTGCTAATAATAAAGGTAATTTTAAATAAAAATTAAAAAAAAAACCTAAATTCATATTCAGGCACATCAACAAAATTATCCAAAATTTTAGTTTGTTCTGGTGCTAACAAAACAGCATGAATAGCTGTGGATTTTCCATTACGTTCTAATCGATGCTTTATAATATCCACATTAAAAGGTAACTGAAAAAAATTTTTTTCAGAAAAGATTTTTTTAAGAAAAATTCCCAAGCTTAAGAGTTTTTTAGTTTAGCCCATAATCCAAAACCTACGTATTCTTTCAGCACTATTTTTCAAGGACTAAAGTGTACCCATATTTTAACTTTTCTTAATTTATAATAAAATGTTAGACTAAAAGACAAATGTCAAGGTACAATTAAGAATATTAAAAATTTTCCCACATGCCCCCCTTTATCCACTTATTAAAAAATAAACCTTTACTTTAGGCACAAAATCACCAACATTCTCAATATAAATACGACAATTCTGGGAAAAATATAAAATTTAAAAAAAATTAGAAAAAAATACATAACAAAAATACATTCTTTTCCTTCCACATAATTTACAATTGAACCGATTTTTAATTTTTTGAATTGGTTCAAATGAAGCTAAATGGAGAGAATTAAATAATTGATTAGAATTTGATATTGTTGTTGCAATATCCATTTTTGGCAATCCCTGAAAATCGGGGTCCCTGCTAAAAAAAAGTTTAAAAATCGGAGAAATGGTGTTTCGATGGTAAAGAATAGGCAATAAAAATAAAAAATACCGAATCCGGATTTAGACATTCTGATTTTTCATCGCAGCGAATTATCACAAAATATCTAACTTCAAAATGCCAACAACTGAGAAATATTGCATTTCGTTCTTTCGTTCTCTTCGAAGATTTTCAATTGATACTTCAATCGAACTAGCTCAACAAGAAAGGCGTAAAATTTTGGCGTTTATGAAGACAAGTTCTCTTCGAAGATTTTCAATTGATACTTCAATCGAACTAGCTCAACAAGAAAGGCGTAAAATTTTCGTGTTTATGAAGACAAGTTCTCTTCGAAGATTTTCAATTGATACTTCAATCGAACTAGCTCAACAAGAAAGGCGTAAAATTTTGGCGTTTATGAAGACAAGTTCTCTTCGAAGATTTTCAATTGATACTTCAATCGAACTAGCTCAACAAGAAAGGCGTAAAATTTTCGTGTTTATGAAGACAAGTTCTCTTCGAAGATTTTCAATTGATACTTCAATCGAACTAGCTCAACAAGAAAGGCGTAAAATTTTCGTGTTTATGAAGACAAATTCTCTTCGAAGATTTTCAATTGATACTTCAATCGAACTAGCTCAACAAGAAAGGCGTAAAATTTTGGCGTTTATGAAGACAAGTTCTCTTCGAAGATTTTCAATTGATACTTCAATCGAACTAGCTCAACAAGAAAGGCGTAAAATTTTCGTGTTTATGAAGACAAATTCTCTTCGAAGATTTTCAATTGATACTTCAATCGAACTAGCTCAACAAGAAAGGCGTAAAATTTTGGCGTTTATGAAGACAAGTTCTCTTCGAAGATTTTCAATTGATACTTCAATCGAACTAGCTCAACAAGAAAGGCGTAAAATTTTCGTGTTTATGAAGACAAGTTCTCTTCGAAGATTTTCAATTGATACTTCAATCGAACTAGATCAGCAAGAAAGGCGTAAAATTTTCGCGTTTATGAAGACAAATTCTCTTCGAAGATTTTCAATTGATACTTCAATCGAACTAGCTCAACAAGAAAGGCGTAAAATTTTGGCGTTTATGAAGACAAGTTCTCTTCGAAGATTTTCAATTGATACTTCAATCGAACTAGCTCAACAAGAAAGGCGTAAAATTTTCGTGTTTATGAAGACAAATTCTCTTCGAAGATTTTCAATTGATACTTCAATCGAACTAGCTCAACAAGAAAGGCGTAAAATTTTCGTGTTTATGAAGACAAGTTCTCTTCGAAGATTTTCAATTGATACTTCAATCGAACTAGCTCAACAAGAAAGGCGTAAAATTTTGGCGTTTATGAAGACAAGTTCTCTTCGAAGATTTTCAATTGATACTTCAATCGAACTAGCTCAACAAGAAAGGCGTAAAATTTTCGTGTTTATGAAGACAAATTCTCTTCGAAGATTTTCAATTGATACTTCAATCGAACTAGCTCAACAAGAAAGGCGTAAAATTTTGGCGTTTATGAAGACAAGTTCTCTTCGAAGATTTTCAATTGATACTTCAATCGAACTAGCTCAACAAGAAAGGCGTAAAATTTTCGTGTTTATGAAGACAAATTCTCTTCGAAGATTTTCAATTGATACTTCAATCGAACTAGCTCAACAAGAAAGGCGTAAAATTTTGGCGTTTATGAAGACAAGTTCTCTTCGAAGATTTTCAATTGATACTTCAATCGAACTAGCTCAACAAGAAAGGCGTAAAATTTTCGTGTTTATGAAGACAAGTTCTCTTCGAAGATTTTCAATTGATACTTCAATCGAACTAGCTCAACAAGAAAGGCGTAAAATTTTCGTGTTTATGAAGACAAATTCTCTTCGAAGATTTTCAATTGATACTTCAATCGAACTAGCTCAACAAGAAAGGCGTAAAATTTTCGTGTTTATGAAGACAAATTCTCTTCGAAGATTTTCAATTGATACTTCAATCGAACTAGCTCAACAAGAAAGGCGTAAAATTTTCGTGTTTATGAAGACAAGTTCTCTTCGAAGATTTTCAATTGATACTTCAATCGAACTAGCTCAACAAGAAAGGCGTAAAATTTTCGTGTTTATGAAGACAAGTTCTCTTCGAAGATTTTCAATTGATACTTCAATCGAACTAGATCAGCAAGAAAGGCGTAAAATTTTCGCGTTTATGAAGACAAATTCTCTTCGAAGATTTTCAATTGATACTTCAATCGAACTAGCTCAACAAGAAAGGCGTAAAATTTTCGTGTTTATGAAGACAAATTCTCTTCGAAGATTTTCAATTGATACTTCAATCGAACTAGCTCAACAAGAAAGGCGTAAAATTTTCGTGTTTATGAAGACAAGTTCTCTTCGAAGATTTTCAATTGATACTTCAATCGAACTAGCTCAACAAGAAAGGCGTAAAATTTTCGTGTTTATGAAGACAAATTCTCTTCGAAGATTTTCAATTGATACTTCAATCGAACTAGCTCAACAAGAAAGGCGTAAAATTTTCGTGTTTATGAAGACAAGTTCTCTTCGAAGATTTTCAATTGATACTTCAATCGAACTAGCTCAACAAGAAAGGCGTAAAATTTTGGCGTTTATGAAGACAAGTTCTCTTCGAAGATTTTCAATTGATACTTCAATCGAACTAGCTCAACAAGAAAGGCGTAAAATTTTCGTGTTTATGAAGACAAATTCTCTTCGAAGATTTTCAATTGATACTTCAATCGAACTAGCTCAACAAGAAAGGCGTAAAATTTTCGTGTTTATGAAGACAAGTTCTCTTCGAAGATTTTCAATTGATACTTCAATCGAACTAGCTCAACAAGAAAGGCGTAAAATTTTCGTGTTTATGAAGACAAATTCTCTTCGAAGATTTTCAATTGATACTTCAATCGAACTAGCTCAACAAGAAAGGCGTAAAATTTTCGTGTTTATGAAGACAAATTCTCTTCGAAGATTTTCAATTGATACTTCAATCGAACTAGCTCAACAAGAAAGGCGTAAAATTTTCGTGTTTATGAAGACAAGTTCTCTTCGAAGATTTTCAATTGATACTTCAATCGAACTAGCTCAACAAGAAAGGCGTAAAATTTTCGTGTTTATGAAGACAAATTCTCTTCGAAGATTTTCAAATGATACTTCAATCGAACTAGCTCAACAAGAAAGGCGTAAAATTTTCGTGTTTATGAAGACAAATTCTCTTCGAAGATTTTCAATTGATACTTCAATCGAACTAGCTCAACAAGAAAGGCGTAAAATTTTCGTGTTTATGAAGACAAGTTCTCTTCGAAGATTTTCAATTGATACTTCAATCGAACTAGCTCAACAAGAAAGGCGTAAAATTTTCGTGTTTATGAAGACAAGTTCTCTTCGAAGATTTTCAATTGATACTTCAATCGAACTAGATCAGCAAGAAAGGCGTAAAATTTTCGCGTTTATGAAGACAAATTCTCTTCGAAGATTTTCAATTGATACTTCAATCGAACTAGCTCAACAAGAAAGGCGTAAAATTTTGGCGTTTATGAAGACAAATTCTCTTCGAAGATTTTCAATTGATACTTCAATCGAACTAGCTCAACAAGAAAGGCGTAAAATTTTCGCGTTTATGAAGACAAATTCTCTTCGAAGATTTTCAATTGATACTTCAATCGAACTAGCTCAACAAGAAAGGCGTAAAATTTTGGCGTTTATGACGACAAATTCTCTTCGAAGATTTTCAATTGATATTTCAATCGAACTAGCTCAACAAGAAAGGCGTAAAATTTTCGCGTTTATGAAGACGAATTCTCTTCGAAGATTTTCAATTGATACTTCAATCGACGAACTAGCTCAACAAGAAAGGCGTAAAATTTTCGCGTTTATGAAGACAAGATCTCTTCGAAGATTTTCAATTGATACTTCAATCGAACTAGCTCAACAAGAAAGGCGTAAAATTTTCGCGTTTATGAAGACAAATTCTCTTCGAAGATTTTCAATTGATATTTCAATCGAACTAGCTCAACAAGAAAGGCGTAAAATTTTGGCGTTTATGAAGACAAATTCTCTTCGAAGATTTTCAATTGATATTTCAATCGAACTAGCTCAACAAGAAAGGCGTAAAATTTTCGCGTTTATGAAGACAAATTCTCTTCGAAGATTTTCAATTGATACTTCAACCGAACTAGCTCAACAAGAAAGGCGTAAAATTTTCGCGTTTATGAAGACAAGATCTCTTCGAAGATTTTCAATTGATACTTCAACCGAACTAGCTCAACAAGAAAGGCGTAAAATTTTCGCGTTTATGAAGACAAATTCTCTTCGAAGATTTTCAATTGATACTTCAATCGACGAACTAGCTCAACAAGAAAGGCGTAAAATTTTCGCGTTTATGAAGACAAATTCTCTTCGAAGATTTTCAATTGATATTTCAATCGAACTAGCTCAACAAGAAAGGCGTAAAATTTTGGCGTTTATGAAGACAAATTCTCTTCGAAGATTTTCAATTGATATTTCAATCGAACTAGCTCAACAAGAAAGGCGTAAAATTTTCGCGTTTATGAAGACAAATTCTCTTCGAAGATTTTCAATTGATACTTCAACCGAACTAGCTCAACAAGAAAGGCGTAAAATTTTCGCGTTTATGAAGACAAGATCTCTTCGAAGATTTTCAATTGATACTTCAACCGAACTAGCTCAACAAGAAAGGCGTAAAATTTTCGCGTTTATGAAGACAAATTCTCTTCGAAGATTTTCAATTGATACTTCAATCGACGAACTAGCTCAACAAGAAAGGCGTAAAATTTTCGCGTTTATGAAGACAAATTCTCTTCGAAGATTTTCAATTGATACTTCAATCGACGAACTAGCTCAACAAGAAAGGCGTAAAATTTTCGCGTTTATGAAGACAAGATCTCTTCGAAGATTTTCAATTGATACTTCAACCGAACTAGCTCAACAAGAAAGGCGTAAAATTTTCGCGTTTATGAAGACAAGATCTCTTCGAAGATTTTCAATTGATACTTCAACCGAACTAGCTCAACAAGAAAGGCGTAAAATTTTCGCGTTTATGAAGACAAATTCTCTTCGAAGATTTTCAATTGATACTTCAATCGACGAACTAGCTCAACAAGAAAGGCGTAAAATTTTGGCGTTTATGAAGACAAATTCTCTTCGAAGATTTTCAATTGATATTTCAATCGAACTAGCTCAACAAGAAAGGCGTAAAATTTTCGCGTTTATGAAGACAAATTCTCTTCGAAGATTTTCAATTGATACTTCAACCGAACTAGCTCAACAAGAAAGGCGTAAAATTTTCGCGTTTATGAAGACAAGATCTCTTCGAAGATTTTCAATTGATACTTCAACCGAACTAGCTCAACAAGAAAGGCGTAAAATTTTCGCGTTTATGAAGACAAATTCTCTTCGAAGATTTTCAATTGATACTTCAATCGACGAACTAGCTCAACAAGAAAGGCGTAAAATTTTCGCGTTTATGAAGACAAATTCTCTTCGAAGATTTTCAATTGATATTTCAATCGAACTAGCTCAACAAGAAAGGCGTAAAATTTTGGCGTTTATGAAGACAAATTCTCTTCGAAGATTTTCAATTGATATTTCAATCGAACTAGCTCAACAAGAAAGGCGTAAAATTTTCGCGTTTATGAAGACAAATTCTCTTCGAAGATTTTCAATTGATACTTCAACCGAACTAGCTCAACAAGAAAGGCGTAAAATTTTCGCGTTTATGAAGACAAGATCTCTTCGAAGATTTTCAATTGATACTTCAACCGAACTAGCTCAACAAGAAAGGCGTAAAATTTTCGCGTTTATGAAGACAAATTCTCTTCGAAGATTTTCAATTGATACTTCAATCGACGAACTAGCTCAACAAGAAAGGCGTAAAATTTTCGCGTTTATGAAGACAAATTCTCTTCGAAGATTTTCAATTGATACTTCAATCGACGAACTAGCTCAACAAGAAAGGCGTAAAATTTTCGCGTTTATGAAGACAAGATCTCTTCGAAGATTTTCAATTGATACTTCAACCGAACTAGCTCAACAAGAAAGGCGTAAAATTTTCGCGTTTATGAAGACAAGATCTCTTCGAAGATTTTCAATTGATACTTCAACCGAACTAGCTCAACAAGAAAGGCGTAAAATTTTCGCGTTTATGAAGACAAATTCTCTTCGAAGATTTTCAATTGATACTTCAATCGACGAACTAGCTCAACAAGAAAGGCGTAAAATTTTCGCGTTTATGAAGACAAGATCTCTTCGAAGATTTTCAATTGATACTTCAACCGAACTAGCTCAACAAGAAAGGCGTAAAATTTTCGCGTTTTTGAAGACAAATTCTCTTCGAAGATTTTCAATTGATACTTCAACCGAACTAGCTCAACAAGAAAGGCGTAAAATTTTCGCGTTTATGAAGACAAATTCTCTTCGAAGATTTTCAATTGATACTTCAATCGAACTAGCTCAACAAGAAAGGCGTAAAATTTTCGTGTTTATGAAGACAAATTCTCTTCGAAGATTTTCAATTGATACTTCAATCGAACTAGCTCAACAAGAAAGGCGTAAAATTTTGGCGTTTATGAAGACAAGATCTCTTCGAAGATTTTCAATTGATACTTCAACCGAACTAGCTCAACAAGAAAGGCGTAAAATTTTCGCGTTTATGAAGACAAATTCTCTTCGAAGATTTTCAATTGATACTTCAATCGACGAACTAGCTCAACAAGAAAGGCGTAAAATTTTCGCGTTTATGAAGACAAATTCTCTTCGAAGATTTTCAATTGATATTTCAATCGAACTAGCTCAACAAGAAAGGCGTAAAATTTTGGCGTTTATGAAGACAAATTCTCTTCGAAGATTTTCAATTGATATTTCAATCGAACTAGCTCAACAAGAAAGGCGTAAAATTTTCGCGTTTATGAAGACAAATTCTCTTCGAAGATTTTCAATTGATACTTCAACCGAACTAGCTCAACAAGAAAGGCGTAAAATTTTCGCGTTTATGAAGAAAAGATCTCTTCGAAGATTTTCAATTGATACTTCAATCGAACTAGCTCAACAAGAAAGGCGTAAAATTTTCGTGTTTATGAAGACAAATTCTCTTCGAAGATTTTCAATTGATACTTCAATCGAACTAGCTCAACAAGAAAGGCGTAAAATTTTGGCGTTTATGAAGACAAGATCTCTTCGAAGATTTTCAATTGATACTTCAACCGAACTAGCTCAACAAGAAAGGCGTAAAATTTTCGCGTTTATGAAGACAAATTCTCTTCGAAGATTTTCAATTGATACTTCAATCGACGAACTAGCTCAACAAGAAAGGCGTAAAATTTTCGCGTTTATGAAGACAAATTCTCTTCGAAGATTTTCAATTGATATTTCAATCGAACTAGCTCAACAAGAAAGGCGTAAAATTTTGGCGTTTATGAAGACAAATTCTCTTCGAAGATTTTCAATTGATATTTCAATCGAACTAGCTCAACAAGAAAGGCGTAAAATTTTCGCGTTTATGAAGACAAATTCTCTTCGAAGATTTTCAATTGATACTTCAATCGAACTAGCTCAACAAGAAAGGCGTAATGCAAATAATTAAAAATCAAAAAAAATTTCAAAAAGCAAAATTGCTTTGAATTGTGGGAATAGACATAGGTATGTCAGATGAACAAAAAGAAAAAATGATCCAAAAAACAAACCTCTGAAAAATCGGAATTGTATTTTTCAATGATTTTGCCCCATAAAGAATTTAAAAAATTGTATTTTTACCGTTTTTCCTATTTAGTTACCAAAGTTGTTTTATACCAAAATTTTGCGGCCTTTCATTTCACTGCCTTTTTAACTTCTTCCAAATAAAATTCCATGTTGATCTCTATCTACGCTATTATAGATACATTCCTTGACATTAAATTAATTGAGGGAGTCTAAAATTTTGAAAAAAATTTTCAGTTTAATCTTAAAAAATACCTCGTCAACAATTGGAGAAAATGTTTTAAAAAAGATTCTTGAGATATGAAAAGAGAAATTTGAAAGAAAAAATAAATATTAAATGGGTCAGTGGAAATGGAATGAACAAAAAAAGCATACGCCCCATGAGCTTTTAAGCCCTCTAACAAATCATCTAAAATAAATTCTGAATTTTGAAAAAAATTAATAACAAAAAGAAAAGTTTGATAATTATTTATAAAGTTTTTAAATTCAGGCCAGCCAGGGTCTAATAAAGGGTCTAATAAACAACGCTAAAATAATTTTATTTCAAAGGGCCAAGAAAAAAAATTCCTGTGTTTTCTCAACTAAAAAATTTTTTTTGGCTATTAGAGAAAAATTATTCCGCTTTTAGTTTTTTTGAAATTAATTAATGATAAAAATTTTCGAAGTAGTTTTCGTAAAAATGTGACAAGAAAATTTTTTTAAATCACACACAGAAAACTAAATTTAATCTAAGGATATAAACAACACCCTTATTCTGATTTCTCGTTGACCTCCCAAATTAAAGAGATTTGATGGGACTCGGAGTATATTAGAGGACCAGATTATTCCTTTTCATTAAGAGGATTTGAAGGATATTGAGGGATTAAAGGAAAGTGCACTAGATGAACATCGGGGAGATCAGTAGATATAAAAAATAACGGGGCACTAAATATCTCAAGTGCCGTATCTATTTTGTTTTATAAAGGCAAACTTAAACTTTTGTGGTTTGTTTCAAACCTGGTCACTACCGGCAGTAATGGGTACTAGATGAATTTCAGTACTGGCTAAATCTAATTAATCAATTTAAGTTAAGGAGATATCACTAAATATGAAGTGATACGGGGGATATCAGGGAATTTGGAGGGATACCTGGGGATTTGGGCTCCAGATACGGAGCTGAAGTTTTATATTAGATAAGGTCTCCTTCCTTTAAATGCCTCCCCCATTTATTTAAAAAATTTAAATCATGGCATTTGGCGCGCCAAAAAACGAAAATCACACCAAACGCAAAACGCCAAAAACCGGCCAAAAATGAATTCCAAACGTAAAACGCCATGGCGCACAGGCCTGCTTTCTCCCTAAAATAATTTTCCAAAATTCTTTTATTTTTAACGTTTTAAATTTGTCAAAATTAAAAAAAGTCCCTTTTCACCATTATACAGAAATTAAAAAATTTTTGTTTTTGTAACTATTTTTACCAAAATAAATAAAATCTCAATCTTGTTTTATTTTCAACGAAAAATGTCGACGCATATTTATTGGGATTTAATTCTTCTTTTAAATGTTTAATCGTCTTATATTTTGCATAGCTTATTGTATAACCAGCATAAGAAATTCTTTAAAAGATAATAAAAATTTTAAAAATTTTTAAAAGTTTGAATTACTGCAGAAACTAAATGGAGAGAGAGAGAGAGAGAGAGAGGAAGATACATAAATGATAAATAAAATAAAAATTAAAAATATTTTTTTATAAATTTTTACGTAAATTTGAAATGGACAAAGGAGAATTCTAAATTCATAATAAGACTTATCCTCTCAAAATTTATTTTTCATTTTTTTTCTTTGGTTAGCTAATAGGTTAGCTTCTTTGGTTAGCTTTTAGCTAATAAGAAAACACCTCTATTAAAATGTTTGCTTAAAACATTTTTTGATTCACCCTTAAATTTATTTCTTTTCCGGAAATATTTATTTAGTCCTTTTGGAAAGTAAAGTTTTTTCTTAGGAGGCACACTTCAAAATAATTTTGATTTTTCCAGAATTTCAATTTTAACTTTAATTCTCCTTCAAATTTATTTTTGAAAAAAATGCTTATTTCACAATTACTGCAGAAACTTATGTATTTTCACACCACAAAATAATTCCAATTTTTTCGGAATTTATTTATAATTCCTATCTGTTTAGGGTCCTTCAAGTTTTGTATTTTTCCCGAAAATGTTTATCAGAACAAAAACATTTTTTTCTTTTATTTTTCTTGATAACAAAAACGTTTTCGTTCAACGAATTCTACGTTTGACAGTCTTGTTTTCCAACTCCTACAAAATGTGCTTCGCTAATCTTATGTGGACCAGATTGAGGTGTCTGTCCTGGCCTTCCTACTGAAATGTGGACAACTAGAGCCGACAGTTGATCCCTTGTCGACCGGCTTGTAGCACCTGATTTAACCTTCCTAATCGAGGCATCTGATTTGGCAACGATTCCAGAAAACAGGAGCAACGCGATTGCTGGAACTGTGTAAGATGCAATGTCGATTGAAAGGAGAAGTACATCAGCCAAATGTTCTGTTGGAAGCCATTCGTTGTCGTTGACGATGATGGGTAGTGATGATTGTTTTGTTTGAAGAATTGTTTTTGTTGTGGAAAACTCTTGTTTTTATAGTCATGGAATTTGTTGGTTGTTGTTTTTATATAAAAGCTGACTAAAATCGCAACGATCAACTCTCACTTCCAATTGTGTCGCTTGCCGTTTTTCTGCCTTTGCTTGTGCCGTATTGCTGCAATTGTTCTCTGCGCACTATAAGTACTTTTTTCATATATTAGTTAACTTAATCTTCTAATCTTTCTTTTTTACATTTTAGTGTCACTGTCTTCAGATGAAGAGCTGGAAATGGAGCAACAAGGAGAAGACATTGTGCACCGACTTGCAACTACAAACGCGGGACATCGCAAGCGAGAAAAAGAGATGCGTGCAGACTTCGCTAAAATGATTGAGATCTCGCAGAAGTGGCCCGTTCAGAAATCCAAAGCAAGCAAGGATCATAGTCAAAATGAGATCTATGAAAGCTTCGAGAATCTTCAGCTTGGTGCCGTTCAGCTTGGTGCTCCTGCCGGTTCTGCCATTGCTGCTCCTGATGTTGCTGCTCCTGTCGGTTCTGCCATTGCTGCTCCTGATGTTGCTGCTCCTGTCGGTTCTGCCATTGCTGCTCCTGATGTTGCTGCTCCTGTCGGTTCTGCCATTGCTGCTCCTGATGTTGCTGCTCCTGTCGGTTCTGCCATTGCTGCTCCTGATGTTGCTGCTCCTGTCGGTTCTGCAGTTGCTGCTCCTGCCGGTTCTGCCATTGGTTGAAGTGCCCATTGCTGTGCTTAGGATTTTCCTGTAGATAAAAAATGTTAGTTCTATATTGTATTTATTGTATGTATATATTGTATTGTTAGTGTATATATTGTATTATAATTAGTTTCCCTGTTCCAATTAGACGTTTGTATTGTCTGTAGTTTACCTATTATGCTTTTTGCCTTGTATAAAATAATAAAGTATTTTCTGCCAGATAAACATTTTCGGGAAAAATACATACCTGAAGGGATGCCTCTGCAGATAATTAAAAATCAAAAAAAATTTCAAAAAGCAAAATTGCTTTGAATTGTGGGAATAGACATAGGTATGTCAGATGAACAAAAAGAAAAAATGATCCAAAAAACAAACCTCTGAAAAATCGGAATTGTATTTTTCAATGATTTTGCCCCATAAAGAATTTAAAAAATTGTATTTTTACCGTTTTTCCTATTTAGTTACCAAAGTTGTTTTATACCAAAATTTTGCGGCCTTTCATTTCACTGCCTTTTTAACTTCTTCCAAATAAAATTCCATGTTGATCTCTATCTACGCTATTATAAATACATTCCTTGACATTAAATTAATTGAGGGAGTCTAAAATTTTGAAAAAAATTTTCAGTTTAATCTTAAAAAATACTTCGTCAACAATTGGAGAGAATGTTTTAAAAAAGATTCTTGAGATATGGAAAGAGAAATTTGAAAGAAAAAATAAATATTAAATGGGTCAGTGGAAATGGAATGAACAAAAAAAGCATACGCCTCATGAGCTTTTAAGCCCCAAAAATAATATGCGTCCCATCACCCTATGGTCAGACGAAATTGTAAAGTACCCAAAACAGGTCTAAAAAACAAATTCTTCTCCTATTTTAAAATAAAAGAATATCAAAATGTATTTAATTAAATATTTACTTCAGAACAGAATTAACAAAAAAATAAACTCTTAATTTTGATTTAATTATTTTTTAAACCATAGAAGAATTAACTAACTAAGCGTTCACTAAATTCTTTAATCATTTGAGGTCCTCTAACTTCAGACTCTAATAACGGCAATTTTGTGATATGAAAGTCTTCATAAAGCTCAGAAATCTACAAAAAAAATTTCAAAAAATTCCAAAAAATTTGTGACAAAATGTCACACTTTCGTCACAGTGACCAACTGTACAAAAATTTTATTAAACTTTCCAAACCTGTTCCAAATATTTTTGTTGGATATTATATCGAGACTGGCACTTCTTACAAGTAATATTTCCCTTGGCATCCTTTTCAGGAAATAACAACTGATTAACAATAATATTGTGAACATCAATTTCCTTTAAGGAAATTTTGAAAAATTTTTAAAAAGAAAAACCTGTTTAGTCAATTCTTGAACAAGCCGTTCAGTCTCATACATTGACAAAAATTCGGCAATACAAACACAAACAAATGTAGTCAAATTCTGTAGAAAAAAAAAAGAAAAATTTTTTGGGTTTGTGAAGGAGAATGTCTCCTGCCCTCCCCCCACCTCAAATTAATTCTATCATCATTGACCATTTTTCATACACCAAGTAGAAAATAAAGGAAGATAGTCAAAGTTAAAAGGAAATTAAAAAATAACTATAGGTTCATGGAAAAACCTTACGGGAACCCTTTGAATATCCAAAAGCGAACCTAAGTACCGAACCAAAAAATCGCCTAAGTTCCTCGGTTCGGGTTCAAACCGACTATTTTCGAGTAAAAAGAGGAACCCTCTAAATTTATTCTACTTTATATTAAACAAATAAAAAATCAATTTGAGAAAGTTTCATCGAGTCTCCCGTTTATCAGAAAAAAATTTTCCTAATAAAAAAAAATATTTCTCACTAACCGGATCTTTAAATTCTCCATTTATTTGACGAACAATTTGTAAAGTTTCTTCCAATTTGCTTGCAGTAGATTCCATAGAAATATCATTTAAACCAAGCATTGGAGTTATTTGTGAAAACATTGGAAGAAATTGTGATTTTAATGCCAAAAATTTCCCCAAACCTTTTTCTATAACAGAAGGAAATTGAAGAAGACGCAAAGTATGTCCTGTTGGTGCTGTGTCAAATAAAACAATTTCAAAATCCATTGATTGAACGAGTCTAAAAAATTTAGTGTTAAAAAATGCTGATATATTTTAAGTAAAAAAAGTGCCAAATTTTGTCCGCATTTTTTTTTAAAGAAAAGTTATCTGGAAAATTTTAAATAAAACTTTGGGAATATATGTATACCTTCTAATAATAAACAGAATGTTTATTTCATTCTTCCCAACAAATAATTTTGCAGATAACAATCTAAAAAAACCAACAATCTGAAAATTTACTGTTCGGATATTGGTTCCAGATTACGAAATCCGAAGAGTTCCCAGGAACCGTCAAGTAAATGCCTATTAAAACAAAAAAATAAAATATCACAAACTTTATCATCTGAGAAAAGCTTGTTGCCTCATCAATCCCGGGCAAACCACCAGCAAATTCTGCAAGAAGCTTCTTACCAGCAGAGAAAATATCTACACAAAATAAACTAATTCTGTACACTATATATTAAAAAAACCTCCTTTTCCTTCATCTTGTCCCATAGATGGATGTTCACCATCACCCAATCCTGTACCATCCACTTCCATTGCATATAAATTATCAAATCCATTTACTTTAGAAGGCACGCTGTTAAATTTTTGACTGAAAGCATCAGAAATATTATGCGCCGGGTCTGTTGAGATTATTAAGACTGAACGTCGATCTTTTGCCAAACGGACAGCCAACGCGCAGCTAAAAGAAAAAATTAAAGTCTTCATTAAAATTTTAAAAAACCTGCACGTCGTTTTACCAACACCTCCTTTTCCACCAACAAAAACCCATTTTAAACTACGTTGTTCTATAACATTTTTCAAGTTAGATTCAAGGTCTTGTTGTTCCATACTTTTAATTTTTTAATTAAAAAATAAAATTAATAAAATAATCGATATAAAAATGTTAAAACATGCCAATTTAAATTATAATATAAATTAAAAATTTAATATCTAAATTAAAAATGAGAACAAAAAAAATTGGATCAAAATAAATTAATTTAGGAATTATTAAGCGATAAATTATTAAGCGACACAAGCCCTTAACTTTTAAGTGGACTCAAACCCAGGCCATCTCCATTCAAAATCCAACACACTAACCAATACACCACATCATAAACTATCAAGCTTAAAATTTTCCCCTTTACACTAGTAAAATAAAAAGTCACAAAATTGACTGAAATTAATTTTAAAAATCATTTGAGATCCAAAAACATGCACAAATAATTAAGGAATAATAAATAAATTAAGCTCAAAAATAGATAATTTTCCTGATCTCCTTATATTAAATTATATAAATTAACAACTATTATTTGACGCATTATTACTACTTGAAGAATTGCTAAATTGTTCAGAAATATTCTCAACTTCCTCTTCCTCATCAGCTTCCATTTCAAAACCAAAACATTTTGATACAGGTTGAAATGTTGTTGGTGCTGTTCTTGGTTGTAAAGGACGGATAATATTATTTTTGTTTTGGCTGTTGACAGGTTTAATAAATTCAAATAATTCAGTTGCCCCTAATTGTTCCAATTCTTCTGTTTTTTCAGCTATTTGATCTCTTATTATTGTCTAAAAAATTTTTTGAAAGTTAAATCTTATTACATAAATATTCTATTTAAAAAGCTTAATTGCCAAATTAAATCCAGCAAGAAAAAAATAAACAAAAAATATTACTCTGTGGCTTAGTGGGAAAATTTAAAGAAAAGTAGGAGAGACGAAGGTTCGAACCCCACCAAAAGAAAATATTTTTAATACAACTTAGAATTGATTAGGCAAATTTCAAAAAGTTTTTTGACATCATATAGACAACCCTAATATTTTTAAAAACTTAGGGAAGCGTCAAAAGTTAACAAAAACTCCCCCAAATCAAACAAAAATCCTCTAAATCCTATTTAAAAAATTTTACAAATAAAATTAAAATTAACTTTTGCACTATTAATTATTCTTCTAGCTTGCATTAAATTTAATTTTCCATCCAAATCAGCAATTAATTTTTCTGGTAAAACTTTAGCTATAGACCCAACAGTTTTATAACCATGTTCATAAAGAAGTCTAGCTCTTCCAACTTTTATACAATCAATTGAAAGTAAAGGAATTAATTCTTGACGAGCACATTCAGAAAGTCTCTATAGAATGTATAAATTAGTAATGGATTAATTAAAGAGAATAGTTAAAGTTGCCATCAATTTCTAAAGGATTACCAAATTAAATCCAGCAAAGGCCAAGAACCAAGAAAGTCTACCACAGTGGCTTAGTTAGTGGGGAAAATGCCAAAGAGAAAACTGAAGGGGTCGAAGGTTCGATCCCATCAGTGGAAAATATTTTTATTAAACACCACACCCAGTTGTATAAGAAATACCCCATAAAATGATAAAAAAAATCCTACAAACCTTAACCATTTCAGGCAATAAAGAACGTAAAGCCCATAAAGAAGGCGTTCTCTCTGCAAAACGAATAATTGAACTTGCTTGTGCCAAAGCAGATTGTAAATTAGATTGAAGCCATCCCCTCGAAACATCAAAATGTTGTGCAACCTCCCAAAGAGGGCGTTGTTCCCAAATTTGACGAAGCATAAAAGCAACATAAAAGCGTTGAGCTTTGACAGAAATATTCTTTGAAAAAAATTTTTAAAGGAAAAAAAATTTAAAAAGGAAACCATTTTATTTGAAGCATACAAAATAAATTGTACAATTGTTCCCTCTGTAAATCCCATTAAATGAAGTAAATCACGCTCTTCTTTTTTTAAAGTTAAATACTGAAAAAGAATTTTTTTAGCAAAAAAAGCTACGAAGAAAGGAAGCTTGGTCAGATTAACCGAAACTCAAACTTTTCCCCCCGATCTCAAGAAAATTATGAAAACCAGACTAGAATCCCAACTTTCTCCTCAACTCGTCCAATCATCGAATGGAAGTAGAAGGAAAAGAGGATGTTCCCAAAAATGTGTTTTTGAGGACTATAGAAATCTAACAGCGATTTAAAATACCAAAATCAGCTAATATATGGTTAGCTTAACAATCTGTTAAGAGCTCTAGCTTGGCAAAAAGACAAGAAAACCCTCCGAGCTCCCTCAAAAAATTAAAAAAAACCTCATTATGAAATAAATTCCAATCTAAATTAGATACTTCAACATCCATTTGAACACAATTATAAAGAAGATGAAAATGTGAAGATAAAACAATTCCTTGACTCAAATTTTCAGAAAGATCTCTATTTATATCCAAAGCAACTTGAGGATTGAAATTTGCATTAAATGTAGCTATTCCAATTTGTGTAGAAAAGAAATGGTCCTTCAAAAATTTTTTTTATTTAAAAAAAATAATGGGATAAATTGTCATCCCATCGAAGCAAGCCATAAAATTAAATCGACGAAAAGCCAAAATTCAAAAAACCGCCAAAATGCCAAACTGTGGAATTCCAAATTGTTAAAGACCCTTCTAGATTAAAGGCATTCCCAGATTAGCATTATGGCGTTTTAACATTACGTAGTCTTACCCGTATCTTACCCAAAAATTAAACAAAAAACAAACCAATTCAGGTTGCAAAACCATTTGATTAGCAAGTAAAGACTGAACTGTTTTTTCTGTTAATATACGAAGTTCAGTGTCATCATGTTTTTGAATTCCATAAAGAGACTTTTTAAATATTAGATATAATTCATCTATTGTAGAACATATCTAAAAGGATGGAAAAAATAAAAAGATTTATAAAAGTAAAAAATAGGTAGAAAAGTTTAATAAACCGGGGATGGGCTTTTCAATAAAAAGCGGAAGACAAATAAACAAACCTATTAATTTTTAAATTAATTTTTATACCAGTATAGGCACCCAACCGAAACTAGATTTTAAAATACATGACGGGATAAATTGTCATCTCACCTATAAAATCATCAATATTCTCCAAAATAATCCTATAACCCTAACCTCGTTAATAATTTATTAAACAAAAAAAAATCTTCAAACCTTCAAAACAATCAAATCCAAGAAAAAAGCTTCCCTTTGTTGATCATCACAGAGTCCACTTATACAAGGCTCCAACGGATTATTTAACATATTACGAAACTAAAAAAATTATTTTTTTCTTCAATTTAAATCCAAAAAAAACTTAACAGCAACAGATTCTGTCCCATTCTTTACAATAGTAATACAATCACCTTTTTCATCTAATCCTGCTCTCCCAGCCCTTCCAATCATTTGTAAATATTGCGACTTTTTTAACATTTGTTTACCAATATGAGGACTTCGAATAATTACTCGTCTAGCAGGCAAATTAACTCCTGCAGCGAGTGTTGAAGTACAACAAATTATTGAAATAATTCCGGTCTGTAAAGAAAAAATTTTTTTAATGATCAATAATAAGGAAAAATCATCCTAATGTTTATCAAAAACTATTTGGTCGATTTTTAAATATTTTTTTTGCATAAACAAACAAATTTAAAAGAAAAACTGCCAACAGAAAGAACAAACAAATAATAAAAATTGAAAAGGGGGAGAACTATTTCCCAAATAAAGAAAAAGTGACAAAACATTAAATCGAAAAAATAGGCTTAATCGATCATCTTGTTCATTCAAAATGCAAAATTTGAATGACAATAGTTCAACCCAGTGTACCGATGAAAAGATTACCATTTTGCCTTTTTACCCTCTTGTCCAAAATTTAAATTAATCTTCAAAAAAAAACCTTATACGCAGCTTCAACTAATAAACGCTCATCATTTGTAAGTCCAGAATGATGATAAGCAACACCACTTTTTATTCCAGCTTCCAAAATTGGACAAATCCTTCCTTCATGCTCGTCTTTAAGTTGGGACAAAATTGCAAGTCTTTCTTTTGAACGGTGTTCTCGAAATTCTCTTAAAAATTGTTAAAAATACGTGGCAAAAAAAAAAGAGAAAATTTAAAAATTGACCGAGAAGACAATTCACCGACTTTTTTATATTTTTAAGGGTAAAATGAGGGAATATGTCACCAAACAGACAATTCACCGATTTTGTGATTTTTATGGAGCGGACCTACTAAAAAGGAGAAAAAGTCGGTTTAAAATTGTTTTACGAAAAAAATATGAAAAAACAAAGTTAATTCATAAATAAAAAATAAAACAAACTGAGGACACAAATTAGTCAACAATTTACACAAATTCTCACAATTCATTTTTGTAGGGCAAAATATAAGGACTTGGCCTTGCATAAGATTGCCTAGAAGAAATACAATTCCATCAGTATCACGACGAAGGGATCCATAAAAATAAAAACAATATTATTTTAATAAGAGAAAAGTGAAACAAAATTGGGAAATGACCGAAAAGACAATTCACCGACTTTTTTATATTTTTAGGGGTAAAATGAGGGAGAATGTCACCAAACAGACAATTCACCAACGTGATCGTTTTTGGAGTTTAAACACGTTTATTGACTTTATAAAAAAATCTTTAAAAATCCACTTACATTTTTCTTAGATAAATTCATTTCAATTGTCCAATTTCCTTCTTTATCCAATAAATATAATTTGTCTTGCATTTTTATTCTTTCAATTAATTTAACTGGACGAAAATTTGTACGAAATTTTTTTGCTGAAAGAAATTGGCATAATTCATCAACATTTCCTAAAGTTGCAGACATTCCTATTATTTGAATTTGTTGTTGATTTTGTTGGTGAAACATTAATTTGCAAAGACTTTGTTCCAAAATAGCTCCACGTCCTCCTGATTCTCCTAGCATGTGTAACTTAAAAAATAAATTGAAAATTTAATAATGGTCAAAGCTCAAAACGGTCAGAAAAATTTTTCCCAGCATAATTTTAAAAAATTTCAAAAATAAATTTAAAAAACGTCAGGGTTAAAAATGGTCAATCCTTAAAACGGTAAATTTAAAAATGGTCAGTCCTTAAAACGTCGAATTTAAAAATGGTCGGAGCTCAAAATGGTCAGAAAATTTTACCTCATCGACAACAACCATTCCAACTTCATTCATTCTCCCTTTCTCCAGCATTGAATTTATCAAACCTTTAGCCTTTTCAATTGTGCAAACATAAATAGAATAAGCATTTCTGTGTTTAATTGGAGGGAATCTTCCTTTAGAAGCAGCATATTCCTCAATAATAAAACCAAGCTTTTCGCTGAGTCGAGCAAGAGAAACAATCTGAAAATAATTTTTTATTGGTTACGAAAGGAATTAGGGACCCTAACAAGTTCCTTCAGTTTAATGACCTCCCTGGTGTAGTCGGTTAGTGTTTGCGCCACTCCCTATACGTCCAAGGTTCGAACCCGGTTGGAGGTCAACGGTATTATCTTAACGAAAAATTATTTTATCGAGAGAAATCCAAGAATAAGTGTCAAAAATATTTTTAAAAATAATTTTTGACAAAAATTTAAAGAAACCTTTTCTTGTACAATAGCAACATAAGGCAAAATTAAAATACAACTTTTACGTTTAATTAACAATTCTCTCAATAAAAGTAATTCTGCCACAAGTGTCTTTCCTGCACCCGTAGGTAACCATAAAACAAAATTTTTACGGTTAATTATAAGCTGTTCATCTTGTAAAAATTCTTTTTGCCAATCTATTAAAAAAAAAGAAAATTTAATGTTTTTTGGTGTAGTGGGAAAATGTTTAGTTTCACCCCAAAAAGGTCGAGAGTTCGAGTCCGTTTGGTGAAAACAAATTTTTAATTTAATCGAAAACAATTTCCATGATGAGAACAAGAAAAATTATCCCGCTCAAAAAATTTTATGAGGAAGAAAACCTTATTTAAAGGAATATTCTAGTAAGGATCACACCCAAATCTATCCTCCCCCGCAAAACCCATCAAGTCCAGGCCTTTTAAAAAAATTAAAAAATATAAAAAAAATAAACCGTAAAGTGAATTATTAACACCTTTAGTTTCTTTATAAATATTCCATACATCCATTTAATTAAACAATAATTTTTTAAAAATAATACAAAAATGAAGACATTTTCCTGAAAAATATTTTACTTTATTTCAGAACTTTATTGTACTATTTAAAAAAATTTTTTTCGGAAAGCTTAGATAAAATAATGTAAAAAAACAAAAATTCGATGAGGACAGCACAGAAACAAAACAAATATAAATTTAATTCGTCAACGTATGCAAAAAATTCTAATTATGCATTAAATCTCCCCGGCTTCAATTTCCCAAATCATTTGCTTCATCATAATCACACAAAAACTTTCGAAAAACCTGCTACGGAAACTTGTCAATTTTTGTTCTTTCCATTTTTCTCAATCTTCCTTCAGACTCTAATTACATTTTTAACATTATGAATTTTTATCTTTTGAAATTTCTCTTTCAAAATAATTTCAAAATGTAAATTTTTGTTTCATAAATTGATTTTTTACTTAATGTTTTACTATTTAAGTGCCGACTTTAACCTTATTTTGTCATTTCTCGTTCATTTTTGAATACCTATTAGTGTTTATTGAGTTTATTGATTACTATTTTCAGATTTGTTATTATAAATAATATATTTATTCTCAAAAAATGGGAAATGTTTTTAGTCGTAATGGTTGGCAGCGTCTTCGGGATGACCCTGTATTGGATGCTATTAATCAACTTTGTGCTGAGGTTCGTGAAGCGAATGCCTTTATCCGTGCGCAAGTTGTTCTTAATCAGACTTTTATTGAACGTCTGGATGGCATTGATGCCCGTTGCGGCTGCGGTTTAAATCGAGAAGAGGATGAAGAAGGAGAGGATGATGGAGAGGATGACGTCATTTTTCGACAGGACAATGACGATGGACAGGACGATGACGAACCGGAGGATGCCGGTGATAGCAGGAGCTCATCGCTTGAAGTAAACGTTAGCAACAGGACTACAACTTCGACTCCAGACGACCCCGCGCCTATTAGTAACTGCCGTTCAAAAAAAGCCAAATGTTGTAGCTGCAAAATCAAACCTGACACGTCTGCTCCAAAACCAAAGAAGGCCAAATGTTGTAGCTGCAAAATCAAACCTGACACCTCTGCTCCAAAACAAAAGCAGGCCAAATGTCGTGTCAGCCGCAAAATTAAACTTGACATCTCTGCTTCAAAGCCAAAGAAGGCCAAATGTGTCAGCCTTAAAATTAAGTCTGACATCTCTGATTTAAAACCAAAGCAGGTTTTTTTTTAATTTTTATTTTAATATGCTACATTTTTAAACTTCAGTTTGTCACAAATATACGTCTTGTTGTAACCTTCCAAGATGGTTTTGAGGGATTGATTGTGTCTGCGGTTACATTTACTGAGGAGTTTGCTGAGTAAGTATTTAGTAGAAAAATATATGTTTATCAACCAAATTTAGTTGGCCTTTTGATACAATTTTGAAAATTGGACATTCGGTAATGCATCTGCCTTTCCCCGACCCAGGTTGTGTTAACCAAAAAATATCTTTAAAAAATTCATTTTTAAGTTATGTTTTTCTGTAAAAGCGTTTTGTTCCATTGTGGTACATTGGACAAGTCTTTTAGCAAACCCCAGTTGGATGGATATTTGAAGGCTTTGGTTGTAAAGGTTTTTAAGGTTTATTTTTTTGATATTCTAACTTTTTCAAGGAGTCTTCTTGTATTCGTTTGAAGCGGAAGCGTGTTGTTGTGCTTGTTATTTTCTCCAAAAAATTTCCAATTGATGGCTCTTATTTGGCTGCTGAGGATATTCGAAACTTGCTTGAGCAGTGTGATGAGGTTTTAGTTTCTTATTTTTTCGTGTTAACTGGGGATTGTTTAAAGCGTCAATAATGTCGTTAGGTTGATTGAAGAACCGAACTTTTTTGGGTTTTCGTTCTTTTATAGCCAGAAGTTTTTTCTCATATTTGGAAATGTAAATGATTTTCCTAGATTCCACCCGGGTTCTAAGAATTGGCAGGGATCCCTCCTCTTTAAATTTTGTTTCTTTTATGGATTTTCAAACAGTTTACGATTTTTATTATTTTCAGATTTGCGGGAAATGTTTTTTGTGCATTTTTATTGCAGACAATGCGATGTGGACTCTTCTTACACAACGTATGTAGGAGAGAGGTTTTTTTTAAAAATATAAGAATTGTTTCAAAATGTAAAATCTTTTAAAATTTCGGTCATTTTGATTTCTGACTATTTTGATTTTTATTATTTTTTAGTTTTCTTGTCAAAATTCTTGGAGAATAATGGCCTTATGGTTGACCAAAATCGTCTTCTACCTTCATTAAACAACACTCAATTCTCTTCACCTCTTCAATTTCCAACAAAACAAGAACAATTTTCTTCAATTATTTGCCAGACTCCAATTAATTTATTGTCAAGGAATGAAGGTTATAATGGTGGCAATGGTGGACATGTCCGTTTAGTGAAGAAACTTATCAAAAAAGCAGCAAAATGTTGGTACCGAAAACAGCAGAACTGGTATTCGACAACTTTGGTGGAATAAATAGGTAAAAACTTAATTTTAAAATTCTTTCTAAAAAATCAAATTCTGATTTTTCCGGAAAGTTGTATTTATTCAAAATAATTCTGACTTTTCTGGAATGTATTTTTGTTTTTATAAGATTTTTCGTTTATTCATAGACCTTGGGTTTTTCTCATATTTGGGAATGTAACTGATTTCATATGTTCCACCCAGGTCAATGAATTTAAAAAAATGGTCCACACTTATTTTATTCACTTATTTCAGATTATGAATTTTTTTTGGAAGCTGAGGATGATGTTGTTGGATTTTGTTTTATCCGATGAGGAAGTGATGATTGAATTTTTGGTTATAATTTAGTATTTATTACGAATTGACTCTCTTAAAAATCAGACTAAAAATCTCCCATAAACATATCTCATTTTATAAGACCTCCACATTTAAAAAAATTTACTTAAAAAATACAAAAGCCTTAAATATTTTTATATTTGTTTTCCGGGTGATATTTTTTCCAAGAATGTTTAGAAACATGTAGCCTTCTTTATTCTTTCCGGAAAATATTTTCTTTAAATGTTTTTGTTCTCTAAAAATGTATTTTTTCCGGAAAGTTTTTATTATGTCCACTTAAATGTCCTTTCTGGATTTGTTTATTTCCGGAAAATGTTTTTTTTTGTATTATCCTTTTCACGTGTATTTCTCAAATAGGCCAGAAAATGCACTTAAATGTATTTTCTTTTTATCATTTTCTTTCAAAATATATTTTTAATTTATTATATAATTTAAATTATTATCAGAATTTTAAATAAAAATTTGCCTAGACTTTATTTTTTTTTGTTGACTAGCCTAATAAATCCCCAATTTTCTTCGTTCTAGCCAAAGAACGGCAAAACTTTATGCAGTTTTTTCAATTCTGAATTGGTTGAATTTTGATAACCCCCCCCCTTTAGAATAATCTTTTCCTGAAATATTTAGTTTTTCGAATGTTTTCTCACAATACAAAAACAAATTCTAATTTTTTTTTCGTAAATTACATATCTTTACGGAAACATCAACCTATTTTAAAAACATTTCCGGAAACACTTTGTAATATTTCCGGAAATGTTATATTTCATTTATGTACATATTCATTAAAGAAGAGAAAAATTATTTAATTTACGTAAGAAAAAATTAACTTTAAATTAAAATTTAAAAAAAGTAGAGGCTTAAAAGGTGAATTAATTTTAATTTAAAACATAGAAAAAAATATAAACAAAATGAAAAGACCAACATTTTTCGAAAAAAAAATAATTTTCTAATTCTGGGACAAAATGTCTCACTCAATAAAAAAATTTAATTTATCCCGAAAAATTATATTTTCATAAAGTTGATCTACAAAATATAAAGAAAAATTAAGCTGCAATAAATGCGAGAGAAAATTAAAAAAAAACTTTAAGAAAACAAGAGATTAATTGTTAAAATTTATTTTTATGGGACCAAATGTCATCAAAAAATTTATTAACCAGAAAAAAAATTTTTTTTAATCTCTCATTTTTAAATAATAGATAAAATAAAAGGATTAGATATACACCAAAATAGTTAAACAATTAGATTGGCAAAAAGAAATTATATAAAGTTGGACCTCTTACTAATTAGAGTTGTCTCTTTTGAGGAATTAAACCGAACAACTGAGGATTTTAGAGGAATAAATTTCTAATAAATTTTCCATATTGTCGCATTGAAAAACGCAAACTGAAGAACCTCTAGGATTTTTTTTTGATTCGTTCAGACGTCAGAAGGATTTTCCAATAACCCTAAAAATCCTACTCAATATAAATCAACCCTACTTAAACAGCTAATAACCAAGCAAATAAAAAATGTAAGTTAAAAATATAGAGAGGTCCAACCAATTAATTTAAATAAAATTGAAAAATAAATTGAGTAAAGAATATCATTTTTTTAAAAACGATGCTTATATACTTAAATATATCACCAAGGCAATTTTTACCAAAAAAAATTATTATAGTATGAGGATTGTAATCAAAAAAAGGAGGGAAGGAAGAGGTTAATGCTTTGATCTCATAATCCACAAAAAAAAAATTTCAAAATTAACAGTTTGGCATTTAGGCGGTTTTTAGGGACTTGCATCACCTCCCTCCCCTCAGACATCACCTCCCTCCCCTCAGAATTTTTTTCTTAAAAAATTTCACCCCCTTCCCCCTTTTCAAAAATTTTTTGCCCTTTTTCTGATTACGACATATCCAACTATACAAAATAGGCACACCATCATTGACAAAAG